>CM057754.1:16956091-17581091 GCA_030064425.1 Trapa bicornis
AATGATTAAAATTTTATTATTTTTTATCATAATTAGATATATTGGAGTGAAAAGAATGGATGTATTATTATATAATTAAGTGTTAAAATTAAATATAAAAGTTTAGAAAATACTATATTAAAATTAATTATCCACAAGTATAATTAATAATTGAATATTTACTTTATAAGCACAAAATTCCAACATAATTTGTTAAAAATATTTCATATAATCATTTTAGGATACTTTTTTAAATTTAATGTTCAAAATCTCGTAATAATATAACCTTTAATGAAAGAGTCTCTTTATTGCTTTTTATTGAATTATTGTAAAATTAACATATTTTTAGTTATAATTAACCTTTCGTTTAAGTTTCTTTATATTATATCTAACCTATGATGTAAAGTGTGAAGTTTTAATACAAGATTACATATGATTTTTTATCAACTCATGTAGAATAATCTCTCGTACAACCATCCATCCATCAATATTCTCCCATCAGAAAGTCTCTATTTATATTCAGAAAGTCTCTATTTATATTCTTGTATTCACTTTATCCTTGGTTGATCGCAGAAAAGAAGCTCGAATATATATTATTCAATAAGTAATTCATATTAGAAAACTAAAAGGAAACCAAATAAAGAGATTCCCTCTAATCTCCTCCCTCTCCTCTCCTCCAACCTCCATCTTCTCTATGCCTCATCGCTTTAAGAGAGAAGTAGGGGTTTCTGGTCTCCTTTCTTTCCTGCTTTTGCTTTAGCTGTTTTGCCAACTCCTCGCTGGTTTCACACTTGAGCTATATTTTTTAAGTTTCTTGGTCGCCAAGGTGTGAGTGGGATTGCTTTTGCTTTGGTTTGAGTCAGTCATCTCACTTCTTTTACTAAGGGACTGATTTTAGTAGACGTCCCCCCCGCCCCCTGGTTGCTTTTTTTTTTTATGCCCGTTAACTTTGCAGGAATCCTATGTAAGCATCTTTGCTTTCCTGCTGTTCATTGTCTCTGGTTCTTTCTCTCCTCTACCTGGCCGGATGAACATTTTCCTGAAGATTCTTACTTAGCTGGGTTCTTTTACCGTAAATCGTCGTACCCTTTGTGGTTCGGAAGATTTTGGGATTCTGGGTTTCTTTCTAGTGTTGGATAGTATTCCATTTTCGGATCAACTTGTCAACAGATCAGTTTTTGGTTAGAGAGAGTAAAGAGGAACATAAAGTAGTAAGAAAATAACAATGGCAGGAGGTGGAGTAGCTGCACCACCGCCGAAACAGGAGGAGCTGCAGCCGCATCCTGTGAAAGAGCAGCTTCCCACCATCTCTTACTGCATCACGAGTCCCCCTCCTTGGCGTAAGCTCGTAGCACTTTATTTTTCACACTTCTTCTGGTTCTTCATTTTCCAGCATGCTCCCTGTTTTATAGGAAGCTTAGGTTTGTATTTGTAAGTTTTAACTATTAATTTCTCAGTTGCTTTCTTATATAGAGTCACTGGCAGTGAAATGAGATTGTACTTATTTTGCGTTTATGAATTTATGGAAGTTGATAAGGACTACCCTGTCTGTGTTAAGAGTTCACATGGATTTATTGTTTTAATGTAGCCGAAGCTATTCTTCTTGGTTTCCAACACTATCTGGTCATGCTTGGCACGACAGTCCTCATTCCTGCTTCTCTTGTTCCTCATATGGGAGGAAGCAATGTAAGTCTTTGGTTGGTAGTCCAATTATTTGAAATGACGTTACCTCTCCTTTTGATACTACAACATTGTTAAAGCTATGAGTGGAAGCCTTTCTTCAGGAGGATAAAGCAAAGATGATTCAAACGATACTCTTTGTTGCTGGTCTCAACACACTGTTTCAGACTCTCTTTGGGACACGTTTACCAGCTGTTATAGGTGCATCGTATACCTTTGTGCCGACAACCATCTCAGTTATACTGGCTGCCAGATACAGCGACATTCTTAATCCTCAAGAGGTATTTTGGTGGTAAATCTGTGGATTCTCAAAATTTTTCCTCCTTTCTTCATCCAATTTCTCACTTGGGTTGTGATGAAATGCAGAAATTTGAAAAGATAATGCGGGGAATCCAAGGAGCGTTAATTGTTTCTTCAACACTGCAGATTGTTCTTGGATTCAGCGGCCTGTGGCGCAATGTTGCTAGGTTAACTATTTGATTACTCGGAAGCATGTATTTGAGTTGTCACTGGATGAGCATCATCATGACTTCTCATCTTATTCTGACTCTGGTTTGAACACACCAGTTAGTTTTCATGCCCTTGTCTTTAACCCTGCTATGCATCTTGTTTTGCTCTGAATAGATTCTTAAGCCCGCTATCTGCTGTCCCGCTGGTTGCTCTCTCAGGATTTGGTCTCTATGAGTTTGGGTTTCCTGTGGTACATAATCTTTTCCAGAATAACATCACAATTCTTTTCCTGCTTTATTTCACACTAATATGGGCTTCATCTCCACTCCAGCTTGCAAAATGTGTGGAGATTGGGTTGCCTCAACTGATCCTACTGATAGTCTTTTCACAGGTAATAAATAGGTCATTTGTGCTCCTTGAACTTCGAGTTGAGTTTCTTAATATTTCTGTGTCAAAATATGCAGTACATTCCTCATATTATACATGGAGAGAGACATGTTTTTGATCGATTTGCTGTCATATTCTCGGTCATAATTGTCTGGGTGTATGCTCATCTGCTGACTGTTGGTGGAGCCTACAAGAACACTGGCCCTACTACTCAAATAAGTTGCCGGACTGACCGTGCTGGAATTATCAGTGCTGCACCATGGTAATATCATCTCCTCTTTGGTATTTGACAGAGGTGCAACTTTAGGAAGATTGGATTATCTAGATACACAGATCCCTTTTCTTTGTTCAACCATTGTTGATTTTTTGTGCCTTTTTCTGACATCTTTGCAGGATAAGATTACCTTATCCATTTCAATGGGGAGCTCCCACTTTTGATGCGGGGGAGTCATTTGCCATGATGGCTGCTTCATTTGTTGCCCTTGTAGAGGTTAGTCCCGCTTATTCTGAATTGGGGACCTCCTGCTTTCCACTTTTCTCTTGCATCTGATGGTTTGGTTCATTCCATAGTTGAATTAATTTCTAGCAATTTAATGGGCAGTCCACCGGGGCCTTTCTTGCTGTATCAAGGTATGCAGGTGCAACACCATTGCCACCTTCTATTCTTAGCCGTGGTGTTGGTTGGCAGGTAAATACACACACGTGTATTTATATATAATTTCCTCAACCTTAACAGCTTCAATGGGATGCCATCTTGCACTCTGACGCCTTTTTTTGGCTTTTGTTCATCCTTGATGTTAGGGAGTAGGCATTTTGGTGTGTGGAATTTTTGGAACTGGCATAGGATCGTCAGTTGCAGTGTAAGTACCCTACTTGAGAACGACGTTGCATATATTTAAACACTGTACATGCAATCCTAATTGCTTAAAGATAGAGCTATCAGTTCATGAACTTCTCATTCTTCACAATTGCAGGGAGAATGCTGGCCTTCTAGCACTGACACGTGTTGGAAGCAGAAGAGTTGTCCAAATATCAGCTGGATTCATGATATTCTTCTCAATACTGGGTGAGTTTTCATCAGTAAATAAGTGTTTCATTTCACCGTCCCAAATTCTTATGCTATGAATCTACCAATTCCATGCAGGAAAATTTGGGGCCGTCTTTGCTTCTATTCCATCACCTATAATTGCAGCTCTCTACTGCCTTTTCTTTGCCTATGTTGGTATGTCCAGAACTTGGATGAACAAAACTTAAAAGGCCATTTCCCTTTCCAACTTTCTATTCTGAAATTTGACACTATCATTATCTTGTCAATGAATGAGCAGGTTCAGCAGGTCTCGGCTTCCTTCAGTTTTGTAACCTGAACAGCTTCAGGACAAAGTTCATCTTAGGCTTCTCCATTTTCATGGGGCTCTCTATCCCTCAATACTTCAACGAATACACAGTTGTAAAAGGTTATGGCCCAGTCCACACGGGTGCAAGATGGGTATCCACCTGTTAACCCTACTGCTCTTAACTAGATCATCAACTAGATCAAAGTATAAGTTCTTCTGGTGAACCTTTTGCAGTTCAATGATATGATCAATGTCCCATTCTCGTCTGAAGCCTTCGTAGCAGGACTGCTGGCATTGTTCCTAGATGCCACTCTTCTCCACAAAAAGGACAACACGGTAAAGAAAGACCGGGGGATGCACTGGTGGGAGAGGTTCCGTTCATTCAAAACTGATACAAGAACCGAGGAATTTTATTCTCTGCCCTTCAAGCTGAACAAGTTCTTCCCGTCAGTGTGATCTTCATTCAAATTTGACTTGCACGTTTGCACATTCATCAATGATCATGCAAGTTTGCCTATTGTAATGTAGTACGCTACTTAGCTTTATAACTTGGGTTCAGTTTGATGAATCATTGTCCAAGTATATATATATATATATATATATATATATATGCCACTTGGCTTGTTTGTTTGATGGTATAATAGTAGTTATTGTTGAAAGATTTGATTTCCTATTTATTAAAATAGAAAATTATCATTTACAAATTCTGATCAATAATATCTATTTTCCGGTACAGTATTAGAGTAAGTGAACTAATGTTAATGTCCAACCCGTGATTAAAAATTTGTCTCATAAGAGTATAAAAGAAAAATTATTAAATTATAGCTTTCTATAAAAATTTTCAACCAATATCAATCTCCCAAATGATATAATTTAGTTTCAAACTTTTTATAAAATGATAATTTTATCAACAATTTTAACTTATGTTAAATTAGGCTAACATTTATTCAACAATTTATCATTGTTATATCATGAGGGGTTGAGTCCTTAACTGGTAATTTAAATATAAAATAATAATTTTAAAACAAGTATAAAATAACTTATATTTAAAACATCATCACCATAATCACTCTACTATAACAAATATAATTGAAGTTTTTTTAATTAAATTTGTTTATAATATAATATTTTTGTTATCAAAATAAATTATATTCAAATGATAATATTTATTTAAATTAAAATATGTATATTTTTACCTAATAAAATTGTGTGTAAAATAATATATAATTAATATTTTATTTAATTAATTTGAAAAGTATATTAAACAAATAAATCTCTTATTTTATATAATAATAAAAATTTTGTATCAAATTATATAATTTTAGTATTATTAAAATATCAATTTTAAATGATTTATTTGTATAATTTTATAATTTTATATATTTATTATATAATTTATATTTAATAAAATATTAAAAATTATATAAAATTTATATTATATAAGGTTTAGTTTTAAAGTTCATTGTTTTTAAGTAAATAAGAATATAATTTTTATTGACCCAAAATAATATTATATATTAAATTTAAAATACAAGATAAATGAAAGGAATAGACGTGAAAAAATAGATGTACTGTGTGGTAGGCCCAAATAATAATGATACAATTCTATTGATAAATAATTTAATAAATTATATAATACATACCTATTTATAAAATTTAAATAAGATAATATTATAATATAATATTAATTAATTAATGGTATATTTTAACTATCTAAAATATTATTATAAAAATATATTATAATATTTCTTCATTTTCTCCCTAAATTGAATGTGTATTAATATAAATGGTTCATATTAAAAAATTATAAACATAATATACCAAATGCTAACTAAAAATCAAACAACTAAAATTTGTTTTATATTTCACTAGCTCAAGTGATACCAAAAACTCTTTTATTCTGCTAGAACATTGGATCTGAAGTTATTTTCTATTTTACTAATATAACCAAAATGAAAAATTCATAACTATTATTTCCATTGTTAGATAGAAAAACATGTATAGAATAGTAGACAATTGTTAATAAAAAATTAAAATTTTATATAATAAGTATATTCGTGAGTATGAATATTGAGTGAATTGATTTTATATTAATTAAAATAGATAATTGAGCAAAAAAAATTAAAATAGATAAGTACGATAAGCATATACGCTTGGTTAGGAGAGTTTGGTCAATTAGAGGTCAAGATTTTAGGCGAATAAAAATATAATTTTTATTGATTTAAAATAATCTTATATATTAAATTTAAAATATAAAATAAATAAAAGGAATAAATATTTAAAAATAGATGTGTTTATTAAAAAACCCAAATCAAAATAATACGATTTTAATGATATATAACTTAATAAATTATATAATAGATATGTATATTATATAAATAATATAATATTAACTAATTAATGTTATATAAAATATTTTAACTATCTAAAATAATATTATAAAAATATATTATAATATTTTATTATTTTCTCATGAAAATGTATTAATATAAAATGTTAATATTGAAAAATTATAAACACAATATACCAAATCCTACCTAAAAACCAAATATCTAAAATTTGTTTTATATTTAATTGGCACAAGTGATACCAAAAACCTTTTATTGGATTATCATAGTGTACCATAATTCATTTTCTATATTGTTAGTATAATTAATATTTAAAATTTATAACTATTATTTCCACATACTTAAAAAAAAAGTTTATCCACTCATAAACAATTATTGTTAAAAAATTTATATAATATGTGTATTCTAAGTATGAAGGTTGAGTGAATTGATTCCACGTAAATAAATGAGTATAGTAAGTATATATGGGTATGAGAGTGTAGTCATTTAGAGGTCAATAACTTTTAGGTGAATAAAAATATAATTTTTATTAACCCAAAATAATCACGTGTTAAATTTAAAATACAAAATAAATGAAATGAATAGATGTTGAAAGATAGATGTGTTTGGTCTGTAAACCCAAATCATAAAAATATGATTTTATTGATAAGTTATTTAGAAAATTAAATAGTATATATATATATATATTTATTTATAGATTTAAAATAAGATAACCATAAAGATAAATAGTTTTATAATATCATAACATAATCTTAAATAATTAATGTTATATAAAATATTATTATAAAAATATATTATAATATTTCATCTTTTTCATTCTAGAACATATATTAATATAAAATGCTCATATTAAAAAATTATAAATATAATGTACCAAATACTAACTAATGACCAAACAATTAAAATTTGTTTTATATTTCATTAGCAGAATTGATACCAAAAACCTTTTTATTTGGCTAGCATAGTAACTATAAACCATTTTCTATTTTGTTAATATATCGAAAAATGAAAATTTGTGACTATTATTCCCCATGGTTAGATAGTAGAAAAAATGTGTATCCACTGGGCATTTACATGGGGAACCATTGTAGATATATAAGATTGGGAGAAGTATTGTAGATATATCTCATAACTTTGAAGTGAATAAGAATATAATTTTTATTGATCCAAAATAATTTTATATGTTAAATTTAAAATATAAAATAAATAAAATGAATAAATATTGAAAGTTAGATATGTAGGTTCATAAACTCAAATCATAAAAATATGATTTTTTAATAAATTACTTAAGAAATTACATAAGAGATATATATTTATAGTCTATAAAGAAATAAATAATATTATAATATCATAACATAATTTTAACTAATTAATATTATATAAAATATTTTAACTATCTAAAATATTATTATAAAAATATATTATAACATTTTATCATTTTCTCTCAACGTCAACATGTATTAATATAAAATGTTCATATTAAAAAATTATAAACACAATATAGCAAATGGTAAATCAAAAACCAAACAGCTAAAATTCGTTTTATATTTCATTGGCACAAGTGGCATAAAAAATCGTTTTCATAGTGGATACTAGAAGTTATTTTATATTTCATTAGTATAATAAACATAAAAAATCGTTTTCTATTACGATGGTATATCTATTAAAGTATTAGTAAAGTAAGAGTGCTAAACTCATATTTATAAATATTTTAGTGTCAAAAAAATTTAATTAAACAAGCTCTAATATCATATTAAATTTAATATTCATCGTAAACGGAGGGTGATATTTAGAGATAAACATGATTGACTATATAACTTGCCAGCCTTACACATAATTTCTTAGATCCAATAATAATTCAACACATTTACTCAATAGGTATATTAACTAAAATAGTATTGTCAGTTCTAAAACTTAAAATAAAATACGTATAAAATTCAATTGAAATTAGAATTTTTCATAAATGGAGTCCTTAACTTATTATAATTTTCTTTTTTATTCTTCAATTTTTTAAAAATTATTATTTGGTCCCTAAATTTTTTAAAATATTTCATTGGTCATTAACCTCTTTTAAACTACCATTTCGGGTCCCTAAATTTGCTCCAACTTTCTTTTAGATCCTTAGACTTCTACTAAGCCTTATTCATGTCCCTATTTTCTTGAAATCACAGTTTGACCCTCAATCTTTTCAAACATGATATTTTATTTCCCCAACTTTCTTCTCTTTTAAAACAACTCTATATACACTCCAAAAAGTATTTCTAAGTCCTTTATCTTTTTCACTAGGTCCCTAATGCCAATTTTCGACTAACCTCGATCGAAATAATGTCGTTTTGGCCACAATCGAACCTTTATCGGAAAACTGACACAGAGTTGGGTTTTGGTAGATAACTCACCGGAGAGAGTGCAATAATGCCCGACACTGGTGGGGCTGGAGAGTTGACTTCCCCATGAGCGAACTCAGTCGGACTGGACCGGTCAATGATCCGATCGGTCAGCGGACAACAGACAACGGTCAATGGTCAATGGACAGCTGGTGCCCCATCAACTGCCACGTGTTCGGTTAATGGTTAGCTGGCACTCCGTCAGCACGCCACGTAGACACGAACAACCAATGAGAGGGTGCCACGTGTCCGGTGAACGGGTCAACGACTGATGCTGCGGTCGAACTGACACTCCATGTTAGGAAAACTGACCAATCACAACGTGCCACATGGCATGACCGCTACGTCATCTTCTTCAACCTTCAGACACTGACAGAGAGAAGGGAGGAAAAAGAGCCGCCGAAAAAGCTGGAGTCTCTGGCAACTCGAAAAACTCTCCGCTCAAGTTATCGGTGGTCGAGTCTTATGCCGGCGGGTAGCCTGAATAGTTGCCAAGCTCCCTATATAAAGATCACCCCCTCATTCGTTCTCAGCATCCCACAATTGAGTGAAGAAGAAGAAGAGTACATTTTTCGGTGAGTTGTGAACCAAAGCTCCGACGACGGGACTTTTCTCAGCCTCTGAAGCCACATTGGGTGTCTTCGGAATTAGGAGGAACTCCTCTACATGACCATACCTTCCATTTATCTTGAGAACTATCAAGGAGGAATGAGGAAGCTCAAATAGTACTGCCACTCCTCGGCCGGAAAATAGCCAACCTCTTACATCCTACTTTGAGCTTTCCCCCAGCCAATTGCGGCCAAGCCAGACCCCCTACGCCCCTCCTTGAGGTGTCCCAACCAAAAACCTGAGCTAAGAAGGTTTATCTCCCTCCGCTGCCCTTCGCTAGAAAATACTGTGCATGATCGAATTCTACAAAAATTTTAACACTAAAATTCACATTACTCAAGTAATCAATTGAAGAGTGGTTTGATCCAGGGGGGATCCCCACGACGAGAGCAACACGGTGGTAGCTGAAACTCTGATCACTGGACCCTCATCGGTAAGATATCGAGACTGTATTTTTTGGGAAGCTCCATTTGAGCTCATTTTCGAGCCAAATTGAGCAATTCAATGCTTAAAATGATGAGAAGAACATAGAGAAGATAATTTAAATCAAGAATGAGGGCAATTAACCAAGTTTCGGGGGTAAATTGAATGAATTTATGATTCGGGGGCCAAAATGTAATTTTTGAAAAGTTCGGGCAAATTAGAGATTTTTTTTAAATTGGGGACCGATTGGCAAATTGGATCAAATGGATGACCAATTTGCAAAATTTGTGAATTTATGGTTAAATTACAATTTTGGAAAAATTTGGGACTAAATGACAATTTTAGAAATTGAGGTGACCAAGGGCAATGTTGATAAAATTAAGGATGAGAAAAGATAATGGGAAAACCTGGGGGCCAAATTGAAGAAAAAGGGGCAATTAAGGACTTAAGAGAAATGCACAAACCTTAGGGACCAAAGTGTAATTAAGGTAAAATATGAGAGCCTATATGTAAATGTGCATAGAAATGCGGTCCCTTAGTTTAATACCCTAATGAGGATATCTGTGCCATGTAGGAGCAGACTACTCGAGCAACGGCTTCCGGAAAGAGACCGCGAGGCCATAATCCACCAGGATGAAACTGTCGAAATCACAGGGTGAGTGGGAACTGCTATGACGTCAATTCTAGTTGGAATGACAGTTCAACTTTGAAAACTATTTCCTCGGAATTAGCCTCCCCTGACTGGGTGTGTCACGCCTCGACCCGGTTTGATCGGATCCCCGTGAACAACCCGCCACTCTCCCAGTTTATTAAAGGGTTTCCCCTTATTATAATGCGTAAAGAGTAAGGCGTTCTTTAGATCTGCACCATTTCCTAGAATAGCATAATTAAAACCACATGAAATTTTAAACTTTACATACCTGTCTTATAGGCATCTTAGTTGATGGTCTTTCAAGGTAGGCTTTCCAGGATTTCCTGAAAGGAATATAAGGGAGGGGGTGAGTACGACTACTCAGTGAATGGGTTTTCAAAGGTTTACTTATAACTTTTAAGAAAAACATTTATATGGAGTGTGCCAGACTCCTTTCTTTTAAAAAAAATCCCTTCATTTAAAAAATTGGTGTTTTTCCATTATTTCTTAGTTACCGGTGTGTCATCACCCAACACACATCCTTCATCATGAAGGTTACACGCATTCACAAGTCAGTATCACTACTGAACCCGCTAGTGGCTTCGGAGCGACTTTTCCTGCCACCCGGATAGAAGTACAACCACTTCTACCCTGGGAATGAGTGGATGTACGTGACATCCGACCCACAATCCCGAAATCACTTCTTCGTGTCCGTATGAGGAAAGAGACCTCATTCTGTCCCCACCCCGGTCTCATGCGCTTCGTGCTACTCCAGATTTCGCACAGACACCTAGAACGACGAACTGCCCTTATAGCCACCAGGTCGTCCAGTGCCCTTAGGACGCATCACTACCCCTCATGGGCATCTTGATGATCCCGTACTCACAGTGCATGCACAAACAATGTTTTCTTATCAAGCCATGTAATCTGTGGTGCCACTAGTCCAACGGCCCCGACTCTCAACTCAACCCGCAGTTGTTTATCTTGACTGGTCCGTCGACCTGTCATGTCGCACTGCTGCTAGTTGACTGAGCATGTCGGTCCTATCTTGGTACCATGGCCAAACAATTCACTTATTAAGTTTTATGTCACATATATCATGTTCATTTACGAGCTCCTACTCGTGCCAATTGGCCTTGAGCCCACTGTACGAGATTTTCAAAATTGGGCATTTAGCCCGCAAGTTCCAAAATCGAGGCCCCCGTCCTATAAGAGCTATTCGAGCTCCCGTCAAGAAGGTCCCCCAAATAGTTTAAGCATCGGCACACAGTCAGGGGAGAACACTTTCGACAAAATAGCTTTTCACTGTCCATTATACCAACCGGTATAAGGACATCTCCGTTCATAACCGATGAACGGGTTTTCAACTTCCTTCGAGGAAGTCTCATCATACCAACCGGGTATAATCTACTTACAACCGGTAAGTAGTTTTTCCGCATAATTTTCACATCACTTTCTCTAAGTGGTGATGATTAAAATACCACTAAATAGTGGGTTTTTATACCGAGGTACTTATCATTCCCTATCGGGTATGACATAAAATTTCCACTCACAACCGGTAAGTGGTTTTTATCTTTAAGTTGTGCTCATCATCCCAATTGGGTATGATGTTAGTAAACCCACTCACCCGTTAATGCCATGAATTCCACTAGATTGGTTCTTTGTATTCACGCGAGCTTGTCCTTGCTGGCGTTCCCGGTATTTCGCGTTCCTACACGATATGAACATCTTGGTTCATTATCCTTCAGCCTAATCGCCTTCATTCATTCCAAATGAGTGAGAAAGTCAAACTTTCATTTATTTGCAATTAGGTCCCTAAAGTTATTTCTCTTTAACTTTAAGTCCCAAATGCCGATTTCTCATCAAATTGAGTCCTGAAACTTCTAAAATTTATCATAGGACCTCAATTTATTTCATTTCACAAAAAGGGGTTTAATTTCCCAAATTTCCAATTTGGTCCCCCAACTTTTCCAAAATTACAATTTTGCCCTTCCTTTACAAAAATGGTAAATTTTGCCCCAAAAATTTTAAAATTTCTCAATTGGTCCTCCAACATTATTTTCATGCCCAATTGACCCTCAATTTCATAAAATTTCATTTTGGTCCTTTGAATTTCGAAAATCCCCAATTTTCCCCCAATTCCAACTTATTAACACAGCCGAATTTGATTTCATCAAATTGACCCATCAAACGTTTCCAATGGTTGAAATTGAAGTTGAAATTGAGTTTCTACATGTTCATACGATTCTTCAGAAATGTGAATTGCAAGTTTTAATGCCGGGACGAGCTCAAACGGAGCTTCGCCAGAAAATGAACTATAAAGAGAGAAAGCTTCGATTACTCACCGGTGAAGACACGACGGTTCGAGCTTTCAATCTGGACAGATAACTCTCATCCTGAGGTTCATCCTAGAATCAAGAATCTCATCAATTGATGCGGAAATGGATTAGAATTTCGTCATTGAAATTCGGTTGACTCTCTCTCTAGCACCAATCGAAAATTATAAATGGGAGCCGAATTGGCTTACCTTTCTGTCCTGATTCGGCCGTGGAAAGGCTGAGGAAGTGTTGGGAGGGCTTGGATTGGCCTGAGCAGGGCTTGAAATGGTTGATTTCAGCTTGGTAGAAATAGGGCAACTTCGGTCCGCCGGAGCTACTTCATTATTCTATCACGCCGGCGCTTCTCCAACGATTCTCGAATTGACTAGAGTTAGCTATTAGATAGTTGTCTTCTCCTCGGTTCTAAAGAGCCCGACCTTTGTTCAAGTCGAAGCTCTGGTTCGAGCTTTACTGAGAAATGGAGTAGTAGTGAGAGAGAGAGAGAAGTGTTCAGGTGTGAGGAGAATGAAATGGGGATGACCTCTTTATATAGGCGTAAAACCCGTGTATTAAATGGGCGAGATTTATTAATAGTATTAATATTGCCATAAATTATTGGTATTAATTCCAATAATTTAATTTCGGTATTAAATTATTTATATTAATTCCAATAATTTAATTTAGGTATTAAATTGTTCGTATTAATTATAATAATTAAATATATATTAATTTATGATAAGGTTTACGTAAATTTTTAACCAAAATTTCGGGTTACAAAAAAATTAATACTTCCCAAGAGGTCACCCATCTTCACACTACTCTCGGGCAATCACGCTTAACTTTAAAGTTCTTATGGAATCTAGTTCACCTGAACCACTTTGGTTTTTGTTTTCTAATTTGTCTTAAGTTTCTTTTCCAAGGTTTAATGAACCCTTTGGATCACACGAGAGTTGTAAATTCCCAACTTGCCCGTTCAGAAATAATTGGGTTTGTGAACCGGTTCTGAATCCCCACTTGGTTTGACCTGTTCTTTTCCTGGTTTTCCTTAGCTCAAAAGGGCGGGTTTTACAACTCTCCCCTCCTTTTAGGAGTTTTGTCCCCAAAACTTAGTTAACATCCTTATATGAGCAATCATTTCCTTTGATGCCCCTTTGGTGTTTGCTTAAGATATAAACTTTTCTATCATCCTTGAAATTAATCCCTTTTACAACCTTCACTTAAGAAATTCATTTTCGTTAATTTTATTTACTCCCTCCATGGAGTTTGTCATAACTTTACATACCTTACCTCAGGGTACGTTCTTGGATTTTATCTCTCTTTTTGCTTGAAGAAACATTCTTCCCCTTTAGGTCCTGTACTCAAGATTTGGAATTCCAAGATAACTAACCATTTTCGTGTCTAGTTAAACGCTTGATCATTGAAACACTTAGCTCGTTGTCCTATAGAGCATTTCATACTTATTTTCGCGGATTTCTTTACCACCACCTTTTCGTCCTATTTCGACTCTTCCTCCATTCGTTGTCTATTATAAATTCGGTCCAAATTGTTATATTTGACCTCGTCATGCTTATTAGCCGACTCTTCCTTACTTCGAGTCATATTCTCCTCGGGTTGTTGAGCTTACATGCCCTTACAGCATGGCATTTTCTAAGACCTGTTTCTGTCCATTTGATTTTTAGAACATCTCCAGAAGTGTCTCTCTTAGCTTTTAGACCTTTCAGGGATCGTATAACTTCATTTCTCTTTTCTTTTGATATTATTCCCCAACTATCCTTTTTTTTACCATTATTAACTCCACTTACTTAATTGTGTTGGTTCTCCTTACCCACTCGTTCCTTTTCGACTTCCTTATTGAGTATTTCCTGTTCCAATTAATTAAATTCCCAAATGTTTTATCGACATGCTGGGTTTCGTCCTTTCTTAGATCCATCATCATTAATACCCAATACCTGTCTATTTCCTTAGGGAGCGTATAAATCTTCCTTATTTCAAGATTTCTTGATCATTATGTGAGAAGCTTGTCTATTTCTTTCTTGGCTTGAGTTTGGTTGTTAATTTGGCCTTTTGGTTCCTTTAGGGATTTCTTTCATCCTTCTCTTTCAGAGTATTTGACCTTTCCGCCTCTCTTCCTTGTCGGAACTTACATCATGGTTCTTCCGCGTATTAGCTGGTTAATTGCCCCGCCTCCACCAGTCCCTTGGTTTGGGTCTTCTTAGGGCAGTTGTCTTCTCGAGTACTCCTGTCCTTAACGTCATCTCACTGACCTTTTTAGGGTGTAGTCCTTTCTACTTCCCGGTCTTCCTTAGGTATGTTGGTCAGAGACTTCGATTTTTAACTTTTCTACTTTTTCCAAAAGAGGTAGTACTTTAAAATTATATCACTTTTCCAAAGCATATTAGTCTTGGCCTTTGACACTTCCTTCCTTCAAGTAGTTTCTAATGAGGGGTTGGCTCCTTGCACATCCGCCAACCAATGATTCATTTTCACAGCGTATTCCTTCTCTTCTTCACTCTCATTGTGTCATTCCCTAGAGTTTCGAGGGACGTTTTTCTGTGTTTGCCCCTTATGAGAGGGTTCTAAGTATGATTCTCATGTACCTTATCCCTATTCATGAGGTATCCTTCTCGGTTTGACCTTCTTAAGAAGTTTTTTGTATTCACCTCGTCTTTTCTTGACCTCTTTTTGAATTGTTTATGTAACCCGCTCCATGGTATCAGTCTCTTATCCTTCATGTCCTTCGTGACCTTTGAGGAGGTATTACCCTGAATCTATGAGGTGTAGAACACCCCTTCTTTCCTTACACCTATAATAGTTCAACTTGGTACTTGTCCTTTAGTAGGGTTGGGCATCTCTTCAAGTAATGTCCCATCGTCATTCCCTTACATGGATTGTTGTGATTCTTACTTTCCTTCGAGTGGGGCTTTTTCCAGGGTTACTATTGGTTTGGTACTTACTGTTCTTGAGTCTGATCACTTTGACAGTTTTCTAGCTGAATCACCTTTGCTAAGGGTCATGGTAAGAGTCCTCCTAAGTTTCCTGATTCATCTTCCATCACTGGGTTGCGACTCTTCCTTAGTTTCTAGGATAGTGCGGGTTTGTTTTATTTTCCTTATGCCATATTCCTAGTAAGATCACATAAATAGCTCCTTAGTTATTTATGTGACCAATTTTATCAAAACTTGCATATTGGCCTCAAATTCCTCCTACAACTACAACACTACCCAGTAACATCATAAATCCACTCGAGACGAACGAGTCGTGAAACATGGATGAGTGAGATTTCCGACATCGGGACCGATTGGACTAACCATGCACATAAGTAGGATCATGCTTTACTTCGAAAATGAATTTCTAGAAATATAGTCTATGACTATGTGAATCTGATTAAACATTTTGGAATTATATTTATGATAAAAGAATAAAGCATGTTATTAGAACACCCCAGGGATGGTGTATGGATATATCTTAGGGGTATGGTCTAGTCCGACCGTTGATGCAGGAGATGAGTGAGGCCCATGATCGACAGTGGTGGGATAGATCTAGTCTTGTGCAAAGTGGCCTCAATGCCACATTTTGAAAACTTGTACGAGTGGCCCCAAGTCCAATGGGCATGGGCTTAAACCCATAGACAAATTAAGATTTATGAGTCTATGGAAATTTTTTCATAAATGGTTAAATTGTGTGATATAGTTATCAAGTCAATGTCAGGTCGCCAAACTCGTTAGGCTAGTAGCACCAAAGATAAAAATCTTAACTAAAAAGAATTTTGATTGTGCATGTTGAGATACATAACCAAGAGATGCTCGTATAGGGTAGTGTTGGCTTTAAGGGCTACTAGACAACAAGGGTGTTATAAGGGCAGAAACACTATTCCAGTATGTCTTGAAACTTTAGGAGTTTCATGCGCATTGAGACCGGGTGGATAGAAGAGTGAGGTCACACCCAATATCGATAAGTCTATGGGATGAGCGGTGGTGCTCACACAGACTTGTGGTGGAGGTTGTGGCCTCTCACAAGGTGGACGGTAAAGTCCCTTTACGCCACAAGTGGAACAAATCGAGGTTGTTAGCCTCTAATGGTCTATTCTACAACTGCTTGATCCCTTTATTAATAAATGGTGTGTGTTTGTTGTTGTGTGAAACAAAAAATGGTAGATTTAATTAATTAAAGCCTTCCAACTAGGAAGGTACCTACCCTAAACTTGATAAAATAAGCTAATAAGCTTTCAAAAAGTTTTTTTTAGAGATAAGGCAAATAGTGGCTTGCTTCTCACTTATGCTTTTTAAGAAAGGAAACTATATTTAAGTGCATAAAAAATTAGGGACATGAAGCCATGATGTCATGTCAACCCTACTCACTAAGTTGTAGAATTCACCCCCTCTCCCTAATCCCCTATTCAATGAAGCTTTTATGCCAAAAAAAGTGAAAGTTAGAGAAACAAGTCAGAGTTACCACGAGAAGATAATATTTTATTAAATTGTTTTCTTAATTTTATTATGGAAAACATATGTGATTATAAGTATTTACTTGTAAACCCCGCTCTTTGGCGTTAAGGAAAAACTGGGAAAGAATCGGTCAAACCGAGTGAGAAAATTGAACCAGTTACCAAACCCGTTTATTGGGAATGGGAAAATTAGAGAAATTTCAACTCTATTATGACCCAAAAAGATTTATAAACTTTGGGAAGGAACCTTAGAACAAAGTGGGAGGGAAAAACTGGATCAGTTTAGGTGAACCGAACCCGAACCGGATTGAACTAATTCAAGAACCGAGTTAGTTTATGAATCGGAACCGATAGAGAGAGGGAAAACCGAGAAATTTATGGACCCTAAGAGACCTAAGGAGTCATAAAAGTCATGAAAAAGGACTTTAGGATGAATTGGAGATGAAAACCAATCCGGTTCAAATGAACCGGATTGAACCGGTTTGAACCACTATTGAACCGGATGCTAAATTCATTTTTCTAGGTGGCTTAAAAAATTCAAATTTGAGATTTGAGGCCACCATTGGATAAAAAATGAATTTAGAAATTTTTAAATTTGAAAATTTGAAAATTTTGGTCGAATTGGGGGTGAACCGATCGGTTTAAGCTTTGAACTAGTTCAGACCGGTCCGGTCTAGTTCGAAATAGTGACGTCTTCTTCCTTAAGATAACAGCACTATTCACTTGCCGGAAAATCGAAACAGCGCCGGCAAAGAAGAAACGTTTTTTGTTTAGTACGTTTCAGGCCATCAATGTTGTCACAAAGGTGCCAAATGGACGGTCGACGAGTTCCCGAGCTCCCTATATAAAGATCCCCTCTTCATTCATCCTTTCTACACCTGAAAATCTCACTCTCTCTCAACTGCTTAGTTTTCCAGCGAAGCTCGAACCAGAGCTCCGATATAGGGTCATTTCTGAGCCAACGAAGGCGAAGTCGGGCTCCTTAGAACCGGGGAGAAGTCAGCTACATGGTGGTAACATCCATTCGCTCTAAGGGTTGTCGGAGAAGCTCCGACGTGATTGAACAGTGAAGCAGCTCCGGAAAATCGAAGCTGCCCTATTTCGATCGAGCTAAAATTGGCTGATTCGAACCCTCCTCAAACCAAACGAAGCTCTCCCAACACTCCTCAGCCCTTCCACGGTTGAATTAGGACTTAAAGGTAAGCTAATTCGGCTCCCCTCTGCAATTTCCGACCGGTGCTAGAGAGAGAGAGACGACAAATTTTCGATAAAAGAATTCTAATCCAATTCGGCATCAATTGATGTAATAATTGATCCTAGGAGGAACCTTAGGAGGAGAGATATCTGCCCCGATTGAAAGCTCGAACCACCGGCCCCCGCCGGTGAGCAATTGAAGCTTTCTCTCTCTACGTTTTATTCTCCAGCGAAGCTTCGTATGAACTCGTTCTAGCATCAAAACTTACGATTCAAAGTGCTGGAAAAGAAATGATCATAGACAAGGAGAAGGAAATCATAAAGATTCAGGGGATAAGTCAAACCCAAGTAATGTATAGGTAGGAAGATGAGATCAAAAGATGTCATACGAGTAAGAAAGGAATTAAACTCCGAATGAATAATTGTGGGAGGAACATTAATAAAAGCAAGGATGGATTTAGAAGGAGAAGAGATCTTAAGAGTGAAAGACACCCGTGGGAATGAAGAATGAAGTAAAAGATAAGAAATTTTAATATATCAGTAAGTATCGGGAAATTCAAGGAGTTAAAGGCTGAATGATCGAATAAAGAAAATTGGGAAAGACGAGAAGTACGGAAACCAATACTGTTATATGGACGTAAAGTTAAAGACATCACGAAGAATGCCATGCGGTAAGGGGGCATGTAAATCCAACTGACTCAGAGAAATATGACTTAGGCAAGGAATGGTCTATGAATAAGGCATAACAATGTCAAGCATAAAGGTGATAACCAAAGAATGAGGAAGGAATCCATGTAGGATGAAAAGACAACAAATGCTAGAGCTCGTTCCGGCGTCAAAACTTACTATTCAAAGAGCTATTGAATCGTATGAAGATGTAGAAACTCAATTTTAACTTCAATTTCAACAATTAGAAGTGTTTGATTGGTCAATTTGATAAAATCAAATTCGGCTGTGTTAGTAAGTTGAAATTGGGGGAAAATTGGGGATTTTTGAAAATTCGAAGGATCAAAATGCAATTTTATAAAATTGAGGGTCAATTGGGAATGATAAGAATGTTAGAGGGCCAATTGTGTAATTTTATAATTTTTGGGGTGAAACTTACCATTTTTGTAAAGGAAGGGCAAAATGGTAATTTTGGAAAATTTGGGGGCCAAATTGGGAATTTGGGAAACTTGAACCCCTTTTTATGAAATTGAGTAAATTGAGGTACCAAGAGAAATTTTAAAAGTTTTGCAACTCAATTTTGGGAAAAACCGACAATTGGAGCCTAAAGTAAAAGCAAAAATAACTTAAGGGACCAATTTGCAAATATTGGAAAAGTCATGAATTTAGTCATCCATACTGAATGAGGTGATCAAGCCAGATAATAATGAACAACGATGTTCATTTCGTGTAGGAATACGAGACATCGGGAATGCCAGTTGAGGCTAAGCTCGCAAAGGACGAAAATCGACTAAATGGAATTTCACTACACAATCGGGTGAGTAAGATTTTTATATCATATCTGGTTGGGGTGATAAGTAACTCGGAACTGAAAACTCACTATTAAGTGGTATTTTAAATGTCACAACTTAGAGGAGTGATGTGAAAATGATACAGAAAGAAAATTACTTACCGGTTATAAGTAGATCATACCGGTTTGTATGATGAAAACTTTCTCAGAGGAAGTGGAAAATTCGTTCATCGGTTATGAGCGGATATGTCCTCATACTCGGTTGGTATGATGGACAGTTGAAAAGATATTTTTGTCAAAAGTACTCTCATGTGATTGTGTGCCATTGCTTAAACAATTTGAGAGACCTTCTTGACGGAAGCTCGAATAGCTCTGATAGGCTGGAGGCCTTGATTTTGGAACTTGGGAGCTAATATGCTCAATTTTGAAAATCTCGAACAGTGGGCCATAGGCCAGTTGGCACGAGCAGAAGCTCGTAAACAAACATGAGTTATAGGCTATAAAACTTTAAATAAATGAATTATTTGGCCATGGTACCAAGACATAACTGACATATTCAGTCAACTAGTGGTAGTGCGACATGACAGGTCTCCGGACTAGTCAAGACAAACAGCTACAAGTTGAGTTGAAGGTCGGGGCCATTGGACTAGTGGCACCACAGATTATATGGCATGATGTGAAAATACTGATTGTGCATGCACTGTGTTTACAGGACCTTGAAGACACCCAAGAGGGGTAGTGATGTGTCCTAGGGCCCTGGATGACCTAGGATATAAGGGCAGTTAGTCGTACCAGGTGACCTTGCGAAGCTCGACGTAGCTTCAAGCGCACGAGACCGGGGTGGGGACAGGATGAAGTCTCTATCCTCATATGGACATGGAGTATTGTTACGGGATTGAGGGTCGGATGTCGCAAACATCTACTTATTCTTAGGGTAGAAATGGATGTGATTCTATCTAGGTGACCGGTAAAGTCGCTCCAATGCCACAAGTGGGTTCAATGGACGTATTGGCCTGCAATTGTGTGATTGACCTTCATGATGAAGGAGGTGTTTTTTGAAAAACTGAGATTTTTAAAGCGAAGAAAGTTCAAAGGAATTAAGGAGTCTAGCACACTCCACCTTGAAAATATTTTTTTTGAAAACTCTATTTTTAAAATACCCATTCACTGAGTTGTAGAAACTCACCCCTCTTTTCTATCCTTTTTCAAGAAAAGAGAAAATGACTAGGAATAATACCGAGCCTTACCCTCTGTCAAGTATGCTTAATTTCTCTTAAGCTTGCATTTTATTTGATATATGTCTTTACAGGGAACAAAGTCGAAAATACGTTTGGCTCCTCTCGAATAAAAGAAGGGGGAAACTACTCTTGAACCGGGAGAGCGGCGGGTTGTTCACGGGGATCCGACCAAACCGGGTCGAGGTGTGATATTTTCCTTTACATCATATCTATTTTCCTTTATTTAACATTATGCCCCTAAATCTTTTCTATTTTGCACATAGGTCTCTACAAGTTCTCAATTTCCAAATCAAGCTTTTAAATCTTCTAATATACTCATAAGGTCCCAAAATTTTCATTTATTATATTTAGGTCTCCTAATTTATCTTAATTTATACAATTTCCCCCAATTTTGAATTTCATCCAAATTCACTCTTAACAACTTCGAATTTGCCTTTACCAAGCCTCATATCATCTACCGATATCTTCATAGGATTCATCCAAGTTTTTAATGGACCAATTTAGCCTCTTTTCTAGACCATGATGGGGTCATCACCTAAAAAGTGTGCAGTCGGCACAATTTGTCAGAATCAAGCCCTGCCCTAATTGGCCACCAGAGTTTCCTAAAACTCAAATCAAACTATCTACCCAAAACTAAACAGGAAAATGAAGGACAATGTTGAATTGGCTTACCTCAAATCCTCTCATTTCAGGAGGGAGTCAAACGAGAGTAGATGGATCCTAACAAGCATTCCCTGATTGATTTTGATTTGTTTGAAAAGGTTGGAGAGCATCAAGAAAAATTTTCTCTATTTTTTAGTCCCCGATAGGAGTTATTGTGCAACCTCTGTCGATCTTGTTCCAACCACAATGTTGTTCGACAAGGTCACCACCACGCTGATGAGGTCAAAATAAAACTTTAGCACTAAAGAGGAGAATTTTTCGTGCACGAGAAGGTGCTCAACACAGCCAAACACTAGAGGTCGTCAAAAATCGGATAATCTTACACATTAGATGAAAATTTTATAAGTTAGGGATGAGATGAATGTCGATTTTATATGTGAAGCTCACCAGGTCATCTATGAATCCACTGGTGTGAGATTCCGACAATTTGGTGTCAATTTGTCATTGTGCCAAATTTGATAAGTATTATCAGAAAATTTCCTGAAGTACTCCAATTAATCTGTCATATGTGTGCTCTGTTATGTGTTGATTGAGTATTTTCCACTAATGTAGCTATTTAACTAGTTTTATTATTTGCTCACTTTATAAGTAGTCATGTATCACATCTATCGACATTCAATTATACTAAGTTATTGGTAACTGTATAATTGTATTTACATGACATATTACATGGCTTAATTACATTCAATTATATTAAGTTATTGGTAATTGTATAATTGTATTTACATAGCTTAATTGCTTCCAATATATCGATAAATCACTTGACATGCACCAATTGGTCACATATTTTAATATAATTAACTCGCTATTGACGGTATGGTCTTAACATACTACATGTAACTATTGGTTGTGTTCGCTGAAATGGTAATATAGTACTATTTGTTAGTTGAATACTGTTTGAACTAGTTTATTATAAATTTATAGTAAACGATTCTCGATAAATTTAATTTTATAAAAAATTTTAAATTTTTTTATTAATTTTAAAGTTGATAATTATTTTTTTACTATTTAAATAGTCCCTAATAAAATTTATTCATTTAAAGGTGGATTCAATTTTATCCAATGTTGATTTAATATTTGTTCAATAAATGTATTTGATTAAATGTTGATTCAGTTTTATCCCATGTATATTTGATATTTGTTTGATCATTTAACACTTCAACTTCACATTTTTTATACTATAAATTTTTTTTAAGTTTTACTCTCTTATTTTGACAAATTTATGAAATTATTGTTCGAATTAATTTCAACTTCCAATTTAAATTTTATTTTCCTGTTCAATACATTTTTTGGTTTGAACTCAATTCAGATATTGACTTGAAAATTTTCTTTCTTACAAAAATACTATTATATGCTCTATCACATAGGTCATCTATTTGACATTGATAAATTGGACTTGGCTAAAAATGTTACTCGACTGATGTTCGAAGTCACACCTTATAAACAACCTTATTCAACCAGCAGGTAAGTCTCTTCCACTGTTATTGAAGAGGAGAATTTCATTATCCTATTGCTGAAATTTTTAGATTTGTTATCGTTGTGCGTTTATTTTATATTGAAACTAACCCAAATTAAATCCAAATAACCTTATTTTGCCAATAAATCCAGATAAGCTGAAACTAACAGTTCTTTCACACAAATGATAACAGCAGCCCAGATTTCACAAGGAACTTGATGCAATCATGCTATCAGACTAAACTTGCAACCAAACAGAGAAACACATATGTTGATATTAAATTCCATGCAGTAATCCAGAACCATACAAGAGCCTCCAATCAACATGTACCCAAAAATTGCAAATCTAAGAATACTCAATCAAGAATAATGTCAACCATAATTGAAAATGAAGCAGTCTTTGAGCTCAGTAATGGTTGTCATATCCCATACGGGTGCCAATGTTGTGATGGTCATAAACAGAGGCCCCATAATCTACAGGCTTTATAGCCTCAAGTCTCCTGCTGTTCTCATGATCTGCCCCAAACATAATATCGGTCTTCTCAAGGTTCCGCTCATAGTAGGTATGTGGGATTGATGAATGGTAGTGGTGGTAATGGTGATGCCGCTGTTGATGGTTGCCCTGCTGCTGCTTGAACTCTCCACCTTGATCCCACTCGTTATAGAAAACCCGGCTCCTCAGCTGATGAATCTTCTCATCCTCCTTTGACATAAATGCATAGGTCTTCCTTGGATTAGGATATCTTGCTTCAATCAATGGCGGTGGCGGCTCATCGTCATCGGGAATCACAAAGCTCTCTTGCCTAGGCCATGAAGTAGAGTTTGAGAATTGTTTCTGCTGGTACAGAGTTTCCCCTGGCTTCTTGTGAGAGATGGGGAATATTGATCCAAGAATTTCTGTAACTGCAGCACCAGCACTTGCAAAGAGTTTGCCAATGGACCCAAAGAAGCCCTCTTCTTGCTTTTCCATTTCCTCTGTTGGGATTAGAGGCTGCTTCATTGATTTCAGAGGCTTCCGATAGGAAGAACTTACTGGGTCATCAATCTTCATCATCTCCTGGTCCTACAAGAATCCGCATTAGAAAAAACTTTTCAGGAAAAAGGTATCCCTCTAATGAGGATTGAAAAAGCCAAGGAAAAAACAGAGTCTGATGTTCCTTCATTAGTGTAATTGCATGCTTAAATGTCCTTTCTCAGGATGCTTTTGTTGTTTCATGGCTGATCAATAGAAAATATGTGGAATCGATGAACTCATAGGATCCAAGATAGGTCAGCCCAGTATCAACTTGCATTTTGACACATAAACAAAAGACAATATCAAATTCTATAAGACCAAAGGCATCGGTCTAGCAATTGTAAATACTACAGTTCAGAACTCACATTCTGTGAAGATACAATTGTGCACACTCTGTGCTGCAGCAAAGCCAGCATGTAACCGAAGAAACCAGCCCCAAGCAGGACAGCGAACCCTGCAATATTTGAAAATACAAATAAGTGCATAAAATGTGCAAACTTATATATGAAGGGGCATAATAGTCTAAAAAGTAACTGACCAAGAGGAAAACCACTTGCATATTGGTAAGCACAGTCATCAAAGTGAAGCTGGATTTCTCTGACAGCACGATTTCCTCTGTCAATAACAAGCAGGGAACAACTGCTTCCTACGTACACCACATCAAAGTCATTAGAGAATTTAGCGTCCTCACTTGGCCCATCAACATGCCCCCCTCCCTTTCCCCATTTCCTGCCTGCAATTGTTGTAACCCCTGCATGAACAGAATATTTGATATTCTCATAAAATAATTCACTATTTATTTTAATATGCAATAATGAACACAGTGATCAGCATGGATAAAGAAATGGAAGAACAATGAGGTCCTGACAATAAACCTCAAAAGATTCTTTAACACTGAATGAAACCTACAAATTAGCAGTTGCCAATCACATAAGATTTAACAAGGGGTGACAGTTAAGAGCTAATTATCCAGTATGAAAGTATCTTCTAGATACAAATTATAAGTGAAAGTTTACCCATAAAGAATATGAGACTCACATACATGCCCCAAATAACATGAAAATAATTGAACTGATATAGAGAAAAAGAGTAACTATAAAGCAAATTTGAAGGGATATTTTATGATTCTACCTGAATCGCTTATCTTTCTAATGGCCATGTTTGCAGTATCTGCAATATAAATATTTCCTTTGTCATCCACAGTAAGGCCCCTCGGGTTGTTCATCTTGGCTTCTCTTAGCTTCCCATCGACATGCCCTGAATACCCTTCAGGGGACCCAGCAATGAGTTTAGGCCTGCTATCTGCAGTTCGAACCCATGTAAGACCATCAACAAAGGACAGTTGGGAATGACATTATGTGAGAATAATGAAATAAGTAAAGTCTATTGGAGTTCCTTTAACATTCAAAGAGAGAAGAATGAAATAAGTTCAGGTGGTTAAAGTTCTTCTAACATACAAAAAATTAATTTACTGGAGTTGGGTCATATATGAACCACACAAATCAAGTTTCAATAATCCTTACTGCCTTGTTCATAAGGAAGTTCAAGAATCCTCTATATTTTCTAAAATTGTTTTGTTAGAGCAGACAAGATAACTTTTAGTATAGTATAGGAAGCCCATGAGTTAGTTTAGATCACTAGACTACATGCATTTCGATAGAAAATATACTTTACATTCATTTTAAGGTCCAAGACTCACAAAGATGCATCTCGCTATATAATCAGAACAAAAAAAAAAAAAGGAAAGATATACAAAGTACCACAGGAAGATCACTCACATAGAGAGAGTGAGGATGAGATCTTGTAAAGGTTACTATTAGCAGCGTCCAGAATCAGAAGGTCCCCACTTGACAACACTTCTACTGAGTATGGCTCAATTCCTAGTTTGCTCCCATCAAAAACTGTCTCTACCGTGTAGCCACTCTCGAACTTCAATGTGGGTCGGTCAGCAATTGCTTTACATCCAATAAATGAAAGGTTAGAAATGTACAGAATATCTTAAATGAATCAAAGCTATGGAAAAGAAATACGAAATGTCCTTTACCAGTCTTAGTGGTGGCTTTGATCAAGGAAAACTTCTTCATCAAAGAAGACACACCAGTGGAGAAGAGATCATTAATAATTTCTGCAGAAATCAAATATGGCATTAAAGCTATAACTGGAATACAGGGACTAAGTTAGCACCTTATGATAGCTTATACACAACCACACCTTCATTCACAAGTCTAAGCTTTTCAGAAGATTCTAGTGATTGTAAAAACATAGTGACAAGGTCAGATTCAAGATTTGAATCTCCATTGCAGATGAAGTTTTTAGATCAAGTCTTCACTATCACTGCTAGAAATCCTGGCCATTCTGAGAGAATGAATGAGGGAAAAATCTCCTACTGGCTCAATTCAGATGATATATGACAGTATATAATAATAACTAAATATTCAGCATGTGAATTGATAGAAACAAAAAAAAATAACACTCCAAGAAGCTAAAGCTGGAAGAAATCAGATCGAGCGAACACGTTCACTGAGCTTGGAAAGAAAGCCCACACAAAGAAAAGGCCAGACGAGCTCGGGAACTCACTAGCAGGAGAAGGGGAAATAGGAGCAGAGGAAGCAAAGCCCGAGAAGGCCAAGAGAGAGAGAGACAGAGCCACAATATGCTGCCAACCCATCATACCAAGTACCCGCACTCAGAGGTGCACTGAAGGAAGGGAAGCTCGAGGAAACCAGATTCGAGCTCAGAGCATTGCAACTGCGTGGTTAAGATGAGCAGAGGAACGGGGCCTGCAAGTGGATCACCAGCACTGAGCTGACCTTCTGTCCTTAGTTACAGTGGAGAGTAGCTATGCCAGAGTGAGCTGAGAAAAGAATCATATGAGAAAGCTACAGGGGAGAGAAAGCAGACAGAGTGAAAGGTAATAAACAAAGGGAAGAGAATACGGATATGGGTCCTCCGTGGGGACGCTTTGTAAAAGCTTCTTTTTCCAAGTGCTGTCTGGCAGGAAACAGTGAGATAAAGCAAATTAAAAAAAAATATATATATATATATTAATTAAAATTTCCATAATAATAAATATAAAGTAAAAAATACTCATTCTTTTTAATTAAAGTAGGTCGGTTTGAGTTCCAATGAGATTTTTTAATATATTATCATACAAAAAATAAATGGGACAAACTGAAATTTTAACTATTTTATTTTGTTAACTTTATTTCTTACACTATTGCAATGATCATACACAGTTCATCTCGAATTTCTACTCGTATGCCTAAAAATAATAAATAATTTATGTGAATCAAATTATTCAATGCAAAATTAATCATCACAATTAACTTTTAGGGTACATGCAATGTCCAAATCATATGATTCTAGCTTGTTTTTAAACTTAATTTATGAAAGTTAATATTAACAAGCATAACATCAACTTATTCCTTTAACATCATTCTTAATATTATCTACAATACTATCAATATTAGGACTACAATTTTCAAACCAAATTTTATTATTTTATTTTCATATATCACAATATATAATAGAACACTTATTATACTTAGTATAGGGATTAAACTAGGATGATACTATTATCACACTCAATCAAATAATATTCAAATTTCTTTAAATTTAAACTTGATTAGATTAATTGACAAATAGATCTTAGTCAAATATCCAAATATGGACAAATTCATATTTAGATTATGGGTTAAGTTGACAAGTTTGAGTTCACTAAAAAATTTGATTGAAAATTTAATTGGATAAGTAGATCAAAATCTAAATTAAGGTATTTTGGATAATGTAAATAAAAAATAAATGTGTAAATGAGGTGAGGCAGGTGTACTGAAATTTAAAATAAGTTAGCCAATTAATAACTAAATTATATAATATAGATGGGAACATTTACCATACCAATTTTTATAAAATTGTACCTCTTATGTCAATATTATTGTGCAGTAAAAAAAATTACATCAAACCTTCAAATTGTAAGGAAGCATTCTAATTATAAATTAATTCACAGCTCAATTTACACGGATTTAAAATCTAGATTTTACTATATTCGATTAAAAATTAAATATAAATTAAGTTAAATCACGTTGATTAGGATACATATCCAATTAAATTAGGTAAGATCGAACCAATTTGATAAAACCCATCCTAATTTATTTTTTAGGACTTTAAATATTTTTTAGGATTATTTTAATATTTTATAGTATTTTATGGATTTAAAAAAAAATCGACAAAGGGGTAAACGGATCCGATCCATGCGAGGGAACCCTGACTCACTCCAAGCAACACTAGGTTTGGAGGGGTTGGCAATTAATTTTTCTCCCATCTCTATCAACATATTATTCCTACTTCATTTATTCGAGTAAGGTTTGTTTAAATACTTCTCAAACCATTTGTCAAGTAAAACAATATTTTCTCTTTCCAAATCAAATATCAAATAACAAAATAAATTACCCTATTACACTCACATTCAAATAAAACATACTTAAGAAAATTGAAAATTTTACGCTTTATCATATTAGATTGGACAACCAACACATTAGAACTAACTTTTGGCATAAGGTTTTTTTACTTTTGGTATAATATGTAGTGAAATACATGGATTCGTGAAAGTACATATCCTAATTAAATTACTAAAAAAATAAAAAATGGAAATAAAGTTAATTTCTAATAAATGGGTAAATAAATAAATAATTATAAAATAATAATAAGAAGAAAAAATAAAAAAAAGAAAAGAAAAATTGAATCAGGTCAAAAGAATCAATCTTATTCCTCCTACATCCATGTACATTATTCATGCTATATATTTTTATCTCACAATTTAAATTATTTTTTATTTGAACCAAATTGCACACCAAAAAATATACATACAATCTAAGAATTCACTTCTCAACCTTACCTTAAAAATATTTAAATTTTCTCACCTTTATTTGCTCAAAATTGTTTATGAAAGTCGATAGAAAAGGTTTTCGACAAATATTCTATCAAGCGATTTTTAAGAAATTGACACCGCCTCCTCCGTCACAAAAGAATTAAAAATTTCTCCCACATAACCTCTTGATCTTTCTTACATCCCTATATGAACTCGATCGAGCTTAGTTGGGGCTAGGTATAACCCTATTGATGCTACTTTTAGACTCTATCTTTCACATAGAAAAACAAAGCACCTTCTCTCAATGGTTTTTCGGCCGACGAAGCTCCCAATGATCCCATAATAGTCTCCTACTCTCATGGACTTTTCACGACATATGTGAGCCTCTTCTCCTTCTGGATTCGATTTTTCCCCCAATTTTTTAGTAACTTTCGAACTAAACTTATCTTGGAGAATTTCAAGTAGCTCTAGCAATCCCGCAACCATTGCCCTATCCAAAAGAGTTCCCTAACATTTGTGATACCTTTGCTCACACCCAGAGCTGCCTCCCTTGCCATTGTTGGTAAGTTTTCCGGCCAACTCTTCCCATTTTCACTATTCCGATAGAAATAAAAGTTGATTAAAATTGGCATAAATTAGTCACTTAAGATAAAAAACACATCGTAGAAGGTAAAAGGATTATTAGAAGTGCTTATGATATATTTAAGGGACTATTAATCCGGTTATATTGATGTTTAAAGATTAGAGACTAAAATATAAAATTTGGAAAGTTTGAGGACTAGTTTCCAAAATGTTGAAACTTGGAGAAATATTTTTAAGATAAAAGTATGGGGACTAGGATGTAATTTTTAAAAGTGTAAGGACTAAGATATAATTTTTTAAAGTTTGGGCACTAAGATATAATTTTTGAAACTTTAGGGATTAAGATGTGAATTTTTAAAGTTAGGGGACTAATATGTGATTTTTTTTAAGTTAGAGAACTAATATATGATTTTTGAAAGAGATGGTACTAAAGTGAAGTTTTTGGAAAAAAATGGGAGGGAAATTTTGGAAGGCTTAAGGAAAATAGGGTTGAAATGAAAAATGAGATTTTTTGGGATCTAATTGTTAATAAAGGATAGCCAAAATCGGTCGAATCAACTCATAGTAGTAAAACCTCCCAATTTTTAAATATGAAAAATTAAATTAGAATGTGTATATTCTTGAGCCCAACTGTCACGTCCCAACCCGGTTTGGTTGGAACTCCGTGATCAACCCACCACTTTTTACGGTATAAAATAACAACTATTGCTGTACTGACAAAAGTCAGACGTAACCAGAAAATATTTCAAAATAATTTACGGAAATATGTCTTTTCATAAAATATACCAGAACATGATTAATGCATAAGGCTTACCAAGTGATAAACTCTTTACACGCGTTCCTATTCAAATTTTCCTTAATGAGTTTAAGGGAGAGGGTGAGCTCTATAACTCAATGAGTATGACATTATGACTTCTTTATTAAGTATACACTTACACAAAAATTTTCCTTTTTGAAAATGTGACACACAAGCCTCTACTTGCCTTATCTTTTATCAAGAGTTTTCTCAACAGTTTCATAGCTTATTTCATCAAGTTTAGGGTAGGTACATTCATAACTGGAGGGATTAATTTAATTAAACCTACCATGGTTTGTTTCACACAACAAATAATCAAACCCCCTTTATCCATAAATGGATTGAATAATCACAGAACAGACACTTAGAGACTACAACTTCAATATATTCCACTAGTGGCCTGGAGCGACTTTACCATCCACCCTGGTGAGAGGCCACAAACCTCTACCACAAGTTTGTGTGAGCACCATCACTCATCCCACAAACTTATCGAAACTTCGATACTCAAATTGTATGGGGGTGAGACCTCACCATTCTATCCCCTCGGTCTCAATGCGCATGAAGCTCCCAGAACTTCGAGACATACTAGAACAACATTACTGCCCTTATGCCAACCTTGCTGTACAGGAGCACTTATAACCAACACTACCTCGTACCGGACATCTCTTGGTCCTATATATCAACATGCACAATCAAAAGTCTTTTTAATTAAGACATTTATCTTTGGTGCTACTAGCCTAACGAATTCGACTACTCGGCCTCGGCTCGATAGCTAAATCACACAAATGAACCATTTATGAAAGTTTTTCAAAGGGTCATAAATCTTAATTTGTCTATGGATTTAAGCTTGTTTCCATTTCCCTTGGGCCCACTCGTACGAGTTATCAAAACATGGCCTTGGGTATCAATTGAGTCCCGACAATTGAGGAAAAACCGACAATTGGTTACTGATCAAATTAAATTATTAGAATTGCCTCAATTGATACCCTGAATAGTCCCTAATGTTGGTTTTTCCTCAAATTGAGTCCCGTAACTTTTAAAATTTATCCCGGGACCTCAATTTATTCAATTTCACCAAAAAGGGGTTTAATTTCCCAAATTTCCAATTTGGTCCCCCAATTTTTCTAAAATTACCATTTTGCCCTTCTTTTACAAAAATGGTAAGTTTTGCCCCAAAAATTTCAAAATTCCTCAATTGGTCCTCCAACATTATTTTCATGCCCAATTGGCCCTCAATTTCATAAAATTGTATTTTGGCCCTTTGAATTTCGAAGATCCCCAAATTTTCCCCCAATTTCAACTCTTCAACACTACTGAATGTGATTTCATCAAATTAACCGATCGAACACTTCTAATTATTGAAATTGGAGTTGAAATTGAGTTTCTACATGTTCATACAATTCTAAGAAACTTTGAATCGCAGATTTTAACACTGGAACGAGCTCAAACGGAGGTTCGCTGGAAAATAGACTATAGAGAGAGAAAGCTTTGATTACTCACCGGTGAAGGCACGACGGTCCGAGCTTTCGATCTGGGCAAATAGGTCTCGTCCTGAGGTTCATCCTAGAATCAAGAATTGCATCAATTGATGCGGAATTGGATTAGAATTTTGTCATTGAAATTTGGTCGACTCTCTCTCTAGCACCAATCGAAAATTGTAAAGGGGAGCTGAAATGGCCAATTTCAGTTTGGAGGGAGGAAGTGTTTGGAGGGCTTGGTTTGGTGTGAGGAGGGCTTGAAATGGCCAATTTCAGTTTGGCCGAAATAGAGCAGCTTCAGTCCGTCGGAGTTGCTTCACTATTCCATCATGTCGGCGCTTCTCCAACGATTCTCGGATTGACTAGAGTTTGCTTTCAGATAGCTGTCTTCTCCCCGGTTCTAAAGAGCCCGACCTTTGTTCAAGTCGAAGCTCTGGTTCGAGCTTTACTAGGAAATGGAGCAGTAGAGAGAGAGAGAGAAGTGTTCAGGTGTGAAATGGGGATGACCTCTTTATATAGGCGTAAAACCCGTGTGTTAAATGGGCGAGATTTATTACTAGTATTAATATTGCCATAAATTATTGGTATTAATTCTAATAATTTAATTTCAGTATTAATTCCAATAATTTAATTTCGATATTAATTCCAATAATTTAATTTTGGTATTAAATTATAATAATTAAATATATATTAATTTATGGTTATTTATGATAAGGCGTACATAAAAATTTTTGACCGAAATTTCAGGTTACAAAAAAAATTCATACTTCCCAAGAAGTCACCCATCCTCACACTACTCTCGAGCAAGAACGCTTAACTTTGAAGTTCTTATGAAATCTAGTTCACTTGAACCAACTTGGTTTTTATTTTTTGAAGTTTCTTAAATTTCTTTTCCAAGGTTTAATGAACCCTTTAGATCACCCGGAAGTTGTAAATTTCCATATTGCGTGTTCTCAAATGTAGACCGGCTCGGTTTTCTTACTCGGTTTGACCGGTTCTTTTCCCGATTTTTCTTAACTCAAAAGTGCGGGGTTTACACATGTCTTATAGTTTCAATAAGGGAGGTCTTTATGTTTGGTTATTCCTCGGTTACCTGAAAGGGGTAAAAGGGAGGGGGTGAGTTCTACAACTCAGTGAGCGGGTGTTGGGAGTGAATTTTCAAAACATCTTTAGTTTACCCTTCTAAGGGTAACATTTTCGTTTAAAAAGGGTTTTCTCAAATTCAATTTCTTTTCCAAAATATTTTTCCAAGGTTTACCATTCTGTTTTCCAAGGATTCCCAAATCTTGAAACTTTTTTCCCATTTATATATTAGGCGTGTTTAGCTTTCTTAGCCCATCCCCTTGCCTCGGGAGGTGTTTAGCAAACAACACACGCCCTTTATTAGGAAGGGTACACACATTCGTGAGATGTAGTTATGACGACTGCACCCACTTGTGGATCGGAGCGTCTTTGTCATCCACCTTGATAGAAGTCCTTGACTTCTACATGAAGTCTGAGTGAACGTCCCAAACATTTGACCCTCAGACCCAAAATACTTCGCGTCCGTATGAGGACGGAGTTCTCATCTTGACCCCACCTTGATCTCATGCACAAGAAGCTCCTAAAGCTTCATGACTGACAGGCACGACAAACTGCTCCTATCGCTCCCTCCATGTCGTCCAACAACCCTTGGGATCCATCACTACCCCCTAAGGTGTCTTGATGGCCCCGTCCCATAAGTACATGCACAAATAAGATTTTTCCACATAAAGCCACTATCTTTGGTGCCAATCGTCCAACGGCCCCGACGCTCAACCCGACTTACTGCTGTTTGTCTAGGCCGGTCCGTCGACCTAGCCCTGACGCATTGCCACTAGTCCATTGAACATTGTCGGTCCTAACTTAGTACCATGGAGAAATCACATAATCAATTTCATTAGAAATTTTCATTGCTCTTTATAATCAATTTTTTTTACAAGCGCTTGCTCGTGCCCACTACATGCATTTTTCTAAAAAAAACGTTCATTTAGACCCATGAGTTCAAAAAACTGAGGCCCTTAACCTATCTGAGCTATTTTAGCTCCCGTCAAGAAGGTCTCCCAAATATTTTAAGCATTGGCACATAATCAGGGGGGAACTCTTCTAACAAAATTTTCTTTTCATCTCATCACACCAAATAGGTGTGATGATTTCTCCACTTACAACTGGTAAGCGGGTTTCTCCTTTCCTCATCATACCAACTGAGTATGATGTAAATTATTCCCACTTACAAGTGGTTTTTCATTTCTAAAGTGCTCACCATTCCAACCGGGTATGATGTATAATTAAGCCCACTCACAACCAGTAAGTGGTTTTTAGCTTAAATTTCTCATCACCCCAACCGGGTATGATGTTAAAAGTTCCACTCACTCGATGACTGTGACGTGTACATCCCAAGATAGTTTTTCAATTCTACACTAGCTTCTTCTTGTCGGCGTTCCAGTCTCTCGTGTCCCTACACCATTCCTGCATCCTTATCAATAAATGTTTGGCATGACAGCCATAGTTTTCTCACGTATGAGTGACTAGGCTCAAAATTGTTGCTTGATTGCACTTAGGTCCCTAAAGTTCATTTTCCTTAATTTTAGGTCCCTAATGCTAACTTTTCCCCAAATTGAGTCTAAGGGATTCCAGAATTCCCTTTGGGTACTCAATTTACTCAAAATTGTGTATAGGGGCTCAAGTTTTCCAAATTTCCAATTTGGTCCCCAAGATTTCAAAAATTACAATTTTGCCCGTACTTTTCAAAAATGGCAATTTAACCCCAAATGTTTCGAAAATTGACCAATTGGTCCCTCAACATCTTTCTCATGGCCAATTGGCCTTCAATTTTGAGAAATTGAAAAGAGGTCCCTCAAAATTTTGAAATCTCTAATTTTTTTCCCCAAAATTCTTCCAATTTCCCCCTTCAAATTGACCGAATTTGATTTCTTCAAATTGGCCATTAAATCGGGGTTAATTGCACCAATTGAATGTATGGATTAATTCCTACACTTCCATATGATTTAATTGAGATTTGAATTGCATGATTTGGGTCCGAAACGAGCTCAAAACAGAGCTTCACCGGAAAATTGTTCGTAGAGATAGAAAGCTTTGAAAGCTTAACGTCGAAGGTGCAGCAGTCCGAGCTCTCAATCGGGGGAGGTAGCTCTTGTACTGACGTTCCTTCCAGGATGAAGAATCGCTACAATTGAAGTCAAATTGAGAGTGAATTTGGTTAGTGAAATTCGACACTTTCTCTCTCTAAGCTCGATCTGCAACGAATGAGTAGGGCCAAATTGGCTTACCTTTCAGCTCTGTTGAGGCCGTGTGAGGGTCATGGGGTGTTGGGGAGGCTTGGTTTGGCCGGAGGAGGGTTGAATTTGGCCGAATTCAGCTCGACCAAAATAGGGCAACTTCAATCCGTTGGAGCTGCTTCATTGTTTGATTCCGCTGGTGCTTCTTCGATGGTACTCGAGTCGAAAGTAAGTTCCTATCATATAGCTGACTTCCCCTAGAGTCTGTAAGACCTGACCTTGCTTTTTGAGGCTAAGAAAATAACCCAAGTCGGGGCTCTGGTTTGAGCTTCACTGAAAAATGAAGCAGTTGAGAGAGAATGACGATTTGAGCTGTGTGGAGGATGAATGGAGAGGAGCTCTTTATATAGGGAGCTCGTGGACCCTTCGCCTGACCACTTTCCATTTTGGTCGAGCTTTTCATCGCTTGAAAATGACCTGATTGGAACAGTTACATCTTTGCTAAAGATTTATATTATAAACCCCGTCCTTAAGTAATGAGAAAAATCGGGGAAAGGACCGGTCAATTTGAATCCTTAAATCGAATTGGTCTACAAGCCCGATTGTTAGGGGATGAACAAATTAAGAAAATTCTAACTCCCATGTGACTCAAAAAGGTTCATAAACTTGGGAAAAGAACCCTAGGACAATATGAGGAGGAAATACTGAAGCAGTTCAAGAGAACCAGGTCCGAACTAGATAGAACCGGTTTATGAACCAAGTTGATTCATGAACTGGAACCGATAGAGAATGGGTAAACCAAGATGCTTATGGATCCCTTGTGATTCAAAGAGATTTATAATACTTGGAAAAGAACCTTAGAACAATGTGGGAGAGAAAAACCAGACCATTTCGGGTGAATAGGACCTGAACCAGATTAAACCAGTTTAAGAATCGAGCTAATTTATGAATCAGAGTTGATAAAAAGATGGTAAACTGGGAATTTTATGTACCCTAAGTGACCTATGAAGTACAAAAGTCATGGAAATAGACTTGTGAAGGAAGTGTGGATGAAAACCAAACCGGTTTAGGTGAACTGAATTCGAACTGGTTGGGACCGGTTTGAACCACTATTGAACCGGATCCTAAATTCATTTTTCTAAGTTGCTTAAATAATTTAAATTTGAGATTTGAGACCACCCGTAGATAAAAAATGAATTTAGAAATTTTTAGATTTGAAAAACTCTGTCGAATGGGGTGTGAATCGGCTGGTTTAAGCTTTGAACCCGGTTCGGACCGATTTGGTACGGTTCAGAACAATGTCATCTTCTTCCTCATGATGATAGCACTGTTCACTTGCCGGGAAATTGAAGCAGCACCGATGAAGAAGAAACACTTCCATTCGATATTTTTCAGGTCTTCAATGCCTGTCATAACGGTGCCAAACAGACGACCAACGGGTCCTCGAGCTCCCTATATAAAGAGACCCTCTCCATTTGTCCTCTCCACACCTAAAAAGCTCACTCTCTCTCAGTTTCTTAGTTTTCCAACGAAGCTCGAACCAGAGCTCTGATATAGGGTCAATTCTGAGCCAAAGAAGGCAAGGTCGGGCTCATTAGAACCAGGGAGAAGTCAGCTACATGGTGGTGACATCCGTTCGTTCCGAGAGTCGCCGGAGAAGCGTCGGCGTAATCGAACAATGAAGCAGCTCCGACAGGCCGAAGCTGCCCTATTTTGGCCAAGTTGAAATCAACCAATTCAAGCCCTCCTTAGGCCAAGCCAAGCTCTTCCGACACCTCCTCAGCCCTTCCACGGCCGAATTAGGACCGAAAGGTAAGCCAATTCAGCTCCCCTTTACAATTTTCAATCAATGTTAGAGAGAGAGTCAGCCAAATTTCAATGAAGAAATTTTAATCCAATTAGACATCAATTGATGTCATTCTTAATCCTAGGAAGAACCTCTGGAGGAGAGCTACCTGCCTAGATAGAAAGCTCAGACTGTCGCGCCCTCACCGGTGAGAAATCGAAGCTTTCTCTCTCTACAATATGTTTTCCGGTGAAGCTCCATTTGAGCTCGTTCCAGTGTTGAAACCTGTGATTCAAAGTTCCTTAGAATCGTATGAACATTTAAAAACTCAATTTCAACTTCAATTTCAATGAATAGAGGTGTTTGATCGATCAATTTGATAAAATCAAATTCGGCTGTGGTAATGAGTTAAAATTGGGGAAAATTAGGGAAATTTGGGAATTTTAAAAAATTCGAAGGACCAAAATATAATTTTCTAAAATTGAGGGTCAATTGGTCATGATAAGAATATTAGAGGGCCAATTGAGAAATTTTAGAATTTTTGTGGAAAAATTTACCATTTTTGTAAAGGATGGGCAAAATGGTAATTTTGGGAAAAATTGAGGGACCAAATTGAAAATTTGGGAAATTAAACCCCATTTTACATAATTTAATAAATTGAGGTACTAAGATAAAATTTAAAAGTTTTGGGACTCAATTTGAGGAAAAAACCTGGCAATAGGGACTTAAAGGTAAAGAAAAATAACTATAGGAACCTAATTGCAATTATATATAAAGTTGGATTTTCTAATTAATTGGAATGAATGAGGGCTATTAGGCCAAAAAATAATGAACAACTATGTTCATTTCATGTAGGAGAATGAGACATCAGGAATGTCAGTTGAGGTCCAGCGTGCAAGTGACGAAACTCGACTAAGTGGAATTTCACTGCACGATCGGGTGAGTGGGATTTTATATCATACTTGGTTGGGGATGATAAGCACATTGAAATAAAAACCCACTACTATGTGGTATTTTAAACATCACGACTTAGAGTAGTGATGTGAAAACTATGCGGAAAAACTACTTACCGGTGGTAAGTAGATCATACCCGGTTGGTATGATAAAACTTCCTCGAAGGAAGTTGAAAACCCATTCATCGGTTATGAATGGAGATGTCCATATATCGGGTCAGTATAATGGACAGTGAAAACATATTTTTGTCGGAAGTGTTCTCCCCTAACTGTGTGCCAATGCTTAAACAATTTGGGAGACCTTATCGACGGGAGCTCGAATAGCTCTTATAGGCGGGGGCCTCGGTTTTGGAACTTGGGGGCTAATATGCCCGGTTTTTGAAAATCTCAAACAGTGGGCCATAGTCCAATGGGCACGGTCATGGTCATGGTACCAAGGCTGGTTCGACATTCTCAGTAAACTAGCAGCAGTGCGACATGACTGGTCTCTGAACCAGTCAAGACAAACAGTTGTAGGTTGAGTTGAAAGTCAGGACCATTGGACTTATGACACCATAGATTATATGGCATAATAAGAAAACATTGTTTGTGCATGCACTATGAGTACGGGATCATCAAGACACCCATGAGGGGTAGTGATGCGTCCTAAGGGCCCTGGACGACCAGGTGAGTATAAGGGCAGTTCGTCGTTCTAGTTGATCGTGCGAAATTTGGAGTAGCACCAAACACATGAGACCGGGGTGGGGACATGATGAGGTCTTTGTCCTCATATAGACACGAAGAATCGATTTTGGGATTGAGGACCGGATGTCACATACATTTACTCATTTTCAGGATGGAAGTGGTCGTACTTCTATCTAGGTGGCCGGTAAAGTCACTCCGAAGCCACAAGTGGTTTCAGCGGGCGTGCTGGCCTGCGAATGTGTGTAACCTTCATGATGAAGGATGTGTGTTGGGTGATGACACACCGTGATAATAATAAATGGTGGAAAAACCTAAATTTTTAAATGAAAGATTTTCGAAAAGTGAGGAGTCTGGCACACTCCAATACAAATGTTTCTCCTAAAAGTTAAAAGTAGACTTTTGAAAAACCTATTCACTGAATTGTAGAAACTCACCCCTCTTTTCTATCCCTTTTCAGGAAAAAAGAAAACGACTAGGAGTAACACCAAGCCTTACCCTTTATCAGGTATGCTTAATTTCCTTCAACTTGCATTTTAATTGATATATGTCTTCTAGGGAACAAGGTTGAAATTTCGCCTGGCTCCTCTCGAGTAAAAGAAGGAGAACACTCCTCTTGAACCGAGAAAGAGCGGCGGGTTGTTCACGGGGATCCAACCAAACCAGGTTGGGGCGTGACATATATTTTTTGCATTAATGAATAGTGTTATCATCCTGAGAAAGAAGATAACACTATTTTGAACCGGATTGGACCGGTCCGACCGGATTCAATGACAAAAATTGGTCGGTTCAGGCTCAATTCAATTGGTTTTCTCAAAATTAAAAATTTATAAATTAATCTAAATTCATTTCCTATCCAATGGTGGCTTTAATTTTCCAATTTTATCATTTTGAGCAACAAAAAAATGAATTTATAATCTGGTTCATGTATGGTTCAAACAGGTTCATGTCCAGTTCACCCTGAACCGGTTTGGTTTTCTCTTCCCATTTTTTCCAAGGTTATTTTTCATGATTTTTATGACTCTTTGAGTCATTTGGGATTTGCCAATTTCCCATTTTACCCTTTCTTTACCAGTTTGGGTTCGTTAACCGACTCGATTTTCTCTTTTGAATTAACCATATTTTCCCCAATTTTTCTTATCTTTAAAGGATGAGGTTTATAACTACTCCTTCCGTAGTCCTTCCAACACTATTTAAAGATGTACCTCGTGGCCCATTGTTGTCTAAGAATACACGAGGATATTGTTGGTAAAGACTATTACAAACTTGTCAAGGTAAGGTTAGAAGATTCAGATCATTAGGTCCATGAACACCACCAGTGCATTAGTAAATCCAAAAGGCATTACCCTGGACTCATAATGAAAGTATATCGTCTTGAAGGCATTTTTATAAATTTCTTCCTCCTTGACATTCAACTGGTGGTACCTGGACTGCAAGTCGATCTTGGAGAAGTGGGATGCTTCTATTAGTTGATCGAACAAGCCATCGATCCTAGGGAGTGGATATCAGTTCTTGACTATTGCTTGGCTCAATCGACAATAATCAATGCACATCCTCATGCCCCCATCCTTCTTTTTCATGAATAGGACTAGGGAACCCCAAGGAGAGTAGCTAAGTCTGATGAATCCTTGTTCCATTAGCTCATCGAGTTGTTCCTTCAACTCCTTGAGTTCAGTCGGTTCCATTTAATACAACACTTGCGATATCGGGCTAGTTCCTAGGATGACATCATTTACAAAGTCGAATTGTCTATCCAAGGGCAATCCAAGCAATTCTTCTAGGAATACATTTAGGTATTCTCCCACTATTAGAGTGTCGTTGGGGTTTGTTCCTTTTGTCTTGGCACTGGTGATTTGCACTAGGAACACTTTACATCCCTAATGTATTATCCTTTGGGCCTTTAAGATGTATATCATATACGACTTATTTGGGTTTCTCTCCCCTTGAAATACCACCTCCTTAGCATTCCTATCCTGAAGCATCACTACTTTATTTTTTTCAATCCATCTTGGCCCGGTGGGTGTATAACCAATCCATCCCTAGGATAAGATCTACTTCCTTCAAGGGTAGGGATATCAAATCATCTCTAAGGACCTCCCTTTCCACGGTCTCCTTGCAACCATGCAGGACAATATCCTTTTATAACTCCTTCGCCCAATGGCATGTATATCATTAGTCCTAGGTTTAATGGTGATGGTACTTATGGAATCCTAGATATTAATTATTCTCGTACATAACACATTTTCTCTCGAATCTATAACAATAAAGGCTCTTGTGCCATTCACTTGTACAAGTCCTGAGATAATACCAAAAGTACTTTATTATTTAGGATTTTAACAAGGTTTAGTCTTTACAACTATGTACCATGACCTATATGGCTCACATTCATTCTACATACATGGTATTTCCTTAACACAATATCCATAAACAAAAAGTCAAGGTGGAAAGATCAAGGGTTACAAGAAGTACTAGCAATGACACTTGGATCTGCCCGAACCTCTTCCTAAGTCAAATTATAGACCCTTGAAGGAACTCTATTCTACTTCTCTGGTATTTCTACCCTGTAATTAGTTGGTTCCGCGACTTGGGTGTTGTTGGATCGACCTTGCATCCCCGAGTATGGCGGAGGTCGTCCCGTAGTATCTCCCCTGATGCCATCCTATTATTGGCACTCCTACACTCCCTACTTTTGTGTCATATCTTCCAATATTGGAAGCATTTCATTGGTTAGCATGGAGTTTGATGGGATTTTCTATACCTAGCACATGGCGGAGCCATGTTTCCCATTATATAGTTGCTCTCGACACTAGGTCTCGATACCTTCCAATGAAAACCTCCTTGCAATCGGTCTCCTCCCATTTTGTCACAAGTACCGACTATTGATGTTTAGTGTTTGACTTCTAAAGTAGGATGTTGCAGACCTAGGGTGCTTCCAAGGAGGAGTTGTCGATGGAAAGAACTTGTTGAGAATATGATCCCACATTGGATAAAATAGAGAGGTGTTGTAGGTTTATAAGATTTGAAAGGTTTCACTACTTACAAGTCATGACTTTTAAGTAGAAATGGGTCTAACCCCTTATCGGTCCACAATACCTTCTAATATGGTATCAAAGCTATGGTTTTCTGGTATTTTCAAGTTTTGGCGGATCTGAAGGATCGGAGGGGAGACCCAGAAGTTTGATGGGATTTGAGAGAGATGAAAAATATAAATAACAGATATCTCATTATATCTCATTATACTGGATGAGAATGAGATCAATTGTGTTAAGTATCTCATTATTCATAGGCAGATGAAGCAGTACAATCTATCAAAGGGAAGGGCTTTGTTAGATGTACTGATATGATCAAATTATAATCTATTTTGCATGTTCCCTCTTTTCCAGTTAACTTGTTGTAAGTTAGTAGTATAATTGATCAATTGAATTGTTAAATAATTTTTTATGGGGACACTTGTATCTTTTGATAGAGAAACATTGAGAAAATACTTGGAACTGGTAGCAAGCGTGGAGGATTGTGGTATCTCAATAGAAGAGTTGTGGATAAAAGTTTGAGTGTTACGGTGAATAGTAAAGAAAAAGATGAAGCAATGTTAGAACATTGTCAGTTGTGACATCCATCTTTTGAGAGTCTTAAAAAGTTGAGACCAGAGATGATGAGTAAATAGAACGTGATAAACTTGTTTGTGATACTTGTGAGTTTGGAAAACATAGAATAACAAGTTATAATTCTATTGGATTAAGAAGTATGAAACCATTTTTATTGATTCACTCGGACTTTTGGAGGCCATGTCCGGTTACCTCTACTAGTGAATTTAGATGGTTTATCACCTTTCTTGATTATCACTCTCAGATGACATGGTTATATTTGATAAAGCACAAAAGAGAAGCACTATTATGTTTCATGGATTTGCTCTTGTTCAAACTCAATTTAATGCCAAAGTTTGTACACTTAGAACAAACAATGGCAATGAGTATATGAATAGGGAATTTACGTCTTATCTATCTAGTAAGAGAATTATTCATTAAACTACATGTTTAGATACCCCTACAAAATGGTGTTACAAAGAGGAAAAATTGTCATTTGTTGGAAGTTGCTCATTCTCTTCAAAAATATATCTTTCAACTGTCCATCATACCAATTGAGTATGAGGACATCTCTGCTCATAACTGATAAACGGGTTTTTCACTTCCTTCGAGAAAGTTTTATCATACCAATCGAGTATGATCTACTTATAACTGGTAAATAGTTTTTTATGTGTGATTTTCACATTACTGCTCTCAGGTGTGATGTTTAAAATACCACTTAGTAGTGGGTTTTCATTTTTGAGATACTTATCATCCCAACCAATATGATATAAAAATTCACTCACCCGATAGTGCAGTGAAATTCCTCTTAGTCAATTTTTGTCCCTTACGAGCTTAATCCCAATTGGTGTTCCCGATGTCCCGTGTTCCTACATGAAATGAACATTGTTGTTCATTATCCTTTGGCTTGATCGCCTTCATTCATTATAAATGACTAAATTCTCAACTTTTCAAATATTTTCAAATTGGTCCCTAATGTCATTTTTCATTTACTTTAGGCCCCAATTGATGGTTTTTCCCCAAATTGAGTATCGAACCTTTTAAAACTCCCCTTGGGACCACAATTTATTCAATTTCATAAAAAGGGGTTCAAGTTTCCCAAATTCCCAATTTGCGCCCAATTTTCCCAAAATTACCATTTTGCCTTTCCTTTACAAAAATTGTAAGTTTTGCCCCAAAAATTGCTCAATTGGTCCTCCAACATCTTTGTCATGCCCAATTGGTCCTCAATTTTATGGAATTACCTTTTAGTCCCTCTAATTTTTAAATTCCCAAATTTCCCCAATTTTTCCCTAATTTCAACCTTATAATTCTGTCGAATTTGATTTCATCAAATTAACTGATCAAATGAGTTTAATTGTTGAAATTGAAGTTAAATTGGAGTTCCTACACCTTCATACGATTCAATTGCACTTTGAATCGCACAATTTGGTGTCGGAATGAGCTCAAACGGAGCTTCATTGGCGTTACATGATTTTCCGGTCATATGAAGGAAGAAGACGACATTGTTTTGAACCGAACCGGATTCAAAGCTTAAACCGGCCGGTTCACCCCCAATTCGACCAAAATTTTCAAATCTAAAAATTTCTAAATTCATTTTCTATCCAATGGTGGTCTCAAGTCTCAAATTTGAATTTTTTAAGCCACCTAGAAAAATGAATTTAAAATTCAGTTCAATAGTGGTTCAAACCGGTCCAAACTAATTTAATCCGGTTCAGATCCGGTTCACCTGAATCAATTTGGTTTTCATCTCCAATTCATTTTTAAGTCCATTTTCATGACTTTTGGGACTCTTTGGGTCACTCGGTATCTATAAATTTTTCGGTTTACCCTATCTCTATTGGTTTCGGTTTGTAGACCGACTCGGTTTGTAGACCGACTCGGTTTTCAATTTGAAAATAACTGGTTCTTTTCCCAGTTTTCTTATTATCAAAGGATGGGGTTTACAATAGTTATAAGTGTTTAGTTGACATATAAACTAACCCGGTTGTGCAAATTGATTCATATAGAATGAATCCTGCAGCAGATCACACAACTAGAGATAGAGAAAATAACAATCAAGATAAACAAGTTCCGATGAAAACAGTGAGTAGGAGTAAGGATGGGGAATCCGATTGGACCAACCAAAACAATTTACAATTTTGAGTGATGCTCTAAAATAACTACTATGCTGATTTTGAAATTCGTATAAGAAGTACAAATTGACTAAGTGCATGTCTACTAAAACAAACACTACTTGAAAAGTTAAGTGTAAGGGAAGTGTCGTAAAACCGATATTATTGTTTTGAGGTGGTCCATTAGGGTCGTGAGTTGGGGTCATGTACCCACTTTATTGATTTGGAGGAGATGGATGATGTAAGACTGAACTCCCAATGGTGACATGTTGTGTGTGTTTCCTTAGAGATGGTTAGAATAAAGGTTATCTCATAAGATACTAAGTTAGGGGTGTGTGCCCACTATGTTGATATATTGTGTGCATTATTACTAAGTTGGTATCTACTTGTGGTTTGTGAATATGAGCATTGTCAAAACGCCTAACGAGGTAGTAATGATGCATAGTGTAAGACTAGAAGTGGTGTAAGGAGGGTGTAAGTGATATTTTCAAATTGCTAGAGTACCATGTATACCCATGCACGTGGCAGCAGAGGACAATCAGAGTATACGTATACTTGAGTGTATGGTCAGAGTGGACATTCAAAGTATACATATAGTTAATGATACATACTCATACTCAATATCTACATATGATTTATGAAAGAAAAAGGGGGTCATGAGTTGCCCATGTGTGCAGGACATGAGTACCCGAGTTTATGTTGTATCATACGTACAATGAATTATAATGTGTAAATAGTTTAGGAGAAAATGAGAGTTGACCAGACCGTGAGGTGAGACTATGGTTACAAGCAGCCCGAGACAGGGTCTCGAGGGGCCAAATGAAACAAGGGGAAATGAAGGTTTTATAAACCGATAAGAAATGGCATGGGATAAGAGTCTCAAGTGGCCAAATAAAATTTTGTGAGATAACGGGTTTTGGTTAACCAATAATGAATATCACTGCTACAATGTTTCATGACATGTTTGAGGTTGTAAGTCATAAAATGGCTCGGTGTCAGTAACTCATTCACTGAGCTATTAACTCACCCACTCCCCCAAAACCATTGTAGGTAAAAGTTGATGAACTTTGAGGCAAGAACAGGGGAGCACCTCCACACGAAAGCCACTCGAGGTAGACCTCTTGAATGGTGTACGAAGGTTGTAACTTACTACTTATCAACTGCTATATTCCCGAGTTGTTGTTAAACAATTTTGGGGTACTATATTTTAAAAAAAAGTTTCAAATTTTGTTTTGAGCCTTGGTGAATGATCATACGGCTGTAACATCGAGTGGACTAGCAAGTTGCATGCGACTGTTGGCCAATGAATCGGGTCGAAGCGTGACAATTATAATCTTTATGTGTAGTTTTTATGTAAAGTTTGAAATCGTAAGTCATGTAGTGGTCTAGCACTACTAACTCATTCACTGAGCTGTGAGTTTACCCCATTCCCCAAAATATTACATGTGAAAGTCGAGGATTTCGTAAGAAACAAATCAAATTTAATCTATAGAACGAGTACGGCTTAAGGTAGATCTCGAAAATTGTGTATGAAGGTTTTTATTTACTCCTTATCAATTGTTATATTCTTAAGTTGCTTATGTAAACTATTTTGGACACACTATATATTTAAAAAAGTTTAAATTTTCGTTGAAATATGATGTACTTTTTTTATTTTGAGCATTAGTATATTCGGTTTTAGTTTAGTGAATATACCCATTATTATAATATTGGGGGAATTGGCGAGTTGCATGGGAACGTCAATGGGAACCAGACCCGAGCGTGACAATTTAAATTCCAAATAGTATCTCAAAGTAGTTTAGAAGGTGCAGGAGAGGTAGGAGCAATATCCATAGCAACAATACAATTCCTATCAAATAAGAAGATATATGCATACTTGATCGTAACTATACTTGTTTTTTCGTAAGGCCAAACTAATCAATTCTTTCGTCTCATAGGGTGAAGAAGAGGGATGACAAGGATGACATCCATCTCCATAGGTGTCATGTTACCATCTAATATCTAATTTAAAGTATAAGTGGTAAGGTATACAAGGTCACTGAGTTTTGTAAGAGTTAATAGTGGAGACAACCTCTTGATCTCTAGGTATTGAATCCATGTATCCTTCCAAATATTGATATTTTAATATTTCTCCATTACCTACGTATCATTTGTGATTGTTGTAAATTTTATTTACCAACCCAAATAATTATGCTAAGTCATGATATTTGATGACTTATATGTATAGAGAAAATTAAAATGTCTAAAATATTTACCACATGGGAAATACATTAAGAGTTAATGAATTAGGATTAGAGTATACACACTAAATTATTTTTATTAGTAGCACTTGGTTAAAGGAGTGAATATCTTTTAGTACAATAAGATTAGCATCATTCTTCCAATGAATTTTCTCACGTTCAATCATTTTCTCCACTTAAAATTATATTATTATTTAATTTATAATATGACATTGGGACAAGAGAAAATAAATTAATATATTGTTTAAAATAAAACTTACTCTTTTATTATATATATATATATATATATATATGAAAGTAAGTTAGGAAGAATTACCATCCAACTTCCGGAGAATTTTCTCCTTTAAAAAATAAACGGTGTTACTTTTGCTAGTTCCTCAAAGAAGGGAATACTAAGACGGTTAGCTCTTATTTATGTAAAAAAAAAAAGAAGAAATGATATTATAAGTATCATGTCCAACATTTGCACTTTGATTTATGTGGATTATTATTTTTTTTTGTCTGAGGTGACATAATTATTGTTAAGTGACACAATTGGTGTTAAGAATATTTGCATTGAAACATTTTAAAAGATACTTCTAAGGCATTGAAACATTTTAAGAGATACTGAAAAAAAAAGTATATTATGAGGACATGATATAGCAATAAGACAATACAATTCTTAATTCTTATAATCTTTAGCATACAAATAACAAATAGCTAAAAGATAAATAAATATGACTTAGTTGTATTATTAATGTATGAGTGACATTAACTAGTAATTCGGGGTATGTTAAGTATTTTTTTTTCTGTGACATACATGTTACTAGTTAAAAGGATCAAGTTAGAAATGTTAAAGGTAAACCTAATGATATGTCATTTGCAATTGCACAAATGTACATGTAAATAGCTGGAAGTAGATTTTTTTACTAATATATGTGTCTAACTTTCTTGTATATTTGTTTTTTATAAACAGGAATGGCCAAATTATCACATGCATTAATTGAATAGAGATGGACTTGTTGAGTCCACTCAAGATACTACATAATTCAAACTCAAAATGTTGTGGGCTTCCATGTTTATTTATTTCATTTTTTTCATATATGTGATTTTTTTAATTTTCTTTTATTTACATAAAAATTATGCATGTCATTCTATATCTATGATACTCTCGTTATATTCCACAACCCCATAGAAAGCCCTAATATATGGGAATTTAAGTATGTACACATTCACATTTCATTGATCAAAACTAAAAAAACCACATATCACTATTTGAATTTCTTCACCTCTTAATTGGTGATCTACTAGATAGTTTGGTAGGACTGACAATCTATTGAAATAGAGCTGGGTTGTTACTTTACATTTTATGTATGAATAGACACTCATTTACATGTAAATATATTTATTAATTTGTATACACATGCATTATCAAACATTATAGGTCATTATATGTGATTACAGGTCATAAAATCTCATCCCACTAGGTAAGCATGGATTCTTGCCCACATCTTGATCTGCTCACGCCATCTTTAACCAAGATGTACGTGTTCACATTTAAAAAGCCTACGTGAATTATATCAGCTCCTTCATTTACAACACCTCCAAGTTCACAATGTGTCTGCTGATTCATTTACCACATCCTTAAGTTCCCCATGTGCTCAATGGGCTGGAGTTATATTTATTAATTCATGTACTCACCCGGTTTAGTGCTTATCAAAGTAGCAACTATGGATTGACTACCCAACCATGAAATCAACAACATCTTGGCTAAATATATGATATCATATGGCTACATGAATGAGTACATCAATCAATGATCATAAACTCCTTAAAGATTGTCACAAAGTAGCATTAATTGAAACAATAGGAGCAACCGTCTTCTCATCCAACACACTCCGTCATCACCAAGTCCCTAGGGCCATTTTTCATCTGAGTATGATCTCACTCCCGTCAATAATGGTTACACATGAGGTTTCAAACTCTACCATAGGAGGAACAATGACGAGGAACAATGACGCGTCAAGAACAAGCTCACCATCAACACCCCTTATCCATTTCAGTCTCTGAGTCGAATTCTCTTTTCTTCTAGAAGCGGCAAGCAGTAAGATATTATAACAAGCAACAACCTTTTATGTGAAATTATATTTGAATAAAACACTGAGTGATAAATACTCCATTAATATATAATTTTATTTAATGTTATGGTGATTATTTATGAACTATATAGTTGGATGAATTGGATATAGAAAATCTTCTAAGAATATGGTTGATATTTAAGGCCTTTTACATTAATAAATCTATGTATTATTATGTCCCTTATATAATAATAAAAAGATATTGTTTTTGCTCATATACAAAAATAAATAGAAAGTGGAAATTGGGGAAGCTCTACTAGCTAGATTGAATATAATAGATTAAAATTTGTCCCGTACATGTTATTTTAAGGGAAGTAGTCAAGATAAAAGCCTATATAAAAATATAATTCTCTACTTTTGAAAGAACTAAGTGAAATATAAAATGTGTCATGGGATGGGTCGAGGTAGAGCTGCAACCATTATAAAAAGTTTTCTATTAAATTGTTAATTTACTTCATTTTAAATTTTTTTATCAAATGTTTATATTACAAAATTTCATACAAGCATTACAAAATTCCCATAGTCCATAGACTAGTTTAGCACAATATTATTTAAAAGAAATAATACATGGATCCCTTTAAACGAAAAAACTTACATCAATTGAAATTTTGAGAGATTTTCTTACAGTAATTAAATTATTATGTATTGGAGATGCGTGTACATAGTCATGTGTAACTTGCTTTTAACATATTTCATTTACATTAAATGTTTACTCTATTGAGGTATTGCCTATATGTAAGATTGAAAGTCAATCTCTTAGGAGCTGAAGTATTATAACAATCCATAATACTTGAGAAATTTTCCCAAAAAAAAACAAAAAGCATTATGCTCTTTGAAGCTTTGTTCAAATTTTAGATGCTGTGGTAGGAAAAGTTCAATTGTTTGGGTTATATATCTCAATGTGCTAGGATTTATTTTGGCCTCCCTTAAGCCAAAGGGAAATAAAGTATAAAATAACTTTAATTTTGTCCCATACAGATGATTTTAAGGGTAATACTTGAGAGGACAATCTATGTATAGATGTGATTTTCTATAATTTTCAAAGTACAAACTCATGTATAAAAGCAATAAGAATTTTCCATAGCAAAATAATTAAGAGTATTGGAAACCTTGTGTTGTCTAGGATTGATTTTGCAAGCAATGCCCAATGAACATGGTTTCCTCTAGGATTGATTTTGCATGCAATGCCCAATGAACATAACATAAATTCCACAAGATTGCATGATTACACTCCATTATGAATATAACATAGATTCCACAAGATTATGGATGGAACTCTACATCCAAATAAAATATAAACACACCATTTTCAATAATGCCATCTCCTTAAATGTAATTACATTGGCAATGAATCATTTGACAAAGCTATTAACAATAAGCATTCCAACATTAGGTCCCAAAAATATGGAACCTCTCTGTAATTCACCCCATTAGTTTTACAACCAGCTTTCCTTTTAACTTTTGAACTGCAACATCTTGTCCCTCAAACAACATTCAATGCATTATGTATCAAATGCAAAACCAAATAGTCTCAAAGAAGCTTCAGAGAGAGAAGAAGAAGAAGAAGAAGAAAAGGCCCCATTTAAATGCTTTGTGGTGAACAGAAGTATGCCATGGCAAAAAAATCCCAAATGCCATAGACATGAAGATGAACATCCGTAGGGGCAAACATAGCATAGATTCACAAGTCGAGGCATTACAATTGTATTCAAAATAAGCTTGAATGAAGATAACATAAAGAGGGAATAAATTATTTAGCTGAAGGGCGGACAATGTAAAACCTCGCTTAAATATTACAGAGCATCAAACCATCTCGAGCCCCTCGCCGGCCACAGGCACAATAAGCCGATTCAAGCGAGCATCTTTGCACCGTTTCCTGCAAATCCAGAAGACACATATCATGAAGAATATAACAACTAAAAGCGCAACAATTATTAAAGTCATTTCTTCCATTTTCCCTTGATCCGAAGGGGAAAAAAATGAAGGCGACAGGGAAATTTCACTCATGGTATCAAGTATCTGAAAATGGGGGTTATAGAGGTCTCTGTTGTAAGTCTGGATGAGTTCTGAACTGTGTTCTGGATGGGATTTATAGAGGAAAAATCATTGTGAGTGCGTAGGGAGTAAGGATTATGCAATCGAAGTTATGCAATCAAAATTATACACGCTACCTTAGTGGGCAGGGATTAAGGGGGAGAAAATCTGAGTCTAAAGTGCAAAGATTACACTTCAAAGCACCAAACCATAAAGGCGGAAACAACGGATTTGATCCCCGTCAGTTCCCATGAATGAAATTAAGAAAAAAGCATTCAGAAGGGGGCTTACCTGCAAATTCCTGGTTGTCCGAAGGTGAGACTCCGTAAAGGTCGACCAACAGATCTTATCTCCGTGCAGAACAAGCGAAGGAAGGAAGGAAGGAAGGAAGGATGGGATTTTTGGCTTGAAGAGGATCCTGCTAGGCTTCTGAAGTCGTCGTGCATTTTATTTGGGAGGGCGAGTGAAACGTTGAGTTTCTTCGCTAATCATTTTATAATATTTAAACATTATAAAATATTTTAAAAATAAATAAATTATGTACTTGAATAAAATAAAATCTATTTTTATTATATTAGAAATTATAGATATAAAAATATATATATATATTAATGTAAAAGTTTTATAATAAGTACGGGTGTCAGTTAATCTACCCGAGTTCGGGTTCTCAAACAATAATTCGACTTTCGTGTTAAACAATTCTCATTTTTAACATATTTATTTAATTTAACTCAAATTAAATCAAATATCAATACAATTCTCATATTTATTATTAGTTTTCTTTTTTATATTTATAATGTACTTATTTTCCTATACATATTTATTATTTAAAATTTGTATTACTTTTAAGATATTTATTCTTTTTAATCTAAATCTAATAAATTTCAATCCAATTCTTTATTTTTAAACATAGGGTTAATCTTTATATTTATTATCTTTTTACTGTCTAAAAATATTTTTTCTCGTTTCACTAATTTTTTCTTTACTAAACATTTTCATCTTTTTCTCTTAAAATACATATTTAATTTATCCAAATATTTATTTTAACGTAATTTATTTATTATGAGTTAAAATAATTTATGTTATATAATATATTAATTATTCAAAATAATTTATTATGAGTTAACAAAAAGACGTATTTGTTTTAATTGAACATATTTAAAATAATTATGTATTAATCAGTTAATTAACCTTACAAAATAAAAATAATTAACGAACCGAATCGGTCAATAGTCAACGGCGCCCCGTTAGCTGCCACGCAAACCCGAGCAACCAATATTAGTCCACTATGTGTCTGATCAACGGACAGTTGGCGCTCCGTCAGCATGTCGCGTAAACACGAGCAATCAATGAGAGGTTGTCACGTGTCTAGTCAACGGCTGACGCGGCAATTGAGTTGAACCTCCACGTCAGAAAAACTAGCCAATCACAACGTGTTACGTGGCACGACTGCCATATTATCGTCTTCAACCTTCAAACGTTGATAGAGAGAACGAAGGAGAGACGCCGAATTGACTATTCCATCATGTCGGCGCTTCTCCAACGATTCTCGAATTGATTTGAGTTTGTTATCAGATAACTGTCTTCTCTCCGGTTCTAAACCGCCCGACCTTTGTTCAAGTTGAAGCTCTGGTTCAAGCTTCACTGGGAAATGAAGCAGTAGAGAGAGAAGTATTTAGGTGTGAGGAGAATAAATTCTCATGGATTCTCGTTCACGTGAACTAATTTGGTTTTTTTGTTGTAATTTGTGTTAAGTTTCTTTTTCAAGGTTTAATAAACCCTTTGGATCACTCGGAAGTTGTAAATTTCCAAATTGCTTGTTCCCAAATGATCGGGTTTGTAAATCGTCTCAGTTTTCTTACTCGGTTTGACCGGTTCTTTTCCCGATTTTTCTTAACTAAAAAAATATGGGGTTTACATTTTTCCTCCCCATACCCCAACCGAGGTAAACAAATGTAAAGTTTCAATTTTGTTTAATATTGTTCAGGGAAAATATAACAAGTGTCACGTTTGACTCTCTTGATCTCCTAGAGTAGTCACTCTTCGAGGTCCGAAAGAGTGGTATATTGTTCACAGGATCTCGACCAAACCAGATCGAAACGTGACAATTCATCTCCTCTAAAAATTTGTCCAACCAAATGTAGTCTTACTATTTTAAATTTCCTTTCACTCCCAACATGCCCTTAATGGTATTTTTGAAATATCTCTCCTTTCTATTTCCTACATCCAAATGCGACCTTAGGTACATACCCTGAGTAGCATTTCGATAAATTTCACTAAGAATGAACGGCAATTCTAATATTTTTATGGGTTGGACATTCACTGTAATTTTTTCCTCATAAGGGTATTTTTATCATTTGGACCATTATCCATTATCCACAGTTGAATAACAATCCAAGCTTTTATTTCCCTCACCTCATTTAAGCTACCTTCTACTCTCTATTTTAGGTCGTGTGACCTTCGCCCTCGACACTAAGCTCCTATCATTTACGGGGCTTCCTAACAACGGTGATCGGACACCGATAAAGCTATCATCATCCCTTAAGGCTAGCACTTCTCGCATACCCGATATTCCCTACCCTCAGGTGGTACTTGCAACTTCGTTCCTCAAGAAGCTTTCAATAGAGGTGTGATCGAACATCGACGACCAACTTAACCCCAGGGGACAACATTTGTAGGTAAATCTCCTTGTGCTCTTGGGTTCCTATTGCTTGTACTTCTATAACATCAAAACTTACAAAACTCGGTTTAAGCCAAGTGGACAAAAAATTAACGTTAAACCGGGAATAGAATTTCAAACTCAGAATAAGAACCTAAGCTAGGAAATGGGATCCCGATTTGAGAACGAGAACAAAAATAAGGAATGAAATCTTGAATTGAGGATGGAATGTAAAATAAGGAATGAAATCCTAAACCAACAACAAAACTTGGAACCGAGAATGGAAGCTCAAACTAAAAATAAAACATGAGTTGAGATTTCTGAAGTCAAGTTCGGATCATAATCCAATTTTAGAAATGGGAAAGAAAACTCAGTGCTAGGACTAGGGATCCAAACAAATTAGGGATTAGATTCTCGAACATAAAAATCGAGTTTTTGAAAAAAAAATTAGTTTTCGCCTAGACAAGACTATGATTTCAGATTAAATTATCAAGGGAGTCCAAAAGGAAAAAATGGTGTTTAAAATTTTTAAAAAAAAAGAAAACAAAGTGAAGCGGGTTAAGTGAAATCGAGTTGGATCGACCCAACTCACCCGTCTCACCAATAAGCCACCACCCACCAATCGATAGAATTTCTATCCCACCAACCGAAGTCATATATTATGCATCCAATAGATATGCTATTAGAATAGATAACTCTTATTATCCAAATAGTTCAAACTTTAGAATAGATCTAGACTAAATTTCTAAAATAATTAAATCACATTTCATTTAATCCTTATAGATAATAAATTAGATTATAGTAAAAGTCACAAAATCACATAAGTTAATAGTGACAATCCCAATAGTTATAATATGAAACGTAAACCTATTCATATAGTTCTAGATTTTACTTATATTCTACTCAAATATTATTATATTATATTCGTATCATTTTATTTTATTACTTATATTTATATAAAATTTTCATTAATCCTATAAATAATCTCTCACATTATACAAATTTATCAATCAAATATTAAAATAATATTATATATATTTTATCTATCGTTCATTTATTTTTTTCACGGTATTAAATTTTTATTAAAAAAATTCCTGAAATAAGATAGGGTCATGTGCTACTTCCCCACCTCGAATAAATTTGTCACCATTATATGTATCACATCTCAACTTATTAGCCCTCTCCTTTTTATCGTTTTTATTGTAATCTCAAAAAATAAATATCTTATATTTTTAAAAAATCTAACTCAGTTTTCATTTTTAAAATTTTTGCTCATCTTAACATATTTTTTTCTTTAAACAGATTGAATACCATTCTCATTTTTAACTTATTTATTCAATTTAGGCCAAATTAAATCAAATATCAATACAATTCTCTTATTTCTAGTTTTTTTTTATATTTCTAATGGACTCATTTTTCTATACATATTTCTTATTTAAAATTTGTCTTACTTTTAAGATATTTATTATTTTCAGCCAAAATTTAATAAAGTTTAATCGAATTCTTTATTTTTAGACATGCTCTCAATTTTTATATTCATTATCTTTCAACTATCTAAAATTATTTTTATCATTTCACTCATTTTTCCTTTAATAAACATTTTCCTCTTTTTTTTCTTTTAAAATACATATTTAATTTATTTAAATAATCATTTCAACATAATCTATCTATTAAGAGTTTGTTATTATAGTTTTGAGCAATAATTATATATTTTATCAAACTCAATTAATTTATTATATAGTATATTAACTATTTAATTTCAACTTTCGTTCATCCACTCTTAGAGAAGACTAATAAATAATAAATAATATTGAAGTAAAAAATATGATTAACAAGTTCTAACAATAGAAATAAACATTTTGAGATATTACTAGATTTTTTTTAAATTATCTTAATATATTATTAAATTCTTTTTGTAGTATTCCAATATTATATATATTAATTTAAATACTTTATTAAACTTATATAATTTTTTAAATTTAATTAAATATTACAATAATATTTCAACTATTTTATCCATAATTTTTCTATTTTCTTTCTCATTCTAACTCATCAAAATGCACTTATAACCTTAAATATGCACAAGTATAATACATAGAGGTTGATCAAATATCACAAAAGAATTAGGGATGATTATAATTTGCAATGGAAGAACGAATAGATCATCTCGATAGAAATTGGAGGACATGAATGAGTAAGAGCCAAATATGATGCTAATCTCATTGATGGAGAACTATAAGCTCTAGTTGCAACTCAACCAACATCATGTTCCCCTTGCTATTATACACCCTTAACCTAAATCCTTGGCGATTAATTATGATGGAAAGATTTATAACTTCAATGAGCTAGCGGAAAGCAATCCAAGTAATATTAATTATGAAGAAGGGCAATGATGAATTTGGGGCCTTCCTTCAAATTTGATAAAATTTATTAAGAATCTCCCTTCAATTTTCCCGTTCAATTTTCCCGCTCAAGAGATGAATTACTCTCTCCCACTCTCCTATCTCGTTTTTTTTTTAACAATCTCTTTCTTATCTCAAAAAGTTGCAAAACCATAATAATGTAGGCTTTTCTATAAAATTGTTGCCAAATGACTGAAGTGAAAGATAGACAAGTTGAGGTATGAATTAGATATATGAGATCAAATAAATTTTTAATGTTTATTAAATTTATGAAATACATAATAAAATTAATATATTGATGTGATTTTTAATTTATATAATTAATTAAACAAATAACGTGTTAGTGTAATATAAGTTATACTTGCAGTGCAATTTTAACTATCTCTAGGCCATTAATATCAATAGCCAATAACGATCATGCCAAAATTATCAGGTTTTTCACAAAAAGTACTTGATTTGGAAGAAGGAGAGCGTACTTGGACAATTAACAAAATTTGTTGTTACTCGGTTATTCCCATCTCCCAGTCACCATTCACTAATTACCAATCACCAATCTGGTCAGTTCTCTCAACTCCATGACTCTCCTCTCCACTCGCATCATCTCGTGTCGTTAGGTATTCCCTCCTATGGCTGCAAGCTGATCAGGTTCCCATAGTGGAAGACCCATTCTTGGCCTAAATGAATCCTATCTAATAACTAAAATATTACTTAATTATTGTATACATTAATATGCATTTATCACACCATTTAATATGGTGATTTATTACAACACTTAATGTAGCACTTAATTTAGTAACGTATTTGTAACGGTTTATTATTGAGTTGTATATAAATAGGATGTTATAGTACAGTAAATAACACAACACAATCTTATCTATTGTGTGCGCTCTTTCTCTCTACTCTTTATTTTCTAAATTTCTTCCTTTCTTTATGGTATCAGAGCTAGCCTAAAGTTTCGCAGCATTGTTCCAATTTTGAAGATCCAGAACACATCTGCTGCCTACTATTGACGACTCTTGAGCAATCACCTTCTATTCAAAACCAATCTTCTCCGTACATGGTATCAATATTTTCATCCTTCTCTACAAATATGAGTTCCTCTACCACAGTAATCCTTCCTAATTCTCTCCCTACATTACCTATCAAGTTAGACAATACTAATTACTATCTTTGGAAAAATAATATCACAAATTTGCTGCAAGCATATCAGTTATTTGGATATGCAGATGGTAGTATCCCTCAACCCAAATCCACTGTGATACTGAAAGAAGGAGCTACAGAGCTTGAAACAATCAACCCAGAATATGAAGCGTGGACTATCTGGGATAAGTTCACTTTAACAACTATAATTGCCTCTTTATCTACTGAGGTGAATTTACAGATAATCGGAGCTGTTACCTCTGTAGACGCCTGGAGTCGGCTTGAAATTTTGTATAGCTCCCAAACCCGCGCTCAAAAAGATATCCTTGATCAACAGTGGAGGGAGTTGAAGAAGGGAGAACAACCTATGGCATCTTATTTGGCAACCATTTCCAACTTAGCTACCTCTTTCGCTCAAATCGATCGTCCGAAACCAGATCATGAAATCAAGGACAAATTATTTGATGGTTTCGATAGGGAATGGGAAGCTCTTACCCTTGTAGTGCACCGCTCTCTAGCTTACTCGGAGATTTTTCTAAGTCTGCATCTCATGCTGCTGCCTTCTCTAGTCGCGGACCACGAGGACTCCTTCCAACTCCACCCCGTCCTCGCTTCAGTGATCTCAGACACCATAATTATAGAGGCGGACGCAATGGAAGAACTGATAGAGGCAAGGGACAAACCCTTGAAAATCGTGGGAATTTTTCTTTACAGGGATTCAAACCACGCGGATCTGGACCACATTTTAGCTCAAGTCAGACGGATGCCCAACCCACCACTACAATTCGGCCCACTTCTCCTAAGCCCACTTCTTCCTATAGTGTGATATGCCAGCTATGTGGGCTCATTGGCCACTCAGCCCATCACTGTCCATCATTCGAATTAAAGCCCACATCCTCTACTGCTCAGGCTCATTCTTCTTATGGACATAAACCCAGTCCACATCATCTAGACTGGTATGTCGATTCATGTGCTACAAGTCATATTACTAATGATCTGTCACACTTGTCTATTCAGGATGATTCGACACTCCCTGAGCACCTCACGATCGGAGACAGGACATGTTTACCTATTATCTCTTCTGGATTTGCCTATTTAACTTCACATTCCCGACGTTTCTCACTTACTAATATTTATTATGTTCCCAAAATTTCTCTCAACTTATTATCTGTGTCTCGTTTCACTCAAGACAATTCCTACTATTTTGAATTCTATTCCACTCATTTTCTTATCAAAGATCTCTTTTCTCATCAGGAGCTGCTCCGCGGGAGTCGTAGGAATGGTCTCTACTATTTACGCATTCGTTGTAATATTTCTTCTATTGCTTGTATTAGTCGCATAGAGTCTATTCCTAGGTGGCATCAACGTTTGGGTCACCCTTCTTTTCAAATTATGAGTCGTGTGCTTTCAGATCATTTATCAATGAATAATATTTCTCCCTTACCCTTTTGTGACTCATGCTCTTGTGGTAAAATTACTCAACAACCATTTCCAGTCACTCACCATAAGAGTACCCATCCTCTCGAATTAATTCACACAGATATTTGGGGACCATCCCCCATTATTTCCTCTACATGTCATCGCTATTATATTCATTTTTTGGATGATTATAGCAAATTTTCATGGTATTTTGTTATGAAACAACGATATGATGTTCTCTCTGTTTTTCGTGCCTTCCGTTTACAAGTTGAAAATTTACTTGGTCAACGGATTAAATCTCTCCAATCTGACGGTGCTAAAGAATTTCTTTCTAGTGCTTTCCAATCTGAGTTACAATCCACGGGTATTCTCCAACGGATCTCCTGTCCACACACACCTCAACAAAATGGATCTGCCAAACGTAAGTATCGTCACATTATCGATATGGGTCTTACTCTTCTTATTCACTCTCATGTTCCCACCAAATATTGGCTGTTTGCCTTTGAGACCGCTGTCTTCCTTATCAATCGCCTTCCCACAAGATCTCTCCACTTTCGATCCCCCTATGAGGTACTTCACCATTCTACTCTTGATTATAAGTTACTTCGAGTTTTTGGTTGTCGTTGCTTTCCTTATCTCCGCCCTTATCTTGCTCACAAACTTCAACCTCTTTCAACTCCTTGTGTGTTTCTTGGATATCCCTCCAATTATCTCGGATATCGTTGTCTTGATACTCAAACAGGACGCATATTTCTATGTCGTACAGTCCATTTTGATGAATCTATTTTTCCATTTGCCTCCTCGAGTTCCAAATGTATGCCTTCCCCTCCTCCTACTGTGCACCCTCCTATGGTGAATCTCCCCACACCCGTCCCGTCTCCACCTCCGGACTCAAGTATGTTGCCCCAATCTCCGATACAAACACAAGTTGACTCACCTATTATTTCTGTTGAAGATGATCATGCTACACCATCTTCTTCTCCTACATTGGATCATGCTCCTGCTCCACCTCCAGTTTCGCGTATGGTGACTCGCTCTCAAGATGGCAGTCTACCTCAACGACGCTTCACTATTAATCCTACAGTGTTCATTGCCTCTATGGAACCTCGTACTTATTCCCAAGCTTCTCGTCACTCCTTTTGGGTTAAGGCTATGCATACTGAGCTTGCCGCTCTTCTTCACAACCAGACTTGGGATCTCGTGCCCGCTCCACCTGGTCAGCCTATTGTAGGGTGCAAATGGGTTTACAAAATCAAGCATCATTCTGATGGTTCAGTGGCTCGATATAAGGCTTGTCTTGTCGCTAAGGGCTACTCACAGCGTCCTGGTCTTGATTATGATGATACCTTCAGCCCCGTTATTAAACCTGTTACTATACGGGTAATTCTTTCCCTTGCTATATCTTTCAATTGGACCATTCGTCAGCTTGATGTGGATAATGCTTTTCTTCATGGTTATCTCAATGAGGAAGTTTATATGGATCAACCCCCTAGATTTGTTGATCCTTGCTTTCCTAGCCATGTTTGTCGCCTACGCAAATCTCTCTGTGGCCTCAAACAAGCTCCTCGTGCTTGGTTCTTCCGCCTGAGTTCCTATCTTCATCAACTTGGTTTTTGTAGCTCTGTTGCTGATAGCTCTCTATTTATCTACCGCACGAGTGAGTTTGTTATTTTTCTACTTATCTATGTTGATGATATCATTCTCACTGGTTCTTCTGCTGCACCCATTGGGAACATCCTTCATGCCATTCATAGAGAATTATCTATTAAGGATCTTGGTCCACTTCATCATTTTTTAGGCATTGAAGTTACTGCTCACTCTCATGGTTTATATCTCACACAGCAGAAGTATATTCGTGATCTTCTCTCCCGGGCTGCCATGAGTACTTATAAGCCCATTTCCACACCAGTTGCCTCTAGTCCCCAACTTTCACAATATGATGGCCTTCCTCTTCCTGATCCTATTAAATATCGTCAAATTGTCGGCTCTCTACAGTATCTCACTCTCACTCGACCTGACATCGCATATGCGGTTCTTCAGGTTTGTCAATTTATGCATCGTCCCACCACTACTCATTGGACTGTTGTTAAGCACATTCTCCGCTATCTTCAAGGGACACTTCATCATGGTCTTACTCTCTGGCGACATCCTCCTTCTGGTCTTCACTGTTTTTCTGACGCTGACTGGGTCGGAAATCCGGATGATCGATGTTATGTTAGTGGTTTTGCAATTTTTCTTGGCCACAATCTTATCTCATGGAGTTCTAAAAAACAACGAACAGTCGCTCGATCTAGCACTGAGGCCGAGTACAAAAGTCTTGCCAATGCAACCGCTGAACTAATCTAGCTTCAATCTCTTCTTAAAGAACTCGGCATCTCTTCCACTCATTCTCCAGTTTTGTGGTGCGATAATCTTTTAGCCATTTATCTCACTGCCAACCCCGTCTTTCATGCTCGCACAAAACATATTGAGATTGATTTTCATTTTATTCATGAACAAGTGCGTCAAAGTTTACTCAATGTTCGTTTTATAGGAACTACTGCTCAATTGGCGAATTTGCTCACCAAAGATCTCCCTTCTACCCGTCTCTCTTTTTTACAAGACAAGCTCAACATCCGTTAACTCCCGTTGAGTTTGCGGGGGTAATAACCAAAATATTACTTAATTATTGTATACATTAATATGCATTTATCACACCATTTAATATGGTGATTTATTACCGCACTTAATGTAGCACTTAATTTAGTAACGTATTTGTAACGGTTTATTATTGAGTTGTATATAAATAGGATGTTATAGTACAGTAAATAACACAACACAATCTTATCTATTGTGTGCACTCTTTCTCTACTCTTTATTTTCTAAATTTCTTCATTTATTTACTATTTATTCATGACGTAGTACCAACATCATATATAAAGTATTACTTATATATAGAAATAAAGTTAATTATATAATGTATAAGTCTTCCGTGTTAATTTAGGGGATGTAAATTAATATGTTTTTAATTTATTTTTCTCCATCTTATATTTCTTGCATGTCGTTCATAACAATTACTTGAATAAAAGTATAACTATTCATCTCCACATTATCTTCTCTCTTTTTTTTTGTTTCAATTTTCTCTTTACGATTTTAATTTATTTTTTATAAAAGAGTTTTATACTTGATAACAAAAAGACGTATTTGTTTTAATTGAACATATTCAAAATAATTTATGTATTAATCAATTAATTAACCCTGCAAAACAAAACTAAACTTCAACATGAGAAAGGAAAGATGCAAAAGGAGAGGTCCAAGCGTTGCAAAGGAGAAGATAATGAATGTTGATGGAAGTAGGAGAGCTGATATGGCAGAAACAAGGAGAAGAAGATTGAACCTTCCTTATGTAAATAAAGGCAAATATTAACTTTACACGTATGGGGAAAAATCAAACAAAAGAAGGCGTAAAATATGCTAAACTTTGGCAACTAGAGGAAATACCTCAGTAGCATTGCCGCCTTACCTGTCTACCTTGAGAAATCGGGTAATACGATAGACCATGATCTAAAGGTCGGCTTTGATGGGCGAAATGGTCAGAGAGCTCATGTAAGTGAGAACAATCAAGAGGTGGGACATCGCTCGATTTACCAAGTATTGTGAATACATTTATCACTTGCATAATTAAATCAATTTTTTAACAACTATTACTTACCAGTTTGATATTTTTTTTAGTATGGGATAAGTATGAGAAAAATCATTAATTAAATAATTTTATTTAGTATTGGAGTTCATCACTAATTATTTTTTTGTACACAAACATTAAATATAATATCATATAAAAACTATTATTAATTTATAATATATAATACATATTAAATAAAATTTAAATGAATAAATAATATATTAAATTATAAAATTATAAAATTTCTCTATTTATTTGTTAATACGGAGCTACCAAAACATGATTATATACCATTCACTTAAAAATAATAATACTTTCCGTATCATTCACTCTCATATTTCTCTCTTCCCTTCCATTATTATTAATAAAGTTTGCTCAAGTAGGCAATTCGTGTAAGGGAGATGCCAAAACCAAATTCTTTTGATAATGAAAGTGAGGGTATCACCCTTCTAATAAAAGCCTATTCATGGTAAGGAAAATACCAAAATTACCATCCACTGGTCCGTTTTCAATTAATACAAAATATTTGGCATCTTTTCATAAAATTTTTCTTATAAATTTTTTTATAACTTTTTAAAAATATTTTCCAAAATATATTACCATTAATTTTTATAAATAGGTAAATATTAATAATAACAATAAAATTTTACGAAAATTTGAAAATCACACACCCTTTGATTATTAGAGACTCATCCATCTTAAAATTACTCTAAAATTTTATTCTCTACTTGCATAATTGTTACTTAATTGTATGTGTACTAAAATATATATATATATATTATTAAAAAAATTATAGTTTGGTCTAAATCGGTATATTATATATCGACTAATGATTTACCAAAAATTAATATTTTGTTTATAAAGCACAGTTCGTCTAATTTAGTATTCGTAAACGTTTTTTTACTTATATTTATTTACTTAATTTTATTTAAATTGTTAAATTTCTCTCATAGTTATTTAAATGACTATTATGTCATTTTTATCCAAAAATTACATTAAGGTTATCAAATATTAAATTTACCATTTTGACATTTTCTTGTAAAAATTTTATTTTTTTCATTTATTTTTTTTAAAAAATATTATTTCACTCATAATTTGTAAAAATTGACCCTTCTCTCACTTGTTATGCAAAAAATTATTTTACCGTAAAAATGATCATTTTACCAAGTTTTATGTAAAAATAATATTTTTACTTGCCATTCATATAAATCGAATACATTACATTCTATTTACTTAAAAAATAACAATTTTACTACTTTTATACAAAAATGACCATTTTACCGTTTGTTTATTAAAAAAATGATAGTTTTGCATCTAAACTTTCAAAAAATTATTTTTAACATCTTATTTTATCTCGAAATCACCTATTAGCACCTTAGGATTCCCTTACATTTTTTTTTCAAAATTTTTAAACTTTACATTTTAATCCCCAAATTTTGAAAACAACTCTAATAAATTTCAAATTTCTCAAATCCAACACAAATACTTTCATTTATATCTAAGGGATCGTGAGATGAGTTAAGGGTATTACCTCGACCAAAATTGTCCAAATTTGGTAATTTACCAAAACTAGCCGAATTAGAGATACGATAGGGTTTGTCAAAATACTGCTCACAGAGTGCACCACTAGTGGTTGAAAGGTAGGCGCTTTGAATCTAAGGCACAAATGACTAATTCTATGGTGGTGACTGGCCAAGTGGTTGACGGAGCTGGTCGAATTTTGGCCTTGAACTACCATAACTATAAGTTCCAAAACAAACCCAATGGAGAAAATTAGCTAGTGATGGCCAAAAGTACCCTTTTTGAAGGTCAACCAAGGCATGTGAGAGGTAGAAGAGAGACATGTGGTTATTTTTGCATTGATGTTGATCGGAGGTGGCCAAATTTGATCCCAAAAGGGTGGTGGTGATGTGCCGATATTTTGTCCCAAGTTGGAGTCTGCCAAAACAACACTAGTGCGGTGTTTTTGAGCCACTTACAAGTCGAGACTCTATAAAATAACTCAAGAGTAGCCCCTTAGCAGTATTTTGACATCAAGATTACCTAATTTGGTGGTCAGGTGAATGAGAATTTTGGGGTCGACCACTTGGGTGTTGAGAATGTATCCGTGAATGAGTTTTTCAACTTTGAACATAAAATATTATATGATGGAAATGAGATAACTCAATTAATTTCATAGGTAGAACACTATGAATTGTCAACTCAATAATAGGTTTTGTGGTATGAAATTTGTCTAAATATCGGGTCGATTTAATCGATTTTCCTAGGCATGTCACTGTAGATTTTATTGTCGAGGAAAAGAGGATGCGCATGGTTAGTTTGGTCGAGTAGGGAGTTAGGTTGGATCCAGTGACCTAACTTAATGCCCTTTTATTTTAATTTCTCAATTTTTCAAATTATATTTTTACCCTATTTATGTCCACTCCTTAATTTAACCAGAAATTCGGACCAAACTGGATTTTCTAAAAATATTAGTTTCTTGTTTGGGAAATCGATTTCTAATCTAATTAAATTTCTATTTTGGACTTGGGTTCCCATTCCTATTTTTAATCTCAATTTTCAATCCAATTTTATTTATAATTTTGGTTTGTGTGTTCATTCATAGTTTAGGTTTCTATTGTTAGATTTCATTCCTAATTCAACCTTTGTTTACTATCCAATTGGGCTTATATTCCAATTATGAAAGTTCTAGTATTACAAAAACCGTATAAATATATATATATATGTCAATGATTTAATTTGATATATTGACATTAGGTTTATTGATGAACTACTATAGATAATGATTTTTTAGAATACTATGAAATAGCTCCGTGGACTTACATAAATAGATTAGAATATGGAAAGAAAGTATTATAAACTTCATATTTGGTTTTTTGAGTGGTGACGAGATCAAGACTATGAACGACCCGATGATTGGCCTTCGCACTGACTAAGCATTGCCCACCTCTCCCCAACATATTCTTAGGGAATAGAGAAGGAATAAAGGAGGGAAGATGATCTCGAGTGTCGAACCACAACTTCAACCGAGGTCGAGATCGAGGTAACACTTTTACTAGCATAAGAGGAAAAGTAGAAGAAATTGAGTTATGCAAGAGGGGGACCTATATTAGAGTAAACACGATCACCAAATGATTGAGGTATAGTGATAAAGGGGGAGATAGTAGTTACACAAATGAATGGAGATAAGATGAAGACAAATGTTACCTAGTGAAATGAAGATAAGGGTGGTCCATGTGATGAGGGTTGTATTTCATTTTTGTGATTGATTAATGAATTTTTGTATGAGCCTTGTCTCTTCTCTGAAATTCAATTTGATATAGACATAATTGAATTAAATTTTGATGGCTACATGTATTAGCATCGTCTCTTAACAATATTCAATCATATTACATGTGACAATTGAGTATAGATAAATAATTTCTACATGAACCCGATATAAATATGATATCCGTTGAATTTGTACTAGTGTGTGCCGGTGAACGCCAATTGGTTAGTTGGTACAAAAAGAAAATCACCTACCCACATTGTGTGAATATATATATATATGTATGTATGTATGTAAATGATTTGGTTTGATATAACGACGGTAGATTCAGTAATGTACTAGCATAAATAATGAATTTTGAGAATACCATGAAGTAGCTTATGTGGACTTATATAAATACCTTAGAAAATAGAAGGAAAATATTATGAACTTTGTAATAACCTTTTTGAGTGGCAATGACATCAAGTTTATGAATGACCTAATTATTAGCCTTTACATTCACTAAGTTGGTGCTCGCCCTATCACACTCTTTGTTTGTTTTCGAGACGATCTTGTAATTAACCTGACATAACCTCTCAATTTTACAATGATGGGTGTCTTCACCACTATAAACTCGATATGACTTAAGACTCAAAATAAAAAAGTTACTTTCTTATCCAAAGCACTTTCATATACTAAATAAAAAACATGTTGGAACCTAATATCATGCTGAACATAAATAAGAAAATGGGTTAAAGGATGCAGTAGTCAAATAGGTTAGCTTCTTAGTTCCTCTTAGTCATTTTGTTTCCTAAAAAGGGTTATGGGAGGGAGTGAGTTCACAACTCAGTGAGTAGCATTGACTTAATCAGGATATCATATTCACAATTTAGCTTATACTCTAAAATATCCACAAGGGATGCATGTTATGCCCCGACCTTGTTTGGTCAAATCCTCGTGATCAACTTGCCACTCTTCCGGTTTATTAAAGGGTTTCCCCTTATTATAAACTGTAAAGAGTAAGACGTCCTTTAAACCTACACATTTTCCAGGAATAACATAAACAAAATAGCATAAAAATTTAGATTTATCATACCTATATCACAGGCGTCTTAGTTGATGGTCTTTAAGGGTAGTCTTTCCGAAATCTCCTAAAAGGGATATAAGGGAGGGGGTGAGTACGACTACTCAGTGAATGGGTTTTCAAAATTTTAGACTTTAAGAAAATATTTATTATTGGAGTGTGCCAGACTCCTTTCTTTTTAAAAAATCATTTCATTCAAATTCTCGTGTTTATCGCCATTTCTTTTTAACTATGATGTGTCATCACCTAACACACATCCTTGAAGGTTACACACATTCGCAGGTCAACACGACCACTGAACCCACTTGTGGCTTCGGAGCAACTTTACCGGCCACCCAAATAGAAGTACGTCCATTTCTACCTTGAGAATGAGTGGATGTTTGCGACATCCGACCCTCATTCCCGGAATAAAATCTTCATGTCCATTATGAGGACAGAGACCTCATTCCGTCCCCACCCCGGTCTCATGCGCTTGGTGCTACTCCAAATTTTGCACAGACACCTGGATTGACAAACTGCCCTTATACTCACCGGGTCGTCCAGGGCCCTTAGGACGCATCACTACCCCTCTTGGGCGTCTCAATGATCTCATACTCATAGTGCATGCACAATCAATATTTTCTCATTATGCCATATAATTTGCGGTGCCACTGGTCCAACGACCCTGGCTCTCAACTCAACCCGCAGTTATTTGTCTTGATTGGTTCGTCGACTTGTCATGTCGCACTACCGCTAGTTGACTAAGCATGTAGGTCCTATCTTGGTACCACGGCCAAACAATTCACTTATTAAGTTTTATGGCATATAAGGACACCTCCGTTCATAACTGAAGAATGAGTTTTCAACTTCCTTCGAGGAAGTCTCGTCATACCAACTGGGTATGATCTACTTACAAATGGTATGTAGTTTTTCTGCATGATCTTCACATCACTTTCTCTAATTTGTGATGTTTAAAATACCACATAATAGTGGGTTTTCATACCGAGGTACTTATCATCCCCAACCGGGTATGATATATAATTCCCACTCACCCGTTAACGCAGTTAATTCCACTAGACTGGTTCTTTGTATTCACGCGAGCTCGTCCATGCTGTCGTTCCCGGTACTTCGCATTCCTACATGATATGAACATCCTTGTTCATTATTACTCGGCATAACAACCTTCATTCATTTCAAATAAATGAAAAAACCCAAACTTTTTTGTTATTTGCAATTAGGTCCCTAAAGTTATTTCTCTTTAAGTCCCTAATGTCAGTTTTTCCTCAAATCGAGTCCCGAAACTTTGAAAATTTATCTTGGGACCTCAATTTAATCAATTTTACCAAAAAGGGGTTTAATTTCCTAAATTTCCAATTTGGTCCACCAACTTTTCCAAAATTACCATTTTGACCTTCCTTTACAAAAATGGTAAGTTTTGCCCCAAAAATTCCAAAATTCCTCAATTGGTCCTCCAACATTATTTTCAAGCCAAATTGACCCTCAATTTCATAAAATTGCATTTTGGTCCTTTAAATTTCAAAAATCCACAAATTTTCCCCAATTTCAACTCCTTAGCACAGCCGAATTTGATTTTATCAAATTGAGCAATCAAACACCTCTAATTGTTGAAATTGAAGTTAAAATTGAGTTCCTCCATCCTCTTACGATTCAATAGCACTTTGAATTGCAAGTTTTGACGCTGGAACGAGCTCAAATGGAGCTTCGCCGGAAAACGGACTGTAGAGAGAGAAAGCTTTGATTACTCACCGGTGAGGGCACGACGATCCGAGCTTTCGATCTGGGAAGATAGCTCTCATCCTAATGTTCATCCTAGAATCAAGAATCACATCAATTGATGCCGAAATGAGTTAGAATTTCATCATTGAAATTTTGCCGGTTCTTTCTCTAGCACCGGCTGAAAATTGTAGAGGGGAGCCGAATTGGCTTAAATTTTAGTTCTAATTCAGCCGTGGGAGGGCTGAGGAAGTGTTGGGAAGGTTTGGTTTGGCCTGAGGAGGGCTTGAAATGGTTGATTTCAACTCGGCCGAAACAGGGCAGCTTTGGCCCGCCGAAGCTGCTTCACTGTTTTATCACGCCGACGTTTCTCCGACGACCCTTGGAGCAAACGAAGACTACAGGCGTGTAGCTGACTTCTCCCCAGTTCTAAAGAACCCAACCTCACCTTGTTTGGCTCAGAAAAGACCCCATATCAGAGCTCTGGTTCGAGCTTTACCGGAAAATGGAGCAGTTGAGAGAGAGTGGATTTTTCAGGTGTGGAGAGGATGAATGGAGAGGGGCTCTTTATATAGGGAGCTCGGGTACCCATTGGCCATCCGTTTAGCACCTTTATAACAGGCATTGAAGACCTAAAATGTACTAAACATAAACGTTTCTTTCTCGTTGGCGCTGCTTCGATTTTCCGGCGAGTGAACAGTGCTGTCATCCTGAGGAGGAAGATGATACTGTTCCGAACCGGACCGGACCGGTCCGAACTGGGTTCAAAGTTTAAACCGGCCGGTTCACCTCCCATTTGATCGAGTTTTTCAAATCTAAAAATTTCTAAATTTATCTAAATTCATTCTCTATTCAATGTGGCCTCAAATATCCAATTTGAATTATTTAAGCCACCTAGAAAAATGAATTTAGGATTAGGTTCAATAGTAGTTCAAACCGAACTGGTTCGGATCCGGTTCACCTGAACTGGTTTGGCTTTCATCCCCAATTCTTTCACAAGTCCATTTCCATGTCTTTTGTGACTCCTTGGGTCACTTAGGGTCCATAAAATTCCCATTTTACCATCTCTTTATCGATTTCAGTTCATAAACCGACTTGGTTCTTAAACCGATTCAATTCGGTTCAGGTCTGGTTCACCTGAACCGATCTGGTTTTTCTCTCCCACTTTGTTCTAAGGTTCCTTACCAGGGTTTATAAATTTCTTTGGGGCACAAGGGTGTTGAATTTCTCTTATTTGCCCATACTCTATCAGTTCCAGTTCATCAACCGACTCGGTTCATAAACCGGTTCAATTCAGTTGGATTCGTTTCATCTAAACCGATTTGGTATTTTTCTTCCAATTCATCCTAAGGTTCTTTTCCATGGTATTATGAACTCTTTGGACAACCCGGGAGTTGTAAATTCCCAAATTGCCCGTTCACAAATGATCGGGTTTGAATCGGTTCAATTTTCTCACTTGGTTTGACCGATTCTTTTCCCGATTTTCCTTAGCTCAAAAGGGTGGGGCTTACAACTCTCCCCTCCTTTTAGGAGTTTTGTCCCCAAAACTTAATTATCAGCCTTGTATGAGGAATCATTTCCTTTGATGCCCCTTTGGTGTTTGCTTAACATGCAAACCCTTCTCTTGTCCTTCCAATTAGCCCTTTTTACAACCTTCACTTAAGGAATTCCTTTTCCTTTATATTATTTACTACCTCCATGGAGTCTATCGTAACTAGACATACCTTATTTCAGGGTATATTATTATATTCATATTTTTCTTTGCTTAGATCACATTCTTCGCTTGGAGGTTCTGTACTCAAAATTAGGAATTCCAAGATACCTAACCATTCTTGTGTCTAGTTAACCCCTTGGTCATTGAAACCTTTAGCTCGATGTTCTTTCGAGCGTTACATACTTATTTCCACGGTTTTCTTTATTATCACTTTTCGTCCTATTTTGACCCTTCTTCCATTCGTTGTCTATTATAACTTCTATCTAAATTGTTATATTTTACCTCGTCATGCTTATTAGCCGACTCTTCCTTACTTTGAGTCATATTCTCCTCGGGTTATTGGGCTTACATGCCCTTGCAACATGGCATTTTCTAGGACCTGTCTCTGTCCATTTGATTTCTAGAACATCTCCTGGAGTGTCTCTATTAGCTTTTAGACTTTTCAGGGGTCGTGTAACTTCACCCCTCTTTGTTTATAGCATTCCTCAACTATCCTTTTTACCATTATCATCTCCTCCATCCTGCCTTTGAAGTTATGTCTCACATAACTGCATGGATTCCTCTTACCTACTCATCCTTCCCCAACTTCTTTATTGAGTCCTTTTGTTCCTATTGATTGGGTTTTCCAATACTATACCAACAAGCTGGGATTCATCCTTTCTTAGGTCCATCCTCGTTCCCAATAACATCCTTTACTCAAGGATTTTACTTTGGCCTTAATCCACTCTTACTTGTTCATAATCATTTCACAATTCTTTATACCGGGTTGATTCCTTTCGGTCTAGATGTCGATTTGCTTGGTTTAGGGAGTTTCCCTTTTTACGGTTTCATTCTCTACTATTTCCTTCAAAGTAGACTTTCACCTTAGGAGTTACATGTTCCACTTTCTTACCATTTCTTGAAGGTTTCCTTTCTTCATCTCCTTACACCCTTTCTATATTGGGGCATTTGCCCACTTTTAGTCCTCCATTGTCTTAAATTTTTCATTCCATCCCTTGTTCCTTATTTGAGTAGATTCCAATTATCGGTTTTATTTCGTGTACTCCACCCTATGCCCAGCCATCCACTCTTTAGGCTCTATTATGCGAGTGTAGACTACAATCCATCTTGATATTAGTGATTGCCCCCCTCCCCCCCCCCCCCAACCACTTCTTATTTAGAGAGCTTACTTTCCCAAGGTTTCTCGAACGTTCTTTCCTTTATTTTCTTATTATGGCTTGTCTACCCATTCTTGCTTGTTACGACATCTATTGATGCTATCTTTCTACCTACTCATTCATTGGGTTTAACTTACTCCTTAGGTTCTCCTAGTATGTTTCCCTTGGTTCTTTCACCTCACCATGCACTTCATTTACAGGTTCGTCTCCTTGCTTCTCGTCACCTAGTTCCATTTCTTCTTTATTAGGTCATGTATCATTTCTCAAGATTTTTCACCATGCACTTACCCCTTTCTCCCGTAATTTCTTTTTCATTCATCTTGAAGACATATTACTTTAAATGACGTCCCTTGATACTATTCTTTCATGTTTACCTTTACTCTTGAGATCCTACGGATACATCTTTCATACTCCATCCTCATTATCACTCGTACCCTAGTACATGTCTATATCTTCCTTAGGGAGAGCTCACATCCACCTAGTGTCAAAATCACTTGATCGTCCTTCAAGAGGCTCACTTAACCATCTCATGGCCTTTTGATACTAAATCCGATCTTGGTCATTGATTTCTTTAAGGATTTCCATTCTCCATTTTTTTTCAACATTTTAGCCTTTTCACTTCTCCCTTCTTCGTCATGGTTTAAATCCATGGTTCTCTTGAAATACCAATTCTTTAACTGTCTTTTTCTCTCTATTTTTTTGGTCCAATCGTCTAGGCAACTGTATTACCCGTCCTTCATGTCCATCCTATTATCCTTCATAGAGTGTAGTCTTTATTACATCTCTGCCTTTCTTAGGGTTTTTGTTTATTCTCTTTGGTCATCCCTTTGTTACTCGTTTCTTCTTTCTACTTGGTTCTCCTGAAATTATTGTTTGGTTCTCCAGCTTTCTCCAAACAGTTCACACTGGGTCATCACGATACTTCCTTCCTTTTGAAACATTTCGTAATTAAGGGTTAGTTCCTTGCACTCTACATTAGGTCCATCCGCCCATCCATAATTTTTTCAAGGGTAGTTAGTCGTATGCATCCCTCCAAAGTTTACTTTCATAATGTATTTCCTTATGGAGCGTTTAAATCTTCTTTGTTTCAAGATTTCTTCACAATTGTGTGAGAGGCTTGCCTATTCTTTTCTTGGCATGAGTTTACTCATTAATTTGTCCTTTGGTCCTATTAAGGATTTTTTTTCATCCTTCTTTTCCCGAGTATTTGACCTTTCTGCCCCTCTCTTCATTGCTGGAACTTAAATTATGGCTTTCTCGTGTATTAGTTCGTTAAGAGCCTCGTCTCCACCATTCCTTTGGTCTAAGTTTCTTAGGGCAGTTTTTTCTTGAGTCCTCCTGTCCTTAACGTCTATCTCACTAACATTTTTTGTTGTAGTGCTTTCTATATCTCGGTCTTCCTTAGGGTGTCATTTATTTCCTCTGACTATCTTATTTTTATGGTTTTCTTACTTCTGCTATGTTGGTCAGAGATTTCAATTTTTGACTTCTTTGCTTTTTCCAAAAGAGGTTGTACTTTAAAATTATATCACTTTTCCAAAGCAGGTTAGTCTTGGCCTCTGATACTTCCTTAATTCAAGTAGTCTCTACTGAGGGGTTGGCTCCTTGCACTCCACATTATGTCCATCTGCTAACCAATGATTTCTTCAATGCACTTAGTTGTATGCATCCCTCCAAAGTTCCCTTCCACAGCTTATTCCTTCTCTTCTTCACTATCACTATGTCATTCCCTAGAGTTCTGGGGGACATTTTTCTGTGTTTACCCCATATGAGAGGGTTCTAAGTATGCTTCCCATGTACCTTATCCCTATTCATGAGGTATCCTTCTCAATTTGACCTTCTTAAGAAGTTTTTGCATTCCTTCGTCATTTCTTGACCTCTTTGTGAACCGTTTATGTAACCTACTCCATGGTATCGGTCTCCAATCCTTCATGTCTTTCTTGACCTTTGAGGATGTATTGCCCTGAATCTATGAGGTGTGGAACACACCTTCTTTCCTTACACCTATAATAGTTCATCTTGGTACTCGTCCTTTAGTAGTGTTGGGCATCTCTTCAGGTAATGTCCCATCATTATTCCCTTACATAGATTGTTGTGGTTCCTTCTTTCCTTCGAGTGGGGCTTTTTCAGGGTTACTAGTGATTTGGTGCTTTACTGTTCTTGAGTCTGATCACTTTGATAGTTTTCTTACTGAATCTCCTTTGCTAAAGGGTCATGGTAAGAGTCCTCCTAAGTTTCTTAATTCCCTGATTCATCTTACATAACCGAGATTTGACTTTTCCTTAGTTTCCAGGATAGTGTGTGTTTGTTTTATTTTCCTTAGGCCATATTCCCAATAAGATCGCATCATCAGGAGATAGTATTTTGAGAATTTTAGTATTTTATTAACAGGGGGATACAAAAGATTAGGCTTTCAGCCCTATCACAGGAAATGTTCACAAAATAACTAAGGAGTTATGGAATTCTTGATAAACATCCTCCTTCATACTTAGAGTTGTGCCATCGATAGGTCCTAGCACCATTCTCTAGGATAATTCCCCATTTGGTCTTTCGAGATTCCTGCCAGGTCTCAGGCATTTGGGAAGCTTCTAGGGTTGTCTTTCTATGAAGATAGGGTGTTGAGTAAAGCCATTCCAAATTTTCTAGGTTCCTCTCTTGGGAGCCATCTGGAAATTTTTGGATAAATCCTATTAGTTACTATATTTTCTAGTCTTGATTATGCATTCGAGGAAACAGGCTCTAATACCACTCTAGTTGTCATGCCCCGACCCTGTTTGGTCAGATCCCCGTGATCAACCCACCACTCTCCCAGTTTATTAAAGGGTTTCTCCTTATTATAGATCGTAAAAAGTAAGGCGTCCTTTAAACCTACACCTTTTCAGGGAATAACAGTTAAAGTCGGAGTAAACTCCTCTTGAACTGAGAGAGCGGTGGGTTGTTCACGGGGATCCAACCAAACCGGGTGGGGCATGACAAAGATGTTTATGGACTAATTGGTCAATTTTCAGAACATTTGGGGTAAAATTTCCATTTTTGGAAAGTAGGAGAAAAGTTGTAATTTTTGAAAAGTTGAGGACCAAATTGGAAATTTGGAAAACTTGAACCCCTTATATAATTTTGAGTAAATTGAGTACCCAAAGGAAATTTTGGATGCCTTAGGACTCAATTTGGGGAAAATTTAGCATTAGGGACCCAAAGTTAAGGAAAATGAACATTAAGGATCTAAGTGGGTGCAGTCGTTGTAATTGCATCTCGCGAATGTGTGTACCCTTCTCGATGAAGGGCGTGTGTTGTTTGCTGAATGCCTCCCAAGGCAAGGGGATGGGCTAAAAAAGCTAAACACACCTAATATGGTAATGGGAAAAAGGTTTCAAGATTTGAGAATTCTTGGAAAAATGAATGGTAAACCTTGGAAAAAGGTTTTGGAAAAGAAATCGAATTTGAGGCAACCCTTTTTAAACGAAAATGTTACCCTTGTGAGGGTAAACTAAAGATGTTTTGAAAACTCACTCGCAACACCCACTCACTGAGTTGTAGACCTCACCCCTCCCTTTTACCCCTTTCAAGTAACCGAAAAATAACCAAACATAAAGACCTCCCTTATTGGAACTATAAGACAGTTATGTATGTTTTAAGGTATTCAATTTTGTATAATGTCATTCTAGGAAAGACAGGAAAAAAGACATCTTACTCCTCGTAGTTTATAAAAGGGTGAAACCCTTCATGGACCAAAGGGAGTGGCGGGTTGCTCACGGGGATTCGACCAAACCGGGTTGGGGCGTGACAGCAATTGTATGACAAGTTCACAATGTGTGAATTCAAGCTAAGGGAAGTGGCATTCCTAGGGCATGTGATATCAATAATAGGAATTCAAGTAGACCACACAAAGATTAAGGATGTATTCAATTGGGAAGCACCCAATAACCTCACATAAGTGAGAAGTTTTATGGGATTGGCTAGATACTACCAATGGTTCGTGGAAGATTTCTCCATCATTGCAACCCTAATGATGCAGCTAACACCAAAGAGGTCAAGTACGAGTGGAGCCCGAAATGTGAAACAACATTCCAGGAACTCAAGAAGACTACATTGGCCCTCATACTTGCTCTCTCACATTTGAACAAGAAAGAATACATAGTATATACCAATGCATCAGGACACGAGCTAGGATGTGTGTTGATGTAATGAGGAAAGGCGATTTTGTGTGCATGAGGAGAACTACCCAACTCATGACTTGGAGTTTGCAGCCATAGTATTCGTCCTAAAAATATGAAGGCATTACCTGTATGGGGTAACATGTTAGATATTCATCGATCATAAGAGTCTCAAGTATCTTATGACTGAAAAGGAAATGAACTTGAGGTAGAGGCAATGGCTGGAACTAATCAAGTATTATGACCTAATCATAGAGTACCACCCAGGAAAGGCAAATGTGGTAGCTGGTTTCTTAGGCCAAAAGCACCGGGTGAGTCTTGTTTATGTGAGGTTTGTAAACCTACACATGCTAGAGCAACTGAAGCAACTCCGTATATCTCTGGGGACACGAAAGAAGAAAACTCATGTTTATTGGTGAAACTAATGGTTCAACCCACTCTAATGGATCAAATCAAGATTAAAAAAAAAGTCTGACTAGAGTTTAAAGAAGTACGTGGATAGGATGATGGAGAACACCCACACTGATATCCACTTTCAAGAAGATGAATTACTGGTCTTTAAGGGTCGGGTGGTAGTCCCCAACGACACTAGACTTAAGTATGTCTTACTAGAAGAGGCACATGAATCTGTTTATGTGATGCACCCAACCAACACCCAAAATGTACATGACATTAAAGGAGGGTTACTGGTGACTGAGTATGAAGAGAGAAATTATGGAGTACGTGGCCCGATGTCTCTCCTATCAATAGATCAAGGCTGAGCACTAGAAGATGGAAGCACTCCTCCAACTGCTCTCCATTTTTTAGTGGAAATTGGAGACGATTACAAAGGGACTTCATAACGAGGTTACCCCCATCAATTTGAGGACATGAAGTAATCTGGGTCATAGTGGATCGACTCACTAAGGTCACCCACTTCCTGCCCATCATGCTGACAAACCCTATGGAAACGTTAGCCAAGTTGTACATAGTAGAAATTTTACGCTTGCATGGGGTCCTAGAATCTATAGTGTCAAATCAAGATCTGATGTTCACTTCTAGATTTTGGCCAAGTCTACAAAGGTCGTTGGGAAAAAAGTTAAACATGAGCACAACGTTCCAACCTAGATGAGCGGGCAATCGGAGAGTTCAATCTAAACTCTGGAGAACATGCTCAAGGCGTGCCTTCTAAAATTTGGGAAAAGGTGGGAAGATGAACTATGTCTGATGGAGTTCACATAAAACAACCAATACAAAGCTAGCATCCACATGGCTCCGTATGAAGCACTATACAAAAGAAGATGTTGAACTCAATTATATTGGGATGAAGTAGAATGCAAGTTGGAGCAGGTCTAGATGATAAATTATGGAACATAAAATTTGTATGATACAAGATCGGCTAAAAGTGGCTCATGATAGATAGAAGAGTTATGCCGATAACCGACACTAGGAGCTAAGCTTTGAGGTAGGGGACCAAGTGTTTTATAAGGTGTCCCCACGAAAGGGGTCATTAGATTTTAAAACTAGGGAAAGTTTAACCTAAGGTACATTGGACCATACCTAGTCATCAAGAGAATTGGACCGGTGCCATACAAGATTTAACCACCGTTAGAATTGGATTGGATCCACAATTTCTTTCACGTGTCGATACTAAGGAAATATCAGTTGGATCCTAGACACGTTTTAGACAAACCTCCTCCAGAGTTGGAAGAAATTCTATCATCCCTAGTTGAACTTGTGTGCCTGCTTAACCACTAGGAAAAGAGCATTTGTCAAAAGAAAATCAAAATGGTGAAGATCTTGTGGTGAAGTAATCAAGTAAAGGATAATGCAGGGGAGCCCGAGGCAAGAATGAGAGAAAATATTCGAGATAGTTTAGACACTCCTTTGACTTGGAAATGTAAAAGGGGAAATTTTATAATAATATTAAGTAATAAAAGTATCACCAGTTTTGAGAACAAAACACCTAAAAAGGAGGGAATGACTATAGCACCTGAAAATCCCAATTTCAATAATCAGATCGGGTTGAACCAGGAGATGGGATCGAACCGAAAAAGTAGAACTAAGCCGAGAAGTGGAAATTGAATAAGAAATGAGAGAAGGGGATTGATGTAGAGGTAAAAAGAGGTGAAAATGTCACAAGGGACCCTTAAAAGTGTCACAAAATATAAAGTAAAAGATTGGGAGAAACTCGGGAAAGAATCGGCTTGAACTGGGTTTGTGCTAGGGGGAGTCACAAAAACCCCCAAAATTTTAAGCATGTTAAACAAATCAAAATTAAGAGGTTATTGGGTCCATTCAAAAAATATAAAGTGTCACGGAATATAAAGTCAAATTAAAACCAGCTATTTGCCTCACACACGCTTATCCTAGCTGGCGTTCCGAGTACTTCGTGTTCCTAATGATATGAACATCCTTCTTCATTAATATTTGACCTAATAACATTCATTAATCACGAATGAATAAAATGCCCAGACTTTTAATTATTTGCATTTAGGTCCCTAAAGTTCTTTCTCTTTAACCTTAGGTCCCTAATGCTAATTTTTCCCCAAATTGAGTCACGAACTTCTAAAATTCACTTTGGGGCCTCAATTTATTCAAAATCACAAAAAGGGGTTCAAGTTTTCCAAATTTTCAATTTGGTCCCCAACTTTTCAAAAATTACCATTTTGCCCCTACTTTACAAAAATGGAAAATTTAACCCCAATAATTCCAAAAATTGACCATTTGGTCCTCCAACATTTTTTTCATACCCAATTGGCCCTCAATTTTGGGAAATTGCACTTTAGTCCCTAAATTTTACGAAATTCCCAAAATTTCCCCAATTTCCCCCTTTCAAACTAGTTGAATTTGATTTTATCAAATTGACCATTTAATTAGGTTTAATTATTGAAATTGAAGGTAAAATTGAGTTCCTACACTTCCACACAATTCAATGGAACTTTGAATTGTATCATTTGGATCCAAATTGAGCTCAAACGGAGTTGCGTCAGAAAACTGAACTTAGAAAGAGAAAGCTTTGAAAGCTTATTGTTAGGGGTGCGGCGTTCTGAGCTTTCGATCTAGGCAGATAGCTCTCATCATGAGGTTCCTCCTAGGATCAAGAATTGCATCAATCTATGTTGAATTGAGGGAGAATTTGGTGAGTGAAGTTTCGTCAGTTCTCTCTCTAACACTGATCGAAAATTACAGAGGATGGCCAAATTGGCTTACTTTTCAGCTCTAATTCAGTAATATGAGGGCTGTGGAAGTGTTGGAAGAACTTAGTTTGGCTTAAGAAGGGCTCAAATTGGTCATTTTTAGCTCAATCAAAATAGGGTAGCTTCGGTCTATAGGAGTTGTTTTACTGTTTGATCATGCTGATGCTTCTCTGATAATCCTTGAAGTAATTAGAGACTACCGTTGGGTAGCTGACTTCTCCCCAAATCTAAGGAACCCAATCTCGCCTTATTTTGCTCAGGAAAATGCCCAAGTCGGAGCTCTGGTTCGAGCTTCATTAGAAATTGGAACAATAGAGAGAGAGAAGAATTTTTAGGTGTGAGGAGGATGAATGAGGAGAAACTCTTTATATAGGAAGCTCGGGGACCCCTTGGTCATCCGATTGGCACCTTTATAGCAGCCATTCATTGCTTGAAACTCCTTGAATAGAGACATTTCATCTTCATTGGCGCTGCTCGATTTTTCGGCGAGTGAACAATGTTATCATCTGAAGGAAGAAGATAATATTGTTCCGAATTGGAATGGACCGGTCCGAACTAGGTTCAATGCTTAAACCAATAGGTTCAGGATCGATTCAACTGAGTTTTTCAAAATTAAAATTTTTGAAATTCATTCTCTATCCAATGGTGGCTTAAATTCTCCAATTTGAATTTTCTAATCCACCTTGAAAAATGAATTTAGAAATCAGTTCAATAGTGGTTAAATCTGGTTCATACTAGTTCAAACCGATTTAGGTCCGGTTCACCTGAACCAGTCTAATTTTCACTTCCAATTCATCCCAAAGTCCTTTTCCATGACTTTTATTACTCTTTAGGTCACTCGGGAGTTGTAAATTTCCCGTTTTACCCTTTCTCTAATGTTTGGGGTTCGTGAATTGGTTAGAATTTCTCACTCGAGTTGACCGGTTCTTTCCCTGGTTTTCTTGTCTTTAAGGGATGGGGTTTACAACTCTCCCCTCCTTTTAGGAGTTTTGTCTCCAAAACTTAATTAGCAACCTTTGCATCAAGAATAATTTCCTTTGATATCAACTTAGGGTTTGCTTGACATGTTAACTCTCCGGTTGTTCTTTTAGTTAGCCCCTTTTTATATCATTCACTTAAGGAATTTCTTTTCCTTTCCATTGTTTACTCACTCCATGGAGTTTATCATAATTAGGCATGTCTTACCCACTACTCCAAGGTACATCCTTAAGTTCACTTCCTCCTTTACTTAGGGCAAGATTCTTCCTATTGTGGGTTCTTGCTCAGAATTTCAGGATTGGGAGTTCCAAGCTGCCCAATCATTCCCTTGTCTAGTTATTCTCTTGGTCACTAAAACCCTTATTGTTGTGTCCTCTCAAGTGCTATATACTTTCTTTCACAGGTTTCAGTGTTATCATCCTTTTTATCTTAATTGGACCCTTTCCTCATTTGTTATTTATTACAACTTTTGTCTAAATTTTATATTTGACCTTATCATGCATATTTACCGACTCTTCCTTACTCGAGTCACATTTTCCTCGAGACTATTGGTCTCACATGCTCCTTACAATCATGACATTTTCTAGGACCTCTCTATGTCCATTAGATTTCTAGAACACCTCCTTGAGGGTCGTTCTCAACTTTCCAACCTTTTAGGGATCGTATAACTTTATCCCTCTTTTCGTTTGGTAGTATTCCTCGACTACCTTTACCATTATCCTCTCATCCATCTTGCCTTTGATATCATGTCTCACATAACCATATCGATTTCTCTTACCTACTTGTCCATTCTCAACTTCTTTATTGGGTCTTTCTGATACCAATCATTAGTTTTCCTGATGATTTACCAATATGTGAGGATTCTTCCCTTCTTATGTCCTTTCTCTTCTTTAGTGGTGTTCTTTCTTCTAGGACTTTTCTTTTCCTTAATCTACTCTTACTCGCTCGTGACCATTTCACAAGTCATTATTTCTAGTTGATCCCTTTTTGGTCTATGTGTCGATTGCTTTGTTTTGGGAGTTCCCTTCTTACGGTTTTATTCGCTACTAGGTCCCTCAAAATAGAGATTTTAACCTTAAGAGTAACATGCTCAACCTTCTTACCATTCCTTGAGAATTTCTTCCTTCCTTTCCTTACACCTCCTTCTATGTTGAGGCATTTGCCCACTTTGAATCCTTACTCATCGTAAAATTTCATTTCAACCCTTATTCCTTATTTGAGAAATTTCCAATTAATGGTATTACTTTGTGTACTTCACACTATGCCCAGCCACATACTCTTTAGGCTCCATTATGCTCGTGTGAACCATGACCCATCTTACTATTTGTGGTTATTCCCCCTTAACCACTTCTTATTTGGAGGGCTTATTTTTCCAAGGTTTCTTAGACGTTCTTTCCTTTATTTCCTTATTAAGGGTGGTCCACTCATTACTACTTGTTAAGAAATCTTTTGATGCTACCATCCTATTTACTTGTTCCTTGGGTTTAATTTACTTCTTGGGCCCTCATCAATATTCTTCCTTTGTACTTGATCTTTCCATATCAACCAGCATTTCATTGGTGAGCTTATCTTTCTTTCCACTTCGGTTGGTTCCATTACCTCTTAGTTGGGATACGCATGCCTTTACAGGGCTTCCTTCCTTGGTAGGATTATTTTCATTCATCCTTTGGAAGTATCTATTCATTAAATGACATTCTTTGATGTCGTCCTTCCCATGTACCCTTCCTGAGAAATCTGGCGGTACGTCATTGTACTATTTCCTTAATTCTACTTGTATCCCACACAAGTTTTCTTCCTTGAGAAGGGTTCAAACACGATTTGTTTTAAGATCTCTTTGTGCGGGGCTTACTTAATCTTCCTCATGGCTTGAGTATGATCCCCATTCCATTTTCAACCATAATTTCCCTTAAGGATTTCCTTCAACCTTCTTTTCCAACATTTGGCCTTTCCACTTCTCTCTTCTTCGCATGGGTTTAAATTCATAATTCATATGAGGGTCAGTTCGTTAACCGTCTCATCCCTACAACTTTCCTTGTTTACTTATCTTGGGTTAGTTGCCCCTCAAGTTCACTTGTCCACAACACCTATCTTATCGCCCCTTTTGTAGTCATTGCTACTCCTAGTCCTTCCTAGGGCGTCTCCTCCCACAGTTATTAGTTACATCTATTTTTTAGATTCTTCATGGCAACTTTGCTTTTCCATAGTAGGTTATTCCTTGCTCTCTCGAGGCCTCCTATTTGTCTCTCAACATTCGGGGCTTGTCTTCTCTGGTAGAGGTGCTTCCTTCTTTGCTCCTAGATGGCCTATAGCACTCTTGTAAGGGAAGATTCCCTTCATCTATTTTATATTTTGTTTGCAATTTCTCAAGGTCCTACCTTCGGTCCTTCCAGCCTTCCATGGCTTTGGATTTTTGGTAGTCGGCGTGTTTCTCGGGAGGTATTACCCTAAATCCATGGGGTTTGGGATAGTCCTCCATTATCTGTCCTATCCACTTACAGGTTAACTTGATACCTGTCCTTAGTAGGGTTGGACACTTCTTCACACAGTGTTCCTATTCCTCTTACTCATAATTACATGGACCTAAATGGTTACTCCTAGCATCTTTCTAGGGAATTTATGGTTTTGATGCTTCGTCATCCTTGAGTCTGGATACCTTGAGAGTTTTCTTGTGTAGTCTTTTTTGCCAAAGGATCACCCTAAGAATCCTCCTAGATCTCTTGATTCCCTAATTCAGTTTTCTTAACTGGAATGGGATTCTCCATAGTTTCTATGGTAGTGCAGGTTTGTTTGGTTACTTTTCTTGGGGTCATCTTCCTAACAAGACCACATCCTTTGAGAGACAGGGTTTTTAGGAATTTGGAGTACTTCATTAATAGAGGAGTACAATATGTTGGAATTTTAGCCATATTACAAAAAGTGGTTATATAATAGGTAGGGTACTACGAGATTCTTGATAAGCATACTACTAGGTAAGGTTATACACCCTTTGCTAACGTTTTTGGCTTCAGGCTTGGCTCCCTTCGTACTTAGAGTTGTGACCTCAACAGATCATGGCACCATTCTCCTAGATACTTCCCCATTTGATCTTTTGAGACTTCTACTATGCCTCGGGCATTGGGAAGCTTCTAAGGTTGTCTTCCTACGAGTACAGGGTGTTGAGTAGAGTTGGTCCTAGTTTTCTTGGTTTCTCTCCTAGGAGTCATCTAAAAATTTTGAAACTTTCTCTTAGTTACTATGTTATATAGTCTTGATAATGTATTTGAGGAAATAGGCTCTGATACCACTCAATTTTTCATGCCCCAACCTGGTTTGATCGGATCCCCGTGAGCAACCCGCCACTCTCTTAGTTTATTAAGGGTTTTCCCCTTCTTTAAACCGTGAGGAGTAAGGCGTCCTTTATACATGTGCCTTTCCTGGAATAATATTAATCAAAACTGAATAAATTTAAACTTTCATACCTGTCTTGCAGGTTTAACTAGCATAAGGTGTTTAGGTGGGCTTTTCCCTTGGTTTCCTAAAAAGGGCTAAAGGGAGGGGGTGAGTTTGACAACTTAGTAAATGGGTTTTTGAAACATTAGTTTCCTGAAAAATAGTTTGCATTGGAGTGTGCCAAACTCCTTATTTTCTTTAAAATCATTTTTTCCTCAATTTCTCGGTTTTCAAAACCATTACTCATCATTAACCACAAATGATGTGTTCAGCAATCAACACACGCAAATCATGAAGGGATTCACACATTCATAGGGGAGCTCGTCCACTACACCGACTTGTGGCGTCAGAGTGACTTTACCGACCACCTAGATAGAAGCTCGTCCACTTCTACCCTAAGAATGAGTGGATGTACGCGACATCCAACCCTCAAACCCGAAAAGAAACTATGTATTCGTAAAAGGACGGAGACCTCATCCTGACCCCCACCCTGGTCTCATGCGCATGAAGCTACATCGAGCTTCCCTGACTGTTGGCATAACAAACTGCCCTTATCTCCACCATGTCATCTAGTAGCCACTAGGACGCATCACTACCCCTCTTGGATGTCTTGATGGTCCTGAATCTCAGTGCATGCACAAAACGATAATTTTCCACAAAAGCCATTTAATCTTTGGTGCCAATTGTCCAATGGCCCTGACCCTCAACTCGACCTGCAACTGTTTGTCTCAACTGGTCCGTCGACCTGTCTTGTCGCACCACCACTAGTCCATCGAGTATGTCGGTCCTATCTTAGTACCATGGCCAAATCACATCATTCATTTAAAATTTTTATGGCTTAACATAATGTTTGTTTACGAGCTCCTACTCGTGCCAATTGGCATTGGGCCCAATGTACGAGATTTTCAAAATCAGGCATTCTAGCCCCCAACTTCCAAAACTGAGGCCTCCGACCTATCTAAGCTATTCGAACTCCTGTAAAGGTCTCCAAAAATTTTTAAGGAGTAGCACACAGTCAGGGGAGAACACTTCCGACAAAATATGTTTTCACTTTTCAATCACACCAACCAGGTGTGATGACATCTCCGCTTACAACCGGTAAACAGGTTTTCCACTTCCTTTGAAAAAGTTCATCATAACAACCGGGTATGATCAACTTAGAACCAGTAAGTAGTTTTTTCGCGTAGTTTCCACATCACCCATTCAGGTGTGATGTTAAAATTCCACTTAGTAGTGGTTTTTCATTCTAAGGTACTCATCATCCCAACCGGGTATGATGTGAAAATTACCACTCACCCGATAAGTGCAATGCACTTTTCCTTTTAACCGACTATTTGTCGCACGCGAGCTTATCCGAGCTGGCGTTTCGGGTACTTCGTGTTCTTACATGATATGAACAACCTTGTTCATTACCCTTTGACCTAATAGCCTTCATTCATCACGAATAAATAAAATGTCAGGACTTTTAATTATTTACATTTAGGTCCCTAAAGTTCTTTTTCTTTAACTTTAGGTCCCTAATACTAATTTTTTCCTAAATTGAGTCTCAAACTTCTAAAATTCACTTTGGAGCCTCAATTTATTCAAAATCACAAAAAGGGGTTCACGTTTCCCAAATTTCCAATTTGGTCCCCAAGTTTTCAAAAATTACCATTTTGCCCCTACTTTACAAAAATGGCAAATTTGACCCAAATAATTCCAAAAATTGACCAATTGGTCCTCCAACATCTTTTTCATGGCCAATTGGCACTCAATTTTTTGAAATTGCACTTTAGTCCCTCAATTTTACGAAATTCCAAAATTTCCCCCAATTTCCCCTTTCAAATTGGTTGAATTTGATTTCATCAAATTGACCATTCAATCAGATTTAATTGTTTAAATTGAATGTAAAATTAAGTTCCTACACTTCCACACTATCGCACCCCAACCCGGTTTGGTCGGATCCTCGTGATCAACTCGCCACTCTCCCGATTTATTAAAGGGTTTCCCCTTATTATAAACCGTAAAGAGTAAGGTGTCCTTTAAACCTACACCTTTCCCTGGAATAACATAAATCAAAACTGCATAATATTTTAAATTTATCATACATGTCTTAGAGGCGTCTTAATTGATGTTCTTTAAGGGTAGGCTTTTTGGAATTTCCTGAAAGGGATATGAGGGAGGGGGTGAGTACAACTACTGAGTGGATGGGTTTTCAAAACTCCTAATTTTTAGGAAAAAGATTTGTATTGGTGTGTGCCAAACTCCTTTCTTTCAAAAATCCTTTCATTTCAAATCTCGGATTTTACGACCATTTCTTATTAATCACGATGTGTCATCACCCAACACACATCCTTTATCATGAAGGTCAAACACACATTTGCAGGATAGTATGTCCACTGAACCCACTGGTGGCATCGAAGTGACTTTACCGGCCACTAGATAGAAGCACGTCCACTGAACCCACTAGTGGTGTCAGAGCAACTTTACCGGCCACTAGATAGAAGCACGTCCACTTCTACCCTGAGAATGAGTGGATGTTCGCAACATCCGACCCTCAATCCCAAAATCAATTTTTTGTGTCCGTATGAGGACAGAGACCTCATCCCATCCTCACCCCAATCTCATGCACTTGGTGCTACTCCAAATTTCGCACAGTCACCTCGTATGACGAATTGCCCTTATACTCACCAGGTCGTCCAGGGAACTTAGGACACATCACTACCCCTTTTGGGCGTCTTGCACAAATAGTATTTTCTTAAAATCTCACTCACAACCGGTAAGTGGTTTTTAACTTTAAACTTTGCTAATCATCCCAACCGAGTATGTCGTTAGTAAGCCCACTCATCCGTTAATGTAGTGAATTCCACTAGACCGGTTCTTTGTATTCATGCGAGCATGTCCTTACTGGCGTTCCCAGTACTTCATGTTCGATATGAATATCTCGATTCATTATCCTTCGGCCTAATAGCCTTCATTCATTCCAAATGAATGAGAAAACTAAACTTTTATTTATTTGCAATTAGGTCCCTAAAATTATTTCTCTTTACCTTTAAATCCCTAATGCTGATTTTTCCTCAAATTGAGTCGTGAAACTTTTAAAATTTATCATAGGACCTCAATTTATTCTATTTCACAAAAAGGGGATTAATTTCCCAAATTTCCAATTGGGGCTCCCAACTTTTCCAAAATTACCATTTTGCCCTTCCTTTAAATGGTAAGTTTTACCCCAAAAATTCCAAAATTCCTCAATTGGTCCTCTAACATTATTATCATGCCCAATTGACCATCAATTTCATAAAATTGCATTTTGGTCCTTCAAATTTTGAAATTCCCAATTTTTCTCCAATTTCAACTCCTTAACACAGGCGAATTTGATTGTATCAAATTGACCGATCAAACCCTTTTAATTGTTGAAATTAAACTTAAAATTGAGTTCCTCCATCTTCATACGATTCAATAGCACTTTGAATCGCAACTTTTGACGCCGGAACAAGCTCAAACGGAGCTTCGTCGGAAAATAGACTTTAGAGAGAGAAAGCTTCGAAAACTTACCGTCGGTGGCACGACGGTCCAAGCTTTTGATCTGGGCAGATAGCTCTCGTCCAGATGTTCATCCTAGAATCAAGAATTGCATCAATTGATGCCGAATTGAGTTAGAATTTTATTATTGAAATTCAGTCGGTTCTCTCTCTAGCACCGGTCGAAAATTGTAGAGAGAAGCCGAATTGGCTTACCTTTCAGTCCTAATTCGGCCGTGGGAGGGCTAAGGAAGTGTTGGGAAGGCTTGGTTTGGCCTGAGAAGGGCTCAAATTGGTCAATTTCAGCTTGGCCAAAATAGGGCAACTTCGGTCCACCGGAGCTGCTTCACTGTTCTATTATGCTAGTGCTTCTCCGGTGACCTTCAGAACAAACAGAGACCATAGGCATGTAGCTGACTTCTCCCCGGTTCTAAAGAGTCCGAACTCTCCTTTTGAGGTTAAGAAAAATGCTACAGTCGAAGCTCTGGTTCGAGCTTCACCGGGAAATGGAGCAGTAGAGAGAGAAGTGTTCAGGTGTGAGGAGAATGAAGATTAGGTGTAAAATTGTGTATTAAATGGGGATAATTTATTATTAGTATTAATGTTGCCATAAATTGATAAGTATTTATTAGTATTAATTTCAATAATTTAATTTAGGTATTAAATTATTAGTATTAATTTCAATAGTTTAATTTAGCTATTAAATTATTAGTATTAATTTCAATAGTTTAATTTAGCTATTAAATTATTAGTATTAATTTCAATAGTTTAATTTAGCTATTAAATTATTAGTATTAATTTCAATAGTTTAATTTAGCTATTAAATTATTAGTATTAATTTCAATAGTTTAATTTAGCTATTAAATTATTAGTATTAATTTCATAATTAAATATATATATATTAATTTATGGCTATTTATGTACATTCAGATAAAAAATGTTTGACCGAAATTTCGGGTTATAAAAAAAAACATACTTCCCAAGAGGTCACCCATCCTCGCACTACTCTCAAACAAGCACACTTAACTTCGATGTTCTAATGGGATCTAGTTCATCAGAACCGGTCTAATTTTTCTCTTCTAATTTGTCTTAAGGTTCTTTTTCAAGGTTTTATAAACCATTTGGATCACCCGGAGGTTGTAAATTTCTAAATTGCTTGTTCCCAAATGATCGGGTTTGTAAACCGATTCGGTTTTCTTACTCAGTTTGATCGGTTCTTTTCCCGGTTTTCCTTAACTCAAAAGGGCAGGGTTTACACACACGATTCAATGGAACTTTGAATCACGTCATTTGGATCCAAATTGAGCTTCATCGGAAAATTGGACTTATAGAGAGAATGCTTTGAAAGCTTACCGTCGGGGGTGCAACGGTCCGAGCTTTTGATCTAGGCGGATAGCTCTCGACCTGAGGTTTTTCCTAGGAACAAGAATTGCATCAATTCATGCCGAATTGAGGGAGAATTTGGTTAGTGAAGTTTCACCAGTTCTCTCTCTAACACTGATTGAAAATTATAGAGTAGAGCCAAATTAGCTTACCTTTTAGCTCTAATTCAGTCGTATGAGCACTGTGGAAGTGTTGGTAGAGCTTGGTTTGGCTTGAGAAGGGCTCAAATTGGTCATTTTTAGCCCAATCAAAACAGGGTAGCTTCGATCCGTCGGAGCTGCTTCACTATTCGATCACGCCGGTGCTTCTCCGGTAATCCTCAGAGCAATTGGAGACTATCGTCAGGTAGCTGACTTCTCCTCGAATATTAGGAACATAACCTCACCTTATTTGGCTTAGGAAAATGCCCAAGTTGGAGCTCTGGTTCAAGCTTCATCAAAAATTGGATCAGTAGAGAGAGATGAGTTTTCAGGTGTGAGGAGGATGAATGAGGAGTAGCTCTTTATATAGGAAGCTCAGGGACCACTTGGTCATCCGATTGATGCCTTTATGGCGATCATTCATTGAATGAAACTCCTTGAATGGAGACTTTTCATCTTCGCCGACACTACTTGATTTTTCGGTGAGTGAACAGTGTTGTCATCTGAAGGAAGAAGATGACACTATTTCGAACGAGACCAGATCGGTCCGAACCACGTTCAATGGTTAAATTGGCTGGTTTAGGCCTGATTCGACCGAGTTTTTCAAAATTAAAATTTTTTAAATTTATCTAAATTCATTCTCTATCCAATGGTGGCTTAAATTCTCTAATTTGAATTTTCTAAGCCACCTAGACAAATAAATTTAGAAACTAGTTCAATAGTGATTCAAATCGGTTCAAACTAGTTCAATTCGGTTCAGTCCGGTTTATCTAAACCGGTCTAGTTTTCACTTCCAATTCATCTCAAAGTCCTTTTCCGTGATTTTTATGACTGTTTAGGTCACTCGAGAGTTATAAATTTCTTGTTTTATCTTTTCTCTAATGTTTGGGGTTCGTGAACCAGTTCAGTTTTCTCACCCGGATTAACCGGTTCTTTCCCCGATTTTCTTGTATTTTAGGGACGGGGTTTACATTTCATTTCTAGTTTACACTCGGTTTACGGTCTACTTGGGCTTAACCCGGGTTTCATAAGTTCTGATATTATAATTTTAGCATCATGAGTGGTACAATAAACATCATCATGTTTCCGGTTCAAGTTCTAGATGAGAGTGTGATATCATAGCAAATATTTTTAAAATCAATATTTTTATAAAAATTATTTTGTAAAGTAGAAAAACATGAATGGCACATATAAGACCTTAATTTATAAAATAAAAATTTTAATGATAAAATAATATTATAAATACAATAAGAAACCAACACAAAATACATGTAGAAATGACCCATAGGATTGTACACACTAGGAGCATTAGACGCAAGTGTCATGCACAATAACCCAATCATCAAGAAACTACACCATGGAAGTAAACATATACTCGACTCAGACCCCTGGGCCTTAGGGAGGGTTCCATGTTGAGAGACATCCCGAATTAACCCTGAACAATGGAGGGTATCTCTAAAAGATGGGTACTCGAGAATGAGTTGTACGAACATCCCCTTAACATAGCTCTTGTCTAAAACCATAATAGGCGAGAACCCCAACAAGAAAATGAGAGAATCTTTCAAGGTGAGAAAGATGTGATAATAATAATGACATAGTTGTGGAGACTCATGAAAATTTAGACCATAATAAGCGAGAACCCCAACAAGAAAATGAGAGATCTTTCAAGGTGAGAAAGATGTGATAATAACAATGACAGTTGTGGAGACTCATGAAAATTGGCCAAAGAATGTAGTGGACTATAATACATGATTTCCAAAATGGAAAGGTTTGTCCAACCAATCAAAAATCAGAGTTAAAGTAACATTAAGGTTGAACTAGACTATGAAATTGGGGTAGATTTGGTAATCGATTCAATTTCGATTTGTAATATTGTGAAAATAATATTAAGTGAACCTCGAAACACCTTCTTGATCGAGAGCCAAGGATTGTGCAACATCCTATTAAAAATAGTACAAAAATCAAATCAAATTTACTCAAACCAAAGATTGAACAGAAATTTTCAAGAAACTTCAATACTGATACAAATGTAAAATTTAGCTCTAAACTCAAGGAAATTAACTGAAAAATATTTAAAATTTTTAATTTTATCAAAAACTAGTCAAATTATGGATGAATTGTCCAAAAATGCCAAAATTGGCCTAACCTAATGAAATATTCACCAAAAATCTATCTGAAATAATAGAGTTAATCATTAGTTGGGGAGGGGCACACATAATTCACCCATGCGGGTGCATGTATCACTCTCGCTAGACTCGCGACCCAGAAACCCAACTCTACTGAAAGAAATGCCAGAAGTTTTAGTAAACGAGTTTAGAGGAGAAATTAATTCACCACATGCCTATGGGACACTAATTTGATCAGGGTTCTTAAATTCATGAAACTCTCTGTATAGGATAGATCACTCTGTTATATCAGTACATTAGAATTCTCTCTAAAACACTAACTACATTTTTTAGGAATGTAACTTTCATTGAGCATAACTTTCGATTATAACTACCAAATCAAGTTATTTAAATTCTAACGAGCCTTGGAAGTATACAAAAAATTTGTTGTACTATTTGACTAAGGCTGAAAAATGACTATAGTGACTTAGGAAATGTGTTTAGGGACATAATATCATTTATTCATAATTTTTTAGATAAGTTTTGATGGGGAAAGAAGCTCGAGTACCAAAACATAAATTTGACAAAGTTAGGGAACTTATTGATGAATGAGGAATGTTGGGAGACTCAAGTAGGGATTCAAAAAGGTTAAGGGGCCTAAGAGAAAGAATTAAAAAGTTTTGAAACTCAAATTATAAGATTTGGAATTAAATAAACTAACATAAAACTTTAGAAAATTTTAAAGGGCAAAATAGTAAATAATGAGATTAAATCCCTAAAAGGAAATTTTAGGAATTTGGGGTACTCAAATGAGACAAAAAAAATATTTAGAGATATAAGTGGAAGATTTAGAAAGCTTAGTATCTCAAATGCAAGTATTTGAAAGTATAAGGGCATATAAATAATTTTAGCAAAGTCTAAGTATTAAAATGTTATTTTAGGAAAAGTTGAAATCTTAAATATAATATTTAGTGATTTAGGATCCAAAGAATAATTATGGTAAAGTATAAGTGAAACTTTATATATCGAAAGAAATTAAGAAATGGATAGTATGAATTAGTTTTTTTTGCCGATATAAAATTATAATTTTGAAAATATATAAGTAATATAAGACATGTCAATATATGTGACCCTAAACAAATATGTGAGAGATAAAATACGTTATAATTATATTTTATGGGAATAATATAATTAATATTTATTATTTTATAAAAAATATTGGTATTTATAATTTAGGAAATGTATTCGGGAAATCTAAAAAGTATACACTGAGTTTTTAAAATATAGAAAATATCTCAAATATAGGAAGAACGGGTAAAGAACTTGAGTGTTTAAAAATAGGTAAAAAAAAAAACTGACCCTTTAAAACCAGTTAAAGAAAGTCGAGTAAAAACCAGAAGTAAATGAATATATACTATTAAAGATAAGTAAATGTACTTAAAAAGGTCTAATTAATTGAAAAGTCAACTAATACTCAAGTTTTAGAAAATTAATTTAACGTCTAGCATTTTGAAAAATCCACTACAATTCAATATTTAAAAAAATGAGTTTAACAGTAAAGATAATTAATATATATTGTTTAGAAATGAATATAGACGTGGTAATGGTGTTAGAAAAAAAATCATTCATGAATTTTAAGAAATAATAGTGTTGGACTCTGAAAAATGTAAAAAATGGGTGGAATTCCATATCTTTTGAATTTTTTTTCTTAAAAATATTTTTATAAGAATGTTATTTTAAATAATATTTAATAGTTTATTCAATAATATATTTTTTATTTTATTTATTTTAAATATTGTTATTTATTTTAAATTAAGATAATTAAATAAAAAAATAATTTAGATAGTCATTCACTCGTCAGTTCAGCCCATTTCCGGTTAAAATCGGGATTAAGAGATAATATTAAAATCAAACAAGGTAAAAAATTTCAAAATATTTCTTATTCTTCTACATTTACGGTTTACCACTATATACCCCAAATTAAGCCAAAGCTTTAAAGTAAATAGAACTTTCCCAATATGAAACCTTCCATTCACATGCCTTTATCAATCGAAATCAATTGTATTAGTGTTAATTAATTATATTATGGAAAAGAGGGAAACTCCTAAAATGGATGGACGTTCTTGCTCATGCAGGTAACGCTTGCCAAGCGCCCAACCCCAACCCCGACCAGATTCTGCCTGTACGGCAGGAACGATTTCCATCTGCGGCTCTCCGTGGCATTTCTATTGCTTGCACAGTTCTTCTCGCCCTGCTTCGCCGTAGCTATGGCCTTCTTAACCTTCACCTTCGCATTCTTCCTTGCCGTAGTTTTCCCGACTTTCTCACGGCTGATATTCCCGCTATCCTCCGTTAGGACGTCCTTTCCTCCATTGATGCGGGACCTATGTGCTTTGAGGAACACGTATGCGTCCTTCCCGTCGCTGTTACTCCTGCGGACCAGATCCTTGAACCGCCACAACTTCGAGAATCCTGTGGAGTTGCTCTTGCTACAGCTCTCTGGCGGCGCTAATTCCTCCACGGTCTTGCCGCTCCAGACGCTGTCCGCTCCCTCCAACTCGTTCAGCTCGGCCTTCTCGACGAATACCTTCTTCAGCGTAGATTTTGACACTTCCTCCTCATAATCATTGAAGAGGAGGATCCGGCCAAACAGCGGATACGTCGGCCGGATCTGGCCGTCCTGGAAAGTGTCTGCGTCCATAATACGAGGAAATGAAAATCCATCATCTTCTTCATCTTCCCCTTCCCCCTCCCCCTCCCCTTCGTCTGAAGCATCTGATTCCAACGAATCGCATGAATCGTGCCGCTTGGACGGTTCGCCTTCTTGCACTGTCAGCTTTACTCCATCGTAAGCTTCGTCGATCTTTAGTTTGCTGACGAAATCCTCGTTCACTTTTCCGCACAATTCTTCGCCGTCGCTTCTAAGCCAAAAGCCGGAACTACTGTGGACGAGATCACCTTCGGACGACATTGCCTTCTTCTTCTCCTCCGCTGTAATTTGATGCGAAAGGATGATCAAATCAATTGCTGGAGGATTTAATATAGGGAGCGGTCGAGAGAGACTATTTTCAGCACACGTAGGTAGTGAGAATGAGAATAGCCAATTATCTATCTCATGGTGTTTTGTAGGCGTTGAACTTGAATTCCATCAATTATTTTTATGGATTCTGCTATTTGTTGATATATATTCCTCTTTTCTCTCGTTGTAAACCGCGTGACCAAGGGCATAAATGTCCTTTAGTACCGTGAATAAATGGGTGTTTTTACTAGATTTGGATTTTCTTTCCTTCAAGGGATCTAGATTCTGGTAACTTTTTGGGAAAATCAAAGAGATATGGAGAACAGAATCAAGGACAATTTAATTATTAGAATATAAATATATCCATTTTATTTTTATATTAATTTTAACCAGAAGTATAAAATAATATAAACCTATTTTTATTAGTATTTTGTAAAAAATAAAACAAACCGTTTAAAAAGAAAAAAAAAACATCAGATGCGACCATACAGAGAAATCAGTGCACCAGCCGCTTCTCCTTAGATTTATTTTGTAATTTTTTTTGTATAAATGATAAAAAGAATAATATTTTGATATTATAAAGTTCTAATATTTTTAGACTAACGTTAAAATTCAAACTCAAATTATGATTATTCTAAATATTATTTGGATTAAGGGATTGGGAGATTTGGATATAATGAATTACGAGGGAGGGGAGAGATTTGAAGATGTAATTCAACTCATCCATCTCTTTTTTAATAGCATTGCAGTGGGAGGCTCAAAATAAAAAAAAATGTTAATTATTATATTAATATGAATAAACTATCCTATCAAATTTAATTAACTTAAGTAATTTATTAAATAATCCCATTTTATTGATGACTATGAGCAACAAATTCTGCAAACTTCAATTACGAGACGAAAAATAGTATAACAAATTAATTGTATTAATCGATAAAAATTTGTACACTCCAATAATTTTCAATAAAATAAATTTCTCTTATTATTATTCTGGTTGGATTCAACCATCATTAAAACAATAAACAATGTGTATGGTCGATATAACCGAGTAGTATTATTTTGATTTGGCGGCTCCAATCCAAAACTCTAAGTATATATTCGAATAGGACAGTGAGAGAGTTTTGAAAAATGGAATTTGACATATATTCTTCACTTATGTATTTTCTAACTCTTTTAATTTTTCGTTCTCTATTTTGATAAATATATATATAGAGAAAAATATTAACCATTCTAGTACTTACACTTGTTAATCTATGAATATTACTCTTGACTAACTATCTTCATTTCTAACCATATTAAACTTAACTAACTATCTTGATTTTTTAGTGATTAATTATGTGTATTCAACTAAATAAAAATATTTATATGTTATTATTTTTATTGTGACCATTTATTTTCATTTTGTGAATAATTAAATATATTTATTCACAAAATATTTTTATAATATCTTTAGATAGCAATATCTTTTTCTAATATAACATTATTGATATTTTGGTTGATAATAGTATCTATTTATTCACAAAACATAATTTGACAATTTTGTTGATTATTATATGCATTTATTCAAAGAATACTTAAATACATATTTAGATGATATTATTATATGAAATAATAATTTATTAAAAAATAGTTGATAATTGAGTTACAAATATACCTTATTATAATACTTATTTATAATAAAATATCACTATTTTCATCTCATAACATGGTTGGATGCCCTATTTTAACCTTAAAACCTTAGAACAATTCCAAAAGTTCATTTGAAAAAGTTGATATAAATCCTGTAAATAGACTTATAACACCTTACATTAAATATGGAATAAAACTTAATATTTTAATATAAAAATAAAATAATAAAATATAGTTTATTTAATTAAGAAATAAGATATGGATAAATGTAGGCAACAAGTTAAACTACTCTAAGAATAACTATTAGAAAATCCTAATTATAAGTCTAATTAGTTAAACACTACAAATAAAAACTTTATAGGTTTAAAATTTTTATTAAAATAGAAAAAAAGATATAAAACCATAATATTATTGAAATCAGATATTATTCTTATAAGTCTATGAAGTGAGCATTTTATAAGTATTTATAAATACTATCTATATATAAATAAGTAAATAATATATTATGGTTGATAGGAAAATCACTAATTATTTATATAGAAAATATTTTTAAGATATTTACTGTATATTTCTTTAGATATATATAAAATAATGAATATTCTAAATTTAGGAGGTTATCTTAGAGATATTTAGGAAATATAATATATTATTTCTCAATATTCTAAAATATTTATTATTTTAATAAATATTCACTTTAAATTCAAATTTTAATTCTATTTTTGAGATCTTGTTGTATTCTTATTTGGATTTCTGAAATTGTTCAAATTATCTTATTTGATTCTTATTTAAATATTTTAATCATTAACTTGTTAATTATAGTGTGCCCAATTTATTTATATCATTCTCCCCCTTTTAAAAATTATTTATCCTACAAGCTTCAATCTCATTGTCACATACATCAATAGACATTAAATTAAAAATATTAAAAATATAATTAACTCATACTTACCGGATAACACCTACTTGTGAGTATTATTGATTAGTTTTAGCACTTCAATTGATTCATCTCCTTTAAGAAGGAGTTTAACCCAAATTCATAGATAAAAATGATATTCTTGAAGTATTTATTGACTTTATTTTCATACGCTTGAGTTTTCGCTTTATGTGCACATTTGTCTTTTGGGTTTATTTCAGAAATTTAGTTTTTTTCTTCCCATCTAAATTTACTAACACAACAACAATAAGAAATATTAAATCTAGATGAGATAATGAATTAAAACGATAAGCACCTTTAAATAATGAAAATATAATCGTATAATTAATATAACGATTATATGTAAACTCGGTATCATGTAAATATTTAGTTGAAAATAAAAATTTTATTTCCAATGTACTCAACAAAATATTCCAAAAATAACTTAAGAATTTATAATTATGAACAGATACAATAGTTTTATGAATACCGTGTAATATAATAAAGTATCTAAATAATAAATTATCAACATTTGACACATTATCAATTTTATGACATGGAATGAGAGATATAATTTTTAAGAATTGTTTAACTATGAAAAACATAAAATATCCCACTCTCTTAATTATAAGTAAACCATGAATAAATTCTATGGAGATATCAATCCAAAAAGATACTCTAGAAATGGAAATAAAAGTACACAAGATATCAAATTATTGCCTAGACTTAGATTTTTTTTTTGTATATAATGCATTAAAAATAAATTTTTCTAACATTAATTTCAATATGTGGACCTAAAGAATACTCATGTAGTTTTAAATAACCTAAATAATCCAAAGTCCATCAACATGTGATTCACTAACAAGTAACTCACATAAATAAAATAGAGAGGTAAACAATTTATTTTTCAAAAAAATACTCATTTTGCAAATAAAACTTCTCAACCTCACAAATTATATAACTTTCAATCTCTTCACAAGAATTATAATAATTTGCATACAATTCTTTAATATAATAAAAAAATCAAGCAATTTAGTATCAAATAGTTTAAGAAGAACATATATTTGTGATAGTGCATTTATAACTATATTTTTCATATTTTGTTTATACTTAATCATTTATATAAAAGTTTTGATAAAAAACACTCACCTGTCATGATACTTATTCAACATGTATTGATCTTCACAGTGCAAAACAAATTCATAATTCATGTGAATCACACACTCATTTGGCCTTAGGTAGTGTTGCCATCTTTGTAGAATTTGAGCACAAACATGCATTATCTTGTCGTAGGTAGGATAATTGCGAGATACTTCGCTCCAGTTTTCACTAAAATATGCAATTGATCTTCTTTACTACATTAATACACCTCAAATACCTATCATTGATGTATCACACTTAATTTCAAATGATTTAGAAAAATTAGGTAATGCAAGAAAATGAGCATTAGTTAGTTTATCTATCCTTTTGGAAGACGTTCCTGATGGGAGTGAGGATTGCTCTGATAGGCTCAGACTCAAATTTGAAAATGATAGGTGCGAAGGCTCAGTTTTGGAAAACATGTAAAGTGGGTCCAAGGCTAATGTGCATAGGTTGGACACGTAGACAAACGTGAATCATAAGAACCATCAAAACACTCAGAAAAATTGGAATTGTTGTGTGATTTGCCACGGGGCCAAGATAGGACTAACAAGGCTCGATGGGCTAGTGGAAGTGCATTCAGACCAGGTCGACAGGCAGGTCAAGGTAAACAGCTGCAGGCCAGGTCGAGTATCGGGGTCGTTGGACCGTTGGCACTAAATAACATGATTAATAGATCAAAGTTGTTGTATACATGCATGAAGAATCCAAGAGCATCTAAACACCCAAGAATAATCGACGGGTCATAAGAGCTACTAGACGACCTAAATGCAATAAGGGTGGGTATGTCGTGCCAGTCAATCATGAAGCTCTAATAGCTTAGTGTGCACAGAGCGAGGCCGAAGGGGAAATGAGGTCTCATCCCACAAAGTGGACATGATGAAGTACTAAGACCAAGGTTGAAGAGGAAAGAAGGTCTCGAGACCGAGGCCGAAGGGGAAATGAGGTCTCATCCCACCAAGCGGACATGATAAGGGTTTGAGGGTCGGACTATTGATGTCCACTCAAACTCAGGGTAGAGGCAGTGCACCTCTATTCAGGTGGACAGTAAAGACGCTCCGAACCACAAGTGGAACGGTTCGGGACTATTCTACGAATGTGTGATCCCTTTCTATGATAGAAAAGAGCGTGTGATTGTTTGCTAAAAGGCCCCACGAGCAATGAGAAGGTCTCAAGAAGAGATGAACTCATATTACAATAAATTAAAAGAATAAAACTTTTTGATAGACCGTGTCACGCCCCAACCCGGTTTGGTCGGGGTTCATGATCTACCCGCCACCCTTCCTTGTACTAATCTAGTATTTCTACTAAATAGTCTGAGGAAGGTAAAGGCATTAAAGTACCTATTTTCCATAACAAAGTTTACAAAACATAAAGTTACCTAATGGCGGTACCATTGGCTTCTTTTCCTAACCTAGGCTCGTTGAGGCGAGGTGTTTCTCCTGAAAAGGGATAATGGGAGGGGGTGAGTTTCTACAACTCAGTGAGTGGGGGTTGGGAAGCGAGTTTTCAAAACAATTAGTTTATCGAAAAAGTTTTATGCTTTTAATTTATTGTAATATGAGTTCATCTCTTCTTGAAATTTCCCCTTGCTCGGGAGATGCCTCAACAAACAACCACACGCCCTTTCTATCATAGAAAGGGATCACACGTTCGCAAAATAGTTCCTGGTCGTTCCACTTGTGGTTCGGTGCATCTTTGTCATCCACCCAAATAGACGTGTATTGTCTCTACCCTGAGTTTGAGGAGACATCAATAGTTAAACCCTTCAAACCCTTATCATGTCCGCTTGGTGGGATGAGACCTCATTTCCCCTCCGGCCTCGGTCTCAATGCTTCATCATGTCCACTTTGTGGGATGAGACCTCATTTCCCCTCTAGCCTCGGTCTTAGTGTGTAGGAAGCTATCAAAGCTTCATAACTGAATGGCACAATAGACCCACCCTTATTGCATCCAGGTCATCCAACAGCCCTTAGGACTCACCGACTACCCCTCTCGAGCGTCTAGATGCTCCAGAAATCCTCATGCATGCATACAATAGTTTTGATTCATTAACCACGTTCTTTGGTGCCAATGGTCCAATGGCCTCGATACTCGACCTGGCTTGAAGTTGATTGCCTTGACCAGCCCGTCGACCTAGTCTGGGGGGCTTGGTTTGACCCTTTAGGTGTTGTTTGGGGGGCTTGGTTTGGTCGGAATTGGCCTAGGGACGGCTCGAGTTGAGCTTGAGCAGCTCGGGCTATTGATAGCCGAGGAGCAACGTTACTGTTTGAGCTCCCTTATTCTTCCACAGTGGCAGCTGTATAGAGGACTTCCTCCTGATTCTTATGGTACTAAATGCAACTTCTGAGGTGGAGAAAAGCCTCGATGTCGGAGCTCTGGTTTGCTGCTCACCGGAAAACTGAGTAGTTCGCCTTTTTCGGTCGATTGTGGGATGCTAAGATCGAATGGAGGAGTGTTCTTTATATAGGGAGCTCGACAACTGCTCAGGCTACCCGCTAGCATAAGACTCAACCTTCGACTCAACCGCGGTGACTTGACAGGAGCATTTTTCGAGTCGTTGCAGACTCTAGCTTTTCCGATGACTCTTTCTTTTCTCTTCTCTCTATTAACGGCTGGAGGTTGAAGACGATGATGTGGTGGGTATGCCATGTGGCACGCTGTGATTGGTCAGCTTCTCTTATGTGGATTGCCAATGTGGTTGCCCTGTTAGCTGTTGACCGTTGACCATTGACTGGTTCGTTGACCGGTCTGGTCCGATCGGGTTCAATGACCCGAATTCAAAAATTTTGTCGGTTCAGACCTGATTCAAACGGTTTTTTAAATTTTAAAATTCTCTAAATTCATTTTTTTATCTAATGGTGCTCTCAATTTCCCAATTTTACAAATTTAAACCACCTAGAAAAATAAATTATTGAACCGATTCACTATGGTTCATCCCGGTTTACCCCGAACCAGTCCGGTTCTCTCATCAATTCCACTTCCCAATTCTTCCTTGTGAATTTTTGGTCAATTGGGATTTTCCAATTTCCCATTTTAACCCTTTTTGTCATTTTTGTTTCATTTTTCGGCTCGGATTTCTCAAAACAACCGGTTCTTCCCCTGGTTTACTTGGTCCGAGGGTCGGGTTTCACAACTCTCCCCTCCTTTTAGGAGTTTTATCCTCAAAACTTAGTTATCCATCCTTGACAACGGAAATGGATTCTCTTGTGGTCAACTTGAGGTTTGATTTGGCTTCCTATCGCTCTAGTTCTCCCTTTTTGCTTGCTTTTTACCCCCGTGTCCAAGTAATCACCTCTTAGTGGAAGGGCGTATTTTCCAAGGTTTCTCAGGTACCCTTTCCTAGGTTACTCCTTCATGGGTATTCCACCCATTCCTACATGTTATGGTATCATCTGAGTTGGTTATCCTATGATTTGCTCCTTGGGTTTTGCTTCACTCCTTGGACTTTGGGTACACTCTCCTTGTCCTCCGTCCTCGAGGTATTAGACCCTCAACTGACTCTGTGACATCCTTCGATGTCATCTTTTCTGTTCTGCTTGCCCTTCCTCTATATCCTTTCTTTATTCCTACAAGTTTACTTGATTCCGGGAGAGCCCAAGTTCTCTTTATGTTGATGTTTCTTGGTCTCCTCATGAAGGGAGCACACTTGGTCCTTCTCTTGGCTCGAGGGTGGTTGCCACATTCCGTTTGGCCACGAATCGTCCTAAGGATTTCCTTCATCCTCCTCTCCCAAAATTTGCCCCTCTTTACTTTTCTCTCCTAGTTGGGGTCTGAATTCATGAGTCTCACGAGGGTTGGTTTGTTCAGTCACCCTGTTCCAATTGCTCTCTTTGTCTTGAGACAATTGTCTCTCGAGTTCACTTAATGTCCATCCTATCACCTTCTTCAGGGTGTGGTTGTCACCACTCCTTCCGGTACTGCTTAGGGCGTTGTTTTCATCTCCTTTGGTTATCCCATGGATACTAGTTGTCTACTTTTGTTGGGTGAGTCTACAACCCTACTTGGCTCCTTTGCTTTTCCAAAACAGATACACTTTGCCATCCCTAACTCCATGTTCTTACCCAAGGAACTTCTAGTTCTTGCCCTCGTCTTGTGCACTCCCGATTACGCCTCATTGTCTGATCCTAGGTTTCCTCAAGTAGGCGGGGTTAGAGACTAGTCTTGATGTTCATTGTTTCTTAGTTAGTGGATGTACTCTTCCAAGATCCCTTTTCTCCTTGAAAACTCCTTCCTTCGCCTCCGATTTATAATCACCTTGTCTATCCTACTCGGCTGTTGCCTTCCCTGCTACCTCCCCGTTCTCCCATTCTTTAGGTTTAGCTCTATGCATGGTTTTACCTTCCCTCTCTCTTTCGGGGGGGAATACCTTGACCTCCTTTAAGGTCATTATTTGTCCTTATTAGGTTTGCCTCTTTTTTGTTCCTTCTTCGTCCTAGGGCACAAGATTTTTTATTATACTCATTACGAGTCGGGCAATAAAATTTCTATGGGAATTTAAACTCTTATTTTTTGGGAATTGAATACAGTACATTTTGGGGACCTCTTTCCTCTAAGAAAGGTTGGGAAGCTCTATGCTAGAGTTTTAAGAAACTGTCTCCGAGTGGGTTTAAATTCCTCATTTGGAGTTGGGCTTTCGGGGTGACCTCCTGCCTTCCATCCTCTAGGGCTCCGGTAGTCAAGGAGGTACTGCCATCCATCCTAGTGGCGTGGGACATTTCCCCGTCCTCTGTCTTATTTCTCCACATCTATAGTAGGTTATCCCTACATCGATTCCTACGTGGGCCCTTCAGTATTTGCGCGAAAGAGAGGCTTCTTCTGTCCTCTTTTCCTTTCTTCATGTCCTTTCGTGCTTGTGGAGGTAGTGCTTCCAGAAGTGGGTACCACATTCTTTAGTGGTATTGGGCACCTTCGGACATAATGTCCCTTCTATCCACAATTGTAGCAAGTTACTTCCTTGTGTGGATCCCTATAGCTTCTTCTCCATCCCAGGCTTTGGAAAGTTTTTCTTGGTGCTTGTTGGGGGCCTCCATGTGTCACCATCCTCGGGTGTGCACTTCCCGCGGAACGGTCCCCATTCCTAAGTGTGAAGAAAGGTTCTCCGAATACCTTGACGAATTCTTCGAAAAGTCTTCTTGGCTCAAGAGACATCCTTGGTCTCATGGGTTGGATCCTCATAAGCTCCTGAGCTCCCAAGCTAATTCCCTCGTGCGGGGTAGGATTTTTGCCTAGTTCTGGGGTGGCTATGATAGCATGTGTCCATTCAGTTTCTATAGGGGTGGTCATATCTGTTGACAGAAGTTTATCATGGGTTAGTGTTCTAGGGCTTTTAGTTTTGAACCTTTGTTTAGAAAATCTTACTCTGATACCACTTAAGTTGTCACGACCCGACCCAGTTTGGTCGGGGTTCGTGATCAACCTGCCACCCTTCCTCGTACTAATCTAGTATTTTTACTAAATAGTCTGAAGAAGGTAAAGGCGTTGGAGTGTCAGTTTTCCATTACAAAGTTTACAAAATATAAAGTTACCTGATGACGGTACCATTGACTTCTTTTCCAGCCTAGTCTCATCGAGACGAGGTGTTTCTCCTGAAAAAAGTTAATGGGAGGAGGTGAGTTTCTACAACTCAGTGAGTGGGGTTGGGAAGTAAGTTTCCAAAATAAATCAGTTTATCGAAAAAGTTTTTCATGCTTTTAATTTAATGTAATATGAGTTCTTCTCTTCTTGAACATTTTCCCTTACTCGGGAGATGCCTCAACAAACAACCACACATCCTTTCTATCATAGAAAGTGATCATACATTTGTAGAACAGTCCCCAACTATTCCACTTGTGGTTTGGCACGTCTTTTTTGTCCACCCGAATAGAGGTGTACTACCTCTACCATGAGTTTGAGAGGACATCAATAGTCCAATCCTTCAAACCCTTATCATGTCCGCTTGGTGGGACGAGACCTCATTTCTCCTCCGGCCTTGGTCTCAATGCTTCATCATGTTCACTTTGTGGGACAAGACCTCGTTTCCCCTCCAGCCTCAATCTCAGTGCGTAGGAAGCTATCAAAGCTTCATGACCGACTGGCACGACAGACCCACCCTTATTGCATCTAGGTCGTCCAGCAGCCCTTAGGACTCATCGACTACCCCTCTCGGGCGTCTAGATGCTCCTGAATTCCTCATGCATGCATACAATAGTTTTGATTCATTAACCATGCTCTTTGGTGCGAACAGTCCAATGGCCCCGACACTCAACCTGGCCTACAGCTGTTTACTTGACCGACCCATCAACCTGGTCTGGACACACTGCCACTAGCCCATCGAGCTTTGTCAGTCTTGTCTTGGCCCCGTGGCCAGTCACACACCAATTCCAGTTTTTTTTTTTAAGTTTTCACGATTCTTATAGTTCATGTTTGTCTACGGGTCCAACCCGTGAACACTGGCTTTGGGCCCACTTTGCAAGTTTTCCAAAAAAAAAACTAGGCCTTCAACCCTATCATTTTCAAATTCGAGGCCTCAAGCCTATTGGAGCAATCCTGACTCCTATCAGGAACGTCTCCCAAAATGTTTAAGCAGGTTCACGCAGTCAGGGGAGGCCATTCTTGAAAAAATTGATTTTCAAATTTTAAAACAATTCTCATCACTCCCAATTGGGTATGATGCTGAAGATACCACTCACCTTATGATAGTGACATGCTCGTCCTGGTGAGATCTTGACTCATGGTGCACTTCCTTGCACCGGTACTTGAACGATCGTCTCCTACATGATTCGAGTACCCTTATCAGGAGAATCGACATAAGGGAACTTATAGTCTCGGGTATTTGTGCATAGGTCCTCACACTATACCTAAATTGCATTTAGTTCCCTCAATAACCATACATTTGGGTCCCTAAATTTTCATTTGATCTCGATTAAGTCCCTATTACTTCCAATTACTCCTCATGGTCCTTAAACTTTCCAAAATTAACGATTTGTCCTTAATTTTCCCAAAATTACTAATTGGTCATTAGCTTTCCAAAATTGCAAATTGGTCCTTGAACTTTCAAAAATTGCCAATTAGCCTTCCATTTCATCCAATTGCCCAATTGGAAGTTAATTTCATGAAAATGTCCTAATTTTCCTTAAATTGCAATTCAGCCCTAATTTTCCAAAAATCACTAAATTGTCCAATTTCTCAAATTTTGCAATTTGGTCCCCGAATCATAATTTTGTTCAATTAACCCCCAAAACAAGGTTAATTATCTCAATTGGTGATCTGAATCATCTTCACTACGTCTCCCTCGTCATTTTATACTTTGAATCGCTCGATTTGGCTAAAAAATGAGCTCAAACAAAGCTTCGCCAGAAAATTCAATCTAGAGAGAGAAAGCTTCGATATCTTACCGGCGAGGGTTTGGCGATCGGAGCTCTTGCTTTCTCTGAATTGCTCTCCTCTTGGGGATCCTCTCTGGATCAAACCGCACCTCAGTTGGTGGTCTGAGCAGTGCGAATTTCAGTGTTAAAGGTTTTGCAGAAATCGACTGTGAACAGTGTTTTCCGGCAAATGGGCAGTGGAGAGGCTTACCGTGCTATCTTAGGGAAGGTTAGGGCACCTCTAGGTGGTGTTTGGAGGGCTTGGTTTGGCCAGAATTGGCTTGGGGACGGCTCGAGTTGAGCTCAAGCAGCTCGGGCTGCTAAAAGCCGAGGAGTAGCGTTACTGTTTGAGCTCCCCCGTTCTTCCATGGTGGCTCTCGGGCGGAATGGAGGGTGCAGCTGTGTAGAGGACTTCCTCCCGGTTCTAATGGTACCGAATGCAGCTTCTAAGGTGGAGAAAAGCCTTGATGTTGAAGCTCTAGTTTGCTCCTAGCCGAAAAACTAAGTAGTTTGCCTTCTTCGGTCGATTGTGAGATGTTGAGATTGAATGAAGGGGTGCTCTTTATATAGTGAGCTCGGCAACAACTCAGACTACCCGATAGTTTAAGACTTGGCCACCGACGACCTGACCAGAGCGTTTTTCGAGTTGTCGGAGACTCCAACTTTTTCGGTGTCTCTTTATTCTCTCTCTCTCTTTGTTAGCGATCGGAGGTTGAAGATGATGACGTGGTGGGTGTGCCACGTGGCGCACTGTGATTGGTTAGTTTTCTGACGTGGATTACGGGTATGGTTGCCCTGTCAGTTGTTGACCATTTACTGTTGACTAGTTCATTGACCGTTGACCGGTTCGTTGATAGTTGATTGATCCGGTCCGATCGGGTTCGGTGACCCGAATTCGAAATTTGGATGGTTTGGACTCGATTTGACCGGTTTTCTAAATTTTAAAATTTATCTAAATTTATTTTCTATCTAATAGTGGTCTCAATTTCTCAATTTGATAATTTTAAGCCACCTAGAAAAATAAATTATTGAACTGGTTCACTATGGTTCATCCCGATTCGGGTCCGGTTCACCCTAAACCGATATGGTTCTCTCATCAATTCCACTTCCCGGATCTACCTTGTGAATTTTGTGAATTTTTTGTCGTTTGGAATTTTCCAATTTCCCATTTTAACCCTTCTTTGTCATTTTTTGTTCCTTTTTCAGCTCGGTTTTCTCAAAACCACCGGTTTTTCCCCTAGTTTACTTGGTCCGAGGGTCGGGTTTCACAGACCGATTATTTTGAAAACTCGCTTCTCAACCCCCACTCACTGAGTTGTAGAAACTCACCCACTCCCATTAAAAATTTTTAGCAGAAACACCTCGATATAACAAGTCGATGCTAGAAGAAAGTAAAGTGTACTGCCATCAGATAACTTTTATTTTTTTTAAACTTTATTATGGAAAAAAGGTACTCCAACGCCTACTAGATTAGTACGAGAAATGATGATAAGTTAATTATAGGATTCCGACCAATCTGGGTCGGAGTGTGACAAAATTCTTCCAAATTTATTGACCACTTGGATGACTATCGGTATAGAAAGTTTAACTTGTAAGTTGGCTACAAAATTCATAAGCTCCGACTACACCTCCAATATCACATCCCGGCTTAGTCGGATACGGGTGAATATTTTGTCAAAATTATATTACATTTATTTTTTAATATATATAACATATTTTATATATTATATTTTTAAAATATAATAATTTTATAAAACAATTTTTTAGCATATACTTTTTATTAAATACATTTTAGTTTTAAGAAACATTCTTTAAATAGAAAAGATAGCATGTCTAAAAAGAAAATCTCTAATTGTATAAGAGAAAAAAATGATATTTATGGGAGATTTAACATCCAAAATAAGGGGAAATGGAATGTCTGTTTTGTTGTACAAAAGAGTGCTTGGAATTATGATGTGGAGGATTAAATAAATCCTTCTAAATCTCTCCTACTCACCACTTGCTGGAGCAAACTACAGCCCCAGCAATGGAACCTCGGCGTTTCACTTGGAACTTACACGTAACATAAAACAAGAAAAAGAAGAACAGAGCACACGCTTGCAAAAAGAATATCCTTACTGATAGGAAGAAAACAAAACCATAAAGCATCTCTGTAGATTTTTCTTGAAACCATAAAACTTATAAATTCCTCCTCTTTTTTGCTTCCCACTGTTCGTCCATCAACTACAACTATCCTAGTGATCCGTTCTGCTGAGTTTGATTTGAAGAAGCCTTGGAAGAAGAGGATATGGCGGAATCGAACGCTGTGGTGGCCATGAACGGCGAGGTCCACGACATCGTCAACCTTTTGTCTTCTCCGGAGAGAGACTTCCTCATCCGGAACAACGGCAATGCGGTAACTATCTCACGCCTTTCGTATCTGTCCTAATTGGATATGGGTTTGTTCCGATTGTAATGCTTTGAATGATTTTCGTGAGGCGAAGTGCGGAGGTGAGAGTGGCAGTTCTTTCGTCTATCTGGGTTAGGAAAATGAGGTTGCATATAATTTTGTGAAATATAGTCTGAAAGTTGGTCCGTGGAAGAGCAAATTCTCGGTGAAGGGTAGGACTGGGAGGGGAATCGAGTCACTCTTACTGAAAGTTGACCTTGACCCATTGCTATTATGATATTTGTTAACCCAAGAAGTCAGTGATCCCCTGTTAGATACGAAGAGTCGTGCATTTTCAGGTGAAAATTGATGACTTGATTGGCAAGAAGCTCGGGCTGTATTTCTCGGCTTCCTGGTGTGGCCCGTGCCATCGTTTCACCCCTGTCCTGGCGGAGGCGTACGAAGGACTCCGCGCGAGGAGCAATTTTGAGATTGTTTTCATCTCAGCGGATGAGGATGATGAGGCCTTCAATGAGTACTTCGTGAAGATGCCGTGGCTTGCCATCCCGTTCGCTGACCCAGAGAAGCGGGATAGCTTGGATGAGTTGTTCAAGGTTAGGGGAATACCCCATCTCGTGATAATCGACGAAGCCGGCAGAGTTATTTCTGATGGTGGGGTTGAGATTGTCAGAGAGTATGGGGCTGAAGGCTATCCCTTCACTTCAGAGAGGGTCAATGAGTTGAAAGATAAGGAGGAAGATGCACGAAGGAATCAAACCTTGAAATCGATCCTCGCTAATAACACCCGCGATTTTGTGCTTTCATCTGATGGAAATAAGGTAAAACTTTTCAATCTATGGTCTATATTACAGTTATAGGACTCAGGCTGCACATTTGGAAGCTGTGTTGTTTTTGCTCCGGGACATGGAAGTTTGTCTTTTGCCATGCAATGAATGAGCTCTTGTATCTTTGTCTCCAAAGCATTGCAAAGCTGCCTACCATTTCTCTGCATCTTACTTTTGTTATATATGTGTGAAACTAGGTGCCTGTTGCAGAGCTTGAAGGGAAGATTGTTGGGATTTACTTCTGGCTCGCTTCATACAAATCATGCATTGATTTCAACTCAAAGCTTCTTGAGTTGTATGAAAATTTGAGGGCTAAGGGGGAGAATTTTGAAGTGGTTTTGGTGCCTCTTGATGATGACAAAGAATCATTTAACCAAAGCATTAAGGCAATGCCATGGCTATCCCTGCCACTTAAAGATAAGACGTGTGAAAAGCTGGTTCGGTACTTTGAGCTGGACACTCTTCCTACGCTGGTGATTATTGGGAGTGATGGGAAAACTCTCCATCCTAATGTTGCTGAAACTGTTGAAGAATATGGAGTTGTGGCATACCCCTTCACTCCAGAGAAGTTTGAGGAGCTCAAGAGGGTAGAGAAGGAGAGGGAAGAAGCTCAGACCTTGGAGTCGATCTTAGTTTCCGGGAATCTGGATTTTGTTATTGGCAAAGAAGGGGCTAAGGTAGGCAACTTGAACATCTTCAAGTATTGAACAAACATTTATACAGCTTCACTTTCAAGAGGGTCTGCATTTGCAATCTCCAGCTGCTTTAGTTTTATCTGCTTTCTTTCAAATGTCTCAACTATGAAAGGTGAAGAAAGAAATCGGTGTGCTGAAAATGTACTTCCAGGAAGATCTTCTCATTGGAGGAGTCCTCTTACAAAAGTGCAACCCAAAATCTCATCATTTGTCTTCGTCCCTTAAAAGGTGGGAAGTCTTTAACCAAGCTTGAAATTCATCTGGCTCACCGAATTTCAGGTGCCGGTGGCTGACCTTGTGGGGAAGAACGTCCTCCTTTACTTCACTGCACACTGGTGCCCTCCATGCCGTGCTTTCCTCCGGAAGCTGATCCGAGTATACAAGGAGATCAAGTCCAAGGACGATACTTTTGAAGTGATCTTCATCTCCAGTGACGAGGACCAGACTTCCTTCGACGATTTCTTCTCTGAGATGCCATGGTTGGCACTTCCCTTCGGCGACCCGAGAAAATTCTCTCTAGTCCGTACTTTCAAGGTCCATGGGATACCGATGGCCGTCGCCCTTGGGCCAACTGGCCGGACCATCACCAAGGAGGCCCGTGACCTGATGGCAAGCTATGGTTCGGAAGCCTACCCCTTCACCGACCAGCACATAAAGAAGCTTGAGGCCAAGTTCGAGGAGATGGTGAAGGGCTGGCCTAGGAGCCTCGAGCACGGGTCCCATGATCACGAACTAGCGCTGAGGCGGAGGACGAACTACACGTGCGATGTCTGTGAGGAGCAGGGCCAGACATGGTCCTACCTATGCGAAGAGTGTGACTTGGACCTTCATCTTGGCTGCGTTTTCAAGTAGGAGCAGGAGGAGACACCCCTCGAGGGATGCGTCTGCGAGGGGGATGTGTGCCGTAGAGCTTGAGTCAAAGGTCTATTGTGTCTCTCTCCCTATGTTTACGTCCTTAGAATCAACGAGAACAGATTTACTGCATCTATGTATATATTAATACTGAGGTTATGTGATGATGAATAAGATATGGGCTTGTCATTGGCAGGTTAAGTGAAAAGACCGATCAAATTACATGAAGATCATTATTCGGTAGACATTCTTTTTCTTCCCTGTTTTCAACTGCTTTTTAATTCGGTAGCTCCACCAATCAGTCCCTCATCTTCCCCGCAAAAGCTTCCCAGACCTATGTGGCATGCTGCAATGAGTACATATATATAGATATTAGAGAATAGACATTCTTTTTAAATAAATAAATAATGCTTGTTCCATGAAATTATTAAAAGAAAATTAAAATAAGCTAATTGCCTAATTCCACTCATTTTTATTGTGTAATTAAGTACTATTTAATCTATTCTCCTGCTATAAAACGATACATTGTTCATATCTAACAACTTTTCCACAATAGTCCAAAGAACCGAGAGAAGAACAGAGGGGTCCAAACGCCCAATTTGCAGAAATAAGGAGCCGCAGATAGAATAACATGCAACACGCTTCACAAACAAACAAACAAACAAACAAACGAGAAAGAGAGGCAGAGAGACAGAAAAGGAAAGGAAGACAATCGGATCAGGGTCAAAAGCGCGGGAACAGAGGTTTCACAGCCCGGTTGGCCTGCGGATTTCAATGACAAGAGGCAACATCATAAGATCAAGCCTACACAATCCACGTATATTACCTCATGATTATTCGATTTATACAACGGGTCCAACCAATCACTTCAATACCGAAAGAACAAAAGCTCAGACCGGTTTATTCAAGCTGCTCACTCAAGTAGTCGCCTTGATAGAGAGTCGGTCCTATTGCTCTAAGGCAGCCGTGGGAATTTTGAGAAGTTCGGACGGGTCTTGTTCAAGTAAGCTGTTTTCCCCTCGTTCGCTTCCTCAGTGCTATAGAAAAGAAGAGTCGCATTACCCGCAAGTTCCTAGTGAACATGGTAGAAGTAAAGATGAGTCCAGATATCAAGATAACAGTCATGATCAGAGTCATTGGCATTCATAATTCACATAAACTTTCTCATTCCAAGTCTGTGAGGTGGCACTCGCTCTCATATTGTATTAAATTTTATTGATACTTTATAAATATGTCATTCTCATTCTACTAAAAAATTCCAACATTATCATCATTTGGTAACGGAGGATTAATGTATGTATCGAGAGAGGCATTGTTAAGTGAAATTTAGTTACCTGAAGTCCGGCATGGCCATCGTCAACTGCATTGAGGGCTGACTTGCACACCCGAATTGCTGTCGGGCTGTTCCTGAGGATCTGTCTGCACCACTTGACTGTCTCCTGCTCCAGACTTGCCAGCTGCACAAGGTTTTCTATATTAATATCGATGTGACTTGATACCATATGGGATTAAGAAACCTATCTCCTATATGTAACCATATTCTTGAAATTCCAGAAAGTTTAGATAACAATATGGCAGGGATAGACGTACTGGAACGACGGTGTTGACCAGTCCCATTTTGTCAGCCTCAGCAGCATTGTAGAATCTTGCCATGAACCACATCTCACGTGCCCTTTTTGGCCCGATCTGATCGATAGAATCACAGTTATTTCAGGAGTCGCCCGATACATATTGTATATATAAAAGCGAAGCTTTGCAGCAAAAAGTGAAAGTTTGAGCTATGGAGATCACAAGACGGGTCATGATGGAGCATCCGTAACCAGCATCGAAGCTCCCGACCTGTGACACATCATGAAAAAAAAAACAGCAGTTCAAAGGCAAACACGGAGGGAGAAAAACCGATGGAAGATCTATTTATGGGAAGCTAAGGTAAGGTTGTGTAGGATTCGTGTTATTACCTTAGGGCCGGTTTGGCCGAACACAGCATTGTCAGCAGCAATGGTGAGATCGCAGACCATATGGAGAATGTGTCCTCCTCCAACAGCGTATCCAGCAACCTGATTTGCATAACGCCGTGAGTCTAATAACGCATGGCACACGAAAACTTGAACACAGGTCAGAAAAATATCGGCCAGTATGACCCACCATAGCGATGACAGGCTTGGGTAGGCGCCTAATTTGAACCTATAGAGAAACGAGTAACCGATCCTTAAAAAAAACAAATAAGCAAGAGATTGTAAAGTTCACTACATCCTTTACCATTAGTTCTCGAATCCTATACCTGCAAGTCCAAAACATTTAAACGACCAACATCAGCAGGATCGGCATAGCCAGTCTTGATCCTCACAGACTGGTCACCGCCACTGCAGAACGCCTCCGTCCCCTGCAGAGCATGAAAAACATTAATCTCAAACAGAGAGAATGAAAAAATTGGTTTCTGCGAGTTTTAGTACAAGGAGTATAGTTCACAGGAAGCAAAATACCTTTCCAGTGAAGATGATAACGCCGATGGATGTGTCGTCTCTAGCGTCGGAGAACGCACGCATCAGCTCCTTGACCGTGAGCGGCCTGAAAGAGTTTCTCTTCTCCGGCCGGTTGATGGTTATCTACCGTGTAGAGAGCAGATAGCATTGATTAAAACATCATCATAATATATAAAAAGTTTGTAAATAAATGGAAAAACTTTCCCTGAAAATAATAAAACGTGAAGGTACACGTGGCACCTATTTATTGGATGTTGAGGGGTAGAATCCCCCCACCCCACCACTAAATCTTACCCAAAAAAACGGTTCAGGCTGACATCCATCAGTAAATGGGTGATGCCTAGCGCTAAGATAGACGAGGTTGCAGAATTAACTCTCATAAATTCTATTCATTTGCTAGCACACACATAAATCTATAGAACCTATACTGTTACCTTGGCTATGCCTTCGCCTACTGTCTTCTCATAGATGATGTCGGTGAAGCCCTTTCCTGAATCATCGGGCACGACCCTCCACACCGGCGGATGGCTGGGGACCTCCCCGTGCACCCGTTGGTAGCTGTCGCTGAAGGAGGCGGCCGCGTTCCTGAGGCCGATGGCGGACGGAAAGCCCCGTGGGCCTGACTCGCGGGTAGGTGCGACGATGTGGCTTGTGATGGAGGCGAGCCTCCTCGTCACGGAGTCAATGTCCTTCTCGGTCATTCTGCCGGCCGCCATTGGTCGTAGCCGATGATCTTTATGATTAGGGAAGGCCATGGGGAGTTCGAAGCCTGTTGATAACTCTGCCTCACTCTGGCCTATCCCTTTTAGATGATTGCTTTGGAAATGAGAACCCGAGTTGAGTGGGGATATTTCTAGCAGACCGCGGGGACGAAACTGTAATTTCTCACTCCTCTATCACGTGTCTTTCTCACGTGATGTTTAAATCCTTAGCGTCTTCAAACAGTGTAACGCTATTTCACTTCCGTGTTTCCATCGCTGGGAGGTGCTTGATTAGGGCAAAGGGTTGAAGAAAGCGACTCTAGGATTTCTCCATTGCAGTCGCAGTACAACTCAAGAACAAAGAGGGAAGAAGTAAACGATGCATACCCAGGTAATCTGAATTCAATACTTATCATTAAACTCCAATGATGTCATGTAAAAGCTTATATATTATCTCCTATTTCCATCTGCGCCCTATATTCATACTTTGACCGATCCTAGCCCTAGCTTTAAACACAATTGCTGTTTGTATTTGATTGATGGTTGTTGATAGATAGTGGTTTATTTATCTGATGGTTAATCGGTTGAATAATTCTGATGACCAGTTGGTTTTCATGCTGAATATTTAATGATTCTTGTTAAGGTTGAATATAGTCCAATCCTGTTAGGTATAGATGTTATAATCTGTTCCTTAAATCAATCATGTTATTAAGGTTTAATCCTGTCATACCTGCAATTCTGAATCTAATCCTATCATGTCCTAAATGATGGTACTAACAGAAACTGCCAGCTGCAGACAAGTTACTTCAATTTTGAAGAAATGGTGTAGAACAGTAGAACGTGTAAGAGTTCTAGTTAAACAACCAAGTGATGAAGTTACCAAGTGACATAAATTACAATATTATAATATTTGAACATTATCAATATTAAAAATAAATAAATTATTTACTTGAATAAAATCAACTTTTAATGTCCATTTTTATTATATTAAAAAATATAGATATAAAATAATAATAATGATGATGCCAAAGTTTCATAATTTGTTGATTTTTTTATATATAAAATGGTGTTCAAACTCATTAGGTCTGCCCTTTCATGTCCTTTTTTACTTCTATTCACAAATCCCCTAAACTCGTATGCATAACCAAGAAAAATATATATTGTTAAATTTTCATCTCCACCATTATATTACTCAAATAGGTTTTTAAATGTTTCTTATCACCATTTAATTGGGTAGTCTTTTGATTCATATTGGATAGTCCATTTTTTCACCATTTAATTATGTACAAGTTTGATCTGATGGCAACAGATATGTGACTAGGAGTAGCTACTATTGTATACTTGAGTAGTTCAATAGTAGCTACTCTTGGTCACATATTTGTTGCCAGTTAACTGAGCATCACTAGTTAGGTTTGTCTTCATTCTAGCAATGGTAATTCTGTTGGCTTTCTCATTTGGTTTTTGAAATTGATGGCCTTGAGATTGGGTACATATGATTATTGCAAGGTAGCTACTCATGGCCGGATCTATTGATGGTTAAGTATGCATTGCTTCCCTGCAAATTAAGGGGTTCCTTGTGATATATTTCTTATCAATCATCATATTAGTTTTTTCTAATTTAGACCTTTATGCTGGTTGAAGTTCATTCAAATGAGGTAGAACTCCTGGTTTTTCAATTAGCAACTATTTTCTCCCAACAGACTAGATTTGGATCTGACACAAACTGACTAGGTTGGGGTCTGGTGTTGGCGTGGGAAAGGTCACCCTTCCGGTATTACCCTGGACACCCTCCCTGACCCACGGGCAGGTATGGGCCAGTGTCAAAGGCGGGTACAGACCCATGCATGCAAAGGTGTGGGTCTAGGTCCAATGGACCTGGACCTGACTGGTCTGTTACCATCTCTATTCTTGACTATTGTGGACACTTTTTGGGAGTTTTTGGAAGACGTGTACTAACAACACGATTTTTTTAATATGATAAATATTTTTATTATATATTATATCGTTAATATATTATTACATGTTTTAAATTATAAAAGACCATATTTTAAAAAACAATACATTAAATATTTTTATTATATTTTAAAATTTTTAATTGACTTATTTAAAAATTATATGTTTCCATACGTACTAGATTCTCAGTTATGAATAGGATACAATTGTTATTAAGTAAATTACATTGTTTATATAAAATATTCCAAATTTCTAAAATTTTGGTGTAATCGTTTAAAATGTTACACAATATCTTCAAAATTACTATTATGTGTTACAAATTTCATTCTGTCAACCTTGTTGGAGTTATCGGACCCCGAGAGGTCGACTAGTCCCTCCACGGGGTAGCCCAGCCCAGGGGATCTGGTAGGTAGGGAAGGTTCGAGCCTTCCTCAGATATATATATATATATATACACACACATATTAATTTATATATTAATATTTTAATATCATGTCTTAATTTATGTTTACTTCAACATTGTTATGTTAAATAAGATTAATAATATCGACACAAGTTTAAGGTTGAAAAACATAATAGAACTTTTTGAAACATCGTGTATTGCATTATTATATTTTTTTTATCAAAATGTCAAGAGCTTTATTTTTTTTAATAAATAATGTAAATTACTCCTTCAATAACACATGATAGGGTTTCCCAAATAATCTCACATTTTCCTGTCAAGTTTCCTCTAATTTGGAATTGTGATAGCTTTGACGGTAGGCTCAATTCCCGCGGAGTAAGCGTTAGGCCCATTTGTCTCATGGAACTGAATGGCGCTGCCACCTGACCTGACGGTACTATTGCCCCATCCCATTCCACTACCATCGTTGGCTACGTCAAAATCAGTTTCCTCGGCGTCTCTTTGCCCTCCGAGGCGAGGCTTATACGACGCCAGATCTTGGTGCTAATCGTTCGTCGTCCGTTCCCAGTTCGATAAGGTGCTGCGGGCGCTTACGCATGCCTCGTTATAAGGACAAGCCTCCGGCAGTTCGGGTGTATACTGTCTGCGATGAATCGAGGTTGAACTAGATCAGCTTGTTGTTTAATTCTCTTGATCAGAAAGATGATTATGCGTGTTGATTCCATTGCAGGTATCTGATAGTGAGGAACGTCCCTGCTTTGGGCTGTGGAGATGAGCTGTTGAAATTGTTTACCACATACGGAGACGTGGAAGAGTCAGTCCTCTCTCTCTATGACTGTCTAAAGATTGTGTCTTTATCTGCTGGGCCAAGCTGTTAGAGACTGGTTCAATTTGTCCAGTAAAGACACAGGAGTTGTTCTAATTTCATGATATAAATATTGTTGAGGTGAATTTGCTCATTTTTTTTCTTTTCTCTACGACGCTGTCAGATGTAAACCCATGGACGCAGAAGACTGTGCACCGTACACTGATGTCTTCTGGGTCAAGTTTCATCTTGTCTGCAATGCAAGGTGATCATATATGCCTAAAAGAGGTTTATGTAGTGTCTCCAGAGAAATTAATGTTGATATTTTGCCTGTATCCTGTTAGGCATAGCTGATTGAATTCAATGTACTCACAGGTTTGCAAAAAGAAAATTGGATGAGTATGTTTTCCTTGGAAATCGGTTACAAGTTTCATATGCTCCTCATTTCGAATGTTTAGCCGACACAAAGGAGAAGTTGGAGTTTCGGAGAAGAGAAGTTCTGGGTCGTTTGAACTGTATGTTTTTTATAAAACTGCTGCTCTACTCTTGCAGATGCATTACTAATTGTAGAAGTAGTTTTTAATATGTCATGTGAATTTCATATTTTTGTTCACACAGCTGGAAGGCCCAAAGCTTCTGCAACTTGTGATGCAGGACCCTCGAGATTGTCTTCATTGGATAGGGGTTCATCACTGCAGAATTATTCCATTTCTCAATCAGCGATATCTAATAAAAAGAGGTTGACTTTAAGTAACTTTTAATTTTATTTCATATAGGGGATGTTCTTCTCTTGTTGATGATCTCAGATTTAAGTCTTCTTGCCTCTTTGTAGGGATTTGGGTGGATTTCAGCATATTGCTAACCCTTCGAACCCTGTTTTAGCAAGGGTGACCACCTATGAGGTCTTTTCCTTTGATTGCACTTCACTTTGATTGATAGTGTGAATTCATTTAATTTTTCTGTATTTTGCTCTTGCTTCTCTGTGGTTGCACTCACTGTAATTCTCAATTAATCCCACGCTTATGGGCCTTTTTTATTTTCCTGAAAATTGTATATGCAAGTTCCATAACTCATCTTTGACAGCTGGATTAGAATGAAATCTACTCAATTTCAAGGATAGTGCTAATCTTCATCTGCTAGAATTCCTCCCCGATTTATATTTTACTGGAAATAATTGAAAAGTTGGCATCACTAATTCTAGTATGTTTAGGGGTCATGATACCACACTCTTCATGCACTGTACTCGGGAAAATAAAAGAAGGTTCATTATTGAACTTGTCTGTTTTGTATCTCAATGACACTTTTGGTTTATTTCTCTGGTTCTTTTATTCAGAAGGCTGTTGTGGTATTCATTCTTGAAGAAAAGAATATTAGTGACTTTTTACCACATGTTTGGTGATTCATGTACATTTTGCTGCGTTTGTAACTTTAATCTGGTGATCATCTTTAGATCTGTGGAACTGACTATGATTCCTCCCATTTGGGTTGCCATCAGGATTACTTTCCATCCCAGTCAATGAATCAGACTGTCCGTGTGGTCAGAGAAAAGCTTGATAAGGTGATGAGTTTATTTGGGAAGCTTGTTTTCCATGAAGAGATATTCTATTCTAACTTTCTCTATCCTGATGGTAGATTCAATCGAGTGGCCAGCATGCCCTTTCTGGGCCAGCTCTCAAGAAAGCTCGTCAGGACAATCGAAGAAGAATATGAATTACTTGGTATCTCTATTCATGGTACATATTTAATTGTTTTGCTGCCGTGGGCTGGATGACCTGCTCTGCTTACGGTACGTTCTAAGCTGACCAGAAAATGTTTTCCAATGGTCTGGTTTTCTGATGGATTATTATCTGAGGTCACTCTCACATATTGCACCAGAAGTAGGCTCTTTTGGAGGGTCTGATTGTTCAAGGGATTGTTTGAGATCAGTCTCACATCTTGCACTGGAAGTAGATGTTGTCCAAGGATCTGATGGTTCAGGGGATTGGTTGAGGGCAGTTCCATGTGTTGAAGCTGAAGCAGGTTAGTGAAGCCGCTTACTTGTGGAGGCCTACTGTAAAAAATCAGGAAGCTTATATTACATTCGTCTTCAAGTACATATGTGACTTATTGTAAGAGCAGACACACATCTTACTTCATTGGAAAAAGAAAAAAGAAAAAGACAGTCCTCACTTATTGTAATGGTACGGCAGTTGCTTGATTCATTGTGATACAACAGTATTAATATTCATTGCCCTCCATGTTTGCATCACTTAAAAGATATCTTCTTCGTATCTTGGTTGAACATTTTTACTAGTACCTACCCTTGAATATCATATGGGATTATAGGAAAAATCTTTTCCAGTTACCCTGTGCATTCATATTGTAATGCCAAGACCATGGAGTGTTCTTCCAATAAGGTTCTTTCAAATTATTCACTATCCGTATATATTACTACAATTTTCATTGTACCGTCAAAATAATTCATTCAAAATTAAGTATTAGCTGGATAAGAGGTCGTTTTGGTACACGTGTCAGACCCCACTAGCTGCAGTTGCCACATTGTAGTCGTCCCAGCGCTGCACTCGCCATTGGGCCACTCCTTTCTCAGCCACAGGACCTTTTGAGCTAGAGAACATAAAAGATGGCATAGTTGTTGAAGGGAAGGGTGGGTCATTTTTGGACAGGGAAGACAGGTTGCACACAAGTACATTGATCCGAGTGACTATTTTTATTTTTATTATTATTATTTTCACATTTATTTTAAAATTACTTTTTATTATTTTCAGATTCGTTTACTTGATCTATACTTTATTTTCAATTCAATAATTTCAAATTTTCATTTAAAGTTTTCATTCTCATTTTAAGCTTTATTTTCGATTCAATTTAGCTTAATTTCACTTTATTTAGTATACAATTGATCGAATTGGCAGAATTTACATTAAATTTTCTATGGGTGATTTTACACCGCTAAAATACAGTAGATCCCATGTTTCTAACAAACCACACAACTAAAATACATGGGGATCTAACCGCGAGACTAGAGAGACGACCACGTGCACTACATGTGCTTGTCCCATGTGCAACACACGCGGCAATTGGTTGACCGACCGCTGACTATTTTGGTTCCCCCAACAAATTTGACCTATTTTCGAGCTGGTTTCACGTTTGTTTAACTTTCCCTTCACAAATTATTGACCAATTTGATTTGTTTTGACTGATTTATAATTGATTCGAAGTTTATCCAAAATTTCGTTTGTTTGATTGGTTTATAGTTAATTTAATCGGTTTTTACATTTTGTTTACCGAGTTTTAATTTATTCTGTTTAAGCCTTTGTTTTACAAGTACAAGATCCATTTGTACGGTTTAAGCCTTCATTTGACCAATTCATGGTTAGTTTAATTAGCTTAAGCTTTCCTTTGATGGGTTCGTGCTTAGCTGGTCTAATTTTCATATATATATATATATATATATATTATTTTTCTAAAATTATTTATTTGCACTTTTAACTTAAATTACACATTTTTCTTTGCCAAAAATTAATTTTCAATTTAATTTGATCCAATTTATAATCTCATTTTCAATCCAATATTTCTTGTTCTTAATTTCTAATTAATGAGGTCATTTATTCCTTAATGGATTTGATTTATGATAACAATTTAATCTAGATTTTCAGTTTAATTTTATTTTAGGTTAACGGTGTTTTAAGTGATAAGACATGTATAAATAGATCAATACATTCATATTTTAAAGAAATAGACCAAATCCAAAAGAAGCCACCAAACACTCAAACATCCTATGCCAGCATAGGAGAGTCCCAATTTGACTCTAAGCAAAACAATAAGCATCCATAACCCAAATAGAGAGAAAACCAACGAATAGAGATTACTATGACAAGGCGAGTGAAGATAAATTGTGATGGAGTACTTTTCTTTTCTCCAATCACATGAGGAGCTGCTGTACTAGAACAGGACAATGTAGGGAACCTTTTAATTACTAGAGAAAGATAAGAGTTAAGTTGTGTGGATCTAAACAGATAATTCATGCATTTCCTTTTCTTGATCTTAATTTAAATAAAAATTCAGAAATTTAGAATTTAACTTTCTCGATTTTAATTCGAATAAAAATTCTAACTTTATCTATCTTAATTTAAATAGAAATTAAGGAATTTAAAATTATAGTTAAAAGGGAATTACTTAAATTTACACCGTACAACTTACATATGATTAGATATCATATTAATAATATCGATAAAATCCTTTTATAACATTTTCAATTTTTTAAAAAAGAAAAATATGACCGATAGTTATTCGAATATATATAATTTTTTTTTACCCTTATTACTATTAAATAGTGCTTATAAATCTCATAGGTGCCTAAATATTAATAGTGAACTTCGATAATAAATTCTTTTAAAGCACGAAGGCGTTGATATAGTCGTTATCAAATTTACAAAGGATTATTTAATCCTCGTACCTTTTGTACAAACAACTCCAACTCTCTGCTGAAAGGCAAGAGGCATACGCACGCATCCGTCTAGCGATAGGATGCTGAATCCCATCGAGCTGCTTACTCGTACAGGCACTTCTTCTGTCGACATGCCAAAAATTCTTCCACAAGCTCTCCTCTCAGCAGGACAACACTGCAGATGTCTTTGAACGAGGAAATGGGCTATGTGAAGGCGAGCGATCATCTTGGGCGGAAGGAATTGCTGGAGACAGTAGCAATAGATGCGGAAGCCTTCTGGTTCCGTGTGGAAGACTGATCCTCCATGGCTTCATTGAGTTCCATGGTCTTCTCGTCCATAAATGGAGGGTTTGAAGGCTGGGGAAGCACCTCGTTCGTCTTGGTCAGCATCAGCAGTACTCTAGACATCGAAGGCCGCAAAAAAGGGGCCTCCTGAGTGCAGAGAAGTCCTATTTGGATGACCCTTCGGACCTCATTCTTGATGATACTGCCAGAGGGGTAGTCGTTCAGCATTAGGTTTGGGTCCATGAGTTCATCCACAGTCCCATCCTGGAAATGGTTCCATGCCTGCAAAAAAACACATTAAAAGACGCAGTTAGTTACAAAGGCACCAGCTCCAGTGATTCATATGCAATAAAAAGTAAGCTTCTTTTTTTCTCACAGGCTGAGCAATTGAAACTTACAATGATGATGATGCTTTCCGAGTACTCGGCAGTGTTGCTTCTGTTGTTCTGCCTTCCCGAGACGGTCTCCAACAGTAGCACGCCAAAGCTGTAGACATCTGCCTTTTCTGTCAGCTGGCCATGGGCAAGGTACTCTGGAGCCATATATCCCCTGTTCATCTGGACATGTCAGCTTTCTGCAACAAATTAATACCTTTGAAAATATTATATATGTTGCTCAATCCAAGTTATACTCACAGTGTTCCTGCAATGGCGGTACTGATGTGGCTCTTGTCGTCTTGGAACGATCTTGCCAGCCCGAAATCAGCTATTTTAGCACGGAGCCGTGAATCAAGCAAGATGTTGCTTGCCTTTATGTCCCTGTGAATTATCTTTATCTTAGAGTTATGGTGGAGGCAGACCAAACCTTCCGCAGTCCCGATCATTATCTCTAATCTCTTCTCCCAGTTCAATGCTTTCCCCCTGTTAGCATCTGGCCATGTTTTACGAAAAAAAATTAAGTCCTCGGACATTGTGGGTAAGCCTTAAAACAGACAGAAAGATGAAGGTCCAGTCCAGGAGGCAGTTACCAAAGATGAAACGGTCGAGACTCTTGTTGGATAGGAACTCGTAGACAAGAAGACTCTCAGGGCCCGAACAACTGCAACCCAACAACCTCACCAGGTTTTTGTGCTCCACGCTGCTAATGATGTTCACCTCGTTGTAGAAGTCCTCTGCTCGGTGTTTGTTGTTGAAGAACAGCCTCTTCACAGCAATCTCTCTTCCATCAGGAAGAACTCCCTAGAACAACAAAACCACACCACATCTGATTGCTCAGCAGAATGGAACTTACTAAAAATATCATCTCAGCTTCATTGCCTAACAGAAAAAAGGACGACTACCTTATAAACTGTCCCAAACCCGCCCTGTCCGAGTTTGTTGGCATTGTCGAAAGACCCTGTCGCCTTCTCAAGCACTGAATATTTGAAATTCAAACTGCTATCGCGGAGTATCTTCACGAGCTTCCTCGCATCGCTGGGGCCTGTTGGGGGCAAATGCATGAGTCAATACAGGGTATCAAGTATTTACTTCCTTAAGTAGAAGAGTAGCTTGTTTAGGAAGGAATCTCTCACCTTTCCTCTTTTTCTGGATGTATCTTTGTTTCCAGATGAGAACTCCGATTATTATTCCAACAGCCACAACCATGAGGGAGCTCACGACCGAAACCACAATCACTATTATTTTCCCTGAGAAAATTGCCAACAAGAATCCATCCAATCAGATAAAACCAAACAAACCAAACAAGTTGAGATCTCTTGCCACGCATATCCATTACTAGAAATGGTAGAAGTGACTTGAAATCTGTTTATTACCTCTGTTGCTTCCATTGCTCGGTATGTTGTTTAGGAAATTTGTGTCGGAGTACCTCATGAAGCAGCCAGTGTTTAGTGCCCGGCCCTCGGACCAGGGCAAGCAGGTGAGAATGGAAGTCAAGGCATTCTCCAGACAAGCCTGGCAGGAGCTACGATCCAACGACTTCCAGCAATCAGCAAGCACATAGGCCGACTGGTTCATGGCCCCAGCGACTGCCACCTTGGCCCTACCGTACCCTTTATTGCCCGGGGCACTGGCAACAGCTTGCGCCAAGGCCTGTCTTGCTGAACCCTCGAACGAAGAGCCCTTCCTTGTCTGGTTTCCACAAACAACCGTGTCATTGGGCCCCGTGTACTCTTGGAAGAAGCTGTAGTTCTCAGCCCTCATAAAGCACCCATCCAGAAAGATCCTTCCACCGTTGTTGGGATAGCACTGGGGGAGGAGGGACCGGGCCTCCGCGTAGCAGAGGACGCAGTCGAGCAGGGATAGGTCGCCGTAGCACTGAGCAAGGCCGTAATTGGTGTCTGGGCCGGAGCCGATGACAGACATTCCCCAGCCATTAGTCCTCATCTGGTCGCTTATGTTCTCCATCACCGCGACAAAATTGGGTACGAAGATGGTGGAGTTGTGCTCCAGCTGATTCTGGCATTCCATCTTGACCGTCTGGGTTCGAGGGTCTCCATTGGCTCCTTTGTGCAGGAGTGTCATCGACACCAGGATGACAAGAGTGAGCTGGAGGAAAGTTGATGTTTTCCGGGCCATCATTGTTGTTGTTCTGGGTTCTGTAAACAGAAATTCATAAGAGATTCTATGGATTCCAATTTCTCCAAGTAAGGACTAGCTGCAGATCCGATTGAAAAATGAAGCTTCGGGCGACTGACTACATGAAAAAGTGTCTTGAAAAGGAAGAAACAAGAAAGGAACCATTTTCAGTGGTCTACACAAAATAATGGAGGATCCACATATCTTCCAGAAGTCAAAATTTGGCATCAGATTATTTTCTAACCACTAACAGGAAAATTTGACCAATTCGTATTTAAGCTTACTTTAGTACGATCTGAATAAGAGATCACAGCAAGATCATGGCAACTAACCGCCTCATAAATCTAGCTGGAAGCAGGTAGGAAATTGCTGCTGCTTCCCCACCTACCCAAATCAATTCACCAGGGTGAGGAGGGTCCCAACAGGAAGAACCCACTACGGAGCCGCCCTATTACAGGGCAAACCCCTCAACTTCACAGGTTGTTATTTTCATGTGAACTTATTCGATCGACCTCTTGATCCATTTATCTTCTCTGCAATTTCTTAACTTAAATGGATTCAGCCTCTTAACTCGATCAGTGAAAAAGAATAGTGTTGAGCTTGAAAAATGGGTGTCTTTCATAGGTGGATTCTTGGTAGAGGATCCCGATTAATACAAATCTCAGAAAAAAATAAAAAAGAGGGAAAAGAAACATTTCTTCATTTATAGACAGAGAGAAGCTAAGCTTAAGAGCTTAGTCGAATGTCTCTAGAATACATGGGGACTATGAAGCTACTGATCTGCATGAAAGAAAAACAGGAACAGAGCAGAGAATTGAACTGATGAAACAGATACTGTGAATCGACCCAGATGATTCAACCATCACGAAACGATGAAGAAGAGAAGCTCATCAAATCAAAGACATGATCCCGGACACATAGATGTGAGTTCGTACCTGGCAGAAAAATGTGTAATCTTCAATAGAGAGAGAAAGAGGCTATGCCCTTCTGCAAGATGGCATCCACTGATCGAAATGGGAAGATAGAGAAGAGAAGGTGGGAGAGAGATGGAGAGATCAGAGGAGTCTGAAAAAGTCAATGTAAGGTATGGAATAAAAGGTCGAACGAGTCGAGGAGAAAGGGAAATAACGACCGAACAGAAACAATTTTCTTCCAGTCAACCATCATTCTTTCAACGCGGTTTGATGATGAATATCTTCCTCCACACTCGAACAAAGAAACGAAGTCCCGACAAATATTATTTGCACCAAAAACCCTACATTCAACCCGGTAAATGCTTAAAAAAGACTTTAGCACTTGCTACACAACAACCATACAAGAGGCCACAAAGCAAGGGGTCAACATAAAGATGGCAATTCAGCGGTCCACGTATAGATGACAATTCAGCCTATTGCACTCCTTCCTGTCCCGATGTGAGTTATCTACACTTAGATACCCAATTTGTACTTTAGGACAGTAGGGTTGGATTAGATTCCATTCATGGAGTTTGGAGAATCGGGCCAATACTCCATCGGATCTAAAGTGTCCAACTTAACTTAATTAGGTCAGTTTGCATTACCCTAGTTTGAATAATATTTTTTAAAATTATTATGTAAAATAAAATATATTTATTTTTTTATAGTCTAATTTTAAGAATTTTTTTCTTTTTATTTTTTTAATTTTTGTACTAATAACTTATTATTAATCACTTGGATCAACAATTTTATAACATCAATATTCTGATAAAGAAAAATTAACTCGGGATGATGGTTATTCGAGGCATATTACGAGCTAAAATGAATGAGAATTAATATTACTCCAAATTCCTAAACTTCCTATATAATGAGTAACTCCTATCCCATTCTCTTCCCATTTTAAATCCCTTCTAAGCTTCACTGCTTCATTTTTTCGGCAAGCGGTAAATTGGAGCTTCAACAATAGCCAATTTTTTCAATCAAAAGAGATTTTCACACCCTAACTTTATGTACAGATTAGACCAACATAACAATGACCCGCCCTATGGATGTTGTAATAGTATATACTTCAATACAGTAGAATCGACGGACCGAAAGGTTTCGATTAATATAACAGTTCTAAAATTCATTTATAATTTAAAATTTTATAAAACCACTTTTTAAAGTACATAATGTGTAAAATCCATTCTTTTGGACCAAGGAAACTGAGAAAAGAACCGATAAATTTTATGAGAAAATCAAGTTGTTAAGTGAATAAAAAATGGTAAATAATGGTTAAAATGAGAAATTGGAAAATCCTAAGTAACCAAAAAGTCATAAAAATCATGGGGAAGAACCATTAAGTGAGTTGGATGGGAAAAGCAGACCAGTTTAGGGTAAACCAGACATGAACCGAATCAAATCGGAATGAATTGGGTTGAACCATGAAAAACCGGTTCAAAGATTCATTTTTTTAGGTGGGTTAAAAATATTAAATTGGAAAATTGAAGCCACAATTAGGTAGAAAATAAAGTTAGATAAATTTAAAAAATTTATATTTTAGAAAACAGGTCGAATCGTGCTTGAACAATAAGTGGTCAATGGACGCCCGGTTAGCAGCCACGTAGACACAAGCAGTCAATGGAAGACTGCCACGTGTCTGATCAACGATCGTCCGATCATCATGCCACACAGACACGAGCAACCAATGGGAGACTGCCACGTATCTGGTTAATCGGTGAGTGGGAATGCCATGTTAGAAAAACCGACCAGTTATAGAGCGCAACATGGTACATCCGCTACGTCATTGTCTTCTTCCTCAGTCCACTGATAGAAAGGAGAGAGAGAGGGGGGAGGCTAGTCCTCCGACGGCCCGGGAAAAGCTTTGGTATGACAGCTGGCGGCCGAGTCATATGCCGGTCGGAAGCCTGGTCAGTTGCTGAGCTCTCTATATAAAGAGCACCCCTCCACTCGTCTTCCCCATCCCACAAACAAGTAAAGAAGGAGAAGTGTTCCATTTTCTGGTGAGCAACAAACTAGAGCTCTGACATCGGGGCTTTATTCGACCTCTGAAGATGCAATTGGTGTCCTTAGAACTAGGAGGAAGTTCTCTATCCAACTGCACTGTCCCTTTAGTCCGAGGACCACCGGAGAAGAGCTTGGAAGATTGCATAGTACTGTCGCTCCATGATGGTCGGCAACCCGAGATGTTCGAGCTTTATTCGAGCCATCCCGAGACAAATTCCGGCCAAACCAAGCTCTCTAGACCACACCTAGAGGTGCCCTGACCCATCCCGAGATAAGATGGTAAGTTCCCTCTATCGCCCTTTGCTGGAAAATACGATTCACATTGCATTTATGCTAAAATTTAAATTGAGAAATTCACATTGCTCATTCCACCAATTGAGGCGTGGTTTGATCCAAGAAGGATCCCTAAGAAGAGAGAAATTCAGAGAAAGCAAAACCCAAGCTCTCTAGATGTTTGAGCTCAATTCGAGCCATTCCAAGATAAATTCCGGCTAAACCAAGCTCTCTAGACCACACCTAGAGGCGTGGTTTGATCCAAGAAGAATCCCTAAGAAGAGAGAAATTCAGAGAAAGCAAAACCCAAGCTCTCTAGATGTTTGAGCTCAATTCGAGCCATCCCAAGATAAATTCTGGCTAAACCAAGCTCTCTAGACCACACCTAGAGGTGCCCTGACCCATCCTGAGATAAGATGGTAAGTTCCCTTTATCGCCCTTCGTTGGAAAATACTATTCACATTACATTTATGCTAAAATTTAAATTGAGAAATTCACATTGCTCAAGCCACCAATTGAGGCGTGGTTTGATCCAGGAAGGATCCCCAAGAGGAGAGATTCAGAGAAAGCAAAAACTCCGGTCATTGGACCCTCACTGGTAAGATATCGAAGCTTTCTCTCTCTAGACTAAGTTTTTCGACGAAGATTTGTTTGAGTTCATTTCTAAGTCAAATGAAGCGTTTCAAAGCTTGAAATGACGAGGGAAACATAGGGAAGATGATTAAGATCATGAATGGAGAAAATTAACCGAGTTTTGGCAATCAATTGAACGAAATGATGTTTTAGGGACCAAATTGCAATTTTGGAAAAATTGGGCAATTTGGGGATTTTTGGAAAATTGGGGGCCCAATTGTAATTTAAGGAAAATTGGGGCATTTTTATGAAATTAAGTCCCAATTGGGCAATTGGATGAAATGGAGAGCAAATTGGCAAAATTTGAAAATTTAAGGACCAATTGGAAATTTTGGAAAAAATTGAGGGCCAATTGGTGATTTTTGAAAAATTAAGGACCCATGAGGGATAATTGGAAGTCCTAGGGACTTAATTGAGATTAAATGAAGATTAGGGACATGAATGTAAACTTATAAACTTTAAGGGAACTAAATGTAATTAAGACATAATGTGAGGACATATGCGCTAATACATGAAAGTATGAATCCCTTATATCAATTCTTGTGACGTGAATGCTCGAACTAGGTAGAGGCTGGTTATCCAAGTACCTTTGCAAAGGAGTGCACCACGAATCGAGATCTCACTGAGACGGCCACATCATTATTATCGGGTGAGTGAGATTTTTAGCGTTATACCGATTGGGGTGATGATAACTATTTTCGATTTTGGAAAACCATTTTTTCTAGGAATGGTCTCCCCTGACCACGTGAAAGTGCTTAAACATTTTAGGAGACTTTCCTGATGAGAGCTAAAATGATCAAATTGGCCTTGAGAAACCTGTGCCCTCAGACCAAGGAAACCAGGCGGAGAACCGACACTATTGTCGAAAAACCATGCCAAGTTAATCAATAGAAAATAGTAAAGAAGGGTTAACGTGGGAAATTGAAAAATTCCAAGTAACCAACAATTCACAAAAAAATGTGAGGAATAATCGGGAAGTGGAATTAGGGAGAGAACCAGACCAGTTTAGGATGAACCGGACCTGAACCGGGATAAGCTATTGTGAACCGATTCAATAATTCATTTTTCTAGGTGGCTTAAAAATGTCAATTTGAGAAATTGAGACCACCATTTGATAGAAAATGAATTTAGACGAATATAGAAACTTTTAAATTTTAGAAAACTGATTGAATCGGGTTCGAACTGGTTGATTTTCAAATTCGGGATAGCAAACCTAGTTAGACCGAACCGATCAACGGTCCAACCGATCAATAAACCAGATTGGTCAAGGTCAATGACGCCCCGTCAACAACCACATATACACGAGCAGCCAATGGGAGGCTACCACATGTTCGATCAATGGTCAGTGGGCGACCCGTCAACATACCATGCATACACGAGCAGCCAATGAGAGGCTGCCACGTGTCACGCCCCGACCTGGTTTGGTCGGATCCCCGTTAACAACCCACCACTCTTTCGGTTTATTCAGGGTTTTTCGGGGAGTAAGGCATCCTTCTTACTTGTATCTTTCATTTAATAACATTATTCAAAACTAAATATAAAGTTTACATATATGCCTTAAGGTTTGGCTACCGATAAATCTTTAAGATTGGTTTTCCCTTGGTTTTCTGAAAAGGGGTAAAGGGATGGGGTGAGTTCGATAACTCAGTGAATGAGTGTTTAAACAAAAAAATGAGTATCTTATAAAAGAGTTTGAATTGGAGTGTGCCAGACTCCTTATTTTCTTTTAAAACATTCTTTTTTTAAATTCTAGTTTTCAACGCCTTTTTCTAAGGTTTACCAATTATTTTCTAAGGATTCTCAAATCCTTTCCAAGGTTCTTATAACCTTTTTCCCATTTTCATATTCAGTGTGTTTCACAAACCACACACCCTTCATCATTAAGGGATCATACACATTTGCGAGATGTAGTTACGCCGACTGCACCCACTTGTGGATCGGAGCATCTTTACCATCCACCCTGATAGAAGTCTCTGACTTCTACCCGAAGTCTGAGTGAACGTCTCTGACGTCTTACCCTCAGACCAAAATACTCTGTGTCTGTATGAGGAAAAGACCTCATCCTGTCCCCACCCCGGTCTCATGCGCAATGAAGTTACGTCGAGCTTTGCAAGACTTCTAGTACGACTAACTACCCTTATATCCACCAGGTCGTCTAGTGCCCTGGGATGCATCACTACCCCTCTTGGGCGTCTTGAAGGTCCCATAACACAGTGCATGTACAATCAACAGTTTTTCACATAATGCCATATAATCTATGGTGCCACTGGTCCAACGGCCCCGTCCCTCAACTCAACCTATAGTTGTTTGTCTTGACTAGTCCGGAGACCTGTCATGTCGCACTACCGCTAGTTGACTGAGTATGTCGGTATTGTCTTGGTAGCATGGCCAAACAACCCATTACTTAAGTTCTCATGACATATTAATCATGTTTGTTTATAAGCTCCTGCTTGTGCCAACTGGCCCATGGCCCACTATTCGAGATTTTAAAAAATTGGGCATATTAGCGCCCAAGTTTCAATATTGAGGCCTCCAGCCTTTATGAGCTATTCGAACCCCCGTCAATAAGGTCTCCCAATATGTTTAAGTAGTGGCACACAGTTAGGGGAGAACACTTCTAACAAAATATACTTTTCAACTATCTATCATACCAACTAAGTATGAGGACATCTACACTCATAACCAATTAATGGGTTTTCCACTTCTTTTGAGAAAGTTTCATCATACCAATCGGGTACAATCTACTTACAACCGGTAAGTAGTTTTTTTTTTACTTGATTTCCACATCACTCCTCTTAGGTGTGATGATTAAAATACCACTTAGTAGTGGATTTTCATTTTCGAGGTGCTTATCATCCCAACCGGGTATGATATTAAATTTCCACTCACTCGTTAATGTAGTGAATTTCTCTCAACCGATTCTTTGTATTCACGCGAGCTTGTCCTTGCTGGCGTTCTGGGTACTTCATATTCCTACACGATATGAACATCCTTGTTCATTATCCTTCGGCCTAATAGCCTTCAAAATGAACGAGAAAACTAAACTTTTCATTTATTTACAATTAGGTACCTAAAGTTATTTTTTTCTTTAACTTTAAGTCCCTAATGCCGGTGTTTCCTCAAATTGAGTCCCGAAACTTTTAAAATTCATCATGGGACCTTAATTTATTCAATATCACAAAATGGGGTTCAATTTCCCAAATTTCCAATTTGGTCCCCCCAACTTTTTCCAAAATTACCATTTTGCCCCTACTTTACAAAAATGGTAAGTTTTGCCCCAAAAGTTCCAAAATTGCCCAATTGATCCTCCAACATCTTTATCATGCCCAATTGCTCCTCAATTTTATGAAATTGCACTTTAGTCCCTCTAATTTTTGAAATTCCCAAATTTCCCCCAATTTCAACCTTCTAACTCTAACAAATTTGATTTCATCAAATTGACCAATCAAATAGTTTAATTGTTGAAATTGAAGTTAAATTAGAGTTCCTACACCTTCATATAATTCAATTGCACTTTGAATCGCACGATTTGGTGTCGGAATGAGCTCAAACGGAGCTTTGCCGGAAAACTGGACTTAGAGAGAGAAAGCTTCGAAAGCTTACCGTCGGGGGCGTGACGGTCCGAGCTTTCGATCTGGGTAGATAGATCTCGTTCTAAGGTTCCTCCTAGGATCAAGAATTGCATCAATTGATGCCGAATTTAGTGAGAATTTTATTATCAAAGTTTTGTGAGTTCTCTCTCTAACATCGACTGGAAATTATAGAGGGGAGCCAAATTGGCTTAACTTTTTGCTCTAATTCAGTTTTAGGAGCACTGTGGAGGTGTTGGGAGGACTTGGTTTGGCTTGAGAAGGGCTCGAATTGGTTGATTTCAGCTCAGCCGAAACAAGGCAGCTTTGGTCCACCAGAGCTGCTTTAGTGTTCGATCACGCTGACACTTCTCTAGTGACCCTCAAAGCAAATGGAGACTATAAGCGTGTAGCTGACTTCTCCCCGGTTCTAGAGAACCCAACCACACCTTCTTTGGCTAAAAAAAGACCCTATATCAGAGCTCTGGTTTAAACTTCACTGAAAATTGGAGTAACTAAGAAAGAATGGAGTTTTCAAGTGTGGAGAAGATGACTGAAGAGGGGCTCTTTATATAGGAAGCTCATGGACTTCTTGGCCGTTCGATTGGCATCTTAATGGTGGTCATTTATTGCCTGAAACTCCCTGGCCGGAGACTTTTCAGCTTTGCCGGTGCTGCATGATTTTTCGGCAAGTGAACAGTGCTGTCATCTGAAGGAAGAAGACGACACTGTTCCGAAACGGACTGGACTAGTGCGAACTAGGTTCAAAGCTTAAACCGGCCGGTTCAGGCTAGATTCGACCAAATTTTTCAAAATTAAAAATTTCTAAATTCATTTTCTATCAAATGTTGGCCTCAAATCTCAAATTTGAATTTTTTTAAGCCACCTAGAAAAATGAATTTAGCATCCGGTTCAATAGTGGTTCAAACCGGTCCAAACCGATTCAATATGGTTCGGATCCGGTTCACCTGAACCGGTTTGGTTTTTATCTCCAATTCATCCTACAGTCTTTTTTCATGACTTTTGTGACTCTTTAGGTCACTTGGGAGTTGTAAATTTCCCAAATTACCAGCTTCCTGATAAATCGGGTTTATGAACCGTTTCAGTTTTCCCACTTGGTTTGACTGGTCCTTTTCTCGATTTTTCTTAACTCAAAAGGGCAGGGTTTACAACTCTCCCATCCTTTTAGGAGTTTTGTCCCCAAAACGTATTTAGCAACCTTTGCATGAGTAACGATTTCCCTTGATGTCAACTTTGTGTTTGCGTATTATGCAAACTCTTCTCTTATTCTTTCAATTAGTCCTTTATATCATTTATTAAGGAATTTATTTACCTTATTATTATTTACTCCCTCCATGGAGTTTATCATAACTAGACATACCTCACTTTAAGGGTACATCCTTAGATTCACATCTTTCTTTGATTCGAACAACATTTTCCCCTTTGAGGTCCTGTACTCAGGATTGGGAGTTTCCAAGATACCTAACCATTCCCGTGTCTAGTTAAACTCTTAGTCATTGAAACCCTTAGCTCGATGTTCTTTAGAGCATTACTTACTTGTTTTCACAAGTTTCCTTGTTATCACCTTTTCATCCTATTTCGACTCTTCCTTCATTCATTGTTCATTACAATTTCAATCCAAATTTTATGTTTGAGCTTATCATGCTTACTAACTAACTCTTCCTTATTTGGAGTCATGTTTTCCTCGGGACTATTGGGCTTACATGCCCATTACAACATGACATTTTTTGGATCTTGTCTCTATGTCCATTAGATTTCCAGAACATCTCCTTTAGGGTTGTTGCTAACTTTCCAACTTCTTTGGGATTGTATAACTTCATCCCTCTTTTCATTTGGTAGTATTCCTCGACTACCTTTACCGTTATCCAATCAACTTACATAACCGTGTTGATTCTCCTTACCCACTCATCCTTTCTCAACTTTCTTATTGAGTCTTTCTGGTTCCAATGATTTGATTTCCCAATGGTTTATGGACAAGCTGGGATTCTTTCCTTCTTAAGTCCTTGGCATTCTTTATTCAAGAATTATTCCTTTTTCCTTAATCCATTTTTACTTACACGTGATCATTTCATGATTCTTCATTCTAAATTAATAACTTTTGGTCTATGTGTATATTCCTTTGCTTGGGAAGATTCCCTTCTTCCGATTTTGTTCTCTACTATGTCCCTCACAATAGAGACTTTCATCTTAGGAGCTACATGCTCAACCTTCTTATCATTCCTTATTCCTTACTTAAGATACTTCCGATTATCGATATTATTCCGTGCACTCCACACTATACTCAGCCGTCTACTCTTTAGGCTTCATTATGCATGTGTGGACTACGACCCGTCTCTCTAATTATGGTTATTTCTCCTTAGACATATCTTATTTGGAGGGCTTACTTTCCTAATGTTTCTTAGACGTTCTTTCCTTTATTTCATTTTTATGAGTAATCCACTCATTCTTACTTGTCACAGCATCTTTTAATGCTAACTTCATATGTACCCGTTCCTTTTAACTTATTCCTTGAGTCCTCCTAGTATGCTTTCTTGGTACTTTCACCTTAGCCTGCACTTCATTTGTAAGTTTATCTCTTTGTCCCTTTCACTTGATTCCATTTTCTCTTAGTTGGGATATATATGCCTTTCCAAGGTTTTTTTCCTCGGTAGGACTCTCCCCTTTTTCTTTAGCTCTAGGGAATATCTAACCTTAAATGGTATCCTTTGTTGTCGTCATCTTCTGTTTACCTGTGCTCTTGAAATCTTACGGTTATATCTTTTGTACCATATCCTCATCCCCACTTGTACCACAATATGCGTCTTATTTCTTCTAGGGAGAGTTTAAATCTTCCTTGTTTCAAGATTTCTTGACTATTATGTGAGAGGCTTACCTACTCCTTTCTTAGCTTGAGTCTAGTCGTTAATTTGGTTGTTGGTCTTTTTAAGGATTTCTTTCATCCTTCTTTTCCCAATTATTTGGCCTTTCCACCTCTCTCTTCTTTGTTGGAGCTCAAATTATGGCTTTCATGATTATCAATTCATTAACTGCCTCGTCTCTACCATTCCTTTGGTATAAGTTTCTTAGGACAGTTGTTTATTGAGTCCTCATGTCCTTAACATCCATCCCACTGCCCTTTTTATGGTGTACTTCTTTCTACTTCTGGGTCTTCCTAAGAGCGTCGTTTATTCACTTTGACAATTTTTCTTATTGTGTCTTCTTTGCCCAACAATTCCTTTGATTCATTTCTTTATTTGGTATGAGAATCTCCTTGGTCTCCATAGTGTTTAAGATAACGTGGGTTTGTTTGATTACCTTCCATGAGAAATCTTCCTACAGTTAAGGTGCAAGGTCACATCATTTGAGAGATATGGATTTAGGAACTTTGAAATTCTTTATTATTGGAGAGGTGATACAATAGGTTGGGGTCTTAGCCCTCATTACAAAAATATTTGTGAAATAGATGGGAAGCTACTAGGTTATTTGACAAGTGTCTTCCTTATTAAGGTTATAAGCCCTTGATGGTGTTTCAGGCCTTAGGTTTGGCTTCCTTCGTACTCAGGATTGTGACCTCAACAGATCCTGGCACCATCCTTCTGGATACTTCCCACTAATGTCTATTGGTGCTTTAGGACATCTCGGGTATTTTAGGGTGATCTCCCTACGAGGACAGAGTGTTGCTTGGTGTTGGTAATGTCAGTCCTAGTTTTCTTGGTTGCTCTATAGGGAGCCATCTGAAATTTTCTTGTAGTTACTATGTATTAATTTATGGCTATTTATGATAAGCCGTACATTCGCGTAGGAACTCAAATCCACCTTCAATTTCAACAATTAACTTCGATTGATCGGTCAATTTGATGGAATCAAATCCGGTTTGGTTAGAAGGTTGAAATTGGGGGAAATTTGGGGATTTCAAAATTTTGAGGGACTAAAGTGCTGTCACGCCCCAACCTAGTTTGGTCAGATTCCCGTGATCAACCCTCCACTCTCCCGGTTTATTAAAGGATTTCCCCTTATTGTAAACCGTAAAGAGTAAGGCGTCCTTTAACCTGCACCTTTTCCTGGAATACCATAATCAAAACTGCATGAAATTTAAAACTTTACATACCTGTTTTACAGGAATCTTAGTTGACGGTCTTTAAGGGGAGGCTTTCTAGGATTTCCTGAAAGGGGTATAAGGGAGGGGGTGAGTACGACTACTCAGTGAACGGGTTTTTAAAAGGTTTTGACTTTTAAGAAAAATATTTATATGGAGTGTGCCAGACTCCTTTATTTTCAAAAAATCACTTCATTTAAAAAATTTGGGTTTTTTCACCATTTTTTATTTATCACGTTGTGTCATCACCCAACACACATCCTTCATCATGAAGGTTACACACATTCGCAAGTCAGTATCACAACTGAACCCGCTATTGGCTTTAGAGCGACTTTTCCTGCCACCCGGATAGAAGTACGACCACTTCTACCCTGGGAATGAATGGATGAATGTGACATCCGACCCACAAGCCCAAAATCACTTCTTCATGTCCGTATGAGGACAGAGACCTCATCCTGTCCCCACCCCGGTCTCATGCGCTTGGTGCTGCTCCAAATTTGGCACAGACACCTGGAATGACGAACTTCCCTTATAGTCACCAGGTCATCCAGTGCCATTAGGACGCATCACTACCCCTCATGGGCGTTTTGATGATCTCGTACTCACAGTGCATGCACAAATAATGTTTTCTTATATTGCCATGTAATGTGTGGTGCCACTAGTCCAACGGCCCCGACTCTCAACTCAACCTGTAGTTGTTTGTCTTGATTGGTCCGTCGACCTGTCATGTCACACTGTCGCTAGTTGACTTAGCATGTCTGTCCCATCTTGGTACCATGGCTAAACAATTCAATTATTAAGTTTTATGGCACATATATCATGTTTGTTTACGAGCTCCTGCTCGTGCCAACTGGCCTTGGGCCCACTATATGAGATTTTCAAAATTGGGCATTTAGCCCCCAAGTTCCAAAACCGAGGCCCCCGGCCTATCAGAGCTATTCGAGCTCCTGTCGATAAGGTCTCCCAAATTGTTTAAGCATTGGCACACAGTCAGGGAAGAGCACTTCCAACAAAACATATGTTTTCTCTATCCATTATACCGCCCGGGTATAAGAACACCTCCGTTCATAACCGATGAATGGGTTTTCAACTTCCTTCGAGGAAGTCTCATCATACCAACCGGGTATGATCTACTTACAACTGGTAAATAGTTTTTCCGCATAATTTTCACATCACTTTCTCTAAGTGGTGATGATTAAAATACCACTAAACAGTGTATTTTTATACCGAGGTACTTATCATCCCCTACCGGGTATGATATAAAATTTTCACTCACAACCGGTAAGTGATTTTTATTTTTAAGTTGTGCTCATCACCCCAATCGTGTATGATGTTAGTAAACCCACTCACCCGTTAATGTCGTGAATTCTACTAGACCGGTTCTTTGTATTCACACGAGCTTGTCCTTGCTGGCGTTCCCGGTATTTTGTGTTCCTACACGATATGAACAACCTTGTTCATTATTACTCGACATAACAGCCTTCATTCATTTCCAATGAAGGAGAAAACCCAAACTTTTAGTTATTTGCAATTAGGTCCCTAAAGTTATTTCTCTTTAACTTTAAGTCCCTAATGTCGATTTTTCCTCAAATTGAGTCCCAAAACTTTTAAAATTTATCCTAGGACCTCAATTTATTCAATTTCACCAAAAAGGGGTTTAATTTCCCAAATTTCCAATTTGGTCCCCCAATTTTTCCAAAATTACCATTTTGCCCTTCTTTTACAAAAATGGTAAGTTTTGCCCCAAAAATTCCAAAATTCCTCAATTGGTCCTCCAACATTATTTTCATGCCCAATTGACCCTCAATTTCATAAAATTGCATTTTGGCCCTTTGAATTTCGAAAATCCCCAATTTTTCACCCAATTTCAATTCTTCAACACTACCGAATTTGATTCATCAAATTGATCGATCAAACACTTCTAATTATTGAAATTGGAGTTGAAATTGAGTTCTTGCATGTTCATATGATTTTAAGAAACTTTGAATCGCAGATTTTAACGTCGAAACGTGCTCAAACGGAGCTTCGCCGGAAAACAGACTGTAGAGAGAGAAAGTTTCGATTTTTCACCAGTGAGGGTATGGCTATCCGAGCTTTTGATCTAGGCAGATAGCTCTCATCTTGAGGATCATCCTAGAATCAAGAATCACATCAATTGATGCCGAATTGAGTTAGAATTTCATCATTGAAATTTCGTCGGTTCTCTCTCTAGCACCAGTTAGAAATTGCAGAGGGGAGTCGAATTGGCTTACCTTTCAGTCCTAATTCGGCCGTGGGAGGGCTGAGGAAGTGTTGGGAGGGCTTGGTTTTGTCTAAAGAGGGCTCAAAATGGTCGATTTTAGCTTCGTCGAAATAGGGCAGCTTCGGTCCGCCGGAGCTGCTTCACTGTTCCATGTTGATGCTTCTTTAGTGATTCTCGGATTGACTGGAGTTTGCTATCCGATAGCTGACTTCTCCCCAGTTCTAAAGAGCTCGATCTCTCCTTCCGAGGCTATGCAAAATGTTTAAGTCGAAACTCTGGTTCGAGCTTCACCGGGAAATGGAGCAGTAGAGAGAGGGTGATAAGTGTTCAGGTGTGAGGAGAATGAATGGGGATGACCTTTTTATATAGGTGTAAAATCGTGTATTAAATAGGAGAGATTTATTACTAGTATTAATATTGCCATAAATTATTGGTATTAATTTCAATAATTTAATTTTAGTATTAAATTATTTGTATTAATTCCAATAATTTAATTTGAGTATTAAATTATTGGTTTTAATTACAATAATTAAATATATATTAATTTATGGCTATTTATTATAAGTCGTACGTTCGCATAAAAAATTTTGACCGAAATTTCATGTAACAAAAAAATCATAACTTCGCAGGAGGTCACCCATCCTCACACTACTCTTGGGCAAACACGCTTAACTTTAGTGTTCTTATGGAATCTAGTTCACCTAAACCAATTTGGTTTTTATTGTTTAGTTTGTCTTAAGTTTCTTTTCCAAGGTTTAATGAACCCTTTAGATCACCCGAAAGTTGTAATTTCCATATTGCTTATTCCCAAATATAAACCGGCTCGGTTTTCTTATTGGGTTTGACCGTTTCTTTTCCCGATTTTCCATAACTCAAAAGTGTGGGGTTTACAAGTGCAATTTCCTAAAATTGAGTGTTAATTGGGCATGGAAAATATGTTGGAGGACCAATTGGTCAATTTTGGAATTATTGGTGTAAAGCCCGTCCTTTAGTAATGAGAAAAACTGGAAAAGAACCGGTCAATGTGATCATTATACCAAATTAGTCTGCAAGCCCAACTATTAGGGGACGAGCGAATTTGAAAATTTCTAACTCCCATGTGACTAAAAAATATTCATAAACTTGGGAAAAGAACCCTAGGATGATATGAGGAAGAAAGACCAAAGCAGTTCAAGAGAACCAAGTCCGAACTGGATAGAACTGGTTTATGAACCAAGTTGATTCATGAACCAGAACCGATAGATAATGAGTTAACTAATAAGTTTATGGATTCCTTGTGATTTATAATCCTTGGAAAGGAACCTTAGAACAATGTCGGAGAGAAAAACCAGATTGGTTCGGGCGAACCGGACCCGAACCGGATTAAGCCAGTTTAAGAACCGAGCCAATTTATGAACCAAAATTGATTAAGAGGTGGTAAACCGGGAATTTTATAGACCCTAAGTGACACAAGGAGTTACAAAAGACATGGAAATGGACTTGTGAAGGAATTGGGGATGAAAACCAAAACGGTTCAGGTGAACCAAATTCGAACCGGTTCGGACCGATTTGAATCACTAGTGAACCTAATCCTAAATTCATTTTTTTTAAGTGGCTAAAATAATTCAAATTAGAGATTTGAGGCCACCATTGGATAGAGAATGAATTTAGATAAATTTAGAAATTTTTATATTTGAAAAACTCGGTTGAATGAGGGGTGAACCAGCCAATTTAAGCTTTGAACTCGGTTCGGACCTCTTAGATCCGGTTTGGAATGGTGTCATCTTCTTCCTCGGGATGACAACACTGTTCACTCACCGGGAAACTGAAGAAACACCGGCAAAGAACGAACACCTCCGTTTGGTACATTTCAGGTCATCAATTCCTATCATAACGGTGCCAAATGGACGACCAATGGTTCCCCGAGCTCCCTATATAAAGAGCTCCTCTCCATTCGTCCTCTTCACACCTGAAAAGCTCACTCTCTCTCAGTTGCTTAGTTTTCCTGTGAAGATCGAACCAGAGCTCCGATATAGGGTCAATTCTAAGCCAAAGAAGGCTAGGTTTGGTTCATTAGAACAAGGGAGAAGTCATCTACACGGTGGTAGCATCCATTCGTCCTGAGAGTCACCGGAGAAGCGCCGGCGTGATCAAACAGTGAGGCAGCTCCGGTTGACCGAAGCTACCCTATTTCAGCCTAGTTGAAATCGGCCAATTCGAGCCCTCCTCAGGCCAAACCAAGCTCTCCCGACACCTCCTCAGCCCTTCCACGGCCGAATTAGGATCAAAAGGTAAGCCAATTCGGCTCCCCTTTACAATTTTAGATCGTTGTTAGAGAGAGAGTCGGTCGAATTTCAATAAAGAAATTCTAATCCAATTTGACATAAATTGATGTCATTCTTAATCCTAGGAAGAACCTCTAGAGGAGAGCTACCTGCCCAGATAGAAAGTTCCGACCGCCACGCCCTCACCGGTGAGAAATTGAAGCTTTCTCTATCAACAGTCTGTTTTCCAGCGAAGCTTCGTTTGAGCTCATTTCGATGTTAAAATATGCAATTCAAGGTTCCTTAGAATCGTACAAACATGTAGGAACTCAATTTCAACTCCAATTTCAACAATTAGAGGTGTTTGAACGGTCAATTTGATGAAATCAAATTCGGCAGTGTTGAAAATTTGAAATTGGGGGAAAAATTGGGGAAATTTGGGGATTTTCAAAAATTTGAAGGACCAAAATGTAGTTTTCTAAAATTGAGGGTCAATTGGTCATGATAAAAATATTAAAGGGCCAATTGAGAAATTTTAGAATTTTGGGGGCAAAATTTACCATTTTTCTAAAGAAGGGGCAAAATGGTAATTTTGGAAAAATTGAGGGACCAAATTGGAAATTTGGGAAATTAAACCCCCTTTATGTGAAATTAAATAATTTGAGGCCCTAAGATAAATTTTAAAAGTTTCGAGACTCAAATTTAGGAAAAACCTGACAATAGGGACTTAAAGTTAAAGAAAAATAACTTTAGGGACCTAATTACAAATATATGTAAGGTTGGGTTTTCTCATTCATTTTGAATGAATGAGGGCTATTAGGCCAAAGAACAATGAACAATTATGTTCATCATGTAGGAGAACGAGACATCAGGAACGCCAGTCGAGGTCCAACTTGCTGAGGACGGAACCCGACTAAGAGGAATTTCACTACACTATCGGGTGAGTGAGATTAGATATCATTCCCGGTTGGGAATGATAAGTACCTCGGTATAAAAACCTACTGTTTAGTGGTATTTTAATTATCACCACTTACAGAAAGTGATGTGAAAATTATGCGGAAAAACTACTTACTGGTTGTAAGTAGATCATACCCAGTTAGTATGATGAGACTTCCTCGAAAAAAGTTAAAAACCCGTTCATCGGTTATGTTCATCGATTAGTATAATGGACAGTAAAAACCTATTTTGTCGGAAGTGTTCTCCCCTGACTGTGTGCCAATGCTTAAACAATTTGGGAGACCTTCTTAACAGGAGCTCAAATAGCTCTTATAGGCCGGGGGCCTCGGTTTTGGAACTTACGGGCTAATATGCCCTGTTTTTGAAAAACTCAAATAATGGGCCATAGGCCAATGGACACGAGCAAGAGCTTATGAATGAACATGATGTATGTGTTATAAAACTTAATAAGTGAATTGTTTGGTCATGGTACCAAGGCAGGTCCGACATACTCAGTCAACTAATAGCAGTGCGACATGACGGGTCTCCGGGCCAGTCAAGACAAACAGCTAAATGTTGAGTTGAAGGTCAGGACCATTGGGACAAATGGCACCACATATTCCATGACAATTTAAGAAGACTTTGCTTGTGCATGCACTATGAGTACGAGATCATCAAGATGCCCATAAGGGGTAGTGATGTGTCCTAAGGGCCATTGACGACCTGGTGAATATAAGGGTAGATCGTCGTTCCAGGTGTTTGTACGAAATTTGCAGTAGCACCAAGCGCATGAGTCCGGGGTGGGGACAGGATGAGGTCTCTGTCCTCATATGGACACGAAGAAGTGATTTCGGGATTGAGGGTCGGATATCGTGTATATCCACTCATTCCCAGGGTAGAAGTGGTCATGCTTCTATCCGGGTGGCAGGTAAAGTCGCTCCAAAGCCACTAGCGGGTTCAGTAGTTATACTGACCTGCGAATGTGTGTAACATTCATGACGAAGGATGTGTGTTGGGTGATGACACACCAGTAACTAAGAATAATGGAAAAACCTGAATTTTTAAATGAAGGGATTTTTTAAAAGAAAGGAGTCTCACACACTCCATATAAATATTTTTTTTCTTCTTGAAAGTTAAAAGATTTGAATCCCATTCACTGAGTAGTTGTACTCACCCCCTCCCTTATACCCTTTCAGAAAGTCCTAGAAAGCCGAACCTTAAAAGACTTGCGCAAGTAAACGCCTGCAAGACATGTACGGTTAATTTAAATTACTATGCAGTTTTGATTTATGATATTCTTGGAAAAAGGTGCATGTCTAAAGAACGCCTTACTCTTTGCTATTTATGATATAAGGGGAAACCCTTTAGTAAATTAGGAGAGTTGCGAGTTGATTACGGGGATCTGACCAAACCGAGTTGGGGCGTGACAATTGGGGTCAATTTCACCATTTTTGTAAAGTAGGGGCAAAATGGTAATTTTAGAAAAGTTGGAGACCAAATTAGAAATTTGGAAAACTTAAACCCCTTTTTGTGATAATAAATAAATTGAGGTCCCAAAATGAATTTTAGAAGTTTTGGGACTCAATTTGGGGAAAATTGGTATTAGGGACCTAAAGTGATGGAAAAAGAACTTTAGGAACCTAAATGCAAATAATTAAAAAGTTTGGATATTTTATTCATCCGTAATGAATGAAGGCTATTAAGCCAAAGGATATTGAACAAGAATGTTCATATTGTGTAGGAACATGAAGTACCAAGAATGTTAGCAAGTACAAGCTCGTGCAGAGGCAAAGAGCCAACTAAGAGGAATTCACTGCACGATCGAGTGAGTGAGAATTTTTTAATCATACCCGGTTGGGATGATAAGGACCTTAGAAATGAAAACCCACTAATAAGTGGAATTTTAAACATTACACCTGAAGGGAGTGCAGTGGAAATTATGCAGAAAAACTACTTAGTGGTTGTAAGTATATCATACCCGGTTGGTATGTTGAACTTCCTGTAAGAAAGTAGAAAACCTGTTCATCAATTATGAGGGGAGATTTCCTCATAACCAGTTGATATGATGGACGTCTAAAAGATTATTTTTGTCGAAAGTGCTCTCCCCTGACTGTGTGCCACTGCTTAAACTTTTTGGGAGACCTTATTAACAAGAGCTCGAATAGTTCAAATAGGCCAGAGGTATCGATTTTGGAACTTGGGGGCTAATATACTCGATTTTAAAAATCTCATATAATGGGCCCAAGGCCAGTGGGCACGAGTAGGATCTCATAAAAAAACATGAGTTTAAGCCATGAAAACTTTAAATGAATGATATGTTTGGCCATGGTACCAAGACAGGACCAACATACTCGATGGACTTGTGGTAGTGCGATAAGATAGGTTGACGGACCAGTCGAGACAAACAACTACATGTCGAGTTAAGGGTCGAGGCCGTTGGACCAATAGCACGAAGATTAAATGGCTTATGAGGAAAACTATTGTTTTGTGCATGCACTGAGGTTCGGGACCATCATGATGCCCAAGAGGGGTAGTGATGCGTCCTAGGGGCTACTGGACGACATGGTGGAGATAAAGGCAGTTTATCATGCCAGCAGTCATGGAAGCTCGACGTAGCTTCATGTGCATGAGATCGAGGTGGGGTCGGGATGAGGTCTCTATCCTCATATAGATACGGAGTTTTCTTTACGATATTAAGGGTCGGATGTTGTGTACATTCACTCATTCTCAAGGTAGAAGTGGACGTGCTTCTATGTGGTGGCCGGTAAAGTCACTCCGACGCCACAAGTGGGTGCAGTGGACGTGCTGCCCTATGAATGTGTGTTCCCTTCATGATAAAGGGCATGTGTTGATTGATAAACACACCTATCACGCTCTAACCCGATTTGGTCAGATCCCCGTGATCAACCTGCCACTCTCTCGGTTTATTAAAGGATTTCCCCTTATTGTAAACCGTAAAGAGTAAGGCGTCCTTTAACCTGCACCTTTTCCCGGAATAGCATAATCAAAACTGCATAAAATTTAAAACTTTACATACCTGTCTTATAGGCATCTTAGTTGACGATCTTTAAGGGTAGGCTTTTCGGAATTTCCTGAAAGGGATATAAGGGAGGGGGTGAGTACGACTACTCAATGAATGGGTTTTTCAAAGGTCTACTTTTAAATTTTAAGAAAAACGTTTATATGAGGTGTGTCATACTCCTTTCTTTTCAAAAATCCCTTCGTTTAAAAACTTTGGTTTTCCACCATTTCTTAATTATTGGTGTGTCATTACCCAACACATCCTTCATTATGAAGGTTACACATATTCGCAAGTCAGTATCACTACTGAACCCGCTAGTGGCTTCGGAGCGACTTTTCCTACCACCCGAATATAAGTACAACCACTTCTACCCTGGAAATGAGTGGATGTATGTGACATTCGACCCACAATCCCGAAATCACTTCCTTGTGCCCATATGAGGACAAAGATCTCATCCTGTCCCCACCCCGATATCATGCGCTTTGAGCTACTCCAAATTTCGCACAGACACCTGGAATGACGATCTGCCCTTGTACTCACTGGGTCGTCCAAGGCCCTTAGGATGCATCACTACCCCTCATGGGCATTTTGATGATCCCGTACTCACAGTGCATGCACAAACAATGTTTTCTCATATTGCCTTGTAATCTATGGTGCCACTAGTCCAATGGCCCCGACTCTCAACTCAACCCGCAGCTGTTTATCTTGACTAGTCCGTCGACCTGTCATGTCGCATTGCCGCTAGTTGACTGAGCATGTTGGTCCTATCTTGGTATCATGGCCAAATAATTCACTTATTAAGTTTTATGGCACATATATCATGTTCGTTTACGAGCTCTTGCTCGTGCCAACTAGCCTTGGGTCCACTCTACGAGATTTTCAAAATCGGGCATTTAGCGCCCAAGTTCCAAAACCGAGGCCCCTGGCCTATCAGAGCTATTCGAGCTCCCGTCGAGAAGGTCTACCAAATTGTTTAAGCATTGGCACACAATCAGGGGAGAGCACTTCTGACAAAACATATATTTTCTCTATCCATTATACCTCCCGGGTATAAGGACACCTCCGTTCATAATCGATGAATGGGTTTTCAACTTCATTCAAGGAAGTCTTATCATACCAACCGGGTATGATCTACTTACAACCGGTAAGTAGTTTTTCTGCATAATTTTCACACCACTTCCTCTAAGTAGTGATGTTTAAAATACCACTAAATAGTGGGTTTTCATACCGAGGTACTTATCATTCCCAACCGGGTATGATATAAAATTTTCACTCACAACCGGTAAGTGGTTTTAAATTTTAAGTTGTCTTCATCATCCTAACCGGGTATGATGTTAGTAAACCTACTCACCCGATAATAGCGTGAATTGCACTAGATCGGTTCTTTGTATTCACGCAAGCTTGCCCTTACTGGCGTTCCCGGTACTTCGTGTTCTTACACGATATGAATATCTCGGTTCATTATCCTTAAAGCCTAATCACCTTCATTCATTCCAATTGAATGAGAAAGTCAAACTTCCATTTATTTGCAATTAGGTCCCTAAAGTTATTTCTCTATAACTTTAAGTCCCTAATGCTGATTTTTCCTCAAATTGAGTCCCGAAACTTCTAAAATTTATCATAGGACCTCAATTTATTCCATTTCACAAAAAGGGGATTAATTTCCCAAATTTCCAATTTGGTCCTCCAACTTTTCCAAAATTACCATTTTGCCCTTCCTTTACAAAAATGGTAAGTTTTTCCCCAAAATTCCAAAATTTCTCAATTGGTCCTCCAACATTATTTTCATGCCCAATTGGCCCTCAATTTCATAAAATTTCATTTTGGTCCTTTGAATTTCGAAAATCCCCAAAATTTCCCCCAATTTTAACTCTTCAACACTGTCGAATTTGATTTAATTAAATTGACCAATCAAACACCTTTAATTGTTGAAATTGGAGTTGAAATTGAGTTCCTACATGTTCATACAATTCTAAGGAACTTTGAATCGTAGATTTTAATGTTGGAACGAGCTCAAACGGAGCTTCGCCGGAAAACAGACTATAGAGAGAGAAAGTTTTGATTTCTCACCGGTGAGGGCACGACGGTCCGAGCTTTCAATTTGGGTAGATAGCTCTCATCCTGAGGTTTATCCTAGAATCAAGAATTGCATCAATTGATGCCAAATTGAGTTAGAATTTCATCATTGAAATTATGTCGGTTCTCTCTCTAGCACTAGCCGAAAATTATAGAGGGGCGCCGAATTGGCTTACCTTTCAGTCCTAATTCGTCCGTGGGAGGGCTGAGAAAGTGTTGGGAAGGCTTGGGTTGGCTTGAGTAGGGCTCGAAATGGCTGATTTGAACTCGATCGAAATAGGGCAGCATCGGTCCGCCAGAGCTGCTTCACTGTTTTATCACGTTGGCGTCTTGCCGATGACCCTCGGAGTGAACGGAGACTACAGACGTGTAGCTGACTTCTACCTAGTTTTAAAGAACCTGACCTCACCTTGTTTGGCTCAAAAAAGACCCCATGTCGGAGCTCTGGTTTAAGCTTCGTCAAAAAATGGAGCAGTTGAGAGAGAATGGAGTTTTCAAGTGTGGAGAGGATGAATGAGGAGAGGCTCCTTATATAGGGACCTTGGGGAGCCGTTGGCAGTCCGTTTGGCACCATTATGACTGACATTGATGACCAGAAACGCCCTGAACAGAAGCATTTCTTCTTCGCTAGCGTTTCTTCAGTTTCTCGGCGAGTGAACAGTGCTGTCATCCTGAGGAAGAAGATGACACTGTTCCGAACCGGACCGTACCGAGTTCAAAGCTTAAACCGACTGATTCACCCCTCATTCGACCGAGTTTTTCAAATCTAAAAATTTCTAAATTAATTCTCTATCCAATGGTGGCCTCAAATCTCCAATTTGAATTATTTAAGCTACCTAGAAAAATAAATTTAGGATTCGATTCAATAGTGGTTCAAACCTATCCGAACCAGTTCGGATCCGGTTCACCTGAACCAGTTTGGTTTTCATTCCCAATTCCTTCACAAGTCCATTTCTAAGTCTTTTGTGACTCCTTGGGTCACTTACGGTCCATAAAATTCCCAGTTTACTATCTCTTTATCGATTCCGGTTCATAAACCGGCTTGGTCCTTAAATCGGTTCAATCCGGTTCGGGTCCGGTTCACCCCAAACCGGTCTGATTTTTCTCTCCCACTTTGTTCTAAGGTTCCTTCCCAAGGTTTATGAATTTCTTTGGAGTACAATGGAGTTGAATTCCTTTGTTTTGCCCGATCTCTATCGGTTCCGGTTTATGTACCGACTCGATTCATAAACCGATTCAATCCTGTTGGACCCGGTTCATCCAAACCGGTCTAATATTCCTCTTCCAATTCATCCTAAGGTTCTTTTCCATAGTATTTTGAACTCTTTGGATCACCTGGGAGTTGTAAATTCCTAATTTTCCCATTCACAATTGATCGGGTTTGTGAACCGCTTCGGTTTTCTCACTTGGTTTGACCGGTTCTCTTCCCAGTTTTCCTTAGCTCGAAAGGGTAGGGTTTACAACACCGATTGTGGCAAATGATGAGATTCGACTATGAAAACTGAGATTTTGAGGATGAAATATTTTAAGGAAAACTAAGGAGTTTGGCACACTCCAATTCAAACTATTTTCTAAAGGTCAAATTTTTAAACACCCGTTCACTGAGTCGTTGAACTCACCTTCTCCCTTATACCCCTTTTTAGGTAACCAATGGAAAGACTACCCAAAGACCTTAAGTTAACCACACCTATAAGACATGTATGTTAAGTTTAAATTTCTTGTAGTTTTAATTAATGTTATTACAGGAAATGTACATGTTTAAAGGACACCTTACTCATCTCAGTTTAAAAGAAAGGGAAAACCCCTAATAAACCAGGAGAGTGGCGGGTTGATCACGGGGATATGACCAAACCGGGTCGAGGCGGGTTGATCACGAGGATATGACCAAACCGGATCGGGGCGGGTTGATCACGGGAATATGACCAAACTGGGTTGAGGCGTGACACTTCCTTACTTGAGCATATTTTTCCCTCGGTTTGTTGGGCTTACATGTCCCTTACCACATGGCATGCTCTAGAATCTATTTTTGGCCATTTAAAATTTTAGATCACTTCCTAATAATTCCAATCTCGTTAAAAATTTAAACTTTTATAAAATAATTTAAAATGTTTACAATCACCCAAAATTTCTTGTGTGAATAAGTAACTATTTTGGATCCCATATCATATAAAAATATCTTTAGTATATAATAGAAATTTAGTCCATTCTTTCATCAAAACCCAATTCATGGCTTGCCTTTCATAAATAATTTATACGTAGCTTATATTTCATAAAATAGTTGTGACTTGATCCATCTTTCGAAATTAGTTGAGGCGTATTCCATAAAAAGTCATTTGTATTAGTTTTATATGTGTTTTCTCAAAATATTTTACAAATTATATAAGTGTGCAATTTATTCAAAACTTATAAATAGTATTTAGTTGGTTCAACTTTACTGTATATTAGAAATTTTACTCACCTTGTTTAATATTAGTTCGTTCCGAAAAATTATCATATTGCTCATGTGATTTCTCACGAAATAATTAGAATATCAACCTAAAATAATATGTATTTTGTTACATTAAATATTTTTTTAAGATCAATCTTACCTTTTGTATCATTTCGTAATTTTTTTAAAATTATGATTTTTTTCTTTAATTTTTAATTTACTTTGAAGAAATCTCTCCCTTAACTTTTTTAAAATTATAAATTTTCTCAAAATTTTGTAAGTCCTTAACTTCCAAAAATTACATTTAAAATCCTAATTTTCCAATATTTATACTTTGCTACCAAAAACATTCCATAATTGTGTATATCCATATACTTTACAAGTATTACATGTGCATTCTTAAACTTTTTATTAATTTTATTTGGTTTCCTAAATATTTTATATTTATAATCTATTATTTAAATTTACCAAATTTTATATTTTAGTCACAATTTTTTTATTCCACCAAAATTTATCATACCAAATTTGGTCGAAATCAACCCTTTGGCATAATTTTTATAGTTGCCAAATTACTTTAGAAGAATGTTAGAAATTTATAATAAATGGCCAGTTAGCCAAGATAGGTGAAAGAGTCTACTAATATGCTTCATTATCTCGCTAGCTCAAGTTGCATCCAAAATATTGATGGGAAATACTTAAGACCAAAATTGGACAAAAAAATAAAATTTCAAGATGGCATGAGATCGAGCAACTTAACTAGAGCGCACAATTGTCACATGAAAAAAATATGGAAGGCCAATGAAGTATATGAATTTTTCCTCAATTATTTTTTATTTGTTGAAAATTATTATTTCACCTTGTTGGCCTCTGAGCCAAAGCCAACATAATATAAACGAGATGATTATATTAAATATAAGAGCGGGTAATTTAGTGGTGGATTGTAATATAATTTTATTACAAATATATAATAACAACAATAATATTAAAATAATAGATAAATATATATATATAAAGATATTAAATTCATTTGAGGTGAAAATGTCATCCCAACTATCAATTTTAATTATATTTTAGTTCAAATTAACAAGTTTAAAGTAGTTTGAAATGGTTAATGAACTCCTCCAAAAAAAAGGTTAAGAGTAATTTGTTAATATTTCAAATTTATTTACCAGTGATTTAAAAAACAGTATTATCAACTTTATATTAATATAAATTATATAAAAGAACTCCCGACTGCAGAACATTGGTAACTTGGGTGGATACACTGCCAAGTGGTCAAAAGCTCCTACCATGAGGAAAATATCTTGGAAAAATGAAGCATACCCAAAGAGTCGCTGGATAATTCCCGTATATGGAATATAAGCATATATGCGTGACATAAATGATGTACTAAAGTGCGCTAGTATAGTTAGGCAAAGAAAAGTTTTCCTACTGCATAAATATATATTTATTTATTTACGAAATAATAAATTACTTTTATAGAAAAATAAAAACTAACTATAAATAGTAATCAATTTTTTATATACCTGACAAAATGTTAGATATGCAAAATAATTTGATCTTTAAAAATTTGGAGGAAAAAACCGGTCTCGTTTGTCTTTTTTATCTTTACCTTTCTTCTTATTCACGGAACTGAACAGGAAGTTATCCTTTTCTTTGCCCCAAGGCAGCACGTGACAAAAAGCTCCCTTGATTACTTGGACAAATAGTCGACCACCACGTGTACTCCCGGCCGATAAACTTCCATACCACCTCATCCCTGTAACGAACAGACGCATGGGCGCACTGAAATAAGAGGAAGAAGTGAAGAAGCTTTGCTTCAATTATCTCGCTCTGTCTGGCTGTCTGTCTGTCTGTGTCATCTTTGATGCGTTTCCTTCATTCTAACTTGAAGGTAAGCTCCCGGTTTCGATCAACTCTCACAAGCATTCGGGACTATTGATTGCGATGTGCGTCTCTTTTTAATGCCGTGGCTGCTCCACTCGGAAGCCGAGAGTGTGTCTGGACTGGAGATGGCTGAATTGAAAATCTCGAATTCCTATTTCTTTATTATTAGGAGAGGTCCACTCCATATTGGTCGGTCTCTGTTTTGTGATTGTATGGAGCTCCTGTTTCCTTATAAAGTGTAGTTTATATTTGCAAATTTTCGGATCAAAATGGTGGGAGCTTGTATCTCTGACATACAATAGGAGTTCCACCGGCGTCTATCGTGTGCGTTTTGCTTGACGCAGACGCAGCGCCTTTCGGTTCGGATGCATTCCTATTGTGGAACTTCATGTTCGACCTTTTAACGATTCACTTATTTCTTCAGGGTGAAGGATTGTATCTAGGAACATGAGTAATAGCGTGAGCCAGAACTTGCTCCAACAGAGTTTGCTTCGCCCTATAGTTTTTGAGCATCAAAGCAAACTAAATTCTTCCTCGATTCCTGCAAACACTTTATATCAATCTACCGCCTCTAAGGCAGCCAAGACTCAGAAGTCACAACTCTCCTCAAAATTCATGGGGAAGTGTTGGAGTTTTAGGAGAGGGGAGCATACTATGGAATTAGGACGTCGAGATGCAGTCACTACTTGTTCTGTCTTGCCTAGTGATCCTGTTTCTCAGGTAAAAGTTTTTCTTATCATGGAAGTGTGGTCTTGCCAGTTGTAAATCTATTTGGCTAGTTGGTGGATACATTGACAAGCAATATTGTAGCTTATATATACAAGCTATGTTATCTCTCTACCATTACTTAAAATTGCTGTTGATTTCTGTAGTACGGGTTGATGCCTTCTTTTGCTTGAAACTTAGAGAGCCTAGGGACTTGGTTCAGTTCATATAACTACCATTTTTGCCTTTGTTTGAGATTTTTAGAAATTGATCAAAATCTATGTTAATTTTCACATCCCGCTTCATGATAGAATGCTTGCTATTTCCATTAGAATTCAATTTCTATTGCAACTTTACTGAGCCTAGATAGTTATGATATCACAAATCAAAAGATGATCATTGTTTATTTTGGTTATCTCTGGATGCTGGTGTGCATTTTCTTTATGCTCAGTTCATGACTGAATGAATGGAGTTCTTCCTGTTTATATACTGACGAAAGTATGATCTCTTGGCAGCTCTCAGGAAAATTCAATCTTGATAGAAATATTGAGCTGAAGGTATTTATTTATGTGAATATTGTAATTGCCCTTCAAGGGATTGTGGTTGACACTATACAAAATGTGCTGACTTGGCTTTTTCTTTATCTTGCAGGTTGCAGTCAGTGCTCCAGTTTCAGGAGCTCCCACACAAGTGGAAATTGAAGTCACAAATGGTGCCAATCCTCTGATTTTACACTGGGGTGCAATTTGCGAAAAAAAAGAGTAAGTGAAAACAATTTTTGGAAAAGAAGAAGAGTTGCATTTATGTGCAATTTCTACTATTTATATTTTTGTTTTGTTACTGATATCAAGTTGATTTTATCAGATATATGTTATACCATGCCTTTCAATCTTTCTTTTGTCTCAGAAAATGGGTATTACCTGCACGCCGTCCACAGGGGACCAAAGTTTACAAGGATAGAGCCTTGAGAAGTCCATTTGTAAATGTCTGTCCCTGAAAGAATGATATAAATTGTTGTTTGTTTATCCATTAGATAAGTATTTATGCTATTCTGGTTGTTCATCCAGTCTGGTGCCAATGCCTTTGTCAAAATAGAGATTGATGATTCTACTATACAAGCTTTGGAGTTTCTTATAGTTGATGAAACCCAGAATAAATGGTGAGCCTTTGATCATGTTTATAATTGGCCCATGAGCCAAAATCTTGCTACTTTCAATTTCTCTGCCTCTCTTATCTACTAGCTCTAATATTTATCAGGTTTAAAAACAATGGAGCAAACTTTCATATAAAGTTGCCATTGAGAGAGAAGTTAGAAGCAAATGCTTTGCTCCCTGAAGAGCTGGTACAAATCCAAGCATATCTTAGGTGGGAAAGGAAGGGTAAACGAATGTACACTCCTCAGCAAGAAAAGGTAGTTAATTTGATGTGAAAATTTTCATTTAAAGACATTTGTTGTGTCTTTTCCACAAAAGTTAGCTGCTTTTTTCCGCTCCCTCTGTGGCGGGTATTAGCTTTGATATGATTCAACAGAAGATTGAAGGAAGAAGAGTGTATTCACAACTATCAAAATCTAACTAATACCCATTTTGGGAGGACTATACAGGGGCACAAAATGGAGCATTCTCATTGGAGATAAATTCTAAAAATTATAAGTAAACGATACACAAAAATTAGGTCACATAATTTTTCTATGATCATGGTAGATTTCAAATTAGAAGGGTCCGCACATTACCGGTCTCTACCTAATAAAAACTGACGACCTCTGTTTTATGATCAAGGTAAGTTTCACATTAGGACCCATAGGTTGCAGGTCTCTATCTAATAAAAACCGACAATTCTGTTTTCTGGTCAAGGTAAATTTCATATTAGGACCCATTGGTTGCCGTTCTCCACATAATAAAAACAGGTGACCAATGGTTAAAGGACTACCTTTTTTTTGTGGATCACCATGTGCAATTTTCTAATTGAAGTCATCAACAATAGCTGTCAATGGAGCGTTATAAAATCACCGGACCAGATATCTAGGTCCATACCAGATTCTTTCACATAGGACTGGAGACAAGGATACTCCCCAAGACTGGGAAATGAATTCATTTATGAAAAAATTAAATGGGTCAAGTTTTTTATTTTTATTGGAAATCGGGAATTGTAATATTTCATTGAGTTAAAAGAAGGTACTTCATACTTGCATTTATATCATTTTGTTGTCTGCAGTACTCACATTTTTTGCAGTTCCATGCAACTTTTGTGATTTTAATACTTTTATGTTTCCTTACTTTAGCTTCATATTCCAATTATTTGATAGTTTTGAGTATCTTATGTCATTCAAAATTTAGTTCACAGAGAAATAAATGATAAAGAAGCGGACTTCCAGAAACTATACACGTGGCAAAATTTGATGTGATCAAATGAATTTTTTGTTATCAAAGGTGTGTAGTTCATGCCTGTTTGGCAGGTTTGTGCACTTGCATTAAGTGATAAAATACTGTAACAGGAGGAATATGAAGCTGCAAGGTTGGAGCTTCTTGAAGAGATTGCCAAGGGAACTTCTATTGAGAAAATACAAACAAGACTGACAAGGAAAGCAGATGCTGGTAAAACAAAGGCAGATGCTAGTAAATCAAAGGAGCTATCTATCTCAGAAATTAAAAGCATGATACCGGATGATCTTGTACAGATCCAAGCTTACATAAGATGGGAAAAAGCAGGAAAACCTAATTATTCTTCAGAACTGCAATTGGTACATCTTCTGATATTTCATTTCAACAGAAATCACTTTGAAGTTCTTTGTTGGCATTTCATTTCGAGTTTTAACTTTTATCTGTTGTAGCTCTATTTCAATGGTATGTAGATGCTAGTAGTGTGCATCCACTAAAAGAGGGCACATGACATTTTTAGCTGATTTTTTACTTAACTCAAGTGTTTGACAGTTTTAGCCTTTTGTTATTCTCGCTGTTCACATAATGATAGATGAAATGCTTGAGTGGGAGGAGATGTAAAGAAATATTGATTTAGTTGATATTTTCATGTAGAGGGAATTCGAGGAAGCAAGGAAAGAATTGCTAGCTGAACTTCAGAGGGGTTCAACCATTGATGACATCAAGAAGAAAATTACCAAAGGAGGTATAGAAACTAAAGTTGCAAAGCAACTAGAGAACAAAAAATTGTTTAGAACTGAGAGAATTCAGCGGAAGAAAATGGAAGTCATGCAGCTTCTAAACAAACATCAACCCAAATCGGTGGAAGAAAAAACACTTGTTGGAGTTGAACCAAGTGTCCAGACAGCTCTGGAGCATTTTGCTAAGACCAAGGAGGAACATGATGGAAATGTTGTTCACAGCAAGAAGCTTTACAAGCTTGGTGATAAAGGACTTTTGGTCAGAAATGCACCATCGGTTTAATTGATGTTTTCAGATATATTCATCTTCAATCTGAAGCTCATTCATTAGCATAATCACATTTGCTCTCTTGTTTAGGTTATTTTATCAAAGTCTGCTGGTAAGGTGATGGTTTCTCTGGTTAGTGACTTCAATGAACCCCTTACACTCCACTGGGGTTTGTCAAGAGAAAATGCTGGACAATGGGTGGTTAGATTTCATGCTTCTCAAGCTCAATAACTTATTCACGACACATTAGATATATTTTTTGTCAACATATTATTTTTTCTTTGTATCCATAACATTTTATGGATCAACATCTTTCAGGAACCTCCTCCAAGTGTTCTGCCTCCAGGATCAGTTTCTCAGAATAGTGCATCTGAAACTCCATTTTCTAATGCCTCTTCGCGTGATCCTTCTTACAAGGTACCTATGGTATATATGTTAGTAATGTTTCTATACCTTTGAATTGCTGAACTGTTCTGATAATCTATAGTAAATGTCCATTTTTTGTACAATTTTCAGGCCCAATGTTTAGAACTAGAGCTTGAAGAGGGCAGCTTCATTGGCATGCCATTTGTTCTTCGTTCTGGTGGAAAATGGCTAAAAGATAAAGGTTCAGATTTTTATGTGGACTTTGGCTCTGGATTTAGGCACGCACAGAAGGTTGCTTTCTATTATTGGCTCTCCTGTTATTGTCATTTGCTTTACATACTGTCTTTGACTCTCAATATGATTATATATGATGCTTTATTGTCTAAGACTGCTGGTGATGGAAAAAGCACTGCCAAAAGTTTGCTGGATAAAATTGCAGCAATGGAGGGTGAAGCAGAAAAATCTTTTATGCATAGGTCTGTGGGTCCTCTGAATTTTGATTATTTTTATCTTATTTCACTCTGAAAATGCAATTAAGTTTTTCCATGCTTTGTAGGAAATGTATGTCTTTTATTTTGTTATCTGGCAGTTGCCTCCTCAGGTAGGTTATCATAATGAATTGTCTCTGAAATTTTATCCATGACCAACACCATTCTGAATTCTGAATTCTCCCTTTGGCAGATGGTTACTCTATAAATTTTTGGTATCTTTTATCCATGTCTATGAGATCACTTTAGAATATGTATGCTGTACTTGCTTATGCAAGTAGAACTTTTAAAAATTAAAATTTCAGTGGTACTTCATCATCCATTTAACAAATGGTGACACAAGCATCAAATTTAGAGAAAACTGATCTCTGCTGATTCACCATTCTTTTATGTGTAGTAGATTAATATCTTAGTGGGCTACCACTAAGCAAATATTAAATTTTACTAATCACAAACATCACTCTAAGTGGTAGACTAAGATGATGGTTGAGTTAATCATTCACACGGTGCCATATAAAAGCTTCATTATCCTAATAAGAATAAGTATTTGAACTGATCATTATTCTACTATGAATGCCAACACTTGAAAGAACCCTGTTTTCCCATGCGATGATGCTTTCACCAAGTATTATTCTTTTGTTCTCTTCTGTGATGGAGAACCCTCTGGCAATGCTTGTTCTTGTTGTTTAAAAATGCTTAATATATTTATTCAAAATAATGAGTTTTCATGTTGAGTAGGCTATTATTATGTGACATTGTTTATTTTGAATCTCATGAAAGTCATATTCTTTTTTGAGTTTCAATGTTCTATTTCTAAATTGATGCCTTTCATTTTTCTAGGTTTAACATTGCAGCTGATTTGGTTGATCAAGCCAAAAGTGCTGGTGAACTGGGTCTTGCGGGAATTTTGGTGTGGATGAGATTTATGGCTACAAGACAGCTCATTTGGAACAAGAACTACAATGTCAAACCTCGGTATGCCTCTTTAAATAAAAGCAACTTCCAAATCAATGGTAGCATTGATGTTGGGTGATTACCTCACTAATGCATTGACAGTGTGCATGTAATATTTCCCTACGTAGTAACTACTGTACATGTACCTGTTGCAGTGAAATTAGCAAAGCTCAGGATAGACTTACAGACATGCTCCAGAATGTATTTACAAATCATCCAGAGTACCGAGAACTTCTTCGGATGATTATGTCTACTGTTGGTCGTGGAGGTGAAGGGGATGTAGGGCAGAGGATTCGCGATGAAATTCTGGTTATCCAGGTGATACTTATAACATCTTGGAAATAATTGGTTCCTTGGACACATTCCTTAGTGTAAAAGCAATAGGATTCATTTTGATGATGTTCCATTGATTTTAGAGGAATAATGACTGTAAAGGTGGAATGATGGAGGAATGGCATCAAAAGTTACATAATAACACGAGCCCAGATGATGTGGTAATCTGTCAGGTAAAAGATGTTGCTTGATGCAGAGGTTAAATACATCATTACAGAATTTATTTACTGATTTTTTAATAATAATACATTTTATTCTCACAGGCCTTAATAGATTATATAAATAGTGATCTTGACATTAGTGTTTACTGGAAAACTTTGAACAAAAATGGAATAACCAAAGAACGCCTCCTTAGTTATGATCGTGCAATCCACTCTGAGCCAAATTTCAGAAGAGATCAGAAAGATGGCCTTCTACGTGATTTGGGAAGCTACATGAGGACTTTAAAGGTGGATCTTTCTTTTGTTTTTGTGCTTTGCCTTACCTATCTGGTTTTCTTTCATGTATTTAACATGTTACTACCATACGACTCCACAATGAAAAGTTTTGCCTTGTATACAAGTGCCTAGGAAGTGCTGGAGGTGGTTAATATTTTTTTTCTGGGAAAATATGTTGAATATCATTGCGTATGTCCATTCATGTGTTTATGCATTGTGTTTATATAAATTTATTTCCAGATCACCTTTCTACGGGGGATTAGTATCCTGAAGCATGGTCTATTATTAAAAATTTTGGACAATGTCTTCTTCTGCAGGCTGTTCATTCTGGTGCTGATCTTGAGTCTGCCATCTCAAATTGTATGGGTTATGTATCTAAGGTATTTAGTGTGATTCTATTGGTGCCTACTTAGTATAAAAAAATTTCAAGATTCTCATTTCTCAAGAATGCAAATTTCTCTTTCAGGGTCAAGGCTTTATGGTTGGTGTGCAGATAAATCCGATATCAGACCTGCCTTCCAGATTCCCTGTAATTTTCTGAGCAGAGTCTTTCCCAAACTTGTTTTCCTTCCTCTCAGACAATTGTTGATGCTAAATTATTTATATTCCATTTGTTTAAGTATGCTCTAATTATGTGATATGCTTTGCAGGAATTGCTTCAGTTTATTATGGAGCATATTGAAGATAAAAATGTGGAAGCCCTCCTTGAAGTGAGTTGCAGTTCTTCCTCAAAGCAGAGCAGCCAACTATCACATAACAGGATGAAACATTCTTCTGTGTTTGACATTGATTTGTAATGCAGGGTTTACTGGAGGCTCGTCAGGAACTCCGTCCATTGCTGTTCAAATCACATGCTCGGTTAAAAGACCTTCTGTTCTTGGACATTGCTCTGGACTCTACTGTTAGGACAGCAATTGAGAGGGGATATGAGGGACTGAATAATGCTGGTCCAGAGGTAAAACTTTACCTGAAATATTGCTTTCTTTCCTCTGGAACCTATATATCTAATGTGTACATGCAACTTGCAGAAAATTATGTATTTCATCACTTTGGTCCTCGAAAATCTTGTGCTGTCATCAGATGACAATGAAGACCTCATTTACTGTTGGAAGGTATTTCTCTTCTTTCTTATCTGACCAAAATATAATTCTGGACTAGCATTGGAGGTTGCTTGTGGCAGTAAATATGATTTTTGTTGTAGTTCAAAAGTTAAAAGGAAAGCTGGTTGTAAAACTAATGGGGTGAATTACAGAGTGGTTCTATACTTGTGGGACCTAACCTAATGTTAGAACGCTTATTTTTAATCGCCAACAACAGCCAAAGTAATTACAACATATGCATAAATTTCCGAGGTTATAGCTATGTCAACTGTTTTCTTTTTTAACTCCATAAGCTTAAAGTTGATAACTTTCCTGGAGATGGCATTGTTGAAAATAGAGTATACATGTATTTATATTTTATTTGGATGAAGAGTTCCATCAGTAATCTTATGAATCTGTATTATATTCATAAAGGGGTGGAATCATGCTATAGACGCATGCAAAAGCAGAAATGGTCATTGGGCATTGTATGCAAAATCAATCCTAGACAGAACCCGGCTTTCGCTTTCAAACAAGGCTGAATGCTATCAGCGAGTTTTGCAACCATCGGCTGAATACCTCGGGAGATTGCTTGGAGTTGACCATGTGGCTGTACGTAACAAATCCATAACTATCAATGAACAATAATTGATCTCTTTTCAGAAAACACTCCTTTTACCAATTCTTTTAATCGATTTTTTTCAGGTTAGCATATTCACTGAGGAAATTATCCGTGGTGGGTCAGCTGCATCATTGTCCTCCCTTCTCAATCGACTAGATCCTGTTCTTCGGAAAACTGCTAATCTTGGGAGGTTGAGAAGCTAAACTACTTATCGAGTATCAGTTGGTGTGTACTTTGACCTGTTATAGTTTCCATGTCATATCTAACTTTTCATGTCCATGTAGTTGGCAAGTAATCAGCCCAGTTGAAGCTGTAGGATATGTATCTGTCGTCAATGAGCTCCTAGATGTCCAGGATAAATCTTATGAGCGACCAACTATCTTAGTAGCGAAAAATGTAAAGGGAGAGGAAGAAATCCCTGATGGTACAGTTGCTGTACTCACTCCGGATATGCCAGATGTCCTCTCTCATGTTTCAGTGCGAGCAAGAAATAGCAAGGTGATGATCAATCATCACGATTCTTTTTCACGCCTCCCTACTAAATTGTGAGAGTGCATTATGTATCAATTTCTCTGGGCAGGTCTGCTTTGCAACCTGTTTTGATTCGAATACTCTGGATTATCTCCAAGCTAATGAAGGGAAATTGTTGCGCCTAAAGCCAAGTTCTTCTGGTATACTATACAGGTAATTTGCATTCGCACAGGTCATAGGTTGAATAATTCATACATTATGCATCACGACAAGAGACTGAAATCAAATTTCTGGTCAATGATGACATTTTTCTTCCCTTGTGGAGGCCTAACCCCATTTGTGTTTTGGTTTTAGTGAGGTGAAAGAAAGTGAGCTGGAAAATGTGAGCTCCCCTCATGCAAAGGAGGATGGAGTCTCGTCCTTGACTCTAGTCAAAAAGCAGTTCTGTGGGAAATATGCAATATCATCTGATGAGTTCACGAATGATTTGGTTAGTCTAGCAGAATCCCAATTCCTGATAATTATTCAGAGGATATAAGCCATAATGTGCGTAAGTTTCTGTAACTTACATGAGTATATTACTTTCAGGTTGGAGCCAAGTCACGTAACATATCTTATCTGAAAAGAAAAGTCCCATCTTGGATTGGAATTCCTACTTCTGTAGCAATACCATTTGGCGTGTTTGAGAAAGTCCTTTCAGATAGTATCAATCAGGTTTGAGTCTGTTGGGGACTTCTAGATAAATTTACATTATTCTGTTGTGGCTGATCTTATATTGCATTGATATTTATTCACATTCCACTAGTCTAAGCAGTTCAATTTTTAAAAATTACACTTATAGTGGACAAGTTGGCAACTCTCTCATATGTGCAGGCGGTTGCTGAAAAGTTGCAAAGCTTAAAGGGGAGACTAAGAGAAGGGGATTTCAGTGCCCTCAAAGCTATACGAGCAACAATTTTAGAGCTTCAAGCACCAAAGAAATTGGTACGTTATCTCACTAATTCAGATTGAAGTGTACCGCAATTTTACCTATATACAGATAACATAATGTACTCATGCATAGATAAATAAATATCTTTCCTCTTTCACATGTAAGTTCTAATCTTACACCTAAATGGAGAAATTGCTACTGAAATCTTAAATTTATGTTAGAAATATTATGCTTATGTCATAGGGGGAAGGCCTGATATGAACTGAGTTGGACTAGCAATCAGTCAGATAACTTGCTGAATGAATTTTGTATCACATAGCATTATTGTGAATTCGGATGGCAAACTCATCCATATGCAGTACAAGTAGTCTCTAAGAACCTTCCCGGAGAGAGAGAGAGAGAGAGAGAGAATAAAAGACTCCACTTAATGCTTCGTGCTGACACTTGCAGGTTCAAGAACTGATGTATGAGATGAAAAAATCCCAAATGCCCTGGCCTGGTGATGAAGGTGAACAGAGGTGGGGGCAAGCATGGATGGCTATAAAGAAGGTACTACATTCCTGATGCCGCTCCATCTGTCTATAGGTTATGTTTGGTTTTTCCTTGAGTTTGCTTAGGTCGAACCTTTTTATCCAGATTATCTTATTTTCTATTTCGCAGTATCATTCCACATAATATATGAAGTAAATATAAAATTCAGCATTGGTAATTGCTGATGGAATATATTTCTATGTCATGGAGGTTTAACACCAGTTGTGAATCCTATCTGGTCCAGGTATGGGGTTCAAAATGGAATGAGAGAGCCTACTTCAGCACAAGGAAAATAAAAGTCGACCACGAATACCTCTGCATGGCTGTTTTGGTACAGGAGATAATAAATGCTGATTATGCATTTGTTATCCACACAACCAACCCTTCTTCTGGTGACTCCTCCGAGATTTACGCAGAGGTACCTTTATATACTGAACCTTTTTTTTATATCCTTGTCATCTTAGAAGCAACATAATCTCATCAGCCTGTTTGTTTCCATGAAAAAAAAAGGTCGTAAAGGGACTTGGTGAAACTCTTGTCGGGGCCTATCCTGGACGAGCCTTGAGCTTTGTATGCAAGAAGAGTGATATCAACTCCCCCCAGGTTAGATAGGTTAACCCTCCATAGTGGATGATTCTGTATTAATTAATGGCTTATCAAGAATGACAAGCCACAGCTAGGTGGGTGCTATTTGCATGAAAATTCAACTGGACAATTTCTCTCCCAGGTACTCGGTTACCCAAGCAAATCCATCGGCCTCTTCATTAGGCGATCCATGATCTTCCGATCCGATTCAAATGGTGAAGATCTGGAGGGATATGCCGGTGCTGGCCTCTACGATAGGTAAACGCTTACTGCAGCTTTTTTGTTTAACATGCAGTTCAAACTCTGGTCAAATACAATACCATCTTCTGACACGTCCTTTTTTCTCTCATTATGTGGCTCTTGCGGTGCAGCGTACCCATGGACAAAGAAGAGAAAATCGTGCTCGACTACACAACAGACAAATTGATTATTGACGGGAACTTCCAGAAATCGATGCTCTCGAGCATCGCCCGAGCTGGGAAAGTGATCGAGGATCTTTACGGATCTCCTCAGGACATAGAGGGGGTGGTCAAGGAAGGGAAGATCTATGTCGTCCAAACTAGGCCCCAGATGTGATCGCATTCAGACACCCGGGCCTATATTCTTCTCCCCAATATCTTCCACCTTAACGGTGGTCTTATATTGAGACTGCTGATACAGACCAAAATTAATTATACAAGTATATTGGTCCGAGTTAAATGGGGTTATGAAATGGAGAGATTACCAAATAAGTAAAGCCACTAGGAAATAAGGAAATTTAAATAGGTGGCTGTTGTATGTCCGACTCTTCTCTTCGTATGTATATGAATTATTGTTCAATGTGTGATTTCGATGATAGCATCGATATTTAAGTACATTATCCATTCCCTATTTGTCATGTGGGAATGCCTATTAGCTACTGTGCCAATTTCCTTCATCCATTTCTCGGTAAACTTTGAGTAGGAAAATGTGCTCTTTACTCTTCAACTTAGGCTTCAACTTTCTGTGCATCTTTCCAGTAGTTTTTGTGAACTTTATCATCATGCTGGCAATGGGATATATCTTTACTTGCAGCAAAGAAAAAATTGTTTGTTACAGGCGGCTCAATGTTAATTTTTTTTACTTAAATTATAACAATAAAATTTTATTGATAAATAATTATATAATAGTTACACGGTTAAAATAGTATTAAAATAGAAGTAAATAATATACAAATATTATTATATAATCTTAAATCAAAATTTCTAATTATCTACCCTACTATATTTATAATATACTTAACTCTCTCTCTATATATAATATTAATTAAGAACAAGTAAATATAAACTATTTTATATTCCTTTATTAATGGTACATAAGAAATCGTTTTTTATTTAATTGATATAGTATATAAATAGTCGTTTTATATTTTATCGATGGAATTCGTTTTTTATTAATCTAAAGTAAATTTGCTTTCTACTTTGGTATAATAGCGGATAAAGAATTTTAATTTGATTTATAGTTTATTATTAATAAGCATGTTGAGATAATCTTTAGTGTAAATCATAATAATAATATTTATTACAAACTAATTTAATTAATTAAATAATAAGCACCGTAATTTATAAACTAAAAATAATATAAATAATATTAAAAATATCATTCTAATTAATTAAAATTAGATTAAATATAATAATTATATAAAAATATTATTTTAATAATATATTATAATATTTAATTACATCATCATGGATAATTGAATTAATAGTTTTTAAAGTAAACTAGAAAGCTGACTGCGGCTCATACACAAAATGATTGTCCTAGCTAGCTTCTATCTCCAATGGCATGCTTTCGTGCCTTGGAGATGGAAGCTTTTCTCTAGGCTCCTCCCTTTTGCAGATTTCAATATCTTTTCACACATTCATTTAATATAATATTATACTTATCATACTTTAACTTATGGATGATGTTAATTAGTAATGGCAGCCAAATTGATATTATTTGATATTAATCACAAGAATGACTTCTTCCATCTGGTTGAACTCAACTTGAATATGGATTAAATATATTATATTCTTGAGCTTTCTTGGATTTTGGTTGAAGAGGATAGAGTTCAATTTGATAGTTTTTACACCCTTAAATTGTTGTTTCCTCTTGGAGGTTAACCAATTATGTTTTCCCTCCTCTCCCATGCATATGTTGTTTATATTTTCTCCTATTTTAATGGGATATCTAAAGTGGGATTCACTTTTCCTTTTCTAAGAATACTACTCTTCTTAGTTGTTCTTGGATTATGCAATCAACATCTTTTCTGATGAGTAAACAAAATTTATATTCAATTTATTTCTTAAATGAGTTAAGTTGAATGACTACACATTAGTTAATACCCAAAAGAATTTGAATGTCATATAACTTATTAGAAAACAGGCACATGACCTTTCTCTTTTGTATTGGGCTTCCATTATCCATAAAATTATGCACAAACTTGTGCGTAAACATGCTTTGGTGATGAAATCAATATTAAAATTTCCACTTATTTTTGAATAAGTTATAATAACTGTATATATAAAAAAATACACCATCGTATATAAAGAAAAATAAAGAATAACTCTACATTTTTCATTGCATCAAATCATCTCATTTCATATATAAATGAAAAATACGATAATTTTTATTGCATATATTATAAGTACAATCACATAAAATCATTTTAAAAACTAAAAAGTCATGGATTATATTTATCTAAAATACTCCTTAATTCGTTATTCTTACTATCATTTCTAAACTTAGTACTCAGAACAACAATCATCCTCCTTTCCCTCCCAATGGTACTTTATAAAAAATGGGTAACAATCACTTAATAATAATAAAAAATTATAAGCAATAATATTTACTAAAATACCTCTTATAGCAATCTTATCAATTAGAACTGCCTCATCGCAACCTAACGTGATATTTAGTGAGTGGATACAACCCACTCATTCACTCAATATTATAAAAACCGTATGCTTAACAAGATAAAATCTAAACTTATGTCCATAACATTCTTAACAAAATCAACAAAAATTTATACTTATTTTATAAAATAAAACACATCAATTCTTCAACTATTTTATTCTTAAAATTCTGGAATATGAGCAAAATGATAATAATGGTACTTTGTGCGCATGATACAATATTAATTTGGGCAATTGGATACTTTGCAAATGAGTTTAACTTAGTGAGTAGGATACTAACGTTATACTACTACATAACTTATGATTTATATATTTCCTATAAACTACTTACCATGATACTCTAATTTTATACTTATAATTGCCTCTACAAGTCCCATGTATATTCCCTTAATACGTGGATCTCAAGCCATCCAACTTGTAGTCTAGACTATGATAAGGTTATCCTTAGTATCCTTAGTTTCTCCCTTTCAGTTTTTACATTTTTAACACATCAAGGTAAACATTGGGACTTAGTCTCGTACACAAACACGACCACCACATGAGCGGCACTCCCGGGTGATTCACGGCCCGCGCCTTAACCTGACAACTTAGGCCTTAACAAAATTATAGGCATCTCATGTCCCTAAACTTAGCAATCACACACTTGGAGTTGGGTCATCACTCTTATGATCATTGACGGGAGCTGGAAGACTTGCGGTCGCTCTCTTGCGTAAGATGGCTCTCAAGTCCATATATAAACGGACAAGGAAAGTGAAGTGCGGGGCTTACATCTGGGTGTCTCGACACTTGGATAATGGTTGCATAGCCGCCTCTCGTTGGCCCATGCCTGTACACATGCGACTCATTCGTATCATTCTCCCCATCGCAGTGGTGTACTAGGACAATACTTGTACATCATCTGTGTGTCCCGGGAAAACATGGAATATTACACTATTTCTCCTTAATCTACTTTCCATGTTTCCCTTGAGTGATAACATAACTATTAGGTGTCCTTCCATCATCCCATCCCTCATACCGATATTCATAATTAATAACATGACACATATTTATAATTGTGGCACTAATGATCATTCTCGTAACGGTGCTACATGCATGATTCGAACATCGCCAATATATTGACGACACACTACACCAAATATGGAAAATACCACAAGAATTTCACGTCGCAAGTAAAAAGAACCACACTCAAATACTCTAATAAGAGTTAATAGAAAACCCTCGTAATAAGTCTAATTGTTTGAATACCACAAATAAAAATATGATAAGTTCAAAAGTTATTTTAAAAGAGAAAAAAGATATAAAGCTCACAATATCATTAAAATCAAACATCTCTCCTTACAATGATATGAAATTAGCATTTTATAGACACTTATTAATACTAATTATACTATAAATAAAGAAATAAAATATTATAATTGACATGTGAACCACTAATTTATTCAAATATAAAATATTTTAAAGATATTTATTGTACATTTATTTAGAGATGTCTAATATAATAAATATTATAAACTTAGCATATTATCTTATATATAATTAAAAATATATTATTTTATTATTCCATATTCTAGAAAATTTATTATGTTAATAAATCTCACTCTTGAAATTTAAATTTGAATTATTTTCTTTATATCTTATTGTACTATTATTTTGGGCTTACACTTGATTTTCTTCAAATCTTTCAATACTTATTCAAATCTTTTAGCTATTAACTTATGAATAACAGTGTGCCCAATTTGATTCACAACATTCTCCTCTCTTGAAAATAATTTATTCTCAGATCTTCGAAAATATTAAATTAGAAATATTAAAACTATAATTAGCATCATACTTACCGGATAACATCCACTTGTGAATATTATAGGTAAGTTTCAACACTACAATTAATCCATCTCGTCTATGAAGTAATTTAACCCAAATTCCTAGATAAAAAATGATCTTCTTGAATCATTGGCTTGCTTGATTTTCATAGGCTTGAGTATGCCGCTCTATGCGTATCTTTGTCTTATTCTAAATTTGTTTCATCAACTCGACTTCCATGTTTCCATTTATATTTACTAACTCATCATCATTAAGTGATGTTAAATTAACCCTAAATAGTCCTCTTAATCTAGCACATGTAATTCCCTTCGTGATAGTGTATCGACAACTATATATTTAATACGTTTTGATGAAAACCACCCACCTTGCATGACCTTGTTCAACTTGTGTTGCTAATCATATATTTGATTCATGTGAATTATGTATTATTTTGGCCTTAGCTGCCATATTTATAGAATTTGAGAAAACACAAACATCTTAGTTGAGTACTACTTCGCTCAATTTTTCACTAAAATATATAATTGATCTTTTTTTTTTACATTCATACACCTCCAATACCTATTCTTAACGTATCACATTTAATTTTAAATATTTTTGAAAAATAAGATATTGCAAGCAAAAAAGAATTAATTAGTTTATTATTTATTAGTTTGTAAATATTTTCTTACTCGTCACACCATTTAAATAATATATTCTCTTTTAAAATCATAGTGAGAGTTTAGAACAACTTTTACAACGAGAAACAAAAGGTGTATAAAAACTAGTTAATATAAGGAAATTTCTCACCTAACTTATCCAATAAGGTGATGATCAATCCTAAATTGCCTTAATTTCTATTTTAATGATATTCCCTTCAAATATACATTTAGAAAATACAAAATTATCCAAACAAAATATACATTTTCTAAAATTGAAAAATAACATATATTTTCTAAAAATATTTAAGAAAATTTTTAAATATTCTTAATGTTTATATAAGGAAATATTGTATATTATTATATCATTAAAATATACATTAATAAACTTTTCAATGAAAGTATATAATAAATAATTCCATAATTTCATATAAATATTAGTTGTATTAATCAAACAAAAAATCATAATTAACTATTCATATAAATTATGTTTTATTTTAAATTTATTTTTCAATTTATATTTATCTTTAATTCGAATTTTATTATATTCACCTTTAAACTTTATTTTTGAAATCAAATAAAATCTATACAAATCATCTACTATATGATCTAAATAAGGAATAGGGTGACAATACATTACCATATTACTATTAATGGTTCGATAATCAATGCACCTTTTTTGGGTATTTGCACAAACGCAAGGACTTGGTGTTGAATTTGATGCTTGATTGCTCGAGTTAGTGGCAAACCACGAGTTATTTTCTTATAGACGTCAAGTTTGAATTCCTAAAAAAAATATAATATTGCTCGGCAAATATCCGACAATGGGGTTAGTATTAAAAAATATACCATTGTAAATAAGTAATGTAAGGTTATATTTTAAAATTATCTCACTTTTTCTTATAATAAAATTATTTTTATTATCTTTCTTTTCAATAATAATTTTTTTCTTTTTTTTTCAACTTTGTTTTTCTATCTTCTATTTCAACTCTGATTTTTTTCTTTTTTTCATCTTTGCCTTTTTTATCTTCTTTTTCAATTATGGCTTTTCTCTCTTATTGTTTTTATGTTATTTTCTTTTCATTTGCCTTTTTCTTTTTCAATTGATCCTTGCGAATTTGTTGTAGAGTCAAAGGTACAAGAAATATTGATATATTTTTATCACAAATGAGTACCTATTTATTAATCTATTATGTGTAATTTGACGATCAAACTTCCAAGATTGCCCCAATAGAATATGACATGCATGCATTGGTATCACATCACATAATACATCATCCTCATATTTCCCAACAGAGAATAAAACCAACACTTGCTTAGTTATCTCGAGTTTATGTTGATCGTTCAATCTTTGAATTGGATAAGGTTTCAGATGCTTCAGTGTAGGTAATGCCAACTTCTCCACAAGCTTAGTGCTAGCAATATTAGTACAACTTCCTGCATCTATGATAACAGAACAAACCTTATTTTTCATAGAACGAGTATGAAATAGATTCTCATGTTGGTTGTCCAAGATGTTATCAATCTATGACCTTTCCTTTGGAGTATATTGAATGCTGGAATCATACCCGACGCTATCATAATTAACTTGAAGATCATCACACTTCTCAAGTTCTTATTTATCGAAATGTCTATATTGAAAGCCCAAATGTTGTTATTCAATGGAATTATGTTGATGCGAACGTTGTCTCACACCTTCCTCCAAGCGATCCATTCATGTGTGAAGTGGTGCAAGTTCAGCTTTACTACTTGTTTCATCATTATGTTGTTACGTTATATATGTGTTTGAGGTGGATGAGGTACGATATAACACATTGAGAGGCAATTTGAATACCAAGGGATATTTTGGATGAGAAATAATCATGGGATATTGTTCATCATAATATCAAAGATTGTGGAGTTATAAGGTGTGCCCATTTATTGATCAGGAGTTTGATGGATATGGTCAGGCTCCTACATAAGTGGTGAGTTCTTGATGTTAGATTGTATATGGTCACTATCCTTGAAGAATGAATTTATCTCAGATTTAGAGGATACACAAAGAATGGTTTATTGCATGCTTTTAGGGGCTTGCGGAACAATTGAGTGTCTACCGCTTGGTTGTGAATCTTAACGTATGTGTTTGTTGTATTTCATAATTTATATATGTGTGTATTGTTTGAGTTAGACCATACTAATGCTAATCCTTACAAATTAATAATGATACATCTCAATGAAAATTTTTATAGTGGATTATTCAAAATTGAAATCTTTAAAATTAATACTCAATGTTTGATATTTTTTGTAGGGATTGAGACTGTGAACTTAATATCTTGATATCACTGCTAGTTTTACTTTGCCTTATAACTCATTCCTCTCCCTCACCTCCTTTCCAAGTCTTAATAGAAGGAATGCTAAATGCAGAGGAAGTTCTCGAGTTAAATACCCCGATAATAATTTAAGGATTTTCCTAGTAGTATCTTATTTAGGGAATTATGTATAAATTTTGTAAATTGTGGATTTAATGTTTAAAAGTTTTAATTTCTTATGAAATTTAAAGGTTTAATATTGTCTAATCCTTATGACCACTCGATACTACGATGATATATGCCATATTATTATCGTATCAAGAGGACGTGCAGTTATGGTGTGCAATCGACCCTAAAATCGAGTTAGTGTGTTATAAATAAAGTGGTATCAGAGAAATATTTTTAAAATAAGTATTGAAAATGAACTAGGTATTTTGGGAAATGAAAAATAGTGATGCATAAAAATCTTATATAGAAAATAGAAAAGTCTAATGTAATAAAATACAAATGAAATAAAACTCTTGTAGAAAAAATGGCCTTAGGAGAGGGTCTAGATCCATGACCCAGTGGGTGAATAATAACCCCGTTGAACTCTGTCTCTAAAAGGATGAGTTATCCAACATGGAGAAAAATTGAGGAAGTGAATAATGGAGATATTAGTACAAGCTTCACACAATAGTGAATAGGTACAAGAAGTGCGATAAATATTGAAAGTTTGAATTTCTATGGAAAAATGGTGAAGTAAGTCTTCATTATAAGTCATATATCATGTCAATATTATGGTAGTTCAGCCTCATTGTTGTAGCATCGGGAACGATGCGGTGAGTTGTTCACAGGCTATCTCGAAAACTAGGTTGGGGCATGACATAAGCTATTAATTTTAAATGAATATGAATTTAACCCCTTATCAATCTACAATACTCTCTTATATAGTATCAAAGTCATTGGGCTCGCTATGCGGTCATTCCCCGGTTTGATAATATTGGTTGGGGTCTCATAAACCCCCACCAATCCCCCTTAATGTCACCATGGTGGGCATGTTCACCGTAATGAAATCAAAGTAACTAAGGCTTCCGATAAAACATATTTGTATTTTACGTTGGAAATTTGAAACTTTTCTTTAAATCATTGCATTCGAGGCCAAAAGTTTTTTCCATAAATATCCTGAGAAAAATAGCAATTGATAAAAAGTATAATTAAACCTTCATATGCAAGACAAGAGTGCTACCTTGTATGGTAATTGTCTTAGGGATGTTCTCCCACTTGCCTCCCTAGCCTCCTCGACTTTAACCTTCAATTGTTTAGAGTAAGGGTGATCTCACAACTCAGTGAATGGGGCACTTACGTTAGACCACTGCATGACTTATAAATTAAACACCCCCTTTAAACCACCTAACAAAATTTTCATTTGTGGTTTCTTAATTCAATTACAATTCTCCTAGTTTATCTCGCCCCTTTAGACTTCTATCTCAGGCTAACCCTAACCATAGTCTACTCTATGGTCGGGTCACTCTCGGTCTCCCCAATCGTATCCACGTGTAACACATTAAATCAAAGCATAATAAAAAATATCGGGAACTCAGGTTTCACACACACATGGGCGACTCACAGCCAGTGGAACAAATGGGCTACTCACTAGCCCTAACGATACCACAACTGACACCTCACAAGCATTGTCTCTCAGTTGGATGTCATTGCATCCAGGGTCATGGTCACAACATCTGCCATTCTTCAGCACAAGCCCCTTACACATGTGACTCAATTCCGCTATTTCTCGTCACAATAGTGTATTGAGACGGTAGTTGTACATCGACCGTGTGTCCCGGAAAATCTTTAAAGAATTCATATAACATCACCTCTTATCATCCCTTTCTAATTTCCCTGAGCGTAGATACTATCTTAGAAAGTGTCTTGCCGCCCCTCCTTTCCTCATCTTATATCGGTATCTCAATACATTAATGAGCACAACGTACATATTCATAAGGCACTCTCGACCCTAATTCAATATCTTACAAGTATAGTCCCTATTCTGATCATCTCTACACTAATTCACACAATATATCATATGAAGAGTTTGGTCTGTCACTCAACCATCTCCCAAAATCAACAAGGTGAGCACATAGCCACAATATCTGACCCCAATGGAACTCAGCAAAACAATATACCGATCTCACAACATTTTCTTATTTTTAACTTTTAAAGGAATATTTATTTTAGTGAGCATGCACTAAGTTATTTTATACTTCTTAAATGAGTTCTAAAGTCAAGATTTCTATTCATTTCAAGTCAATCATTTAAGCAAACAAAGTGTATCGGTCGATCCAATCAAACTCGCCATCAATACTCCCACTCAACTTAAATTTTTGGAATGCGTTTATTCCGAATGAGTTCTAGTATTCCTATTCCAGTAGTCCTGCTCCAACAATCTCTAGTTCTTCTACAATTTTTAGCAAGAAAAGAAGATCAATTTCAATTCTTAGTACTTTAAACTTATACACCAAAATTCTCTCATGAATTTAAGGTTTCACTCTATAGGCCCAATTTACTCGACCTACAAGTCGGAGAACCAACACTTGACTAACATTCTCTAAGGTTAGTCCATTGGGCTTAAGGTCATAACCTTTCCAACTTGCACTTACCTCATTGTTCAATATTCCCTTGATTACACTTAGTGGGCTTACTTTTCTAAATTTATAATTTGATCTCTAACTTATGTAAAATTACCATTTTACCCTTATTCTTTAAAACCTTACTTTCTTATACCTTAAGCTTTCCTAATTCTTCCATTTGGGTGCTCAAGTTTCCTTGAGTCATATTCTGGTCTTCAAAATGCCTTACAATATTTCTAAGTCTTATTTCTAAAAGTTACAAAATGGTCACTATGTTGAGCAAAATTATCATTTTTTAATTTTTCTTTACAACTTAACATTCGGTGACTCATTTGTTCATTCATTATTTTCATTTAGGTCATTAAAATTTCTTTAATTTAATTTAGCTCCTTAGACTGTCCAAAATTATCAAATATTTTTATTTGCAGGTGGTGGTCGGACAATGAAACAATACTCACTGGATGTCCAGAAACGAGAGTTTTTTAGGTTTTAAAGAGAACTTTGATCCAAAATTGACAACAATACATCTAAGTTTTATATGGATGGATTCTATATTTGTGTGACTATCCATCCATAACTTTATTGCGTTATTCCATAATATTTAGCTCTATGAATAAATTAATTATCTAAGCGGTGAGTTTTGTATTGTAGGATGGGTCTTATTGGGTTATATTCAGGTTGGCGAGTCTATAGCCGGGCGAAGAATACAACACACGTGTGTGCCCCGCACCCCGTAAATGCATGCGCCCGAAGTGGCGTGCCGACTGGTCTGCACTATAGAAAACAGGTTTTCGATGAATTTGTTGGTCGGTTTACCCCTTTTTCGATTGGTTCTTGTCCAAATAAAAATATCTAAAAATTATATATTCAATTTTCTATTGAATTGATCCAATTTGACTTTATTTAACCTTTTCTAAAATTGAAAGTTTTGTGACTTAAGTTAGTCCGAACTTGATCCGAACTGGTTTTTTCCCGAGTTTCTCCCGATTCTCGATTTCGGATCATGGGACGTTTTCTAAGGTCTCTCACGACCGGTTCCATCCCTATATGATTCTCTATCAAACATTTTTTTCCGTCCGATTTGATTTGAACTACCAGTTTGTCATTCTTTCTCAATTTGATCCACTTTTACCATTTCGATTTGACTCGATTTTCGATTCGAGATTTTTCAATATCACATGTACCTAATACTATATCAGAAACTTAACCTGTGACCTAAATAAGTATAAAGAAAAATACTTAACTCGAGTTAATTATTTCTCACACATCCCGATAAGAAAGAATATTACAATATATTGTAGACAATGGTTTAGTTTGGGTTTAAAAAATTATCTGTAAATTGTATAGGAGAGAAGTGAATGCTATTTTCAAAATATAATCAAAATTTTGTTAAAATAGAGTATTATTTTATTTAAATAAGCTTTAGAAAGTACGAAAATATACTAATAATATGATTAAAATTTTGTTAAAATAGATCATTATTATATTTAAATAAGATTTTTAAGTGTATATAAGTTTAATATTTTATTAATCTACTATACTCTCTTGTACTAATCGAGATAAAAAAAAGCCCACCAGTGAAGTGAAAGATTATGGATTCTCTAACAAAATTCAAGCCTCCGATCCCGGGAGAGCAATCCTTGCCGGTGTGGGCGACATATGACCATGGAGAGAAGCCGAGCTTCCCTAGATCCCATTATGTTACAATCAACACGGGCAGATGGTGTTCCATAGATAGACGGGATGACATTGTAGATACGCCAGAGAAAAAAGGTTCGACAGATTATTAACAAGTGGAGGATTTGAATTTTGGGGATTAGGGATGGCCATGCATAACATTTCCTTTATTTTTTTTGCAAAATAACATTTCCTGTTTCCAATTCATTCTATTCATTTACTCCTAGTCCACCCTAATTCATATTATAATAGATTAAACAATGGAATGGACGGAATTGATTCATACACAAAATTTTATAGGACTAATTTGATGTTTGGTATATTTATGAGGACCTAATTTTATATTTTCTCATTGTTTCATCAACATAAATAGAAAATAATGCTCCATCATCTGAGCATTTTCAAATCACGCGGCGAGGCAGTTGCTCCACTTGACAACAATGGCGGGATCACTGCAGATGGTGGTGTCAGCTTCTGAGTCATTTGGCTGCTCTGCCACTTCCACCGAAGGCCAGTGGGAGGTTCAGTTCTCTCGAATCTTCGTCCACCGCATCTCTCCATCCTCCTCGTGTCCTCATCTAGTCCCTCTTCGCAATCGTCGGAAGAAGTGCACCTGGCTTTCTTCCGACTCTCCTGCTTCACTTCAGCTTTTGGAATCTTCTTGCGAGGGCGGCGCGATCCTGACGGTTTTCTTGAGAGGGAAGATGATGGTTAGTTAGTCCATCGTGGAGTAGTCGGACAGTCTTCTGTTTCCCTGGTTTGGTGGATACTTGGCGGTTCTTCGAGCTATGAGTTTCATTCTCATAAATTTGCTCAAGTATATCTAATAAATGGAAGAACTAATAGCTTAATGTCGCTTTAGGAAATCAAAGTATGGTTTCAATCGAGTACAGAGTAGTAATTTATCTGGATGGCGAAACAGATTCAATAACTGACTATTTTGGCTTTGTGATGCTCACATATGCTTTGATGACTAATCATTTTTCAATTTTATTCCCTCCGAAAATTTCCTAGTTATCTACCACCATATATTATCCACTGTATTAGAAAAGGATAAGAAAATTTATGCGGCTTTGATCAACTTGACATGAGGTTTTCCATATGCTTGAGTATGTTCGTTCCTCAATCCTCATTCTGTGCAGCATTGACAGTTTGAATGTTCGAATCGTTTCAGGAAGAGCACTTCATCTCCAAGTTGCACTTCACATGGCCTCACGTGTCATGCATGTCAGGATTTCCTGCTAGAGGCAGCAGAGCTGTCTTTATCAGCTACAGAGATTGTGCTGGTGAGGTAGATTTTTCTCAGGGATGCTCAGATTAACATTGATGTCTGTGAGGCCATATACATATATAAACTAATACCTTCACGTAGGTTTAACTTTTCATTGTTCATTGTTAGCCATGTAAAATCTTTCAGGTTAAAAGAAACTCAGACCTTCCGGAAACTCTCTTTCTTTCTTTAGATGATATATATGCTCCAATGGTTAAAGTAGTTTAGAGGATGGATTCAATAATCTCCATCTAGGAATTATCTTTACTCATTTTGTGGGGGAACAGGGTGAAGTGGTGTTGTAGGTTGTTTGTGGCATCGATGATCAGTTGTCAGGGAGCCCGAGCAGCATTATGTGCTTTAAGATAGAGATTTGTGTTCTTTATGTGTGCAGTGAGATTAATAAATATGATAAGAGCATCAAAAGGTCATTCAAAGCCACTTACTTCCATTTCCACCAAGGAATAAGTTCTGAATATGGAGTTTCACGCTCTTATATAAACCTTAAGTTGAATGAAAGAAGGCGCGCAGAGTGAACCTTGAGGAAGTTGGAATTACATGGCTTTCATATCCTTTGTCAAAGATTGTGCACGTTGTTCTCTTTTCGTTCTGTGATCTCTCTTAGTCGGAGTACAGTTTGTCTAGCACTCCTCATCTTGCAGACTTGCAATATTCTCCTGCTAACTTTCTAGATTCCTCACTCAGCATTATTAAGTTGAGTCATCTGTTAAATTCAGTTTTCATTTCAGAAAAAGCAAACACTGAATCCTTTATGTATTTGCAGATCCAGAAGTTCGCTGTACGATTTCTAACTTCCTGTGATGCTGAAGCATTCATAAACGTTTTGCGAGTAAGTCACCTTTTGCTATTAACTTGTAGTTCAGTTTTTTTTTTCTGAATATCCACTCAATGTCACGCAGACATAATAGCATTGTTATTCCCAGATTTAAACTGAATATCTGATATTGTGTTTTCTTCACAGAAAAGCCTTCACTGCCTGAATGATGTAGCAGAAAATGAAATACTAAGTACCCCGATAGCATCTGAAATATCCTCACATTCGGAGTTTGTGCCATCCGATTCACCTATTGACAGGTGGAAGATGGTTACCTACTGCCTTTTCCTGATACAGCTTCTTCCCTTATTTGCAGATATACTGGTCAATAGGCAACCATGTTTTAATCAATCCATTTAAGCACATATAATTAGTATTCCATCTCCGCAGATGTCAAGAGAAAATGGATACTGTCCCTGCTTCTGGGCAGGAGCCTAAAGTTAGTCAAGTTGTGCATAATCATGACGCTGAAGTCCCTCTTGCAATAACTTATCCTCCAAGCTTCACCTCATTATTGACCAGCTGTCAGTCTGAGGCAGAAAAAAGTATGTGAACTGCCATGGTCGTGATATGCAAGTAATAGGAGAAAGCAAAATCTGACCCATTTTCTGATTAAAATTATGCAGTGAAGACACGTTCTAGTTCATCTCTAGATCCATCACTCAGATCCCAAATCATGGTACCTTTTAAAGTTATTGTTGATCAGTTTACTGCATATCCTTTTTTAGTCCGTTACCTGATTGATACACTGCCCTATGGGGGACTTTACCGATTTCAGATCCTGTTGTGCCCTTACTAGCGTTCTTTCTATTTCTGCAGATGTATATGGAAGATTCTGCTTTTCAAGGTAATTTCGTCCATTCTGGCTTTCACCCGAGGATATAGACAGAAATTATACACGTTCCATTAAAATTTCGGCCAATTATCTGTGCTGATGAATTTTCTGATCCGTTGGGCTTTCTGTCGCTCTAGAAATGTTGATGGCTGTGGACCGAGTCATGGAAGAACTGGAAGCTGACTTGGTAGAGCAATCACACAAGCCACAGCATATTACTTGGTAGCCATTTTACCATGAGCATTGTACCAGACTATTACTATTCCCCAGCCAGAGGCTACTACTAAACAGGCCGTCAGAGATGCTCCCTCCTACACTCTTTACTTAGTAGCAGAAAATCAATTGAACTGTACTAGGAAAACTGTGTACTTCTTATGTTACCCACTCCCATGAAAAATGCATGACTTAAATAATCCATCTTGATCGTTAATGCTTGCGTAGTGTTTCAACCACTCCCTGACACTAGTTGTCAACAAAAATCTCCACTTAACGATGCTTACAATGGTAAAGAGTCACGGACCCATTGAAACAACATTGGATCGTACAACTCTTCAAATTTGGGTTAATTACATGATAATGTCTCATGAATGTTCTAAATTAATATTAAAAGAATTTGAATTGATAAATTTCTCCATTATTTTCAATTGAAACAAAACTTACTAAAATTATTTTTATTTGATTCCAAAAATATAACAAATTCATCACTCAATTAACAACTTGATTTTTTGGGCGAAAAAATTAACAACTTGATTTTGTACTAAGAGAGTACAAAAAGTTCTTTTATATCAATTTTAAATATTTGTAATAATTTTTATTCCATCACATAATTATCGAGTAGCAAGCTCCATCTGTTTAAATAGTCATATATATCGAACTATGAACTTAATGGTTGGGTTCAGTCAGATGTTAGGAGCATATCCTTTTGCTTTTTGGAGTTAAGCTTAAGGATGGATCCATGAGGTGCCACCTAGGTGCAATAAGCTTGATCATCCTTTTTTATTGCTTTTGCTTGCATAAGAGTGAACTTTTACTTTAACACCAAACTTGTCTTTTTGATGATCCGAATATGAATATATATAATAGGGTAAAAGTTTTGTTAAATTATGTTAACTAATGTATTGCAATTAATTTGTGTATTTTCTAATATTTTATGAGCAAATATTTTATATTTTTTAAGAATAATTTCTCATATTTTTAATAATAAATATTTATTTACTTGTCTTGCAATTATTTATTTTCTTATAAATAATTATAATCACTTATTATTAATACATATAAGAAGTTTCTACAATTACTCTCTAATATCTTATTTATTTTTTTGATTTATTCCTCTCATTTTTTTAAGCATTCGTATCAAAACTATTTTGTTAAGAGATATATGAATTTTAAGATAATTTATTGTCCTTCAATTTGAGATATACTGAGAAGCTTTCGATCTTAGAAGTCATTGATAATGAATTTTAAATTCATAAATTATCCCATAATCTCATAATATCATAGATATTGTACTCCCATGATAAATTTATATGCTTTACATATGTTCATTACAATCCCTATTTAATCGGGTAGGTGGAATTAGAGTGATACACCATTTATTCTCTTACATTTAGTTATTCTCCCAATTGTCAACATTATTCCACCTTAAATCTAACTTTTCTTATTCTTTTGTTTATGTTATAATCTTTACCTTGCCAATTTTTTTGAATTATCTTCAATTTACTGACATGTTTCTATCAAAAACATTTACTCAGATACACCACTTTCTTGTTAATTGGTCAATTGCCTTTTCATATTGAAATAAATAAAGAAATATAAAATAAAAATAGCTAAAAACTAGAGAGATATAAAAGTGTAAATTATATTTTATTGTTACATTTACAATATCTCCTTTATATAGGAAGAAAATAATAAATAAACGTAAATAAATTAATGTAGAACTATTAATATAATATAATTAATATACAATAAATTATAAGTTACAAACATTTAAATAACCACATTGAATCTAGTTATTACTCACCCGCAAGCCAAATGGGAGGTCTCAAACATTAAGCTTGGAACTAAATATAGAGAAACCATGAGAAGATAGTCCCTTGGTGAATATATATGCAATTTGAGCATTAGTGCCAATAAAACAAATGATAAGTTATTCGGCAGCGATCCTTTCTCGAACAAAGTGATAATCTATCTTAATATGCTCGGTACACGCATAAAAAACAGGACTATCACATAGATAAATTGCAGATAGATTATCGCACTATAAAGTAGGAGAATTTAGAGGTGAGAATCTAAGTTAATGAAGAAGAGATTGAATACAGATTAGTTCAGCTGTAGCATTTCCCAAACTTTTATATTCAGCTTCAGTACTAGATCGTTCAACTGTGCATTGCTTCTTAGCACTCCATGAAATCAAATTACTACCAAGAAAAATTGAGAAATCACTAATAGAACGTCGATCATCAGGATTACCAGCCCAATCAACATCGGAGAAACAATAGAGTTGAGATTGAGATTGAGAATTCTTCCAAAAATAAAGACCATGACTTGATGTGCTTTTGAGATATCGCAGAATTCGCTTAACTGCCACCCAATGAGATGTAGTTGGTTGTTGAATAAATTGACATACTCGATTAACTGCATAAGAAATATCGGGTCTTGTCAGTTTGAGATATTGAAGAGAACCAACGACCTGTCGATAAAGGCGAGAATCATCCAGAGGAGTTCCATCATGAATAGATAGGCGAGAGCCCATAGTAATAGGGGTCAATGAAGGTTTGCAATCAACCATAACAGCTCGAGTAAGTAGATCAGAAATATACTTCTGTAGAGTTAAAATAAGCCCATCGGAATGTGAATGTACTTCTATGCCAAGAAAGTGATGTAGCGTGCCTAGATCCTTGATAGAAAATTCTTGTTTGAGGGCACTGAGGATGGAGTCCATATGAGCATTACAAGATCATGTGAGTATAATATCATCTACATAAACTAGAAGAAAAATGACAAAATTTGGGGTTTTGTAGATGAATAGGGATGTATCAGCCATTGATGCTTCAAAGCCAAGGGTGAGTAAAAATTTACTCAAACGAAGAAACCATGCTCTAGGTGCTTGCTTTAAACCATATAAGGATCGACGAAGACGATAAACGTGATGAATCAATATAGCCTGGTGGTTGAGCCATGTAAACCTCTTCATCCAAATGACCATGAAGGAAAGCGTTGTCAACATCTAGTTGTCGAATATGCCAATTATGTCTAACAGCAATAGAGAGTACAATACGAATAGTAACTGGTTTAATTACTGGACTGAATGTAGCATAATAGTCGATACCTTCTTGTTGAGAAAAGCCTTGAGCTACGAGACGAGCTTTACATCTAGCAATAGATCCATTAGAATGTTGCTTTAATTTGTAGACCTATTTACACCCCACAATATGCTTGTTGGTTGGAGCAGGAACAAGATCTCACGTGTGATTTTTTATAAGAGCATCATATTCAACATTCATTGAATGAACCCAACATGAATATTTTTGTGCTTGCTTGATAGTCCGAGGTTCCTGAATAGAAATAGTAGGAAAAGCCCCATAAGTTATTTTAAAACGACGTGGGGGTAATGTACCATCTTGTGACCTGGTAATCATGCGATGTGTGGATGAAGTAGAAATATCCTTCAGAGAAGCTAAAGATTCAACATTAGAGTGTTCAATGATAGGAGAGTGAGTAGATGGAGATAGCTCATCAGATATTGTTATTGGAGAATTAGATGCAGGTATTGAGGAAAAAAAATAAGAGGAGAGAGAAGGAATAATAAAATTACCTAGAGTTGTTGGAGTTGTACGAGCTGTTGACAAACACTTATCAAAAGGAAAGTTAGTCTTATTAAAGTGTACAGTTGGACTAATATAGATACGCCCTGTTTGTGGATCAAGACATCGATAACCAATAAAATCAGTAGGATACCCAAGGAAGACACAAGGTTTGGAGCGAGGTTGAAATTTACGAGTTTGATATGACCGAAGATAGGGAAAACACAAACATCCAAATACTCGTAAATGAGTGTAGATTAGTGGAGTTTTGTAAAGAATTTGGTAATGAGATTGAGATTGAAGTGTACAAGTAGGTAATCTATTGATTAAATAGACTGCAGTTTCAAATGCAAAATCCCAAAACTTGACGGGAAGATGAGAATGATTTAGAAGTGTGAGTCCCATATCAATGATGTGTCTATGTTTTCTTTCTGCAGATCCATTTTGTTGGGGTGTGTGGGGGCATGAAAGACGATGGGTGATCCCATTATTTTGAAGTTCAGCTTGAAAGGCTACAAATAAAAATTCTTTGGCACCATCTGATTGAAAAATTTTAATTTTGGTGTCAAATAGATTTTCAACACGTAGTCGGAATGTCAAAAGATTTGAAGAGCCTCTGAGCAATTTTTCATAAGGAAAAACCAAGAATATTTACTATAATTATCAGTGAAATGAATATAGTAAATATATCCAGTAGAAGATCGGATTGGAGCAGGTCCCCAAATATCAGTATGTACTAGCTAAAAAGGACGAGTGCTTTTATGATTAGTAAGAGGAAAAGACTTTTGAGTAATTTTACTCAAGGAGCAGGCATCACAAAATATAGTACCAATAGAATTACTTTCTATTGAATTTGTGGATAAAAGTTGAGATACAATAGGAAATGCAGGATGTCCAAGTCTATTATACCAAATGTTGCGAGATATCTGAACACTTAGAATGTGAGGACTAACTGATGATAAGTGTATTGCACGCAGACAGTACAAGCCTCCTTTACGAGCTCCCCGGAACAATTCCTGATGAGTGAGACGATCCTTTATGACAAAAAAATGAGAGTGAAACTCAAAATAACAATGATTATCTTGAGTAAATTGGGAAACAGATAATAAGTTCATGGAGATAGTAAGAACATATAATACTTTAGTTAAAGGAAATCATCTCAATGAGTTTGAAAAGAAAATTGAACTGACAGAAAGAATTTTTAAACTTGATCCGTCTCCAATAAGTAATTGTTCAGGATGAGCTACATTTTCCTATATAGATAAATGTGTCATGTCATTGGTCACATGGTTGGTGGCGCTAGAATCTATATACCAGTCAAGAGTATGAGCTCCTAGATCATTGTCGTGGGCTACGTTGACTTTAGGGGTTCTGTAGTTTGTTGGAAATTGAGGACAATCAAGAGCAATGTGGCCTGATTTTTGACATATTTGACAAATAGAAGGATAATCCTGTTGTTGATAATTGTGTGCGCCCGACTTATATGCACCGGAAACTGACCCATGATATATTTTGTGTGTATTAGGCTGTTGTCGATTGTTACTTTATGGTTACCATGATGCCCAGTTATAAGAGCTCGCATGTTGAGTGACAAGTTGCCTTTTAGATTCTGATGATAGACTATTTATGCGAGAGCCTAACACATACTCTCGTTCTTGATTTTTAGATGTGATTCTAGGGTTCGAGAATCACCCTTGAATCAAAGGTGAGAAACGGGGTCGATGCTCCAAAAATTGCCTTGGGAAAAAGGAGTTGGTAGATCCACGATGATAATGGCAAGTGACACCGGCGAATGACGATGTTGTGGACAAGCAAGGACTCATGAGTGGTGATGGTAAGATTTCTCTTCTGATTTTGTAATTGAGCTTGGCTTCTTCAGAAATGAGCATGGATTTGAGTTCATCTAAACTTGTTTGCTTGAGTGTAGGAGTGAGGGCCATGCAAAGAGACTGATATTGTTCTCCTAACCCAGCGAGAATTCTGTCTTTGATTTCAGATTCAGGTTTAGGAAGGCTAATCTAGGCATAGCTGGTGGTGAGACTGGCGATGGACGTTAGGTAAACTCCTATTGTTTGATCTTCTTTAACTGTGTCACGCCATTAAGAGTCAAGGAGATCTTGATGAGCTCAGACTTGTTGAGCAAATAGAACTTCTAATTTCTCCCATATATCTGTAGAATTGTGAATTCCAATTACCTATAGATTAACTTGAGTGTCTAATGATTCTAAGATAGTGGTGAGACATAGTTTATCACAAATCTTCCAAGTCTTGTAGGATGGGTTGGGAATAAGAGTAGATTCATAATGATTAAATTATGAAGATGCATGTATTGAAGATTCGTGAGATGTTCATGCAAATGAAGTAATGTTACCAAAAGTAAAAAATGGAGGAAATTTCATGATTTTACGAATTTGGAGTTTGATGTTTGATAGGAAAATGTGTCTGAACGATATCCTGCTAAACCACCCTACTCTGTTGAGGACATGTAAGTCCAAATAACTCAAAGGATATGACTCATGAAATGAATAGTCATTTATCAAAGCATGATATTGTCAAATGGAAGTCATGGAAAGACCTGAATTATACGAAGAAAAATATGTCTCCGAGCTAGGAAGCTATAAATGGACAAGTGGATAAATTTCGAGTTCCTGGAGGAAGGTCCTTCGAACAAAAAGGATTAGGAAAATGGATTATTTAAGTTAGATAACCAAAAAAATTAAGTATTAATAACACATTAAGTTCAAGGATAAATAAGATACTACACACACTAGATAGGTAAAAATAGAAAGGGAGTAATTTCAAATATTTATCAATAATCACATCATCATGTTGATAGTACAATTAAGGGAATACAACTCCAAATGAATTGGATACTCATATTACACCTCGTATAAAAGTATCGGTCATATCACAAGATCCCAATGTGATCATGAGACAAAAAGGGGTATAACAAGGTCCTAGGAGAGAATCTTGGGAATTTCAATACCTTAAGGTAACTTCAAAGAAAAAAGGAGATAAAGAAAATCTCCAAGGTAGAATGTGGAATTTTGAAGGAGAACATGTACGGGTCATCGATAGAGTACTATGGCGCAATGGCCAGATCGAGTAAGAAATAGGAGAAAATGGATCATGTGATAGAAGAAAACCATTTATGATCAATTGAAATATAATGAGTTTTAGGGATAAATCTCCTTAAAAGGAGTGGAGTAGTTGTAAACTTTGTTATTTCAAAATAAGAAGTCAGAAATGAGAATAAAAAATGAGAATTAGAAAATTTTGAGAGAAAATCGTGGTTCAAAATGAACTAGAATTAGTATATATAAAAACAAAATGAAAATTTGACAATTCCATGTATTCAATGAAGATCCAAAAATAATTAAAATAAATCATTAACCAAATTGGATGTGAGAACCTTAACGGTTTATAGTGAACCAGACCTGAACCGGTTCAAAAATTCATTTATCGAGTTTACATAAAAATGTCAATTTAGGAAATTGAAGTCAACAATATGTAGAAAATGAATTTAGATTAATTTAAAAATTTTTAAGTTTCATAAAATTGGTTGAATCATACTTGAACTGACCAATTTTTTATTTCGGGTCACCGAACCTAGTCCGACCAGAAATGGTCAACGGTCCAGCCAGCCAATAGATCACTTGCCAGGTCAACACACACGATCAATTAGCGCGTGACATGTGGTAAAGCATGCCCAGTCAGTGTCTGAAAGCGCTAACCAATTAGAGCTTGACATATATCCTTAGTCAATGGTCCGATGAAGAAAATCCATGTCATTGGAAATTGACCAATAGGAGTGTGACACATGTAAACTCTATTTTCTCAATATAAGGAAGCCGGAAATGGGAACAAAAAATTTTTAAAAAAGAAATTGTTGATCTAAGTGAACCAAAAATTTGTAAAGAAAAAACCAAATGGGAAATTGGAAAATCTTAAGAGATCAATGATGATCCTAAAACCTAGAAAAGAACCACTAACCAAATTGGATGTGAAAACTGGACTGGTTCAAGGTGAACTAGATTAAATTAGGAAGAATTGATTTAAAGATTCATTTTTCTATGTGAAATATATCAATATGAGAAATTGAAATCATTAATGTGTAGAAAATTAATTTAGATAAATTTTTTAATTTTTAGAAAATCGGTCGAATGTGGATTGAACCGGATGATTTTCGATTTCGGATCACCAAACCTGATCTGACTAAATTGGTCAACGAACCACCTGCCAGGTTAGCACCCCATCAATGCGCACAACCAATCAGCATGCGATGCATGGCAAAGCACGCCCGGATCCCCATGATTAACCCGCCACTCTCCCGGTTTATTAAAGGGTTTCCCCTTATTGTAAACCATAAAGAGTAAGGCGTCCTTTAACTTGCACCTTTTGCCTGGAATAGCATAATCAAAACTGCATGAAATTTAAAACTTTACATACCTGTCTTACAGGCATCTTAGTTGATGGTCTTTAAGGGGAGGCTTTCCGGGATTTCCTAAAAGGGATATAAGGGATGGGGTGAGTACGACTACTCAGTGAATGGGTTTTTAAAAGCTTTTAACTTTTAAGAAAAACATTTATATGGAGTGTGCCAGACTCCTTTGTTTAAAAAAATCCCTTCATTTAAAAATTCGGGGTTTTCCATTATTTCTTAGTTACCACGGTGTGTCATCACCCAACACACACATCCTTCATCATGAAGGTTACACACATTCGCAAGTCAGTATCACTACTGAGCCCGCTAGTGGCTTCGGAGCGACTTTTCCTGCCATCCGGATAGAAGTACGACCACTTCTACCTTGGGAATGAGTGGATGTACGTGACATCCGACCCACAATCCCGAAATCACTTCTTCGTGTCCATATGAGGACAGAGACCTCATCCTGTCCCCACCCTGGTCTCATGCGCTTGGTGCTACTCCAGATTTCGCACAGACACCTGGAACGACGAACTGCCCTTATAGCCACCAGGTCGTCCAGTGCCCTTAGGACGCATCACTACCCCTCATGGGCGTCTTGATGATCCCGTACTCATAGTGCATGCACAAACAATGTTTTCTTATATTGCCATGTAATCTGTGGTGCCACTAGTCCACCGGCCCCGACTCTCAACTCAACCCGCAGCTGTTTGTCTTGACTAGTTCGTCGACCTATCATGTCACACTGCCGCTAGTTGACTGAGCATGTCGGTCCTATCTTGGTACCATGGCCAAAAAATTCACTTATTAAGTTTTATGGCACATATATCATGTTCGTTTACGAGCTCCTGCTCGTGCCAACTGGCCTTGGGCCCACTATACGAGATTTTCAAAATCGGGCATTTAGCCCCCAAGTTCCAAAACCGAGGCCCCTGGCCTATTAGAGCTTATTCGAGCTCCCGTCGAGAAGGTCTCCCAAATAGTTTAAGCATTGGCACATAGTCAGGGGAGAACACTTCTGACAAAATAGGTTTTCACTGTCCATTATACCAACCGGTATAAGGACATCTCCATTCATAACCGATGAACGGGTTTTCAACTTCCTTCGAGGAAGTCTCATCATACCAACCGGGTATGATCTACTTACAACCGGTAAGTAGTTTTTTTTTCGCATAATTTTCACATCACTTTCTCTAAGTGGTGATGATTAAAATACCACTAAACAGTGGGTTTTTATACCGAGGTACTTATCATCCCCTACTGGGTATGATATAAAATTTCCACTCACAACCGGTAAGTGGTTTTTATCTTTAAGTTGTGCTCATCATCCCAACCGGGTATGATGTTAGTAAACCCACTCACAACCGGTAAGTGGTTTTTATCTTTAAGTTGTGCTCATCATCCCAACCGGGTATGATGTTAGTAAACCCACTTACAACCTGTAAGTAGTTTTTAACTTTAAACTGTGCTCATCATCCCAACTGGGTATGATGTGAATAACCCACTCACGCATTAATGCCGTGAATTCCACTAGATTGGTTATTTGTATTCATGCGAGCTTGTCCTTGCTGGCGTTCCCGGTATTTCGCGTTCCTACACGATATGAACATCTTGGTTCATTATCCTTCGGCCTAATCGCCTTCATTCATTCCAAATGAATGAGAAAGTCAAACTTTCATTTATTAGCAATTAGGTCCCTAAAGTTATTTCTCTTTAACTTTAAGTCCCAAATACCAGTTTTTCCTCAAATTTAGTCCCGAAACTTCTAAAATTTATCATAGGATCTCAATTTATTCCATTTAAAAAAAAGGGTTTAAATTTCCCAAATTTTCAATTTGGTCCTCCAACTTTTCCAAAATTACCATTTTGCCCTTCCTTTACTAAAATGGTAATTTTTGCCCCAAAAATTTTAAAACTCCTCAATTGATCCTCTAACATTATTTTCATGCCCAATTGACCCTCAATTTCATAAAATTTCATTTTGGTCCTTTGAATTTCGCAAATCCCCAATTTTCCCCCAATTCTAACTTCTTAACACAGCCGGATTTTATTTCATCAAATTGACCCATCAAACATTTCTAATTGTTGAAATTGAAGTTGAAATTGAGTTTCTACATGTTCATACGATTCTTCAGAAATGTGAATCGCAAGTTTTAATGCCGGGACAAGCTCAAACGGAGCTTCGCCGGAAAATGAACTATAGAGAGAGAAAGCTTCGATTACTCACCGGTGAAGGCACGACGGTTCGAGCTTTCGATTTGGACAGATAGCTCTCATTCTGAGGTTCATCCTAGAATCAAGAATCGCATCAATTGATGCAGAATTGGATTAGAATTTCGTCATTGAAATTCGGTCGACTCTCTCTCTAGCACCAATCGAAAATTATAAAGGGGAGCCGAATTGGCTTACCTTTCGGTCCTAATTCGGTCGTTGAAAGGCTGAGGAAGTGTTGGGAGGGCTTGGATTGGCCTGAGTAGGGCTTGAAATGGCTAATTTCAGCTTGGCCGAAATAGGGCAGCTTCGGTCCGCCGAAGCTGCTTCACTATTCTATCACGCTGGCGCTTCTCCAACGATTCTCGTATTGAGTGGAGTTTGCTATGAGATAGCTGTCTTCTCCCCGGTTCTAAAGAGCCCGACCTTTGTTCAAGTCGAAGCTTTGGTTCGAGCTTTACCGGGAAATGGAGCAGTAGTGAGAGAGAGAGAAGTGTTCAGGTGTGAGGAGAATGGAATGGGTATGACCTCTTTATATATTCATAAAACCGGTTACAAAAAATCATACTTCCCAAGAGGTCACCCATCCCCACACTACTCTCAGGTAAGCACGCTTAACTTTAAAGTTCTTATGGAATCTAGTTCACCTGAACCAATTTGGTTTTTATTTTCTATTTTGTTTTAAGTTTTTTTTTTCAATGTTTAATGAACCCTTTAAATCACCCGAAAGTTGTAAATTTCGATATTGCTTATTTCCAAATGTAAACCAGTTTTGTTTTCTTATTCAGTTTGACTGGTTCTTTTTCCCGGTTTTCCTTAACTCAAATGTGCGGGGTTTACAGCAAAGGTGCCACGTTAGTGGTCGACTCGGATGTTAGAGAATGGTCAAACAATCAGAGGTTGACACGAGGCAAAGCCACATCGGATGGCCACATCCAATTATTGGCTGACACCTAGCAATGGCACAGTGTGTCAGGTAGGAAAACTGACGAATTTAATCAAGCCAATTAGAGGGTGCCACGTATCATGGTCAACAGAGGGCTAGATTCAGTCAGTGGTCACGTCGATTTAGGCGACCGATGAGAATTCACCACATGTTTGGTCAACGGGCCAATGGGTGACTCAGATGCTAAGTGAGCAGCTGCGTTATTGATGCTAGCCAGTTACAACATGACACATGTAGCCCGCACGTGCACACATAGTGTCGTCTTCTTCCTTTAGTCTTTTGAACATGAAGGAAGAAAGACTGACGCCATAACTTTGGTGAGTGTTTAATGGCTCTGACAAGGCCTTAAATTAGCAAGTTAATGGTCTACTGATGAATGGGTGGCTAGAACAATTAGTCCCTATATAAATAGCTCCTCTACACGGATGGCTGGCTACACTCCATTGATTAGAGAACCCGTATAGCTCCAAATTTTGACTATCCTTGAACTAGAGCTCCGACATCGACCTCTTTTTCCACCTTCGACTGTGCAATTTAATTCTCTAGAATCCTAAATAAGTCCTCCACCTTCCTGCATACTCCATTCAGCTCGAAGGTTACCGAAGAAGCTTTGGCGAGGCTATACAGTACATCCACTTCGACGACATAATTCGGGCAAAAGATTTCGAGCTAAATTATGACCACCACCGAACCTCTAAGACCAGGCTGACCCTCCCACGGCTCCTCATGAATGAACCTCGACCTCCCTGAACCTTTGTGGTAAGCCAATTCCACCTCCCTTCTCCGGAATAATGAAATTACAAAGCAAAATTGTGAAAACATTGATAATGAAATTCTCCTTGCCTAGGCAATCAATTAATGCAAAATTTGATCATATGAGGATATTCTTGATGAGCACTATCCACCCATACTTAGAGCTCTGAGAACCGTCCCTTCACCGATAATAAATTGAAGCTTTCTCTCTCTAGAAAGATTTCTAGTGAAGCTCTGTTTACGCTCAATTTTGGATCAAATGAAGTGATTCAAATCTTAGAATACTCATAGAAAGATGGATAAGATGATTATTAGCATGTTAATATGAAATTAATAAGGTTTATGCATTCAATTTAATGAATAAGGGATTCTAGGTTTAAAGTGCAATTTTTGGAAAATTGGGCCAATAGTTGATTTTTGAAAGTTTGGGAATTTTTGTGAAATTGACATCAATTGAGGATCAATTTGCTAATAAGAAGAGTTTTGGGATTTAATTGCAATTAAAAATATTTTTTAGGAATTTAATTATAATTAAAAATAATTATAAGTGTTTATTTGCAATTTTAAATAATTTTATTTTTTAAAAAATTATATAAGTGGTGAAATTGCAAATAAAGTGAATTTAGGAAATTGTGGTAATTAATTTTCAATAAAATAAACTTAGGGACTTCTATGTAATTAGGAGAAAACATAGGGACGTTAGTGGAAAAATTCAAATATTCGAATAATTCATTATCCGTAAAAATGTAGGTGTAAAAATGACACTTCTACCTACAACAGCAGGACTGTTCAGTGACAAGCAAAATCCATCCGAGATGAACAAGTCACGGATTACGAGCGAGTGTGATTTCCAACATCATGCCTAGTTGAGAAGATTAGAGTATTTTCGAATTACTGAAAGCAAAAACCATTTTCTAGAAATAGTCTTCCTTGACTGTGTGAATCCGCTTAAAAATTTTTTTGGGAGATATTTCTATTGAGAGAATGAAGCATGTACCTTATAGAGCTAGAATTGTTCTAATGGGTCCAAGGTCATGGTTTTTTAACTAAAGTGGGCCCAAGGCCATGTTTTGGAAAACTCGTGCAATGGGCCCAATGCTAATGGAAACAGGTTTGATCCTATAGATAAATGATGCATTATGAGCCTTATGAAAAATTATCATAAATGAATAAGTTGTATGTTTTAGCTACCAAATCGAAGCCGGGTCGTTGAACTCATTGGACTGGTAGCACAAAGATAAAAGGTCTTAACAAAAAGACTTTTGAATTTGTTTTATGAGAAACGGAACCATCGAGGTGCGCAATAAATTACTAATGTTGGCTCTAAGGGCTACTGGATAGCCTAGGGAGCATAAGGGAAGTCTAGCTAATCCAATATGTTGTGAAGTTCTGAGAGCTTCATGCGCATTAAGACCGATGAAGAAGGGGGAGAGGTCTCATCCCACAATAGTGGACAAGAAGTTTCAAAAAAGTCTGGGGGGTTGGTCAATGGTGCTCACACAAACTTATGGTAGAGGTTGCAGCCTCTTACCGGGTGGACGGTAAAGTTGCTCCAGGCCACAAGTGGAACAGTCGGGGACAGTTCTGCGAAGGAATTATTCATTTAATGATAAAGGGCATGTGATTGTTTGTTAAACCAAAACTCATGAAGAAGAATGATGAATTATATTGATCATTAAACAATCCTTTAAACATCCTTGAATAATTACCTCATTACACACATACTGAGTTATCGAACTCAACCCCTCCCTCTTCCCCCTACAAGAAATTACCGACCTTGTCGAGAAGAAGAACAAGCTACTTCATCGATTAAGGTACAACATATAAACATCATTTACATGAGATAGTTTTGATAATTTTAGTTTAGAAAAACACTAGAAAGGTTAGCCTTTAACCTGTATGGACTATTATGGTAACTGATATTGTAATAGTACGGGCGGTGTGGCGAGTTGCATACTGGTTGGATCATCTAAATAAGGTCGAGGTGTGACAACACATGTCCTCAATCAATGGTCAGCTCAAAAGAATCCCCGTCAATTGGGCTAACCAATGAGAGGCTGACACATGACAATGGTGTTAGGTCTGCAGCCGACTAGGATGTAGGAGAACTATCAACCAATCAAAAGTCGACATGTGGCAAAGCCACGTCGGATGGTCACAACCAATTAGAGGCTGACATGTGGTAGTGGCACAATGCATGAAGTGGAAAATAACGAATTTAAATCAACCAATCAGAAGACGCCATGTGTCATGGTCAACTAAAGGTCAGATTCAGCCAAGCACCACGAAAGTCAAAGCGACCAATGGGCAATTGCCATGTGTTAGGTCAATGAGTTAATTGATGACTCAAATGCCGAGTAAGATGCCTTGTCAGTGAAGCTAACCAATCACAGAGCGCCATGTGGCATATCGCACGTGTGAAGCTTGCACGTGCGCTCATAGTGTCGTCATCAACCTCTAAATAAGCAGGAGAAGAGAAAGACCAAAAGGGACACCATTATTCCTATGACTAATAAATCTCTCTGACAAGGCCTAAAACGAGAGAGTTAATGGTCAACGATGGATGAATGGATAGAACGGTCAGTCCCCCGAGCTCCCTATAAAAAGAGCTCCCCCCATTCATCATCTTCATCCTTCGAAAGAATGAATAAGATGAACTACTCCAGTTTCTAACCATCCTTGAACCAGAGCTTTGACATTGACCCAATTCTTCACCTTAAAACATGAATTCAGATGACCTTTAACTGAGAGGAAGTCCTCTACGTTACGACATACTTCAGCTCGAGGATCATCGGAGAAGCACTAGTGAACCTGCACAATATAGTTGCTCCAGTTGTCAACATTGAGCAGGAGCTTTCAAGCTGAAATTAGGCAACCCTCAGACCTTCTAAGGCCAGGCTAACCCTCCCACGACTCTCCACAACTGAGCCTAGTCCTCTTTGAGCCTTCGAGGTAAGCAATTATTGCCGCCCTTCGCTGAAATAGTGAAATCACATAGAAAACTGTGCAAAATTTGCTAATTGAATTCTCCCTATTTAGGGCACCAATTAAAGTGAAATTTCATCCTAAAAGAATACTCTTGACGAGAGCTATCTATCCAAATCAAGAGCTCTAGCAACTGCATCCTTGCAGGTAATAAATCAAAGCTTTCTCTCTCTAGAAATATTTTTTTGGTGAATCTTTATTTGAGCTCAATTCTAGGCTAAATTGAGTGATTCAAAGCTTGAAATGATTGTGGACAGGTAGGGGGATGATTAGCAGCATGATAAAAGACAATTAACCTAGTTTAATTGGTTAATTTGATAAATTGAGATTCTGGGTGGCCAAAATGCAATTTTGGGAAAATTGGGAGATTTGGGGATTTTTGTGCAATTTACATACATTGTGTGTCAATTGAGCATTTAAATGAAATTGGACACTTAATTGCAATTAAAATGAATTTTGGGAATTTAATTGCAATTAAAAGTGAATAAAATGATTTATTTGTACTTTTTAATATTTTATATTAAATAAAATCATTTTGGAATAAAATTACAGATAAAGTAAGTTGAGGAAATTATGGCAAATAATTTGGAGTATATTTGTCAAGAAAATAAACTTAGGGACTTATGTGCAATTAAAGAAAACATAGGGACTAAAGTGTAATTATTAGATAATTGATGGATATATTATCCGTGATCATGTAGTTATGAAAAGAATGTCTTTACCTACAATTGAGAATCTAACACGAGGTATCAGAATTCTCCTCTAGGATGAACAAATCACAGATCACGGATGAGTGGGATTACTGGTATCGTGTCCGATTGGACCGATGATGCATACTTGGAAGCATGCTTTATTTTGAAATCACGGATAAGTGTAATCCCTTGACTGGGTGAAACCACTTAAATCTTTTGAGATTATATTTGTTAAGAAATCATGAAGTATGATAATAGATCAACTCTTGAACAGTGTATGAATACACTTCAAGGGAAATGATCTAGTTTCGACTGTCGATGCAAGAAATGGGTGAGGTCCACTATTGACAATAGGTTAGCTAGATCTAGTTTTGTGAAAGTGGGCCCAAGGCCACGATTTTTGAAAAGTGAAGTGGGTCGAAGGTCGTTGTCATGCCACAACCTGGCTTGGTCAGATCCTCGTGAATAACTCGTCGCTCTCTTAGTTCAAGAGGGATTTCCCCCTTCTTTAATTCAAGAGTAGACATGCGTAATCTCAACCTTGTTTCGTGGAATAACATATATTAATAAAAATGCAATTAAGAATAATTAAGCATACTAGACAAAGGTAAGGCCTGGTGTTATCCTTAGTCATTTCTCTATTTCTTAAAAAGGGATAAAAATGGTGGGTGAGTTTCTACAACTTAGTGAATGGGTAATTTTAAAAAAAAATAAAGTTTCAATAAAATAGTTTTTGAATTGGAGTGTGTCAGACTCCTTATTTCCTTTAATATATTTCATCCTCAAAATCTTGGTTTTCAAAGATATTTCTCATCATTAACCACAAATGGTGTGTTTATCAACCAACACAAACCCTTCATCATGAAGGGATCACACATTCGCAGGACAGCACGTCCACTGCACCTACTTGTGTTGTTAGAGCAACTTTACCGGCCACCTAGATAGAATTTCGTCCACTTCTACCCTAGGAATGAATTGATGTACGTGATATTTGACCCTCAATCCCGTAAAGAAACTTTGTGTTCGTATGAGGACTAAGACCTCATCCCGACCCCACCTCGGTCTCATGCACATGAAACTATGTCAAGCTTCCCGGACTATTGGCATGACAAAATCTGCCCTTATCTCTACCATGTCATCCAATAGCCCCTAGGATGCATCACTAACCCTCTTGGGCATCTTGAAGGTCCCGTACCTCAGTGCATGGACAAAATAATAGTTTTCCTCATAAGCCATTTAATCTTTGGTGCCACTGGTCCAACGGCCCCAACCCTCAACTCGACCTATAGCTTGTCTCGACTGGTCCATCGACCTGTCTTGTCGCACTGCTGCCAGACCATTGAGTATTTCGGTTCTGTCTTGGTACCATGGCCAAACACATCATTCATTTAAAATTTTCATGGCTTAAACTCATATTTGTTTACGGGCTCCTGCTCGTGCCAACTAGCCTTGGGCCCACTATAAGAGATTTTCAAAAAGCAGTTATCTTAGCCCCCAAGTTCCAAAATTGAGGCCTCCAACCTATCTGAGCTATTCAAGCTCCCATCAAGAAGGCCTCCCAAAAAGTTTAAGCAGTGGCACACAGTCAGAGGATAACACTTCTGATAAAAATAATCTTTCAATTGTCCATCACACAAACAGGGTTGATATACTTACAACCGGTAAGTATATTTTTTCCATGCATTTTCTCACATCACTCCTTCTAGGTATGATGTTAAAATCCCACATAGTTGCGGGTTTTCATTACCGAGGAGCTCATCATCCCAACCGGGTATGATGTAAAAATCCTACTCACCTGTTAATGTAGTGAATCCTTCTTAATCGGCTTTTTGTCTTCTCACGAGCTTGTCTTAGCTAGCGTTCCCAGTACTTCGTGTTCCTATACGATATGAACATGCTTGTTTATTATCCTTTTGCCTAATAGCCTTTATTCATCACGAATGAATAAAATACCCAGCTTTTCATTTAATTATAATTAGGTCCATAAAGTTCTTTTTATTTAACTTTAGGTCCCTATTATCGTTTTTCCCCAAATTGAGTCCCGAAACTTCAAAAATTTACTTTGGGACCTCAATTAATTCAAAATTACAAAAAGGGGTTCAAGTTTCCTAGATTCCCAATTTGGTCCTCATTTTTTTTCCAAAATTACCATTTTGCACCTACTTTACAAAAATGGTAAATTTTACCCCAATAATTCCAAAAATTAACCAATTGGTCCTCCAACATCTTTTTCATTCCCAATTGGCACTCAATTTTAGGAAATTGTACTTTAGTCCCTCGAATTTTTGAAATCCCCAAAATTCCCCCAATTTCAACCTTTCAACTGGGACAAATTTGATTTCATCAAATTAACCAATCAAATGAGGTTAATTATTAAAATTGAAGGTAGACTTAAGTTCCTACTTATCCATACGATTCAATTGCACTTTGAATCGCATGAATTGACACTGAAATGAGCTTAAACGGAGCTTCGCCGGAAAACTGAATGTAGAGAGAGAAAGCTTCGAAAGCTTACCATCGGGGGCGCGACAGTCCGAGCTTTCAATCTGGCAAATAGTACTTGTCTTGCCGTTCCTCCTAGAATCAAGAATAACCTTAATTCATGTCGAATTGAGGCAGAATTTGGTTAGTAAAGATTTGTTGGTTCTCTCTCTAGCACTGATCTAAATTCAAAGAGTGGAGCCAAATTGGCTTCCCTTTCCGCTCTAATTCGGTCGTAGAAGGGCTAATGAAGTGTTGAGAGAGCTTGGTTTGCATGAGGAGGGCTCAAATTAGTTGATTTCAGGTCGACAAAAACAAGGCAGCTTCGGTCTGTCGGAGCTACTTTTTACTGTTCGATCATGCCGCGCTTCTCTGATGACCCTCGGATCAATTGGAGACTACCACCTTGTAACTGACTTCTTCCTGAGTCTAAGGAACCCGACCACACCTTCTTTGACTTAGAAAAGACCTTATGTCGGAGCCCTTGTTCAAGCTTTGTCGGAAAAGTGAGTAGTTGAGAGAGAGTGAGGTTTTCATGTGTGTGAAGGATGAATGGAGAGGGGCTCTTTATATACGGAGCTCGGGAACTCTCCCACCGTCCGTTTGGAACCTTAATGATAGTCATTGATGGCCTGAAAGGTACTGAACAGAAATGTTTCCTCTTTGTCGGCGCTGCTCAATTTTCCGGCGAGTGAATAGTGTTGTCATTTAAAGGAAGAAGATGACACTGTTCTGAACCAGGTTCAACGCTTAAACCGGCCTGTTCAGGCCCAATTTGACCAAGTTTTTCAAAATTAAAATTTTTTAAATTTATCTAAATTCATTCTCTATCAAATGGTGGCCTCAATTCTCCAATTTGAATTTTTAAGCCACCTAGAAAAATCAATTTAGCATTCGGTTCAATAGTGGTTCAAACTGGTCCAATCTGGTTCGGACCCGGTTTACCTGAACCGGTCTGGTTTTCTCTCCCAAATTGTCCTAAGGTACTTTTCCAAAGTTTTTATGACTCTTTGGGTCACTCGGGAGTTATAAATCTCCCAATTTGCCCATTCTCTAATGATTGGGATTGGTGAATCGGTTCGGTTTTTCTCACCCGGTTTGACGGTTCTTTCCCTAGTTTTCCTTAACTCTAATGGGGGGGGGGGGGGGGGGGGGGTTTACAACCATATTTTGAAAACTCATATGAGTGGACCCAAGGCCAATGGAAACTCATCAAGCTCGTAAATAAGTTCTGATTTAAGAGCCAGATAAAATTATCACATATTGATAATGCTTGTTGATGCTGCTGAGCTAGAGTCGGGTTGGAGCCCATTGGGCTAGCAGAGCAAAGATAAAGCTCTTAAAACAAAAGACCTATGTTTGTGATTGCAATTGTTTGGAACCAAAGAGACACTTAGTATGGGGTAGTAATGGTTTTGAGGGCTACTAGACAGTAGGGTTGGTACAAGGGAAGTCATGTTATTCTAGTATGTCTTGAAGCTCTGGGAACTTCGTGTGCATGGAGATTGATGGGATAGAATAGTGGGATCTCACCCCTCCACTGAGTTTTAAACTCACCCCCTCTCTTACCCGTTTCAGGTCCTAAACATGGCATAAATGATGTTAGAGGACGAGTTACTAACTTGGTACGTGAATAATTTTTATTAGAATATCTGTGTACTAAAATAACTATTCTGGAAAAGTTTTGCAAAACTTATCTGATGCACTATTTTCTTTTTGGTGTTGAGCCTTGCTTCTGTCAGTACTCTAAAGAAGGAAATGGTTCCTATTATAGTATTTAGAAAAGTTGTGGGTTATTCCCAGGGTTTCGTCTAGATCATGTCCGGATGTGACAATTATATTTTTGAAAAATAAGTTTTTTAAGTTTGCATGCTTTTTAATTTGTGAATAGTAACACGTCATAGGTCCAATCATACTCAATGCAAGAAATCCCACTCATCCGAGATCTGTGACTTGTTCATTCCGGATGGATTTCCAATTTCTCTAGATGGTCTCATGGTTGTAGGTAAAAACTTTATATTCACACCTACATTATCACGGATAACGAATCTATCAATTATTTAAAATTTTCACTTAGATCCCTATATTTCCTTTCATTTACATATAAGTCGCTAAATTTATTTTATTGACAAATATATTCCTAATTATTTGCCATAATTTTTCAAATTTTGCTTTATTTGCAATTCCATCCCTATATATTTTTATTTAAAATAAAAATTTCCAAAATTACAAATAAAGCATTATATTTATTTTTTATTGTAATTGAATTCCCAAAAATTATTTTTAATTGTAATTAAGTCTCTAAACTCATCTTATTTACAAATTGACCCTCAATTTATACTAATTGCAGAAAAAATCCCCAATTAAACTCAATTAATTGCCTCTTATCATCTTTCTAATCTTCCCCCTTGCATCTCCACAATTATTCCAACCTTTATATTGTCCAATTTGGCCTAGATTTGAGTTCAAAATGAAGTTTCATTGGAAAATATTTCTAGAGAGATAAAGTTTTGATTTCTTACCAACAAGCATGTGATTGTCAAAGCTCTTGATATAGGAAGCTATTTCTCATTGAGAGGACCCTCTCAGGGTCAAATTTCACCTCAATTAATGGCTTGAATAGGGAGAATTCGATTAATAAACTTGTATAGTTTTCTTTTTGTAAATTCACTATTCTGGCAAAGGGCGACAACAATTGCTTACCTCAAAGGCTCAGGGAGGATGAGAGTCGATTGTGGAGAGTCATGGAAGAGTCAACCTAATCTTAGGAGGTCTGTGCGTGGCTCAAATTCAGCTCCAAAAGTTATGCTCAAACTCGACCATCGGAGTAGAGGTATTGTGCGGACTCACTAGTGCTTCTTAGGTAATCCTCGAGTTAAAATGAGTATATAGGAATGTAGAGGACTTCCTCAAGATTCCAGAGAACCCAACTTTGCATTTGAAGGTGAAGAAATAGGATGATGTCAGAGCTCTGGTTCAGAGATGGTCAGAAAATGGAGTAGTTCATGTTATTCGAGTTGTGGAGGTGTCGAGAATACAAATAGAGAGGAGCTTTTTATATAAGGATCTCGAGAATTGAAGGTTCTATCCATTCTCAGATGGTCAACCATCAATTCACCGATTTAATGCCTTGTTAGAGGGAGTTAAATCTCGCTAGAGTAATGGCAACAATCTCTCTCCCCTTTCGTTCAAAAGTCTGTAGGAAGAAGACAACAATGTGCGCGCGTGTGTAAGCTACCACATGGCATGCTAGGATTGGTTGGCATTGCTGACACGACCTTCCACTTAGCATTCAAGTCACCCTTTGATCTGTTGACCGAATACATGACGACCCCTCACTGGTCGCTTAATTTGACGTGGCCGCTGGTCAAATCTAACCCTTAGTTGACCCTAACAGGTGGCATCCTCCTATTGGATTATTTAAATTCATGAGTTTTCCCACCTAGCATACTGTGTTATTGCCATGTATCCTCCTTTGATTGGTTGTGAACATCCTACGTGACCTTGCCACATGTCAACTCCTAATTGGTCGACCCCTCTCAGATATCCTCCTTGGTTGCTGCCCTAGTATCTTTTCCATATGTCAACCTCTCATTAGTTAGCTTTGCTGACCAAGATTTTCTTTAGTGGATCATTAATTGAGGACATGTGTCACTCTCCGATTGGTTAGTATTTGGTGAAGTGAATTTTTCTTCGTTTGACAATTGACCTAGGATATGAGTCACACACTGATTGGTCATCACTTTTAGACGATGATTGAGTGGCTGACTAAGAGTGCTTCACCATGCGTTGTGCGATGATTGGTAGTGTGCACTGATTGGGCGCTGACCTAACAGGCGATCCATTGACTGACTGCACCGTTGACTAGCTTGGTTGGACTGGGTTCAGTGACTCGAAATTAAAAATCAGATGCTTCATGCCCAATTCGACCGATTTTCTAATAATTAAAATTTTCTAAATTCATTTTCTATATAGTGGTGACATCGATTTCCTAAATTGACATTTTTAAGTTATCTAAAAAAATGAATATTTGAACTAGTTCTTCCTAGTTCAATCTAGTTTAGGTTTGTTTCACCATGAACTGGATAGGTTTTCCTTTCATATGTGCTACATGATCCTCTTTCTTAACTTTTGGATTTTCATTGATTAATTGGGATTGTTAAAATTTTTGTTTTAGTTTCTTTTTACCAATTTCGGTTCACTTTAAACCTTGATTTTCTCTCAAATGTTTTTATGGTTCTCATTTCTAACTTTCTTGTTTTGAGTAAACATGGTTTACAATGGCCATCTCCCCAATTCACACAAAGGATTTAAGCCACACCTTTTCCTCGATTTCTCATAACCTGTTTCATATCACATGCTCCGGTCTTATGACCGGTTCCTATTTGTCCTTTGTAAAATCTCATTTGATTTTAGTGGGCATGACCTTATTCATTTGCACTATTTATATGAGTTTCTAAGTCCATCTTGCTACTTAGAATCACACAATCACTCAACAGGTTAATTAATGCCCCTGTCTATCCAATAGAACTCACTGTCAAACACCACTCACCTCAATTCCACAACTTTTTCGCCCCGTCAGCTATTTGAAATCTCGTTTTTTATTTTGTGTGAGTACTCCTTGCATTCACCGTAAGGTATATAATTACTATGGTCAGTCTCTCTACTAACCATTCATAGTTTATCCAATCGTACTCTCTTTTTGGTTAGGTTGGCTAACCCTTTTGGGTTCCGGTTAGCTAACTCATTAGTTGGTAACTTGACCTTTAGTCGAACCTTCTCTAAGGTTAACCTCTCGATCTTAAGCTTGTTCCCTTTTTGCCTAGAACTTAATGAAGTGCCCATAACTTCTTAACTCACCACATAGTGGTTCCATTATTCTCATATTACCATTTGGTCTTTACTTTAGGCAAAATTACCATTTTACCCTTATACTTTAAATTTCCTCTTTTTAGACCTTAAACTTCCTCAAGTCCTCCCATTTGGTCCCGACCCGATCTCGGGTCTGCTGGACCCGAACCCGCTACTCGGGTCCATCTTATTTTTTTAATATATATTTTTGTAATATATAATTTTTACTAACAATAAAAAAATTCTAAATTATTGTAATATTATATATTTATTATATTATTTTTTTCATTTGAAAGATTTTTTGTAAAGTTGGCTAAAACATTATATTACATAAATAAAATTTACTCAAAAATTACAAATAAATACAAATATAAGAGAAAAGCTGGCTGGGAAATAAATGAAAGTTTTCAAAAATAGCTTCTATATTTATATTAGAATACATTACAATAATAGCTATAATAATATATAACTAATAATTTCTAAAAAAAGAAAGCTTTACAACAATAATATAGTGAAAAATATCTTGTTTGTTGAATTAATAAGATGATATAATAAATAATAATACAAAAAATTATATTATTATTTTATTTTATATATACTATTTTTTATTAAAAATAAATATTAATTTGACTAATTTAAAATGTTAAATCTTAATATAAATTTTATTAAATAACAATATTGACCCAATAATACAAACTTATATGGGCTAAAATATTTTTTTAAAATATCTACTTTTTGTGAATTCATTGGAGAAAATAAAAATGAGCAATTAAGGTATTTAGAAAGTTTTGCATGTGAATAAAATTTAAAAAATTTTATGTTTACCATTTTAGTACCATGGTATTAATAATATATTTAAACAACTTTATTTTTAAAATTTTAATATAATTTTTTACCCATGACATTTATTATTTTATCAAATGGAATATACTCACCATTTTTTTGAGCATGCAGAATAAAAAATGGTACACATCAAATTTAAAAAAATATAAGTTAATAAAAATCAACTATTGTTTAGTAACTGCAATTTAAAAAAACTTAACCTCATTCATAATAACGGTTATAATTAAAGTTAATAAAAAGTACCTTAATATGTTTAAAATATTTAATTATTACAAAGTTCAATCAAATTATACCAAATACATACAAATATGGTAAAACATAATACAAAATACAATTAACAATTAAATACCACTTGATCCTACTTGATCATCATCATGAGCACACATCATTTGGACCAACATTAGTATTTGTTGAAAAATTTAACTATTGAAATAAATTATAGTAAAAGAATATATCGACATAAATGTAGAAAAATACAATACTAAGCAAATAACATATCGAGTATCTTTGCTCTTATCTAACTTTGTGCACAAATGAGTGCTTCAACTGCTTCATCGATAAATCAGCTACGGGATGAACTGATAATACGACTGTTGATACTCAATGCTGATTCCGAAGCAACCGGTGTAACTGGAATAACTAATATATTCTTAGCCATTGTTGATACTATTAGATATCAAGCATAATTATTTTTCGGCGAATGAAGTATGTTGAATCTATCTATATTAATTATCACGTCCTCATCCAAATATAAGTCCAACTCAAACTTTGATTTCTTTAGCTACTTCTTCTTATCTTGCTCAAATTTGATAAAAATATAAAATAGATTTATTTGCTACAAGTTAATTTCATTACTGGTGCATGCATCATTTTCAAATGACCTACACAGTAATGGCATATTCAACAAACAATATCTTAAATGTATTCATTATTGTACCTATTTCTTAATATGTCACTTCCTTTGATTCTTTATCAAAATAATATGTCAAACCATTCACCTTCCATGGTGGATCAAGAATTGTTGCAATTTCTAATATAACACTAACTTTTCACCAATATTTCTCAACTTTTTTTATCATTTTAGCAGCCATAACCTAATGTAGTATATACCACAATACATCTATCTACTAACAGGTGGGATAATTTCTACCATAAAATATAATTGTGGCATCATTGAACACACTAAGGTTGCTAATAATCTCATTTGCTAATGACCAATCTAATTCATTAGGCAAACATCTATATTATGAGTCACGCAATTTTAAACGAATAAAAATATCTTTGTACTCTAATGCTACCTACAACATCTTATAAGTTGAGTTACAACGGGTATTAGAATCAAGAGCAAGCTTATTACCCAATTCAATAGGTAAGTTATCTACAGTTTTCTCAAATTTCTCTAACTTATTTAGTGTACTAGTCCAATTATTCTTTTTTTTAGCACGAATTTTATCTTGTACCAAGCTATTTCCATTACAGCTCTAGCCTCTTATTATAACACCCAACTACACTGAAATATAGCCTTGATTATCCACACTCTCGGCGTCCCTTGCTATGATAATTGCTTCGTTTCTAGAGCTATTGTAGTGAGTCAAAATAACCCCCTACATTAATTTTCATAGTACCTTGCAGGAGACTCTACCACTTCCTGGTTAGCATAGCCCAGCTTTCATATTCTTCCAATCATATTGTCTTGGAGGTTCGCTCAAGGTGCTGAGCTCTATTATGGAGTCTTGATACTCCCTAGCAACTCTTTAGCCAGAATGTTCCTGGTAGACTCTCCACTTCCATTTTTTCCAAATTGTTCAATTTATTATGATAATTCTCTTCTTTATGTGCTAATTTGCCTCTCAAATTATTTTTCAAATTATAAATAAAAAAATCAAACTAGTATATTAGTCATATTCTCTCCACTTATCCGGCGAACACAAACATGCTGTCTAATAACCAACAATTTTTATGTGCAAGAAATTCCTAATTTTCGAAATTGTGTTAGTAGATACTTTTAGTACACTAGAATGATAAAATTCAGTGGCAATTCCTGTGCAATTTTCTACTCATTTATCTGTCTAATTGAACGTCCACATCACCTGCACGTTTGTGGCAGACTGACTTTCTGTAATCGTCTTATTTTTGTTCTCTTCGTAAAGTGAGATCGATTTCTACAGGTGTTGATCATGCACGATCAATTATGCGTGCTTGGCAACCTTCTTCCCACCTGTATTAGTCTGTGCATGGAGCTTTGTGTCTATTCGATGTACATTCTGCTAACTATGTTTTCCTTCAACGATTTGGTCCTCTCGCAGCTCTGGCCTGGAATGTCTGATATTGGGCTATCTACTTTGAGTTTCAGTTTTACCGGCTCTTTCCGTTCTTCCTGAAATTGTACTTGTACTAGGAATTCATTCCTCTACTGATTCTTGATTAAGGTTTTCTTTGTAGTTTTTCTGATGTGTTTAGTAGATACTGTGGCCCTCTCCAAATGATATTTGATGGATGATTGAAAAAGTTAACGCAAAATATTTGTAGCAGGCCATCGATCCTGTAGCCTAATCGACGAGCTGTTTTTTCTTTTCTTTTGGGGTTTAAAGCTTGTACCGTGTAAAGATAGAGGGATAATTTTGATGTTTTTCCCCATCGTTAGTTGAAGAGTTCATGCTCTTTCAGCTTGTTGCGTGAATCTAATATAAAATTTTCTCTAATTTTTTTCCTAGTAATTTCATCTTTGTGAGCCCGTGTAATAAAGTTTGATTTCTGATTCAAGGGCATATCCTCATCATGTCATCAAAAGCATTGGACTATGAATCTCTGAATGAAAATGTGAAGAAGGTCCAGTATGCTGTTAGAGGTGAGCTGTATCTCAGGGCTTCGGAGCTTGAAAAGGAAGGGAAGAAGGTAGCTGACTTTCTCCCTATCAATATCTATATTTTGGTTGAGTTTCCGAATATAAACTGGATTATGGCCTGTGCTTCAGATTATCTTCACCAATGTTGGGAATCCTCATGCGCTTGGACAGAAGCCACTAACATTTCCTCGCCAGGTAAAATAAGTCTCTAGCTGTTCCATTTCTTTGATGATCAAATTGTATGCTGGATTTATGCTTGAAATATTTCATTTGAGCGTAATATTAATTTTATACTTGAATTGACAAATGGAGAAATAATTGGGAGTAGATTGGACGTCTCCAAAATTTGAGCTATCAGCTCTATGATACTTTAAGTAAATATACATTTAAATACACTTAACTGCATGACTCAGATGTGTCTGGCGGCATTCCATGTCTCTTCCCGATTTATATGTACCCGAAAGCACTGTCTATTACATTTTAAGTGAATCCACTAAGCATGTCAAATTACTTCATTATCAGCCTATCCCATTGTCATTTTACTTTGGAATCAAATGGACACTTTTTTGCAGGTGGTTGCTCTATGTCAGGCTCCTTTCCTTCTGGATGACTCTAATGTGAGCCTGCTCTTCCCTGCTGATGCTATTGCCAGAGCTAAGCATTATCTCTCATATACCTCGGGTGGCCTAGGTATGTTCTGAGACAGATTTGACCTAGTATTTCAACTGAATCTTAATGATATGTAAAATAATGGCTTCAATTGTTCCATCTTCTCTTGACCCATTCTATGCACTCATTACCATTATCTCTTGATTCTTGAAATGGGGACATATATCAGTCATCAATCTGTAAGCCAAATTCATTGATATTCCTTTTTTTTAATCTCCTGAACAGGTGCTTATAGTGACTCCCGTGGTCTTCTGGAGATCAGGAAGGAAGTGGCGGACTTCATTGGAAGGCGTGATGGTTACCCAAGGTGATATGGCTTGCAGAGTTCTTTCTCCTCTAACCCATTTTCTTCAATTTTACATTATTTGCATGCTAGCATTAAATGTTGAATTTTTCTCGCTTTATTGGTAGTGACCCAGAACTTATATATCTTACTGATGGAGCAAGCAAAGGTGTCATGCAATTGCTGAATGCTATTATCCGTGGCCAAGGGGATGGGGTAGATCCTTTTCCCTTTCATGATACCACCTACTGTTTACTCTGCTTTTCTTTGGACACTTTCAGTAGTTGTCCTCTTTCCACTTTCAAGCACAAAAAAAATTCAGGTTCTATTTCATGGCCAGAAAAAAAATTCTGAATCTATTTCAATATTAACTCTTTTGCAAGATTCTGGTTCCAGTCCCACAGTATCCACTTTACTCTGCTGCAATAGCTCTCTTTGGTGGTTCCTTTGTCCCTTATTACCTTGAGGAAACTGCAAATTGGGGCCTTAGCGCAGCTGACCTTGGCCAGTCAGTTGCACAGGCTCGTGCCAAAGGAATAACTGTGAGCAATCTTTATAATTACGCCTTCCTCATTATCAATGAACCAATCCAAGAAACCAGGGAACCTTTGACTCTTGAAAAATCTAAGAGTACTAAGCCCCAAGTATGATAAGATCTTTCTTTTTCCCACTAATGTGGTACCTCCAACTTATATTTTGATTTTGTCATGTCTTGGGATATGATCAGGTAAGAGCGATGGTCATTATAAACCCTGGAAACCCAACTGGCCAGTGTCTCAGTGAAGCAAATCTGAGGGATATACTACAATTCTGCTACCAGGAGAATCTCGTCTTGCTTGGAGATGAGGTATACCAACAGAACATATACCAGGATGAGCGTCCTTTCATCAGTGCCAAGAAGGTATAACATCTCTTCCTGCTGCAACATTCTAATCATGGTTTTCTCAATGTGAGAACCCTCACCTGTCCATCTTTGAAGAACTATAAATATAGTTGCGCTTACTAAGACTAATATTTGAATGCATCCTACACTATTTTACTTGTCTAGTTGACTCAAACAGGAGTTATTGCTGCAGTGCTTCACTATTATTTCTTTCAGAAAGCTGGGGCTTAAGCCTTTTCATATTTTCTAACTTTTTTGTCAATTATGCTAAAACCTCCTTTGTTTCTCAAAGGTATTGATGGACATGGGTGGGCCTATTAGCAGGGAACTCCAACTCGTTTCTTTCCACACAGTATCCAAAGGCTATTGGGGCGAGTGTGGGCAGAGGGGAGGGTACTTTGAGATGACCAACATTCCTTCTAGGGTACTGGACTCATAATTAAGATTACCAGCTTGCTTCTGATTCAAAACAATTGTGTATTTCCAGTCATAAATGCATAAATATGCACTATTAATGTTCATCTTCGGTCCAATGTTATAGAGTGTTGAGGAAATCTACAAGGTAGCTTCTATTTCTCTCAGCCCAAATGTTCCTGCCCAAATCTTTGTGAGTACAACCTTCTCTTTGTAAAGTTTCCTGTGGTGTCTTCGATCCAAATCTAGTACTAAAATTTCTCTTCTTTGTACAGATGGGATTGATGGTTAACCCTCCAAAACCTGGGGATATTTCATACGACCAATTTGTACGGGAAAGGTACACCATGACAGCTATACTCGTCGCCTTATTTTTGCCTATAGAGGCAATGTCTAACAATAGCTCGTGCGGAAAACAGCAAGGGAATCCTTGAATCCTTGAGAAGGAGAGCAAGAATTATGACAGATGGGTTCAACAGCTGCATGAATGTGGTCTGCAACTTCACCGAAGGTTAGGAAGTTGCTGGATTCAGTGAATATTTCTTCTTTCCCCCTTTGGTTTCTTTAAGGTTGTCAAACTGCCCACCTTCTGTGTAGGTGCCATGTACTCGTTCCCTCAAATACGTCTGCCACCAAGGGCAATCGAGGATGCCAAGAAAGCCGGAAAAGCCGCCGATGTCTTTTACTGCCTCAAGCTTCTGGAGGCTACAGGCATTTCCACAGTGCCCGGTTCAGGATTCGGACAGAAAGAAGGGTGAGTAACGTATCTAACCTGAATCTTTCTCTTGATACAGTTTCCATCAAACTGTATATCCTGAAAATCAAGAAACCTTATGGACTGCTAAACTGGTAGATTATGCAATTTCGTCATCTATGAACAGTGTGTTCCACCTGAGGACGACCATCCTACCAGCCGAGGAGGACATGCTAGAAATCATGGAAAGCTTCAAGAAGTTCAACAATGAGTTCATGGAGCAGTATGAAGATCACCCCGGCTACCCGAGGATGTAGAAAGGTTGCCCTTAGCTTGGGGGATTTCATATGATGTATGTAATGATACCCAAAATCTTTTCTCATTGCCTCTACAACCTATTTGGGGGGGCAATCTTGTCTGAATTCTGATCTTTCCATATTCAGTGATGGACAAACTTCTCTTTTATACTCTGAACTCTAATCGGCGTTGAAAACTTAACCAGCTGGGCTTGATCTCAACGAGCTTGGACCATTGGGAACTGTTAGAATTTTAAGCATTTTTTTGCAGTGTTGCAAAAAAAAAAACTTTTTTTGCACGAATTCGTCTGTTAAGCTTAAGGTGCCACTTCTCTTGTGAGGTACGTGTGGTTTTTTTTTGCACTGCAAATTAATCATTTTTATTAATATGAAAAATTGGATACAATATTCCAAATACAATGAGAGGTCGTTGATTCATCCTGCCAGCATATTAGTTTTTAATGTAATAGGTAAAAGATTGTATATAATAATAATTTATCAGCATATTAGTTTTTAATATAATACGTAAAAAATTGGATATAATAATAAAACGACTATTTAAATCTCGATTAAAAAGTGTAATATAATATCAGAAAAAGAGTTTATAGATTTAATAATATAAGTTATATGAAAATATTCAAATTGTATAAAATAATATGGCTGCCCATATGCATTCGTATTTCACTGTTCCAATATTTAAATTAATTTGAGAGTGCACAGTGCACATTGAGAATTATGCGATTCCATTTTTGTTACATACGGAATCTCTAAAATAGTAGTATGTGCTTCAATTTCTAATGTATTACCTATGAAATAAATACTTCCCCTCCTTCCATACACCCCTCAATCCCTAATAATGAATCTAATACTTGTACTTTTACCTAACACTCAAATGAGTAATCACAATTTAACTTAATTAACTCTCACTACGGGGCACCCATACTCTAGCTTGATTTAATCTATTTTTAATCTTTATTTTTTTTAATATTTTATAATAATTAAAATATTACTTAATTATTATATATATTAATATACATTTATTACACCATTTAATATAGTAATTTATTACAACACTTAATATAGTGACGTATTTGTAACGATTTATTATTTATTATTGAGTTGTATATAAATAGAATGTTATAATACCATAAATACAATACAATCTTATTTGTGTACGCTCTTTCTCACTACTCTTTTTTTTTCTAAATTTCTTTATTTCCTTTATATTATCAGAACCAGTCTAAACTTTAGCATCATTGTTACAACTTTGAATATCTAGAACACATCTGCTGCCTACTATTGACGACTCTTTAATAACCACCTTCTATTCAAAACTAATCTTCTCCGTACGTGGTATCAATATTCTCATCATTCTCTATAAATATAAGTTCTTCTACCACAGTAATCCTTCCTACTTCACTTCATACATTGCCTATCAAGTTAGACAATACTAATTACTATCTTTGAAGAAACAATATCACAAATTTGCTGCAAGCATATTAGTTATTTGGATATGCAGATGGTAGTATCCCTCAATCCAAATCCACTATGATGCTGAAAGAAGGAGCTACTGAGCTTGAAATAATCAACCTGGAATATGAAGCGTGTACTATTCGGGATAAGTTCACTTTAACAACTATAATTACCTATTTATCTACTGAGGTGAATTTACAGATAATCGGAGCTATTACCTCTATAGACGCCTGGAGTCGGCTTGAAATTTTGTATAGCTCCCAAACCCGCGCTCAAAAGGATATCCTTGATCAACAGTGGAGAGAGTTGAAGAAGGGAGAATAGCCTATGACATCTTATTTGGCAACCATTTCCAACTTAGCTACCTCTTTTGCTCAAATCGGTCGTCCGAAACCAGATCATGAAATCAAGGACAAATTATTTGATAGTTTAGATAGGGAATGAGAAGCTCTTACCCTTGCAATGTCACTAGTTCTCGAAGCAATGACTCTTGATTCGCTAAAGGCCCTTCTCCTTGCTCAAGATGCACGACGAGTTCAAAAATATGGTACTAACTCTAGCTCTAGTAGTGCACTGCTCTCTAGCATACTCAGAGATTTTTCTAAGTCTGCATCTCATGCTGCTGCCTTCTCTAGTCGCGGACCACGAGGACTCCTTCCAACTCCACCCCGTCCTCGCTTTAGTGATCTTAGAAACCATAATCGTAGAGGAGGACGCAATGGAGGAACTGATAGAGGCTGGGGAAAAACTCTTGAAAATCGTGGGAATTTTTCTTTACAGGGATTCAAACCACGTGGATCTGGACCACATTTCAGCTCATGTCAAACGGATGCCCAACCCACCACTACAATTCAGCCCACTTCTCCTAAGCCCACCTCTTCCTATAGTGTGATATGCCAGCTATGTGGGCTCATTGGCCACTCAGCCCATCACTGTCCATTATTCGAATTAAAGCCCACATCCTCTACTGCTCAAGCTCATTCTTCTTATGGACATAAACCCAGTCCTCATCATCTAGACTGGTATGTCGATTCAGGTGCTACGAGTCATATTACTAATGATCTGTCACACTTGTCTATTTAGGATGATTCGACACTCCTTGAGCACCTCACGATCGGAGATGGGATAGGTTTACCTATTATCTCTTCTGGATCTGCCTATTTAACTTCACATTCCCGATGTTTCTCACTTACTAATATTTATTATGTTCCCAAAATTTCTCTCAACTTATTATCTGTGTCTCGTTTCACTCAAGACAATTTCTGCTACTTTGAATTCTATTCCACTCATTTTCTTATCAAAGATCTCTTTTCTCATCAGGAGCTGCTTCACGGGAGTCGTAGGAACGGTCTCTACTATTTACGCACTCGTTGTAATATTTCTTCTATTGCTTGTATTAGTCGCATAAAGTCTGTTCCTAGGTGGCATCAACGTTTGGGTCACCATTCTTTTCAAATTATGAGTCATGTGCTTTCAGATCATTTATCAATGAGTAATATTTCTCCATTACCCTTTTGTGACTCATGCTCTTGTGGTAAAATTACTCAACAACCATTTCCAGTCACTCACCATAAGAGTACCTATCCTCTCAAATTAATTCACATAGATATTTGGGGACCATCCCCCATTATTTCCTCTACAGGTCATCGCTATTATGTTCATTTTTTGGATGATTATAGCAAATTTTCATGGTATTTTGTTATGAAACAATGATATGATGTTCTCTCTGTTTTTCGTGCCTTCCGTTTACAAGTTGAAAATTTACTTGGTCAACGGATTAAATCTCTCCAATCTAACGGTGCTAAAGAATTTCTTTCTAGTGCTTTCCAATCTGAGTTACAATCCGCAGGTATTCTCCAACGGATCTCCTGTCCACACACACCTCAACAAAATGGATCTATCGAACGTAAGCATCGTCACATTATCGATATGGGTCTTACTCTTCTTATTCACTCTCATGTTCCCACCAAATATTGGCCGTTTGCCTTTGAGACCGCTGTCTTCCTTATCAATCGCCTTCCCACAAGATCTCTCCACTTTTGATCCCCATATGAGGTACTTCACCATTCTACTCTTGATTATAAGTTACTTTGAGTTTTTGGTTGTCGTTGCTTTCCTTATCTCCGCCCTTATCTTGCTCACAAACTTCAACCTCGTTCAACTCCTTGTGTGTTTCTTGGATATCCCTCCAATTATCTCGGATATCATTGTCTTGATACTAAAACAAGATGCATATTTCTATGTTGCACAGTCCATTTTGATGAATCTATTTTTCCATTTGCCTCCTAGAGTTCCACATGTATGCCTTCCCCTCCTCCTACCGTGCACCCTCCTATGGTGAATCTCCCCACACCCGTCCCGTCTCCACCTCCGGACTCAGGTATGTTGCCCCAATCTCCTGTACAAACACAAGTTGACTCACCTATTGTTTCTGTTGAAGATGATCATGCTGCACCATCTTCCTCTCCTACATTAGATCATGCTCCTGCTCCACCTCTAGTTTCGCGTATGGTGACTCGCTCTCAAGATGGCAGTCTACCTTAATGACGCTTCACTATTGATCCTACAGTGTTCATTGCCTCTGTGGAACCCCATACTTATTCCCAAGCTTCTCGTCACTCCTTTTGGGTTAAGGCTATGCATATTGAGTTTGCCGCTCTTCTTCACAACCAGACTTGGGATCTCGTGCCCGCTCCACCTAGTCGGCCTATTGTAGGGTGCAAATGGGTTTACAAAATCAAGCATCATTCTGACGGCTCAATGGCTCGATATAAGGCTCGTCTTGTCGCTAAGGGCTACTCACAGCGTCCTGGTCTTGATTATGATGATACCTTCAGCCCTGTTATTAAACCTGTTATTATACGGGTAATTCTTTTCCTTGCTGTATCTTTCAATTGGACCATTCATCAGCTTGATGTGGATAATGCTTTTCTTCATGGTTATCTCAATGAGGAAGTTTATATGGATTAACCCCTTGGATTTGTTGATCCTTGCTTTCCTAGCCATGTTTGTTGCCTACGCAAATCTCTCTATGGCCTCAAACAAGCTCCTCGTGCTTGGTTCTTCCGCCTGAGTTCCTATCTTCATCAACTTGGTTTTTGTAGCTCTGTTGCTGATAGCTCTCTATTTATTTATCGCACGAGTGAGTTTGTTATTTTTCTACTTATCTATGTTGATGATATCATTCTCACTGGTTCTTCTGCTACACCCATTGGGAACATCCTTCATGCCCTTCATAGAGAATTCTCTATTAATGATCTTGGTCTACTTCATCATTTTTTAGGTATTGAAGTTACTGCTCACTCTCATGGTTTATATCTCACACAACAGAAGTATATTCGTGATCTTCTCTCCCGGGCTGCCATGAGTACTTGTAAGCCCATTTCCACGCCAGTTGCCTCTGGTCCCTAACTTTCACAATATGATGGCCTTCCTCTTCCCGATCCTACTGAATATCGTCAACTTGTGGGCTCTCTACAGTATCTTACTCTCACTTGACTTGACATCGCATATGCGGTTCTTCAGGTTTGTCAATTTATGCATCGTCCCACCACTACTCATTGGACTGTTGTTAAGCGCATTCTTCGCTACCTTCAAGGGACACTTCATCATGGTCTTACTCTCTGGCGAAATCCTCCTTCTGGTTTTCACTGTTTTTCTGACGTTGACTGGGCCAGAAATCCAGATGATCGACGTTCTGTTAGTGGTTTTACAATTTTTCTTGGCCACAATCTTATCTCATGGAGTTCTAAGAAACAACGAACAGTCACTCGATTTAGCACTAAGGCCGAGTACAAAAGTCTTGCCAATGCAACCGCTGAGCTAATCTAGCTTCAGTCTCTTCTTAAAGAACTCGGCATCTCTTCCACTTATTCTCCAGTTTTGTGGTGCGATAATCTTTCAGCCATTTATCTCACTGCCAACCCTGTCTTCCATGCTCGCACAAAACATATTGAGATTGATTTTCATTTTGTTCATGAACAAGTGCGTCAAAGTTTACTCAGTGTTCGTTTTATAGGAACTACTGTTCACCAAAGGTCTCCCTTCGACCTATCTCTCTCTTTTACGAGACAAGCTCAACATACGTGAACTCCCGCTTGCACGGGAGTAATAACCAAAATATTACTTAATTATTGTCTATATTAATATGCATTTATCACACCATTTAATATAGTGATTTATTATAGCACTTAATGTAGTAACGGATTTGTAACGATTTGTTATTTATTATTGAGTTGTATATAAATAGGATGTTATAGTACAGTCAATAATACAACACAATCTTATCTATTGTGTGCGCTCCTTCTTTTCTAAATTTCTTCATTTCTTTTATTTTGTACAATAAAAAAATTCAATAATAGCAAATAATATATATTATTACAATTTTGTAGGTAGATGATTACCTTAAACAAGCTATCATTCTTTTTATTTCGGTAATAAACTGCACAAAATTCACCTAAATTCCATAAATAAATACCTAATTGTCTAGTGCATTTACATATAAATAACTCATAATTTAATATTTTCACATACCCATAGATATGACTATCACTACATCTACTTATTTTTCGAATAGAAAGTGTATCGAAAACAACTCTCCAAATAAAATGTCTAACTTTATACTTGTAGTCCAAATTAATTTAGTAGTATAAAATGAGAAAAGATAACTAAGTAAATATATATATATATATATATATATTTTGTAAAAGAAAGCTATATGTCGATATAATCGATATCGGACTCGAGTGTCCCCATGGCCAAATAAATCTCTTCTATAGGTACCACTCTGATAGGGTTTTATGAAAAACACTCACATCTTATTTCAAGAATAGAGTTCTAACATTCTCATAATTCTAGTCATGCGTCCTGTGATTCATGAGGGTTTGGTGGGTGAGGTGCTCAGGCGATGATCGTCTAGAATGGGGATCCAACAACCCCGTACTCTTATTTAACCCCAATCTCCCACCTGCGAGGTAAGTGTTGCTCACCCAAACACTCTCCTCCAAAGTCATGGTGGATGCATCCCTAGCTTCTTAGAGAAAAGTCAAAATTGTGAAAATATTTACTTTTTAACACTATAACACAAAAAAATTTTAGGTTAGTAAGAATTCGAAAAGTTGTGTTCATTAATAGTGCAATGTTACATTTATGTATATACTTAAATCTCATCCATCAATTTACTTTATTTGCATTTTAATCCCCAAATAATATTATTTAAAATAAAATTATCCAAAATTACAAATAAAGTATTATAATTATTTTTAATTACAATTAAATACCCAAAACTTATTTTTAATTATAATTAAGTCCCTAAACTCATCTTAATTACCAATCATCCCTCAATTTATACTAATTACACAAAAAATCCCCCAATCGCCAATTTCTTAAAAATTACATTTTGGCCCTAAAATCTCAATTACTCAAATTGACCGACTAAACTCGATTATTTGCCTACTATCATGCTGCTAATCTCCCCTACCTTTCCATGATCATTTCAAACTTTGAATAATGCAATTTGACGTAGAATTGAGCTCAAACGAAGTTTAATTGGAAAATATTTCTAGAGATAGAAAGGCTTGATTTCTTACTAGAAAGGGTGTAGTTGTTGAAGCTCTTGATATGGGGAGCTAGCTCTCGTCGAGAATATTATCTTATAATTAAATTTCACCTCAATTGGTGCCTTGAGCAAGGAGAATTTAACCAACAAATTTTTCATAGTTTTCTCTCTGTAAATTCACTATTCCAACGAAGGGTGACAACAATTACCTACCTCAAAGGCTTAGGGAGAATGGGGATTGGTTGTGGAGAGTCATGGGAGGGTTGGCATGACCTTAGAAGGCTTGAGGGTAGCCCGAATTCAGCTCGAAAACCTTTGCTCAAACTCGACTGCTGGAGTGACGGTACTATGTGACCTCATCGTCACTTTTATAATTACCTTTGTGCTAAAAGGATTATGTAGCAAGCTAGAGGACTTTCTTAGGATTTCAAAGAACCCAATTGCATGTTCGAAGTTGAAGAAATGGGTTGATGTCAGAGCTTTGGTTTAGATATGGTAAAAAAATTGGGGTAATTCATTTTTTCAAGCTTTCAAGGATGGAGAGGATGATTGGATGGAAGCTTTTTATATAAGGAGCTCGGGGACGTCCGTTCCTATCCATCCATCCATCAGTTGACCATTAACTCTCTGATTTACTGCCTTATCAGAGAGATTTAATGGCTGCGAGAGTTATGGTATTGTTTATCCTCCTTCCCTATTCAGTTAGCTGAAGGAAGAAGATAATATTGTGCACATACGTACGAGCTACCATGTAGCGCTCTATGATTGACTAGTTTTACTGACACAACCTACCACTCAGCAGCTGAGTCATACTTTGACTCATTGACTGGCCACGTAGCAACCTCTCAATGGTCGCTTTTCCCTATGTGGCAATTGACTGAATCTGTTTATCCGATGACTGTACCACATAACATCCTCTAATTGACTAGTTTAAATTCATCAGTTTCCCACTTGATGCACTAGGTCAATGCTACGTGTTAGCCTCTAATTAGCTAGTTTAGGGTGAACCGGACCTGAACTGGATTGAACTATGTTGAACCATAATGAACTGGATTGGAAAATTATTTTTTCTAGGTGGCTTGAAAATTTCAATTTGGAAAATTGAAGCCACCATTAGATAAAAAAAATGAATTTAGAAAAATTAAGAAAATTCTAATTTTGAGAAAACTAGTCGAATCGGGCCTGAACCAACCAATTTTGGCATTGAACCCAATTGAACCGATCCGGTCGAGAACAGTGTTGTCTTCTTCCTTGGGATGACAACAATGTTCATATGGCAGAAAAACCTTCCTTTTTCAGGGAGGGAATATTTCCTCCAATTTGGTATTTTCTAAAGAGGATAAGCTCGACCAATATGGAAACTGGGAGAGTAGAGGTTCCCTAAGCTTCCCTACATTCATCCTCCACACACCTCAAATCCTCTCCTTTGAAGTGCTCCATTTTCTTGCGAAGCTCAAACCAGAGCTCCAACTCGGGCACTTTTCTTAGCCTTAAAAGGCAAACGCGGGTCGTACAGACTCAAGGGGAAGTCATGTCATGCCTTGACCCCCTTTGGTCGGATCCCCATGAGCAACCTATGACTCCCTTTGGTTCATTAAGGGTTTCATCCTTTTCTAAACTGCGAGGAGTAAGGTGTCCTTTTACCTGTCTTTCGTAGAATAGCATTATACAAAAATATATATTTTAAAGTAGACATACTTGTCTTAAGTTCCAATATAGGAGGGTCTTTAAGATTGGTATTTTCCTTGGTTACCTAAAAGGGGTAAAAGGGAGGGGGTGAGTTCTACAATGTAGTGAGCGGGTGTAGGGAGTGAGTTTTCAAAAATAGCTTTATCCAACTCATGCTAAGGTTACCATTTCCTTTAAAAAGGATTTTCCTCAATTTTGGTTTTCAAACCATTTTCATTTCCGTATTAGGTGTGTTTAGCTCTCTTAGACCATCCCCTCACGTCGGGAGGCGTTTAGCAAACAAACACATGCCCTTCATTAGGAAGGGTACACACATTCATAGGTGCATCCCGTCCATTGCACCCACTTGTGGATCCGAGCGTCTTTATCATCCACCAAGATAGAAGTTCGTTCACTTCTACCCTGGGTCTGAGTGGATGTTCTTGACATCCGACCCTGAGACCCGAATGGCACTCCGTGTCTATATGAGGATAGAGATCTCATCCCGACCCCACCCCTGTCTCATGCGCAAGAAGTTACTCTAAGCTTCAAGACTAACTGGCATGATGAACTGCCCTTATCTCCACCATGTCGTCTAGTAGCTCTTAGGACACACCACTACCCCCTAGGACGTCTTGATGGTCTCGTACCACAAGTTCATGCACAAACAAGAGTTTTCCACATATAACTATTATCTTTGGTGCTAACGGTCCAATGACCCTGACGCTCAATCCGACCTACTACTATTTATCTAGGCCGGCCCATCGACCTGGCCCTGACGTACTACTGCCAGTCCATCGAGTACTGTTGATCCTGACCCGGTACTGGGCAAAATCATACAATCAATTTCATTAGAAATTTCCATGACTCTTCTTAATCAAATTTGTTTACAAGTTCCTGCTTGTGCCCACTAGCCTTGGGCCCATTGCACGTGTTTTTTTTTCCAAAACTGGGCATTTATCCCCATGAGTTCAAAAACTGAGGCCCTTGGCCTATTTGAGTTTTTCTAGCTCCCATCAAGAAGGTCTCCCAATGTTTTAAGCATTGGCACATAGTCAGGGGAGAACACTTCTAACAAAAATTTATTTTCAACACATCACACCAACCGGGTGTGATGATATCTCGGTAGGCGTGTTTCTCCTTTTATCAAGGAAACTCATCATACCAATTGGGTTTGATTATATCTACTTACAACTAGTAGGTAGGTTTTATCCATTAAAGATAATGCTCATCATCCCAACCGGTATGATGTGTAAATTAGCCCACTCACAACTGGTAAGTAGGTTTTTAACTTTAAAGTTGTTCATCACCCTAACTGGGTATAATGTTTAAAAGGCCCCACTCACCCGATGACTGTGACGTGTTTGTGCCCAATCGGTTTTCCAATTCCACGCTAACTTTTCCTTACTGGCATTCCGCTCTCTCGTATCCATACATGATTTGGGGCATTTTTATCAATTAAAGTTTGGCATGACAACCATCGTTTTCTCACGTATGAGCGACTAGACTCAAAATTATTGGTTTATTGCACTTAGGTCCCTAAAGTTCATTTTCCTTAACGTTAGGTCCTTAATGCTAATGTTTTCCCAAATTGAGTCCCCAAGACTTCCAAAATTCCCTCTGGGTCCTCAATTTACTCAAAATTGTGTAAGGCGCTGAAGTTTTCCAAATTTACAATTTGGTCCCTAACTTTTCAAAAATTACAAATTTGTCCATACTTTCCAAAAATGGCAATTTGGCCCCAAATGTTCCGAAAATTGACAAATTGGTCCCCCAACATCTTTCTCATTGCCAATTGGCCTTCAATTTTTAGAAATTACATGAATGTCCCACAATTTTTCAAAATCCCCAATTTTCCCCAAAAATTTCTCCCAATATCTCCCCTTTAAACACACTGAATATGATTTCTTCAAATTGGCCATTCAATGGTGGTTAATTGCTCCAATTTATGGTATGGATCAGTTACTACACTTCCATACAATTCAATTGAGCTTTGAATTGCATGATTTGGGTCCAAAATGAGTTCAAACGGAGCTTCGCCAGAAAACTGTTCATAGAGAGAGAAAGCTTCGAAAGCTTACCGTTGGAGGTGCGGCTGTCTGAGCTCTCAATCGGGGGAGGTAGCACCTGTCCTGGGGGTTCCTTCTAGGTCAAGAATCGCTACAATTGAAGTCCAATTAAGGGTGAATTTAATCAATGAAATTTGACACTTTCTCTCTCTAACACCGAACTGCAACGAATAAGGATGGCCAAATTGGCTTACCTTTTAGCTCTGTTGAGGTAGTGTGAGGGCCGTAGGGGTGTTGGGGAGGCTTGGTTTGAACGAAGGAGGTTTGAATTTGGCCGAATTCAGCTCGGCCAAAATAGGGTAGCTTCGGTCTGTTGGTGTTGTTTCACTATTTGATTCCGTCGGCACTTCTCTAATGGTCTTCAGGTCGAAAGGAGGTTGCTATTAGGTAGCTGACTTCCCCCAGAGTCTGTAGGACCCATCCTTGCCTTCCAAGGCTAAGAAAACTACCCAAGTCGGAGCTCTAGTTTGAGCTTCACCGAAAAATGGAGTAGTTGAGAGAGAATGGCGATTTGACGTGTCTGAAGGATGAATGGAGAGGAGCTCTTTATATAAGTAGCTTGGGGACCCTCTGCCCGACCACTTTCCATTTTTGTTGAGCTTATCCTAGCCCAAAAATGGCATGACCGAAGCGGTTACACCTTTGTTGGAGAAGAAAGTTTTCTGCATTAATGTATAGTGATGTTATCTTTAGAAAGAAGATGACACTATACCGAACTGGAATTGTGAAAATTGGCTGGTTCAAGCACGATTCGATTGGTTTTCTCAAATCTAAAAATTTCTAAATTTATCTTAGACTCATTTACTATCCAATGGTGGCTTCAATTTTCCAATTTGATCATTTTATGCCACCACAAAAAATGAATTTAGAATTTGGTTCATGTATGGTTCAAATTGATTTAATCTGGTTCACCCTGAACCGATTTGGTTTTCTCTTCCCATTTGTTCCAATGTTCTTTTCCATGATTTTTATGGCTCTTTAAGTAAATTGAGATTTACCAATTTCCCATTTTACCCTTTATTTACCGGTTTGGGCTCGTTGAACAACTTGATTTTTTCTTTTAAATTGACTGGTTATTTTCTTGGTTTTTCTTATCGTTAAAAGATGGGGTTTACAACTCTCCCCTCCTTTTAGGGGTTTCGTCCCCAAAACTAAGTCGGCAATCCTTTGCATTCAGAGTAACTTCCCTTGATGTTCTCTTGGGGTTTGCTCGACATGCTATCACTTTGGTTGTTTCCTTCACTTAGTCCTTTATTCATGCACTTAAGAAATCTTTCTTCCTTTCCATTTTCCATTCACTCGATAGAGTGTATCCTTATTAGGTATGATTTACCCCCAAATCCAAAGGTTCACCCTTAGGTCCACTTCATACTCTACTTAGGGTAAGACTCTTATTCTTGAGTGTTTTCATCTAGGTCATTGGGTTGGATGTTCCATAAATGTCCCATCGTCCATGTTCCCATTTATTTCCTTGGTCGTTGATACTCTTTAGCTCATCATCATTTCAGACCTTTTTTTGTCACGCCCTGACCCGGTTTGGTCGGATCCCTATGATCAACCCGCCACTCTCCCGGTTTATTAAAGGGTTTCCCCTTATCGTAAACCGTAAAGAGTAAGGCGTCCTTTAACTTGCACCTTTTCCCTAGAATAGCATAATCAAAATTGTATGGAATTTAAAACTTTACATACCTGTCTTACAGGCATCTTAGTTGACGATCTTTAAGGGGAGGCTTCCCGAGATTTCCTGAAAGGGATATAAGGGAGGGGGTGAGTACGACTACTCAGTAAATGAGTTTTTAAAAGCTTTTGACATTTAAGAAAAACATTTATATGGAGTGTGCCAGACTCTTTTGTTTTAAAAAATCCCATCATTTAAAAATTTAGATTTTTCCATTATTTCTTAATTACCACGGTGTGTCATCACCCAACACACATCCTTCATCATGAAGGTTACACACATTCGCAAGTCAGTATCACTACTGAACTCGCTAGTGGCTTCGGAGTGACTTTTCCTACCACCCGGATAGAAGTACGACCACTTCTACCCTGGAAATGAGTGGATGTACGTGACATCCTACCCACAATCCCGAAATCACTTCTTCATGTACGTATGAGGACAGAGACCTCATCCTGTCCCCACCCCGGTCTCATGCGCTTCGTGCTACTCCAGATTTCGCACAGACACCTGGAACGACGAACTGCCCTTATAGCCACCAGGTCGTCCAGTGCCCTTAGGATGCATCACTACCCCTCATGGGCGTCTTGATGATCCCGTACTCACAATGCATGCACAAACAATGTTTTATTATATTGCCATGTAATCTGTGGTGCCAGTAGTCCAACGGCCTCGACTCTCAACTCAACCCACAGCTGTTTGTCTTGACTAGTCCGTCGACCTGTCATGTCGCACTATTGCTAGTTAATGCCGTGAATTCCACTAGATTGGTTCTTTGTATTCACGCGAGCTTGTCCTTGCTGGCGTTCCCGGTATTTAACGTTCCTACACGATATGAACAACCTTGTTCATTATTACTCGGCATAACAGCCTTCATTCATTAATGAATGAGAAAACCCAAACTTTTAGTTATTTGTAATTAGGTCCCTAAAGTTATTTCTCTTTAACTTTAAGTCCCTAATGTCAGTTTTTCCTTAAATTGAGTCCCGTAACTTTTAAAATTTATCGTGGGACCTCAATTTATTCAATTTCACCAAAAAGGGGTTTAATTTTCCAAATTTCCAATTTGGTTCCCCAATTTTTCCAAAATTACCATTTTGCCCTTCCTTCACAAAAATGGTAAGTTTTTCCCCAAAATTTCCAAAATTCCTCAATTGGTCCTCCAACATTATTTTCATGCCCAATTGACCCTCAATTTCATAAAAATATATTTTGGCCCCTTTGAATTTCGAAAATCCCTAAAATTTCCCCCAATTTCAACTCTTCAACACTACCGAATTTAATTTCATCAAATTAACCGATCAAACACTTCTAATTATTAAAATTGGAGTTGAAATTGAGTTCATGTATGTTCATACAATTCTAAGAAACTTTGAATCACAGATTTTAACGTCGGAACGAGCTCAAACGGAGCTTTGCCGGAAAATAGACTGTAGAGAGAGAAAGCTTCAATTACTCACCGGTGAAGGCATGACAGTCCGAGCTTTTGATCTGGGCAGATAGGCCTCGTCCGGAGGTTCAACCTAAAATCAAGTATTGTATCAATTGATGCGGAATTGGATTAGAATTTCGTCATTGAAATTCGGTCGACTCTCTCTCTAGCACCGATCGAAAATTATAAAGGGGAGCCGAATTGGCTTATCTTGCGGTCCTAATTTTTCCGTGGAAAGGCTGAGGAAGTGTTGGGAGGGCTTGGTTTGGCCTGAGGAGGGCTTGAAATGGCCGATTTCAGCTTGGCCGAAATAGGGTAGCTTCGATCCGCCGGAGTTGCTTCACTATTCCATCATGTCGGCGCTTCTCCAACGATTCTCAGATTGACTGGAGTTTGCTATCAGATAGCTGTCTTCTCCCCGGTTCTAAGGAGCCCGACCTTTGTTCAAGTCGAAGGTCTGGTTCGAGTTTTATTGGGAAATGGAGCTGTAGAGAGAGAGAGAGAAGTGTTCAGGTGTGAGGAGAATAAAATGGGGATGACCTCTTTATATAGTTGTAAAACCCGTGTATTAAATGGGCGAGATTTATTACTAGTATTAATATTGCCATAAATTATTGGTATTAATTCCAATAATTTAATTTCGGTATTAAATTATTGGTATTAATTTCAATAATTAAATATATATTAATTGATGGCTATTTATGATAAGCCGTAGGTCACCCATCCTCACACTACTCTCAATTAAGCACGCTTAACTTTGAAGTTCTTATGTAATCTAGTTCACCTAAACCAATTTGGTTTTTGTTTTCTAGTTTGTCTTAAGTTTCTTTTCCAATGTTTAATAAATCGTTTAGATCAACCAAAAGTTGTAAATTTTCATATTGTTTATTCCCAAATGTAAACCGGTTTGGTTTTCTTATTCGGTTTGACCGGTTCTTTTCCCGGTTTTCCTTAACTCAAATGTGCAGGGTTTACATTTTTTGTCCTTAACCTTGTGGGTTTTGATATGACCCCCTCTTAATCTTATTTTAGTCCTTCTTCCATCTTTTGTTTACTACAACTCCGGTCCCAATTCTTAGGTTTGGCTTTGTCATATTTAACTAATAGACTCTTTCTTAATTGAATCACATTTTCCTGGGACCGTTTGGCCTTCATGTCCCTTACAACATGACGTGTTCTAGAATTTTCTTTGTCCATTATAGTTTTAGAACATTTTCTCGATAACGTTTATGCCTTTCCAACTGTTAGGAGTCGTGTGGCTTCGTCCTTTCTTATTACCCAATAGTATTCCCCAACTACCTTCGGCGTTATCTAATTGTGCCTTAAATTTTGACATCATGGTCGTGTAGGTTTTTCCTTATCTACTCATTCCTTACCAACTTCCTTATTGGTTTTTTCTCCCGGTTCCAACCATTGAGTTTCCCGATGACTTACCGACACATTAGGATTCCACTTCTCTTATGTCCTTTGTAAAAACTGTCCATTAGGACTAAAGAAAATCGGGAAAAGAACCGATATAGGTTTATACATGAAGAAACGAGCCATTTAATGAAGAGAAAATAGTTAACGTGAGAAATTGGAAAATCCCAAGTGACCAAATATTTACAAAAATTACAAGGAAGAACTAGGAAGTGGAATTGAGGAGAGAACCGAACCGGTTCGGGATGAACCTGAATCGAACCGGACCGAACCAACATGAACCATAGTGAACTGGATCACAAATTCATTTTTCTAGGTGGCGTAAAAATATCAATTTGGGAAATTGAGACCACCATTAGATAGAACATGGATTTAGATGATTTTAAAAATTTTTAAATTTAAGAAAAATGGTCGAACTAGGTTTGAACTGGCTGATTTACGAATTTTAGGCAACGAACCCGGTCTGACCGGATTGGACCGATCAGCAGACAATAGACCGCGGCCAACGGTCAACGGATAGCTGGTGCCCTGTCAGCTGCCTTACGGACACGTCAGCCAATGGGAGGCTACCACATGTTCAGTAAATGGTCACCTAGCGCTCGTTAGCCCGCCACGCAGACATGAGCAACCAATGAGAAAAATTGACACGGCTGCCGAGTCAGCACTCCACGTCAGAAAAACTGACCAGTCATAGTGCGTCACATGGTACAATCGCCACCATCTTCAACCTTTAGATGCTGATAAAGAAGAGAGAGGAGAGAGATTTGTCGGAAAAGCCAAAGTCTCTGACTACTAAAAAAATTCTCTGGTCAAGTCGCCGGTAGTCGAGTCGGAGGCCGAATCTTATGCTGGTGGGTAGCCTAAATAGTTGTCGAGCTCCCTATGTAAGGAGCACCCCTTCATTCATTCTTAGCATCCCACAATCGAGCGAATAAGAAGAAGAGTACATTTTTCAGTGAGCTGCGAACCAGATCTCTGACGACGATACTTTTCTTAACCTCCAAAGCCACATTAGGTGTCTTTGGAATTAGGAGGAAGTGCTCTACTTGACCACACCTTCCATTCAGCTTGAAAGCCACCGAGGAGGAACGAGGAAGCTCAAACAGTGCTGCCACTCCTTGGCCAAAAAATAGCCAGCCTCCTGCCGCCTACTTTGAGCCCTCCCCTAGCCAATTGCGGCCATGCCAGACCCCCTACGCCCCATCTAGAGGTGTCCTGACCTTCCCTTGAGCTAAGAAGGTAGGCTCCCTCCGCCCTTAGTTGGAAAACACTGTGCACGATCGAATTATGCAAAAATTTAACATTGAAATTTGCATTGCTCAAGTCATCAATTGAAGCATGGTTTGATCCAGGGAGGATCCTCGCGATGAGAGCAACACCGTGTTAACTAAAGCTCCAATCACCGTACCCTCACTAGTAAGATATTGAAGCTTTCTCTCTCTAGACTATATATTCCAGCGAGGTTTCGTTTAAGATCATTGTTGAGCCAAATCAAGCGATTCAAAGCTTGAGATGACGAGAAAAATATAGAGAAGATGATTTAAATCTAGAATGAGGGCAATTGATCACGTTTTAGGGATCAATTGAACGAAAATGTAATTTGGGGGCCAAAATACAAATTATGAAAAGTTGGGAAAATTGAGGATTTTGCAAAAATCGGGGACCGATTGGCAAATTGATAAAATTGAGGGCCTTTTTTTGCGATTCCTTTCTAATTGAGGGTCAAATGGGAAAATTGGATCAAATAGAGGACCAATTTGCAAAAAATTGAGAATTTGTGGTCAAATTACAAATTTGGGAAAGTTTGGGGCCAAATGGCAATTTTTGAAAATAGAGGGACCCAAGGGCAATGTTGATAAAATTATGGACCAGAAAGGATAATTGGAAAATATGGAGGCCAAATTAAAGAAAAAGAGGTGCGATTAAGGACGTAAAGATAAATGCACAAAAATTAGGGACTAACGTGCAATTAAGGCAAAATATGAAGATCTATATGCAAATACGTGAAGAAGTGTGATTCCTTAGTTTAATATCCTAACGAGGACATCTGTGCCATGTAGGAGTAGATTACTCGAGCTCTGGCTTTCGGAAAAGAGACGGCGCAGCCATCCTCCTCTGGCGCGACCCTGCCAAAATCATTGGGTGAGTGTGAACCGCTATAATGTCCATTTCGGTTGGAATGACGTTTCAGCGTTGAAAACTATTTTCTCAGAATAAGCATCTCCTATCTGGGTGACTCTGCTTAAAACATTTGGGGAGCTAATTCCAGGCTTAGGCTCGAGATGCATTGGGCCCAAGGTCAATGGATATGAGCGTGGACCCGTCCAGAACAAACATGTGATATGTGATGCTAAAAGACCTGAATAATGGGAACCTTGTGTGATACCCATCTAGCCAAGCTGAGTTGTCAAGCTTGTTGGGCCAAATTGCTGCTCTACCGAAGCCACATCGTCGAACCTACTGTGCCAGTATGAGTGGTGGGCCGAAGCCAAGCCGACAAACCATTGTGCTAGAGGGCTGAAGATAAATGCTATAATTCAAAAAGATTGTTGATTGTGCATGCACTGTGATGTTCAGGCCATCAAGACACATGGCATGAGGTAGTGATGGAGCCTAAGGACTGCTGGACGGCCCAGGGAGCATAAGGGCAGTTTCATCATTCAATAGGTCGTAAAGCCGAGGTGCTTTCTGCGCATGGAGAGCGAGGCAGTAGGAGAAATGAGATCTCATCCCACTAAGTGTACATGGTGAAGTAATTGGGGGTTTGATGTGTTGAACTATTGATGTCCACTCAAACCCCAGGTAGAGGCAGTATCTCTCTATTAGGGTGGACTGTAAAGGCGCTCCGGTCCACAAGTGGCACAGTTGAGGACCGTTCTGCGAATATGTGATCCCTCATATGATAGGATGGCGGTTGTTAATTTTAGAAACCCAAGAAGAAATTGTTGAATTATCCAATAATTGAAATTGCTAAGTTGAACCTTCAAAAAAGAGTTTTCTCCCACTCATTGAGTTGTTGAACTCACCACCTTCAAGGAATGAACGCAACTACACCAGATTCTCCTCCCCAAACTCCAAACCAAGTACACAAATTTAAAAGTTTCAGTTTTGTTTAATGTTTTCCAGGGAAAATATGACAGGTAATACGCTTGACTCTCTTGATCTCTCTTAGGAGCCCCTCTTTGAGACTCGAGAGAGTGGCAAGTTATACACCGAACCCTAGCCAAACTAGGTCAGGGCGTGACAACTTTGTTGGTATTAGAGCGTGTGTTTTCCTAGATACATTATCAAGACTTTATAACCTAAATAATAATTGAAGAAAATTTTAAACCAGCTATGGCACCCAAGAGAGCGGTCAAAAGAATAAGGCGGCAACTGCTGATTACGCCGGAAATCCCCTCCTGGAGGCAGAATTCACGAGAGCTACCTCAACCCTATAGGTCATCAGTTCCAAACACCGACGGTTGTATGAGAAATTCACCAAGGTGTTCAGGGAACCCCACCTCAGTGGTAAACCCCATCTGGACTCCGAGTCCCACAACCACTAGGAGGAGGTCCAGTCCAAACCCCCTTCTGCACCCATTCCACCCCTCTTCGACATCCCCAAATACTTGAAAATGCTTCGACAATTAGGGCGAAAGCCCTTCTATGTGGAGAAGGAGGTTGAGGCTACCATGGACTGGTTGGCGAGCCTCAAAGTTTATGGGTATCATCAGGATACCCCCAAAGGAGATGGTTACGCTGGCTGAATTCTTTCTAGGGTCCAACACGAAGGGGACAATGCTATGAGCCTCTTCCTAACCCCACCTACCTGGGAAGAGTTTGAAAGAAGGTATTTGGAAGAGTACCTGGCTCTCCACCTGATCAATGAAAAGAAGGTGAAATTCTTCCAGCTCTGTGAGGGAGCCCGCATAGTCTGGGAATAAGAGACCAAGTTCAACGAGCTGCGACCCTTTGCCCCTGACCTGGCGGGACTAGCCGACCTCTGCCAAAAGTTTATTGACGGTCTCAATATGGATATAAGAGACCGAATGGGGGTTTTGGGATGACCTACTAACCTAGCCGTCGTAGTGGGCATGACGCATGAATGCAAGCGGTTGGCCTAGATGAGGCATTGTCGGATAGAGATGGGGGGACGTAGGAAGGATAGGGGGCAAAGCAGTAGAGGAGGCCCGAAGGAACAAGGCCAGCCCCCATGGAGGAACCCACCAAGAATCCTCTAAAGGGAGGAGGGCTACCATGGCCATAGGGAGATGGACACACTCCCTCCGAAAAGAGGCCCCTATTGCCACCTATGCCAGAGAAACCATAAGGGAGCATGTATAATGTCACGCCTAGACCCGGTTTGGTCGGATCCCTGTGAACAACCCGCCACTCTCCCGGTTTATTAAAGGGTTTCCCCTTATTATAATCCGTAAAGAGTAAGGCGTCCTTTAAACCTGTACCATTTCCTGGAATAGAAAAATCAAAACTGCATGAAAATTTTAAACTTTACATACTTGTCTTACAGGCATCTTAGTTGATGGTCTTTCAAGGTAGGCTTTCCGGGATTTCCTGAAAGGTATATAGGGGAGGGGGTGAGTACGACTACTTAGTGAATGGGTTTTCAAAGGTTTACTTTTAAATTTTAAGAAAAACATTTATGTGGAGTTTGCCAGACTCCTTTCTTTTCAAAAAAAAATCCCTTCATTTAAAAATTTGGGTTTTTACATTATTTCTTAGTTACCGGTGTGTCATCACCCAACACACATCCTTCATCATGAAGGTTACACACATTCGCAAGTCAGTATCACTACTAAACCCGCTAGTGGCTTTGGAGCGACTTTTCTTGCCACCCGGATAGAAGTATAACCACTTCTACCCTGGGAATGAGTGGATGTACGTGACATCCGACCCACAATCCCGAAATCACTTCTTCATGTCCGTATGAGGACAGAGACCTCATCCTATCCCCACCCCAGTCTCATGCGCTTCATGCTACTCCAGATTTTGCACAGACACCTAGAACGACGAACTGTCCTTATAGCCACCAGGTCGTCCAGTGCCCTTAAGACGCATCACTACCCCTCATGGGCGTCTTGATGATCCCATACTCACAGTGCATGCACAAACAATGTTTTCATATATTGCCATGTAATCTGTGGTGCCACTAGTCCAACGGCCCCGACTCTCAACTCAACCCGCAGCTGTTTGTCTTGACTAGTCCGTCAACCTGTCATGTCGCACTGCCGCTAGTTGACTGAGCATGTCGGTCCTATCTTGGTACCATGGCCCCCTACTGTTGTATCAGCATGCGTCCTTGTCCTTGTCCAGATGCATCATTATACACTATGTATTCCCTAACATCTACGTTGAGTAAGGCTAGTACTGGAGCCGTCGTTAGTCGAGACTTGAGCTCTTGGAAGGACTCTTCGCACTTGGCGTCCCACTTATAGTCCACTCCCTTCCTTGTGAGGCGAGTCAAGGGAACTGCTATTTTAGAGAAGTCCTGCACAAACTTCCGGTAGTATCCGACGAGGCTGAGGAAGCTACGAATCTCAATTGGGTTGGGGGGGGGAGGGCTTTCCAATTTAAGATAGTTTCTATTTTGGCCAGATCCACCTTTACTCCATCCTTGGATACTATATGTTCTAGGAAGCCCACCTCCCAAAGCCAGAACTCGCACTTGGAGAATTTGGCATACAACCAATTTTCTCGCAAGGTGTGCAGGGTTATCTCTAGGTGTGCCTAATGCTCCCCCTCGGTCCAGGAGTATATGAGGATATCGTCTATAAATACGACCACAAACTTCTCCAAATATGGTTGGAACACCCAGTTCATTAGGTCCATGAAGGCTGCAGGTGCATTTGTCAGTCCAAAGGGCATTACCTTGAACTCGTAATGTTCGTATCGTGATCGGTAAGCGGTTTTCTATATATCCTCTTCCCAAATCTTCAATTGGTGATATCCTCATTGTAGGTCGATCTTGGAGAAGTAGGGGGCCGTGGTACCAATATAGGACCGACATGCTCAGTCAACTAGCGGCAGTGCGACATGACAGGTCGACGGACTAGTCAAGACAAACAGCTGCGGGTTGAGTTGAGAGTCGGGGCCGTTGGACTAGTGGCACCACAGATTACATGGCAATATAAGAAAACATTGTTTGTGCATGCACTGTGAGTACGGGATCATCAAGACGCCCATGAGGGGTAGTGATGCGTCCTAAGGGCACTGGACGACCTGGTGGCTATAAGGGCAGTTCGTCGTTCCAGGTGTCTGTGCGAAATCTGGAGTAGCACTAAGCGCATGAGATCGGGGTGGGGACAGGATGAGGTCTCTGTCCTCATACGGACACGAAGAAGTGATTTCGGGATTGTGGGTCGGATGTCACGCACATCCACTCATTCCCAGGGTAGAAGTGGTCGTACTTCTATCCGGGTGGCAGGAAAAGTCGCTCTGAAGCCACTAGCGGGTTCAGTAGTGATACTGACTTGCGAATGTGTGTAACCTTCATGATGAAGGATGTGTGTTGGGTGATGACACACCGTGGTAACTAAGAAATAATGGAAAAAACCCGAATTTTTAAACGAAGGGATTTTTGAAAACAAAGGAGTCTGGCACACTCCATATAAATATTTTTCTTAAAAGTCAAAAGCTTTTAAAAACCCATTCACTGAGTAGTCGTACTCACCCTCTCCCTTATATCCCTTTCAGGAAATCCTGGAAAGCCTACCTTGAAAGACCATCAACTAAGATGCCTGTAAGACAAGTATGTAAAGTTTAAAATTTCATGCAGTTTTGATTATGCTATTCTAGGAAATGGTGCAGGTTTAAAGGACGCCTTACTCTTTACGGATTATAATAAGGGGAAACCCTTTAATAAACCGGAAGAGTGGCGGGTTGTTCACGGGGATCCGACCAAACCGGGTTGGGGCATGACAATAAACCCTCTGTACTGCTGCAACCTCTCCCAATTCCATAATGGAAATGGGAGCACATCACCATGGATTTCGTGACAAGGTTGCCCGTAACAAGAAGGGGTCGAGATGCCATATGGGTTATTGTGGATCGACTAACAAGTCTTCACATTTCCTACCCATCCAAATGACAGACTCGATAGAAAAGCTCTCCGCCCTATACGTGGGGGAAATCGTACGACTCCACGGAGTTTCGATAAGCATAGTATCGGACCGGGACCTGAGGTTCACCTCTCGGTTTTGGCCCAGCCTGCAAGCAGCCCTAGGAACTAGACTCCACATGAGCATCATTTTTCACCCTCAGACGGACAGGTAGTCGGAACAGACCATCCAGACTCTAGAAGACATACTACGAGCATGCGTTCTGACAATGAAAAGGAATTGGGAGGACCACCTGTGCCTCATGGAATTCGCGTATAATAACAACTACCATGCCAGCATCCATATGGTACCCTACGAGGCACTTTACGGATGACCCTATCGCACACCCTTATATTGGGAGGAAGTAGGAGAAAGAAAACTCGAGAAAGTCGAGTTGATAGAGGACGCGTCGGAAAAGATCCGGATCATAAGGAGCTAACTTAAGGCAGCTCAAGATAGGCAGAAAAGTTATACTGACCACCGGAGGAAGGACCTGGAATTTGAGGTCAAAGACAAAGTATTCCTAAAAGTGTCACATTGGAAAGGGATACTCAGGTTTCAACAAATAAGGAAGTTGAAACCCAAATATATTTGCCCATACACCATAATTCGAAGGGTTGGACCAATAACATACCAATTGGAGTTATCTTCAGACCTACAAAGGATCCATGACATCTTCCATGTGTCCCTACTATGAAAGTACGAGCCCAAACCCAACCACGTACTAGATGAGCCACCACCGGAAATCGAGGAAGACCTAACCTGCGAAGTAAAACCCGTTCGTATCCTCGACTAACATGAGGAGAACCTTTGGAACAAGAATATTCCCATGGTGAGGGTACTCTGGAAAAACGGCTAAGTCAAGGAAGAAACATGGGAGGTCGAGTCAACGAAACGTGATAGATATCCGAAATTGTTTGATATATAATAGTTTTGAGGAAAAAACTCCTAAAAGGAGGGGAGAGTTGTAAAACTTGTCCTTTGAGACAAAAAAATTGAGAAAAGAACCAGTATAGGTTTATACATGAAGAAACGAGTCATTTAATAAATGAAAAATAGCTAATGTGGAAAATTGGAAAATCCCAAGTGACCGACATGAACCATAGTGAACCGGTTCACAAATTCATTTTTCTAGTTGACTTAAAAATGTTAATTTGGGAAATTGATACCAACATTAGATAAAAAAATAAATTTAGATGAATTTAGAAATTTTTAAATTTCAGAAAAATGGTCAACCCGAGTTCGAACCGGCCGATTTACAAATTTTGGGTAGCGAACCCAGTCTAACCAGACCCGTCAATGGTCCGACCAGGCTAGTCAATGGTCGGACTGGTCAACGGACCGATTAGTAGACAATAAACCATGGTCAATGGTCAATGGAAAGCTGGCACCCTGTCAACCCGCCACACAGACAAGAGCAGCTAATGAGAGGTTGCCACGTGTCCGATCAACGGGTTTACTGGTGACGCGGCTACCAAGTTGGCACCCCACGTTAGAAAAACTTACTAGTTATAGCACGACACGTGGCATGACTACCACGTCATTGTCTTCAACCTTTAGATGCTGACAGAGAAGAGGGAGGAGAGTGAGTCATCGAAAAAGCTGTAGTCTCTGACGACTCAAAAAATTCCTCGGTTAGGTTGCTAGCAGCTGAGTCGGAGGCCAAGTCTTACGCCCATGGGTAGCCTGAGCAGTTTCTAAGCTCCCTATATAAGGAACACCCCTCATTCATTCTCAACATCCCACAATCGAGCGAAGAAGAACAAGAGTACATATTTCGGCAAGCTGCGAACTAGAGCTACGACAACAAATTTAATTAGGATAAATTAATTTTACTAAGCATAAAATAACTAATATACATAAATTTGAAAAAAAATCATTATAGTAAATTATTTTATATACATAAATATTATTGTAATAAAAAATAACTTGTAGATAAAATTACAAAATTTTAATTATAGAAAATATATATTATATATAACTTAATATAATATAGTATGATACATGTTTTTTTATAAATTATTTAATTTATATAAATTAATTTTACTACACTAAAATGATTAATATACATAAAATTTTAAAAAATAATTAAAATAAATTATTTATATTCGATAAATTAATAGTGCTATACATCAAATAAGTTGTATATAAAATTATAATTTTTTTTACTTATATAAAATATTTATTTTTTGGAAATTAATAAATTAATAAATTATACACAATTATATTAAATTATTTAATTTAAATAATTTAATTTTACTGTATAAAATTAATATCATACATAAAATTATAAAATTTTAATTATATTATATTATTTTATTTACATAAAATATTTTTGTACATAAATTTTATCATTTTTAATTATATAAAATACATAAAATTTACAATTTTATAGTATATAATATGATTATTTTTCATTACATAATTATATTAAATTAAAAATTTTAATTACAGTAAATTATTTATTATAGATATAGATAAAATAATTTACACATAAAATTAAAATTTTAACCCATAAAAATTATTTGTCCATTCAGCTATCTTGCTAATCAGCCCCATTCTCTAGAGAAGATGCAACTTCTACCTTTACAGAATAATTGTGAAGTTGGTTCTTGAGTATGGAGATTATTCCTTTTATATGATGGGTAGATAATTTATAAATCATCCATGCTAGACACAACAACTTCATTTAATCATATATTCCAATGAGTTTCAGAATTATGAGCATCACCAATCCAGAATGCGTGTGCACCAGATCCCGAACTTGCTTGGGAATTTAACCTATCAAATAAATCCTATGGATTTTGAAACTTCCAAGCATAATGTAACACTGGATAAAACTGCGAGATTCCCTAGGTGCATTGAGAATTGATTGCGTGTGCATGTACTCCAACCAATAATGCAGCAACTTATTCATTGCTGAAGACAAAGGACTTTCATATGCAATAAATAAAAGTTATCTATCATATAAATTTTTTTTTGGGGACACACGCATTTAAAATGAAACCTACCTCACCCATTACATTTAGTGTATGTATGGATGGAGTGGTTTATAGGAAGAGGAGGTCGAGATACTACTACTACCAGGGATTAGGGATTAGGAGGTGAGGTGAGGGAAGACTGATTCACCTAGTTTAGATAATTCAAAGGGAACAAGAAAAAAAATAGTAAAAATATATTAATTATAATATCAATATAAATATAAATAAACTATTATGTAATTTAAAAATAGTTTGTTAAATAATTTTATATTTATACATGTACGTATATTTAAATTAAATGATATTATTAAAAATTATATTGTATAAAATAAAATATTAACACAATAAAAGATGCAAAATAAAATATATATATGATTATAATAAAATTATGTTGTATATAATAAATTATGTTTTATATAATTAATAAATTTATCATACATAATAAATTATATATAATATGTAACAAATCATTTTAGCATGATTAAAATATCCAATCATTTTTACAATTAGAAAATGAAATAATGTTAATTTTATAATAAGTTTTATGCATAAATATTGTATAAAAATAACAAGAAAAATAGTGTATATTATAAATTATTTTATATATGCACAACATACTTTTTTGTGTATTGTATTTATCATATCTTGTAATATTTTTTTAATATATATTTTAGTAGCAAAAGAACTTTAAAAACAATCATACAAAAATTATAATATTTAAACAAAGTAATGAAAATATCATATATGTAATATGTGTATAAAAACAACATATAAAACTTGCATATTTTTTGGGCCAATAACTTGCATCTTTTTTCAAACTTGTAATAATATTCTTGATTTTTTTTATAAACATACTAAACTGCCTATTTCCCTCCCAAATTTTTTTCACATAGTCACGAGTTGAGTTCTGGTCATTTGGCAAAAAGTAAGACATCCGGTTAAAGCAAAGAAAGGATAGTGAGCCGTGTAGCATTTCAAAACATTAAAATTGTTGCAGGAATGGCAGGTGAAGTGAGGGGAGTATTGTCAGATGAATTTATGTCCCTCACCTAAAAACACACGAGTTGGAGCTTAGAATAACCTCTATATAAACTCCCTCACGCTAACCATATTTTTCACCACCCAAAGATTGCTTTCTCTTCCATTGCAGGAAAATGGCTTTAACACTTGATGCTGAGGTGGAGGTGAAGTCTCCCGCAGATGTGTTCTGGAGGGACTTGAGGGAGTCTACCACTCTGTTCCCAAAGGTCTTCCCTGAAGATTACAAGAGCATCTCTGTGGTTGAGGGTGATGGGAAGGCCCCTGGTTCAGTTCGTGTTTTCCACTATGGCGAGGGTAAGGTTTGCAGTGGTGCATTTGTAGTTTTATGCTCCTAATTTCTGTGTGATTGGGTACGGAGTTACGGTGACACTAGAATCCATCATGACTGCCATTTCCTTCCTTGTGAAAAACCTTTCCAGGTAGCAGTATATTGAAATAAGAGTTAATAAATGATCTTCATAGAAATAATTGACAAGCTTTTTATCACAGGCTCTCCTCTGGTCAAAGTGTCGTATGAGAAGATTGGAGAGGTGGACGAGGAGAAGAAGTTGGTGACATATAGTATCATTGATGGAGACCTGCTAAAATATTATAAGAACTTCAAGGGCACAATCACAGTGGTCCCCAAGGGAGAAGGTAGCTTGGTGAAATGGAACTGTATCTTTGAGAAAGCGAGTCCAGAGGTCCCTGATCCGCACGTCATCAAGGACTTTGCCATCAAGAACTTTGTTGAGCTAGACGAGTTCATCCGTAAGGCAGAGTAACTTACTCGAATGAAAGGCTTTCTTATTTACGGGTTTGCTGTATTGTACCAAGGAAAATAATGTGTGGATTATCTCCCACTTTAAGCTAATGAGTCTGCACCAAATTATTAGGTCGAGTTATAGTGAATCTATCTATCACTGCAATTGCTTTTGCTCTTTATGATTAAGACCTATCTGTTCTATCCATGATATGAAGTGCATTTGCAGAAAGTGGCATAGTAAATTGCCAGATTGGAACCTTTTTATAAGCAGTTGATGTCCAACTTCTTCAAAAACCATGATACTTTAAAGCCAAACTTGGGTAACAATTTAGAGATAAGTTGTTCCAGTTCAATTATTCAAAGGAATCTTTAAAGGGGAAGAGAAGCATCATCCTGCTTGTCTTCACCATTTGCATCCAACTGATATCACGTAACCTTTTACAATATTCAACAGATTTTGTCTTTCCTTTCTGAAAGAGATCTTCGCTTCTAGGATAGTTTCAGTAAGCCAGATTGATTGAAGAAGATCTCCTAAATGGTGCTAAGATCAACCCATCTTGCAACTTCTAAATAATTGGATGAATAATATGTTTTATGCTTGATCATATCCAAATTGGAAGCTGAAATTTTGGTAAATGAGAAGGTGAAATGTAAATTCAGGAACCTATTATAAAAACTGGGTTCAAAATCATATCAATTGCTCTCTCAAACAAAAATAACACGGAAGATATGTATATCCCAGTTTACAGAATCAAACACAAATATTTCAAGAGAATATTGATTTATCCATTTTCCTTACCCAGTTATGATCCAGGAAAAGTATATCTAGTTGATATAACTTCTTCAATACTTTAATAATGTTGTATTCTTAAGAATTTGAATCATTGGTATCTCATATTTGTTATACTTTTCTCCTTATAATATGTTAGAAATTAATAATTAGATTAAATGTGGTCATTTAAATTTTTGTAACTTATAATTTATTGTATATTAATTACTGTATATTAATAGTTATACATTAATTTATTTACTATGTATCATTAGATATTGTAAATGTAACAATATAATACAATTTACAATCTTATATCTCTTTAGGGTTGCACTTTTTTTTATTCTATATTTCTTCATTTTTTTCATATTATTAGAACATTATTCCTAATGCAATTCGATCCAACATCCTACTTACACTGGTTAGATTCATTTTCTTTTAGTTCTTATTGACATCAGAAAATTATCTAAATTTCTTCTGTTCTTACTATATCTCCATCATTATTTCACTATCAACCTCACTTGCTCACTTCTATATTTTCTTTTGTAACCTATAAAATCAACTTGAACTCTTCAGTTATAGCAGTTCAACTTTCAAGCAATATTCCAGTACTTCCGGTTAAACTGGATGGAACAAACTATTTTCTATGGCACAATAATATGATACCACTATTGGAAATTTATGAATTGATGGGGTATGCCGATTGAACCATCCCGGCACCGCCAAAGTTCTTACCTACTCTAAAAGATGATAAATCTAGTCTTATTCCCAACCCATCCTACAAGACTTGGAAGATTTGTGATAGACTATATCTCACCACCATCTTAGGATCATTAGACACTCAAGTTAATCTACAGATAATTGGAATTCACAATTCTGCAGATATGTGAGATAAATTATAAGTTCTATTTGCTCAACAAGTCCGAGCTCATCAAGATCTCATTGACTCTCAATGGCATGACACGGTTAAAGAAGATCGAACAATGGGAGTTTACCTAATGTCCATCGCCAGTCTCACCACCAGTTATGCCCAGATTGGCCTTCTTAAACCTAAATATAAAATCAAAGACAGAATTCTCACGGGATTAGGAGAATAATATTAGTCTCTTTGCATGGCCCTCATTCCTACACTCAAGCAAACAAGTCTAGATGAACTCAAATCTATTCTCATTTCTAAAGAAGTCAAGCTCAATTACAAAATCAGTAGATGAATCTTACCATCACCACTCATGATTCCTCGCTTGTCCATAACATCGTCATTTGTCAATGTCACTCACCACTATCGTCATAGATCTACCAACTCTTTTTTCCCAGGACGATTTTCGGAGCATCGACCCCGTTTCTCACCTTCGATTCAAGGGCGATTCTTGAACCCTAGAATCACGTCTAGAAATCTAGAACGAGAGTATGTGTTAGGCTCTCGCATGAATAGTACATCATCAGAATCTGAAAGGCGACATGTCACTCAACATGCGGGCTCTTATAACACTGTCGAAAATCGGGCATCATAGCAACCACAAAGTAACAATCGACAGTAGCCTAATTCGCACAAAATATATCATGGGCCAGTTTCTGATACATATAAGTCGGGCACACGTAATTATCAATAATGGGATTATCCTTCTATTTGTCAAATATGTCAAAAATCAAGCCACATTGCTCCTAATTGTCCTCAATTTTTGACAAACTACAGAACCCCCAAAGTCAATGTAGCCCACAACAATGATCCAAGAGCTCATATTCTTGACTGATATATAGATTCTGGTGCCACCAACCATGTGACCAATGACATGACACATTTATCTATACAGGAAAATGTAGCTCATACTGAACAATTGCTTATTGGAGATAGATTAGGTTTAAAAATTCTCTTTGTCAGTTCAACTTTCTTTTCAAACTCATTGAGACGATTTCATTTAACTAAAGTATTATATATTCCCACTATCTCCATGAACTTATTATCTGTTTCCCAATTTACTAAAGATAATCATTGTTATTTTGAGTTTCACCCTCATTTTTTTGTCATAAAGGATCGTCTCACTTATCAGGAATTGTTCCGGGGAGCTCGTAAAGGAGGCATGTACTGTCTGCGTGCAACACACTTATCATCAATTAGTCATCGCATTCTAAGTGTTCAGATATCTCGCAATATTTGGCATAACAGACTTGGACATCCTACATTTCCTATTGTATCTCAACTTTTATCCACAAATTCAATAGAAAGTAATTCTATTGGTACTATATTTTGTGATGCATGTTCATTGAGTAAAATTACTCAAAAGCCTTTTCCTCTTACTAATCATAAAAACACTCTCCTTTTCAGCTAATATATACTGATATCTGGGGACCTGCTCCAGTTCGATCTTCTACTAGACATATTCACTATATTCATTTTATTGATGATTATAGTAAATATTCTTGTTTTTTTCTTATGAAAAATCGCTCAGAGGCTCTTCAAATCTTTTGTACATTCCGACTACGTGTTGAAAATCTATTTGACACCAAAATTAAAAATTTTCAATCAGATGGTGCCAAATAATTTTTATCTGTAGCCTTTCAAGCTGAACTTTAAAATAATGGGATCACTCATCATCTTTCATGCCCCCACACACCCCAACAAAATGGATCCGCAGAAAGAAAACATAGACACATCATTGATATGTGACTCACACTTCTAAATCATGCTCATTTTCCCATCAAGTTTTGGGATTTTACATTTGAAACTACAATCTATTTAATCAATAGATTACCTACTCGTACACTTCAATCTCAATCTCATTACCAAATTCTTTACAAAACTCCACCAATCTACACTCATTTACAAGTCTTTGGATGTTTGTGCTTTCCCTATCTTCAATTATATCAAACTCATAAATTTCAACCTCGCTCAAAGCTTGTGCCTTCCTTGGGTATCCTATTGATTTGATTGGTTATCGATGTCTTAATCTACAAATAGGGCGTATCTATATTAGTCCAACTGTACACTTTAATGAGACTAACTTTCCTTTTGATAAGTGTTTGTCAATAGCTGGTACAACTCTAACAACTCCTAGTAATTCTATTATTCCTTCTCTCTCCTCTTATTTTTTCCCTCAATAACTACATCTAATTCTCCAATAACAATATCTGATGAACTATCTCCATCTACTCACTCTCCTATCATTAAACACTCTAATGCTGAATTTTAGCTTCTCTAGAGGATATTTCTACTTCATCCACACATCACATCATTACCAGGTTACAAGATGGTACATTACCTCTACGTTGTTTTCAAATAACTTCTGGGGCTTTTCTTACTATTTCTATTTAGGAACCTTGGACTCTCAAGCAAGCATAAAAATATCCACGTTGGGTTCATTAAATGAATGTTGAATATAATGCTCTTATAAAAAATCACACATGAGATCTTGTTCCTGCTCTAACCAACAAGTATATTGTGGGAGGGTGTAAATGGGTATACAAATTAAAGCAACATCCTGATGGATCTATTGCTAGATGTAAAGCTCGTCTCATAGCTCAAGGTTTTTCTAGACAAGAAGGTATCAACTATTATGCTACATTCAGTCTAGTAATTAAACCAGTTATTATTCGTATTGTACTTTCTATTGCTGTCAGACATAATTGGCATATTCGACAACTGGACATTGACAACGCTTTCCTACATGGTCATTTAGATGAAGAGGTTTACATGGCTCAACCACTAGGCTATATTGATTCATCATGTCCTTATCATGTTTGTCGTCTTCATCGGTCCTTATATGGTTTGAAGCAAGCACATAGAGCATGGTTTATTCATTTGAGTACATTTTTACTCACCTTTGGCTTTTAAGCATCACTGGCTGATACATCCCTATTCATCTACAAAACCCAAAATTTTGTAATTTTTCTTCTAGTTTATGTAGATGATATTATACTTACAGGATCTTGTAATGCTCATCTAGACTTCATCCTCAGTGCCCTCAAACAAGAATTTTCTATCAAGGATCTAGGCATACTAAATCACTTTCTTAGCATAGAAGTACATTCACATTCTGGTGGGCTTATTCTAACTTAATAGAAGTATATTTCTGATCTACTTACTCGAGTTGCTACGGTTGATCGCCTATCTGTTCATGATGGAACTCCTCTGGATAATTTTCGCCTTTATTGGCAGGTCGTTGGTTCTCTTCAATATCTTACATTAACAAGACCTGATATTTCTTATGCAGTTAATCAAGTATGCCAATTTATGCAACAACCAACTACATCTCATTGGGTGGCAGTTAAGCGAATTCTGCAATATCTCAAAGGCACATCAAGTCATGGTCTTTACTTTTGGAAGAATTCTCAATCTCAACTCCATTGTTTCTCCAATGCCGATTGGACTGTTAATCCTGATGATCGACATTCTATTAGTGGTTTCTCAATTTTTCTTTCCAGTAATTTGATTTCATGGAGTGCTAAGAAGCAACATACAGTTGCACGATCTAGCACTGAAGCTAAATATAAAAGTTTTGGAAATGCTACAGCTGAACTAATATGGATTCAATCTCTTTTTCGTGAACTTGGATTCTCACCTTCAAATTCTTCTACTTTATGGTGTGATAATCTATCTGCCATTTATCTAAGTGATAATCCTATTTTTCATGCTCATACCAAGCACATTAAGATAGATTATCACTTTGTTCGAGAAATGGTCGCTGCCAAAGAACTTGTTATTCGTTTTATTGGTACTGATACTCAAATTATAGATATATTCACCAAGAGACTATTTTCTCATCATTTTTTCATACTTCTTTCCAAGTTTAATGTTTGGAGACCTCCCATTTGTTTTGGAGTAGAGTAATAACTAGATTAAATGTGGTCATTTAAATCTTTGTAACTTATAATTTATTATATATTAATTACTGTATATTAATAGTCCTGCATTAATTTGTTTATGTTTATGTATCATTTTCTTATATTGTAAATGTAACAATACAATTTACAATCTTATATTTATCTAGTATTGTGCTCTTTTTATTCTATATTTATTCATTTCTTTCATAAACAAACAAGCATGCTATACTAGACTGAGGTCATCTTGGAGGAGAGGAACTTTATCCTCAAATAAATCTACATTCCTTTCTTCTCGTGCGTGAGGGATTTATATGTGCCCCACATGAAAGCATAATATTGAATATTAATACTATTTTATTTAACAAAAATATTTATATGATCTTAATTAGTTACAGTTAATTATGATATTTATTTTAATATTATTTATTTTTATTTTAAGTATTATTTTTAAACTATAAATATGCCCTCTATTATATAATTCACTCCATATAGTCAATAAAGAACTACTATTCAATAAAGAGCTACTACTCAATAAAGAGATAAAAAGAGAGAAAATGAAGATGTTATAGAAAGAAATTTAAATTTTAAAACCAATGTTTAGACATATTCCTCACATTTAATGGTTAATGGCATCAAATTGACCATAAGGGTAATTTCCTCTTTTTTGTATTATAATTGTTGCCCATTGGAGATTATCGTATTTTTTAAAATAAAAAATTTGATAGGAAAATAAAATATAATGGAATTATTTAATTGAATAAATTAAATAACATTTAATTAGGATGAATTAATTAATATTAAATTAACCAATTTAAATGAGTAAAATTAGATAATTATTAAATATATAAGTTTATAAATACATATACAAATGAGAAGGTGAAATGAAAGGTATTTTGAAGAAATACAACCACACAAATAAACAAACATATATATATATAATAGGTTGTATTAGTATTATCAAATATAAATATATAGTAGTATTAATTCCAATCAAAGGAAAATAAAAAAGGAATAAATGCATAAACCCATACAAAAAAAACCCAATTAGAAAAGAAAAGGGGTATGCCGGCCAAGTTATAACCAATTTACAACTTAGAAATTCCATAAAATCCATCCACTTCCCCTTATCATGGGCAGATCGAGTGACCCTTTCTATAAGAATGGACTAAGGTAGAATTGCATACATGCAAGTCATGGACTAAGATAGAGTGCATAAAGTTGGGTATAGTTGTAGGATGCCCTATTTGAGCAAATAACAAAATGAGCCTTAATATTCCTTTGCTGGACTAGAGATAATAATCAACGCTTGATGCAACAATTTACAATTTAAATGGCTCCAAATCAGAATGATGATAATCTTTCTAAACATATTAGAAAAATTAGAAAAAAAAAAAGAAAGGGGGCAGAAAATGACTTCTACCACTAACCGATACAAGGTTTCAGTGAGCAATATAAGTGGATTGATTTTAATCCACAATTGAAAAGGTCATGAAAAGGAAATTGGATCACATGGTGCTAAGCCAAGAACATGTTAGAAGTTATGTTTAGGACCTCAAATGGATTACATGTCATGACATGGGATCTAAAATTTGAAACCTATAACTGAAGCTTCTTTACTTGTGTGATTAATTCACTAGGTAAACATTATTCCCACGTTAAAGTTAATCTCAAAATAGACATAGAAATTGGAATATACTTCTTAGAAAGAATTCAATTATATTCTAAATCATATATTATGAAGTCAATTATATATATCATGAAAGAGGTATGCGACCAGCCATAAAATACATACAAACAACAACCAAGGAAAGTCATCATATATTATGAAGGAGTGATAGGAGGTGAGAAAGTTCACTTGAGAATTTGAGGAGATGTCATGAGGAGGAGCCTAGTCGAGATCGTTTATCACACCCCGACTCGGTTTCTCTGGTCGGATCTGTAGACAACTTATCATAGCTCCCCGACTTTACAACAATGAACGCATCATCATTGTAATCTCGAGAGGGTGTAATACGTAAAATAAAATAACTCAATTTATTTTTTAAAATATTCAATTAAAAATTAAAAAATAAACTTTATAAGCCACATCGAGACTAAGTACTGAATGTAAGATGTACCTTTGGTTTTGGATGGATTTTTCTATTATCCACATGTCATTTATCACCTTATTACCTAAATGGGGTATTTGGAGTGGAATGAGTTCAACAACTCAGTGAGCAGTGTAGCTAAAATCGTGACGTCAAGTCCACAATTCAGCACATACTCTATTTAAAATGAATAGATTTCTACCAATAGGGTTTGGTAAAATAATGGTTAAGCTATGAGATAAATAAGTAAACTGGTATATGACAAGTTTGAAAACAGTTTAATCACTCGAAAAGAACCTAAGAGTTGATTGATCCATGACAAGTCTTTAAAAATGTTTATTTTATTTGAATAAGCATATCTCATCATATTGATATGTATAAATATTAATCTACTTTAATATTAAGAAATTAACTCAACAAGCTACTACTTGTTGTGTCAATGAAAAAAACTTTTCCCATGGTTTTCTGTTCAATTCCTCTACTTGTATTTGACAAGATAAATTTAAGTTATTTCCTACTTGGAAGTAACATTCAAAATTTTATCCAAGGTAAAAATTCACAAGTGTTTGTATAGATAAATAAACATACTTCATTTCTCAAGGGATCATTATTTCACAGAACATTTTGCGATTGTTCCACTTATAGCCTAGAACAACTTTATGGTCCACCTTGGTAAGAGGCTACAACCTCTATCACATAATCTGTGTGAGAATCATTTCCCAACCCCCATACCAACACAGTACTTTATGTCTACTATTGTGGGACGAGACTTCTCACCCTTCTTTCTTGATCTCAATGCGCACAAAGCTCCCATAGCTTCTTGACATACTAGACCAGCAATACTTCCCTTATGCTCTCTAGGTTGTCCAATAGCACTTAGAACTAACACTACCCATGTCACGCCCTGACCCAGTTTGGTCGGATCCCCATGATCAACCCGCCACTCTCCCGGTTTATTAAAGGGTTTTCCCCTTATTGTAAACCGTAAAGAGTAAGGCGTCCTTTAACCTGCACCTTTTTCCTGGAATAGCATAATCAAAACTGCATGAAATTTAAAACTTTACATACCTGTCTTATAGGCATCTTAGTTGACGGTCTTTAAGGGGAGGCTTTCCGGGATTTCCTGAAAGGGATATAAGGGAGGGGGTGAGTACGACTACTCAGTGAATGGGTTTTTCTAAAAGCTTTTGACTTTTAAGAAAAACATTTATATGGAGTGTGCCAGATTCCTTTGTTTTAAAAAATCCCATCATTTAAAAATTTAGATTTTTTCATTATTTCTTAGTTACCACGGTGTGTCATCACCCAACACACATCCTTCATTATGAAGGTTACACACATTCGCAAGTTAGTATCACTACTAAACCCGCTAGTGGCTTCGGAGCGACTTTTCCTGCCACCCGGATAGAAGTACGACCACTTCTATCCTGGAAATGAGTGGATGTACGTGACATCCTACCCACAATCCCGAAATCACTTCTTCATGTCCGTATGAGGACAAAGACCTCATCCTGTCCCCACCCCGGTCTCATGCGCTTCGTGCTACTCCAGATTTCGCACAGACACCTGGAACGATGAACTGCCCTTATAGCCACCAGGTTATCCAGTGCCCTGAGGACGCATCACTACCCCTCATGGGCGTCTTGATGATCCCGTACTCACAGTGCATGCACAAACAATGTTTTCTTATATTGCCATGTAATCTGTGGTGCCATTAGTCCAACGGCCCCGACTCTCAACTCAACCCGCAGCTGTTTGTCTTGACTAGTTCGTCGACCTGTCATGTCGCACTGCCGCTAGTTGACTGAGCATGTCGGTCCTATCTTGGTACCATGGCCAAACAATTCACTTATTAAGTTTTATGGCACATATATCATGTTCGTTTACGAGCTCCTGCTCGTGCCAACTAGCCTTGGGCCCACTGTACGAGATTTTCAAAATCGGGCATTTAGCCCCCAAGTTCCAAAACCGAGGCCCCTAGCCTATCAGAGCTATTCGAGCTCCCATCGAGAAGGTCTCCCAAATAGTTTAAGCATTGGCACACAGTCAGGGGAGAATACTTCCGACAAAATAGGTTTTCACTGTCCATTTTACCAACTGGTATAAGGACATCTCCGTTCATAACCGATGAACGGGTTTTCAACTTCCTTCGAGGAAGTCTCATCATACCAACCGGGTATGATCTACTTACAACCGGTAAGTAGTTTTTTTTTCGCATAATTTTCACATCACTTTCTCTAAGTGGTGATGATTAAAATACCACTAAATAGTGGGTTTTTATACCGAGGTACTTATCATCCCCTACCGGGTATGATATAAAATTTCCACTCACAACCGGTAAGTGGTTTTTATCTTTAAGTTATGCTCATCAACCCAACCGGGTATGATGTTAGTAAAGCCACTCACCCGTTAATGCCGTGAATTCCACTAGAGTGGTTCTTTGTATTCACGTGAGCTTGTCCTTACTAGCGTTCCCGGTATTTTGCGTTCCTACACGATATGAACATCTTGGTTCATTATCCTTCGACCTAATCGCCTTCATTCATTCCAAATGAATGAGAAAGTTGAACTTTCATTTATTTGCAATTAGATCCCTAAAGTTATTTCTCTTTAACTTTAAGTCCCAAATACCGGTTTTTCCTCAAATTGAGTCCCGAAACTTCTAAAATTTATCATAGGATCTTAATTTATTCCATTTCACAAAAAGGGGTTTAATTTCCCAAATCTCCAATTTGGTCCTCCAATTTTTCTAAAATTACCATTTTGCCCTTCCTTTACAAAAATGGTAAATTTTGCCCCAAAAATTTCAAAATTTCCTCAATTGGTCCTCTAACATTATTTTCATGCCCAATTAACCCTAAATTTCATAAAATTTCATTTTGGTCCTTTGAATTTCGAAAATCCCCAATTTTCCCCCAATTCCAACTTCTTAACACAGCCGAATTTTATTTTATCAAATTGACCCATCAAACGTTTCTAATTGTTGAAATTGAGTTTCTACATGTTCATACGATTCTTCAGAAATGTGAATCGCAAGTTTTAATGTCGGGATAAGCTCAAACGGAGCTTCGCTGGAAAATGAACTATAGAGAGAGAAAGCTTCGCTTACTCACCGGTGAAGGCACGACGGTTCGAGCTTTCGATCTGGACAGATCGCTCTCATCCTGAGGTTCATCCTAGAATCAAGAATCGCATCAATTGATGTGGAATTGGATTAGAATTTTGTCATTGAAATTCGGTCGACTCTCTCTCTAGCACCAATCGAAAATTATAAAGGGGAGCCGAATTGGCTTACTTTTCAGTCCTAATTCGGCTGTGGAAAGGCTGAGGAAGTGTTGGGAGGGCTTGGATTGGCCTGAGCAGGGCTTGAAATGGCTGATTTCAGCTTGGCCGAAATAGGGCAGCTTCGGTCCGTCGGAGCTGCTTCACTATTCTATCACGCCGGCGCTTCTCCAACGATTCTTATATTGACTGGAGTTTGCTATCAGATAGCTGTCTTCTCCTTGGTTCTAAAGAGCCCGACCTTTGTTGAAGTCGAAGCTCTAGTTCAAGCTTTACCGGAAAATGGAGCAGTAGTGAGAGAGAGATAAGTGTTCAGGTGTGAGGAGAATGGAATAGGGATGACCTCTTTATATAGTCATAAAACCCGTGTATTAAATGAGTGAGATTTATTACTAGTATTAATATTGCCATAAATTATTGGTATTAATTCCAATAATTTTATTTCGATATTTAATTATTTATATTAATTCCAATAATTTAATTTAGGTATTAAATTATTTGTATTAATTTTAATAATTAAATATATATTAATTTATGGCTATTTATGATAAGCCGTACGTTCGCATATAAATTTTTAATCGGAAATTTTTATGCGAAATTTCCGGTTACAAAAAATCATACTTCCCAGGAGGTCACCCATCCTCACACTACTCTAAAGTAAGTACGCTTAATTTTGAAGTTCTTATAGAATCTAATTCACCTAAACCAATTTAGTTTTTGTTTTCTATTTTGTTTTAAATTTCTTTTACAATGTTTAATGATCCTTTTGGATCACCCGAAAGTTGTAAATTTTGATATTGCTTATTCCCAAATGTAAACCAGTTTGGTTTTCTTATTAAGTTTGACTGGTTCTTTTCCCGGTTTTTCTTAGCTCAAATGTGCGGGGTTTACAACCCAATACCGGACACCTTGATGGTTCTGTATCTCAACAAGCACAAATTAATAGTATTTTTATTAAGACCTCTTATCTTTGTGCTACCAACCCAACGGGTTTGACGACCTATATTTGACTCGGTAGCTGAATCGCATAAATGATCAAATTGTGATCACTTTTTATCAACCATATAACTCAACAATTATTTACGGGACAATGCCTGTTTCCATTATCCTTGGGTCCACTTTCATGAGATTTCCAAAACATAGCATTGGACCCACTTCTTTTTAAAAATCATGGCCTTGGGGCCATTGGAACATTATAGTCCACATATAAAATATATTCCACAAAAATAATTTTTAGTTGGGTTCACACAGTCAAGTGGAAATATATTCTGAAAATATTTTTATTAATTAGAAAATAATAAAATATGAGTAATATCGCATCATCTGTCCAATCGGTACTGATGAAAGAAATCTCACTCACCATTTATCCAAAGTCATGTTCGTCCTGGTGGGATTCTCGAGTCTTTGTGCTCCATTTGCACGATCGTCCATGATTTTCTCTCCTCAAGCATAATCCAGTACTTGATAAAATTTATGCTCGATCTGTCACACCCCGACCCGGTTTGGTCAGATCCCTGTGATCAACCCATCACTCTCCCATTTTATTAAGGATTTTTCCCTTCTTTTAAACCGTGAAGAGTAAGACGTCTTTTAAACATGCACCTTTTCAAGAATAACATAAATAAAAACTGCATAAAATTTAAACTTTATCATACTTGTCTCACAGGTGTGGTTAACTTGTAGTCTTTGGGTAGACTTTCTCCAAGTTACCTGAAAAGGGTATAAGGGAGGGGGTGAGTTCAATGACTCAGTGAATGGGTGTATTAAAGTATGATTTTCAGAAAATAGTTTGAATTGGAGTGTGTCAGACTTTTTATTTTCTTTAAAATTCTTTCTTTCTTGTTTTTCTCGGTTTTTCAAGCCATTTCTTCATCATCAACCACAAACAGTGTGTTTAGCAATGATGTAAACCCCGCCCTTTTGAGCTAAGGAAAACTAGGAAGATAACCGATCAAACCAAGTGAAAAAACCGAACCGGTTCATAAACCCTATAATTGTGAATGGGCAATTTAGAAATTTACAACTTCCCGGTGATCCAAAGGGTTCATTAAACCTTGGAAAAGAAACTTAAGACAAATTAGAAGAGAAAAACCAAATTGGTTCAGGTGAATAAGAATCTATAAGAACTCTAAAGTTAAGTGTGCTTGCCTGGGAAGTATGATTTTTTTTTGTAACTCGAAATTTTGGTCAAAATTTTTTATAGATTCTCGAGCAATATTAATACCAAAATTAAATTATTGAAATTAATACCAATAATTTATGGCAATATTAATACTAGTAATAAATATCTCCCATTTAATACATGGTTTTACACCTATATAAAGAGGTCATCCCCATTTATTCTCCTCACACCCGAAGACTTCTCTCTCTCTCTCTACTGCTCCATTTCCCGGTGAAGCTTAAACCAGAGCTTCGATTTGAACATTTTCTTAACCTCGGAAGGAGAGGTCGGGCTCTTTAGAACCAGGGAGAAGTTAGCTATCTGATAGCAAACTCTAGTCAATCCAAGAATCACTGGAGAAGCGCTGACATGGTAAAACAGTGAAGCAGCTCCGGCGGACCGAAGCTGCCCTGTTTCGGCTGAGTTGAAATCAGCCATTTTGAGCTCTCCTTAGACCAAACCAAGCCTTCCCAACACTTTCTCAGCCCTCCCACGGTCGAATTAGGACTGAAAGGTAAGCCAATTCGGCTCCCCTCTACAATTTCCGACCAGTGGTAGAGAGAGAACCGACATAATTTCAATGATAAAATTCTAACTCAATTCGACATCAATTGATGCGATTCTTGATTCGAGGATAAACCTCATGAGGAGAGCAATCTGCCCAAATCGAAAGCTCAGACCGCTGTGCCCTCACTAGTGAGAAATCGAAGCTTTCTCTCTCTACAGTCTATTTTTCGGCGAAGCTCTATTTGAGCTTGTTCCGGTGTTAAAATCTACGATTCAAAGTTCCTTAGAATCGTATGAACATGTATAAACTCAATTTCAACAATTAGAAGTGTTTGATCTGTCAATTTGTAATGGAAGGGCAAATGGTAATTTTGGAAAAGTTGGAGGACCAAATTGGAAATTTGGAAAATTAATCCCCTTTTGTGAAATGGAATAAATTGAGGTCTTATGATAAATTTTAGAAGTTTCGGGACTCAATTTAAGGAAAAAACCAGCATTAGGGACTTAAAGTTAAATAGAAATAACTTTAGGGACCTAATTTCAAATAAATGAAAGTTTGACTTTCTCATTCATTTGGAATGAATGAAGACGATTAGGCTGAAGGATAATGAATTGAGATGTTCATATCGTGTAGGGACATGAAGTACCAGGAATGCCAGCAAGGACAAGTTCGCGTAAATACAAAGAACCGGTCTAATGGAATTCACAGCATTAACGGGTGAGTGGGTTTACTAACATCATACCTGGTTGGGATGATGAGCACAACTTAAAATTTAAAAATCACTTACCAGTTGTGAGTGAGAATTTTATATCATACCCGGTTGGGGATGATAAGTACCTCAGTATGAAAACCCACTATTTAGTGGTATTTTAAACATCACAACTTAAAGGAAGTGATGTGAAAATCATACGGTAAAACTACTTACCGGTTGTAAGTAGATCATACTCGGTTGGTATGATGAGACTTTCTCAAAGGAAGTTGAAAACCTGTTCATCGGTTATGAATGGAGGTGTCCTTATACCCGGGCGGTATAATGGATAGAGAAAACATACGTTTTGTCGGAAGTGCTCTCCCTTGACTGTGTGCCAATGCTTAAACAATTTGAGAGACCTTCTCAACGAGAGCTCAAATAGCTCTAATAGGCTAGGGGCCTCGGTTTTGGAACTTGGGGGCTAAGTGCTCGATTTTGAAAATCTCATACAATGGGCCCAAGGCCAGTTGGCACGAGCAAGAACTCATAAACGAACATGATATATGTGCCATAAAACTTAATAAGTGAATTTGTCACGCCCCGACCCGGTTTGGTCGGATCCCTGTGAACAACCCGCCACTCTCCCGGTTTATTAAAGGGTTTCCCCTTATTATAATCCATAACGAGTAAGGCATCCTTTAAACCTATACCATTTCCTAGAATAGCATAATAAAAACTGCATGAAATTTTTAACTTTACATACCTGTCTTACAGGCATCTTAGTTGATTGTCTTTCAGGGTAGGCTTTCCGGGATTTCCTGAAAGGGATATAAGGGAGGGGGTGAGTACGCGAATAGCATTTCCTGCAGCGGTTTGAGCAGCAAAGGGTGTACCTCTTCTTGTACCCTTGAATCCACAAGTACCGGCGGAGGACCAAGAAATTACCCGACCCCATACATCTGTAACAGTCACAATGGTGTTGTTGAAACTTGCTTGAACATGAATAATTCCCTTTGGTATTCTAAGTGCATTTTTATGTGAACCACTACGCCTATTCCTACGTGAACCCGTTCTTGCTAGAGATTTTGCCATACTTTATCATCGAATTTAGAGATATATGGATATATCCATTTCATGTTAAAGGACATTTGATATTTTTAAATGTCTACTTTTAACTTTTAAGAAAAATATTTATATGGAGTGTGTCAAACTCATTTCTTTTCAAAAATCCATTCATTTAAAAATTTGGGGTTTTTCTATTATTTCTTAGTTACCGGCGTGTCATCACCCAACAGACATCCTTCATCATAAAGGTTACACACATTTGCAAGTCAGTATCACTACTGAACCCGCTAGTGGCTTCGGAGCGACTTTTCCTGCCACTCGGATAGAAATACGACCACTTCTACCCTAGGAATGAGTGGATGTACGCGACATCCGACCCACAATCCCGAAATCACTTCTTCATGTCCGTATGAGGACAGAGCCTCATCCCGTCCCTACCCCAGTCTCATGCACTTGGTGCTACTCCAAATTTCGCACAGACACTTGGAACGATGATCTGTCCTTATACTCAACAGGTCGTCCAGGGCCCTTAGGACACATCACTACCCCTCATGGGCATCTTGATGATCTCGTACTCATAGTTCATGCACAAACAATATTTTCTTATCAATCCATGTAATATGTGGTGCCACTGGTCCAACGGCCTTGACTCTCAATTCAACCCGCAATTGTTTGTCTTGACTAGTCCGTCGACCTGTCATGTCGCACTGCTGCTAGTTGACTAAGCATGACGGTCTTGGTACCATGGCCAAACAATTCACTTATTAAGTTTTATGGCACATATATCATGTTCGTTTACGAGCTCCTACTCGTGCCAACTGGCCTTGGGCCCACTGTACGAGATTTTAAAAAAACTGGGCATTCTAGCCCTCGAGTTCCAAAACCAAGGCCCCCGACCTATCAGAGCTATTCGAGCTCCTATCGAGAAGGTTTTCCAAATTGTTTAAGCATTGGCACATCGTCAGGGGAGAGTACTTCCGACAAAACATATGTTTTCTCTATCCATTATACCGGCCGATATAAGGACACCTCTGTTCATAACCGATGAACGGGTTTTCAACTTCCTTTGAGTAAGTCTCATCATACCAACCGGGTATGATTTACTTACAACCGGTAAGTAGTTTTTCCGCATAATTTTTACATCACTTTCTCCAAGTGGTGATGATTAAAATACCACTAAATAGTGGGTTTTTATACCAAGTTACTTATCATCCCCTACCGGGTATGATCTACTTAAGTTGTGTTCATCATTCCAACCGGGTATGATGTTAGTAAACCCACTCACCCGTTCATACCGTGAATTCCACTAAACCGATTCTTTGTATTCACGCGAGCTTGTCCTTGCTGGCGTTCTTGGTACTTCGTGTTCCTATACGATATGAACATCTCGATTCATTATCCTTCAGCCTAATCGCCTTCATTCATTCCAAATGAATGAGAAAGTCAAACTTTCATTTATTTGCAATTAGGTCCCTAAAGTTATTTCTCTTTAACTTTAAGTCCCTAATGCCAGTTTTTCCTCAAATTGAGTCCCGAAACTTCTAAAATTTATCATAGGACCTTAATTTATTCAATTTCACTAAAAGGGTATTAATTTCTCAAATTTCTAATTTGGTCCTCCAACTTTTCCAAAATTACCATTTTGCCCTTCCTTTACAAAAATGGTAAGTTTTGCCCCCAAAATTCCAAAATTTCTCAATTGGTCCTCCAACATTATTTTCATGCCCAATTGGCCCTCAATTTCATAAAATTTCATTTTGGTCCTTCGAATTTCGAAAATCCCCAAATTTTCCCCAATTTCAACTCTTCAACACTGCCGAATTTGATTTTATTAAATTGACAGATCAAACACCTCTAATTGTTGAAATTGGAGTTGAAATTGAGTTTCTACATGTTCATACGATTCTAAGGAACTTTGAATTGTAGATTTTAACGCCGAAATGAGCTCAAACGGAGCTTCGCCGAAAAAGAGATTGTAGAGAGAGAAAGCTTTGATTTATCACCGGTGAGGGCACTGCGGTCCAAGCTTTTGATCTGGGCAGATAGCTGTCATCTCGAGGATCATCCTAGAATCAAGAATTGCATCAATTGATACAAAATTGGATTAGAATTTCGTCATTGAAATTTGGTTGACTCTCTCTCTAGCACCGATCGAAAATTGTAAAGGGGAGCCGAATTAGCTTACCTTTCGGTCCTAATTTGGCCGTGGAAAGGCTGAGAAAGTGTTGGGAGGTCTTGGTTTGTCCTGAGGAGGGCTTGAAATGGCCGATTTCAGCTTGGCCGAAATAGGGCAGCTTCGTTCCACCGAAGTTGCTTCACTATTCTATCATGTCGGTGCTTCTCCAACGATTCTCGGATTGATTGGAGTTTGCTATCAGATAGCTGTCTTCTCCCCGGTTCTAAAGAGCCCGACCTTTGTTCAAGCCGAAGCTCTGGTTCGAGCTTCACCGGGAAATGGAGCAGTAGATAGAGAGAGAAAAGTGTACATGTGTGAGGAGAATGAATGGGGATGACCTCTTTATATAGGTGTAAAAATTGTGTATTAAATGGAAGAGATTTATTACTAGTATTAATATTACCATAAATTATTGGTATTAATTCCAATAATTTAATTTTTGTATTAAATTATTTGTATTAATTCCAATAATTTAATTTAGGTATTAAATTATTGGTATTAATTATAATAATTAAATATATATTAATTTATGGTTATTTATGATAAGGGTACGTTTGCATAAAAAGTATTGACCGAAATTTCGGGTTACCAAAAAATCATACTTCCCATGAGGTCATCCATCCTCACACTACTCTCGAGCAAGCACACTTAACTTTAGAATTCTTATGGATTCTCGTTCACCTGAACCAATATGGTTTTTCTGTTCTAATTTGTGTTAAGTTTCTTTTTCAAGGTTTAATAAACCCTTTGGATCACTCAGAAGTTGTAAATTTCGAAATTGCTTGTTCCCAAATGATCGGGTTTGTAAATTGTCTCGGTTTTCTTACTCGGTTTGATCAGTTCTTTTCCCAATTTTGCTTAACTCAAAAGTGTGGGGTTTACAACTCTCCCCTCCTTTTAGGAGTTTTATCCCTAAAACTTAACCAATATATTCCACATCGGGAATAATTTCCCTTAATGTCAACTCGGGTTTTCTTGACATGCTAACACTTCTATTGCTCTTTCGCTTAGTCCTCGTAATCATTCATCTAATGAATTTATTTTCATTTATCATGCTTACTCCTTCCATGGAGTTATAATAACGAGGCATGCATGGCTCATTAATCCTAATGTATATTCTTAGGTTCACATCTCCCTTTATTTAGGATAAGGATCTTCCTTTTGGGGATTTTACTCAAGATTTTAGGATTGGGAGTTCCAAGGTGCCCAATGGTTTCTTTTTCTAGTTATTCTCTTCATTGTTGAAACCCCTAGCTCGACGTTCTTTCGAGCATTACATACTTGTTTTCACAGGTTTTTTGTGTTATTATTCTTTCGTCCCAATTTGACCCATCCTTCATCCGTCATTGATTACAACTTCAGTCAAATTTATGTTTGAACTTGTTATGTTTACCAACTGACTCCTTCTTACTCGAGTTACACTTTACTCGGGATTGTTGGTGCTTATATGTCCCTTACGACATGACATAGTTCTGAACCTATCTTAATCTATCAGATTCCTATAACACCTCCTTTAGGGTTGTTTCCAACTTTCCAGCCTTCCAGGGACTATATAATTTCATCCCTCCTTTAATAAGCCATTTAATATGTGGTGCCACTAGTCAAACGGCCCTGACCCTCAACTCGACCTACAACTGTTTGTCTTGAATGGTCCATCGACATGTCATATCGTACTGCCGCCAGTACATCGAGTATGTTGGTCATGTCTTGGTACCATGGCTAAACATATTATTCATTTAAAGTTTTCATGGCTTAAACTCATGTTTGTTTACGAGCTCCTACTCGTGCCAACTGGCCTTGGGCCCACTGTACGAGATTTTCAAAATTGGGCATATTAACCCCCAAGTTCCAAAACCAAGGCCTCCAACCTATATGAGCTATTTGAGCTCCCATCAATAAGATCTCCCAAAAGGTATAAACAGTGGCACACAGTCAGTGGAGAGCACTTCCAACAAAATAATCTTTTCATTTATCCATCACACCAATCGGGTGTGAGGACATCTCCGCTTATAACTGATAAGCGAAACTACTTCCTTCTAGGAAGTTCATCATACCAACTGGGTATGATCTACTTACAACCGGTAAATAGTTTTTTTTCTGCGTAATTTCCACATCACTCCATTCAGATGTGATGTTTAAAATTCCACTTAGTAGTGGGTTTTAAATAATCTTTTCATTTGTCCAACAAAATAATCTTTTCATTTGTCCATTACACCAATCGGGTGTGAGAACATCTCCGCTTATAACTGATAAGCGAAACTACTTCCTTCTAGGAAGTTCATCATACCAACTGGGTATGATCTACTTACAACTGGTAAATAGTTTTTTTCTGCGTAATTTCCACATCACTCCATTCAGATGTGATGTTTAAAATTCCACTTAATAGTGGGTTTTCATTTCCAATGTGCTTATCATCCCAACCGAGTATGATATAAAAATCTCACTCACCCGACAACGCAATAATTTTCTCTTAACTGGCTCTTCGTCTTCACGTGGGCTTATCCTTACTGGCGTTCCCGGTACTTCGTGTTCCTACACGATATGAACATACTTGTTCATTATCTCTTGGCCTAATAGCCTTCATTTATCGTGAATGGATGAAATACTCAAACTTTTCAATTTATTACAATTAGGTCTCTAAAGTTCTTTTTCTTTAACTTTAGGTCCCTAATGTCGATTTTCCCCCAAATTGAGTTCCAAAACTTCTAAATTTCACCTTAGGACCTCAATTTATTCAAAATCACAAAAGGGGTTCAAGTTTCCCAAATTTCCAATTTGGTCCCCAACTTTTCTAAAATTACCATTTTGCCCCTATTTTACAGAAATGGTAAGTTTCACCCCAAAAATTCCAAAAATTGGCCAATTGGTCCTCTAACATCTTTATCATGCCCAATTGGCCCTCAATTTTATGAAATTACACTTTAGTCCCTCAAAATTTTGAAATCCCCAAAATTTCCCTAATTTTTTTAGCCCAATTTCAACATTCCAACTCAACCGAATTTGATTTCATCAAATTGACTGATCAAATTAGTTTAATTGTTGAAATTGAAGTTAGATTGGAGTTCCTATACCTCCATATGATTCAATTGCACTTTGAATCACACGATTTGACGTCGGAATGAGCTCAAACTGAGCTTTGTTGAAAAATTGAACATAGAGAAAGAAAGCTTACCGTCGGGGGTGCGACAATTCGAGCTTTCAATCTGAGCAGATAGCTCTTATCCTGAAGTTCTTCCTAGGATCAAGAATCATCTCAATTCATGTCGAATTGAGGGAGAATTTTTTCAGTAAACATCTACCAGTTCTCTCTCTAGCACCGATCGGAATTTACAGAGTGGAGCCAAATTGGCTTACCTTTCCTCTCTAATTTAGCTGTAGGAGGGATGTGGAGGTGTTGGGAGGGCTTGGTTTGGCCTGAAGAGGGCTCAAATCGTCTAATTTCAGCTCAATGAAAATAGGGCAGCTTCAGTCTGCCTGAGCTGTTTCACTGTTCGATCACGCCGACGTTTCTCCAGCGATCCTCGGAACAAATGGAAACTATAGGCATGTAGCTGACTTCTCCCTGAATCAAACGAACCTGACCACGCCTTCTTTGGTTCAGAAAAATGCCCATGTGGAAGCTCTGGTTCGAGCTTCACCGAAAAATGTAGCAGTAGGGAGAGAGTGGAGTTTTCAGAGGATGAATGAGGAGGGGCTCTTTATATAGGAATCTCGGGGACTTCTTGGTCGTCTGATTGGTGTCATTATGGCAGTCATTCATTGCCTGAAACTCCCTGGCCGGAAACTTTTCATCTTTGTTGGCGCTACTCGATTTTCCAATGAGTGAACAGTGTTGTCATATGAAGGAAGAAGATGACACTCTTTCATACCGGACCGGACTGGTCCGAACCGGGTTCAAAGCTTAAACCGCCCAGTTCAGTCCTAATTCGACTGAGTTTTTCAAAATTAAAAATTTCTAAATTCATCTAAATTCATTATTTATCCAATGGTGACCTCAATTCTCCAATTTGAATTTTTTAAGCTACCAAGAAAAATGAATTTAACATATGGTTCAATAATGGTTCAAACAGGCCCAAACCGGTTTAATCCTGTTCGGATCTATTTTGTAAATCGCGCCCTTTTGAGTTAAGGAAAACCGGGAAAATAACCGATCAAACCGAGTGAGAAAAACCAAACCGATTCATGTGAACCAGATTGAATCGATTTGGACCAGTTTGAACCACTATTGAACTGGATGCTAAATTCATTTTTCTAGGTGGCTTAAAAAATTCAAATTTGAGATTTGAGGCCACCATTAGATAGATTTTAGATGAATATAGAACATTTTAGATTTGAAAATTTTGGTCGAAATGGGGGTGAACCAGCTGATTTAAGCTTTGAAGCCGATTTGGAATAGTGTCGTCTTTTTTCTTCAGATGATAGCACTGTTCACTCGCCGAAAAATCGCGCAGCGCTAGCGAAGCTGAAAAGTCTCCGACCAGGGAGTTTCAGGCAATGAATGACCACCATTAAGGTGCTAATCGGACGGCCAAGAAGTCCCCGAGCTTCCTATATAAAGAGCTCCTCCTCATTCATCCTTTCCACACCTAAAAACTCCATTCTCTCTCAACTGCTCCAATTTTCGACGAAGCTCGAACCATAGCTTCGACTTGGGTATTTTTCTGAGCCAAATAAGGAGAGGTCAGGTTCTTTTAGAACTGGGGAGAGGTTGCTACACGCCTATAGTATCCGTTTGCTTTGAGGGTTGTCGAAGAAGCGCCGGCGTGATCGAACAGAGAAGCAACTCCAACGGACCAAAGCTGTCCTGTTTGGGCCGAGCTGAAATCGACTAATTCGAGCCCTTCTCAGGCCAAACTGAGCCCTCCTAACACCTCCACAACACTCCTATAGTTGAATTAAAGCTGAAAGGTAAGCCAATTCGGCTCCCCTTTGTAATTTTTGACCGGTACTAGAGAGAGAACCGACAAAACTTCGATGATGAAATTTTCACTCAAATTCGGCATCAATTGATGCAATTCTTGATCCTAGGAGCAACCTCAGGAAATGAGCTATCTGCCCAGATCGAAAGCTCGGACTGCCGCGCCACCGACAGTAAGCTTTTGAGGCTTTCTCTCTCTAAGTCTAGTTTTCCGACAAAGCTCGGTTTGAGCTCATTCCAACACCAAATCGTGCGATTCAAAGTGCAATTGAATTGTATGAATGTGTAGAAACTCCAATTTAACTTTAATTTCAGCAATTAAACTCATTTTATCGATCAATTTAATTAAATCAAATTCGACAGAGATAGAAGGTTGAAATTTGGGGAAATTTGGGGGAAATTTGAGAATTTCAAAAATTAGAGGGACTAAAGTGCAATTTCATAAAATTGAGGACCAATTGGGCAATTTTTTGAATTTTTGGAGCAAAACTTACCATTTTTGTAAAGTAGTGGCAAAATGGTAATTTTGGAAAAGTTGGGGACCAAATTGAAAATTTGGGAATTTAAACCCCTTTTGTGAAATTGAATAAATTGAGATACTAAGATGAATTTTAATAGTTTCGGGACTTAATTTGAGGAAAAACTAGCATTAGGGACTTAAAGTTAAAGAAAAATAACTTTAGGGACCTGATTATAAATAAAGGAAAAGTTTAGTTTTCTCATTCATTTGGGATGAATGAGTGCTATTAGGCCAAATAATAATGAACAAGAATGTTCATATCGTGTATGAACATGAAGTACCGAAAATGTCAGCTAAGACAAGTTCGAGTAAGGGCAACAAGCCCGCTAAGAGGAATTTCACTGTATTAATGTGTGAGTGAGATTTTTATATCATACCCGGTTGGGATGATAAGCACCTCAGAAATGAAAACCCACTACTAAGTGGTATTTTAAACATTACAACTGAGAGGAGTGATGTGAAAATTAAGCGAAAAAACTACTTACTGGTGTAAGTAGATCATACCCGGTTGGTATGATGAAACTTCCTCGAAGGAAGTGGAAAACCCGTTCATCGGTTATGAGCGGAGATGTCTTCATACTCGGTTGGTATGATGGACAGTTGAAAAGTATTTTGTGAGAAGTGCTCTCCCCTGACTGTGTGCTACTGCTTAAACATTTTGGGAGACCTTCTTGATAGGAGCTCGAATAGCTCTGTTAGGCCAGAGGCCTCGGTTTTGGAACTTGGGGGCTAATATGCCCAATTTTGAAAATCTTGAATAATGGGCCCTAGGCCGGTTGGCACGAGCTGGAGGTCGTAAACAAACATGATTTATATGCCATCAAAACTTAAGTAAATAAATTGTTTGGCCATAGTAATAAGATAGGACCGATATACTGTGTCAACTAGCGACAGTGTGACATGACAGGTCTCCAGACTAGTCAAGACAAACAGTTGCAGGTCGAGTTGAGGGTCAGGGCCGTTGGACCAGTGGCACCATAGATTATATGGCATCATGTGGAAAATATTGATTGTGCATGCACTGTGTTTACGAGACCTTTATGATGCCCAAGAGGGGTAGTGATGCGTCCTAGGGCTTTGGACGACCTAGCGGATATAAGGGTAGTTTGTCGTAATAGAAGTCTTGCAAAGCTCAGAGTAGCTTTAAGCACATGAGACTGGGGTGGAGTCAGGATGAGGTATCTATCCTCATACGGACATGGAGATTTGTTATGGGATTGAGGGTCGGATGTCGTGAACATCCACTCATTCTCAGGGTAGAAGTGGATGTGCTTCTATCTAGGTAGTCGGTAAAGTCGCTCCGACACCACAAGTGGGTTCAGTGGACGGACTGGCCTACGATTGTGTGTTTGACCTTTATGATGAAGGATGTGTGTTGGGTGATTACACACAGTGGTAATAAGAAATAGTGATAAAAACCAAAATTTTAAATGAAAGTATTTTTTAAGAAAATAAGGAGTCTGGCACACTCCGAATCAAACATTTTTCACAAAAGTAAAATTTTGAAAACCCATTCATTGAGTCGTTGTACTCACCCCCTCTCTTATATCCCTTTTAGGTAACCCTAGAAAGCTTACCCCAAAGATGACCAGCTAATACGCCTATAAGACAGGTATTATGAGTTTAAAATATTATGCATATTTAATTTATGTTATTCCAAGAAAGGTGCAGGTTTAAAGGACGCTTTACTATTCATGGTTTATAAACAAGGGGCAACCCTTAGTAAACCGGGGAAGTGACGGGTTGATCATTGGGATCCGACCAAACCGGGTTGGGGCATGACAACTTGAGTGGTATCAAAGCATGTTTCCTCGACTACATTATCAAGACTATATAACATAGTAACTAAAAGAAAGTTTTAAAATTTTCAGATGGCTCCCAGAAGAGGAACCAAGAAAACTAGGACTGACTCTACTCAACACTATGTTCCCTTAGGAAGATCACCCTAAAAATCTCTTCCATACTCAAGAAGTCCCAAAGAACCAAGAGACATTTAGTGAGAAGTATCCAAGAATATGGTGCCAGAATTTGTTGAGGTCACAATCCTGAGTACGAAGGAAGTCAAGCCTAAGGCCAGGAACACCATCAAGGGGTTTATAACCTTACTAAGGAAGACGCTTGTCAAAGAACCCAACAGCTTCCCATATGTTTCATAAACACTTTTTGTAATGAGGGCCAAAACCCCAACCTATTGTATTACCTCTCTAATAATAAAGAGTTCAAAGTTCCTAAAACCATATCTCTCTCAAATGAGGTGACCTTGCACCTCAACTGTAAGAAGATTTCCCATGGAAAGTAACCAAACAAACCTGCATTTTCTTAGACACTATGGAGACCAAGGAGATTGTTATACCAAATGAAGAAATGAACCAAAGGAATTGTTGGGCAAAGAAGACACAACAAGAAAAATTGTCAAGGTAATTAAGGAGTCTGGAAGAACTCTTGGAGTAACTGAGCAAGAAAACGACCTATTACAAGTGTAAGGAAATAGGACATGAAGTAAAGTACTATCCCACACCACAAGGATTTAGGACAATATTTTCCAAGAATAACACCTCCATAGTTATAGGAAACCCGAAAGGATACCATCCCTAAAAATACAACTCCTGCTTAGAAATTTCAATTGCATCCAGGAGGAAGCTCTTCAAGATCCTTGCATATTGGCATTAAAAAGGACTGAAGGTAGGACCTCGATAAATCGCAAACAAGAACAAAGTATAGCTGAAGAAAATATTTCCTTAAGAAGAAATTTTCAGCCATTTAGGAGAAAAGAAGGGAGCGCATCCACGAGAAAAGACCAGTCGAGCATTTGACGACAAATGAAATGTCTCAAGATGAAAAATACGACTCAATTTGGAAAAGTAGTGATGCCAAATAGAAGTTTTAGAAAAACATAGCGGAGGGAAGCAAATCGTTACAACAATATAGTTAAAGAGAATAAATGATGCCCTAAGGAAGATTGGGAGGTAGAAAGGACTACACCCTAAAAAGGGCAATGGGATGGACATTAAGGACAAGAGGACTCAAGAAACAACTACCCTAAGAAACTTTGACCAAATGAATGATAGAAACGAGACAGTTAACGAACTGATACTCGTGAAAGCCATAATTTGAGCTCCAACAAAGAAGGGAGAGGCGGAAAGGCCAAATAATTAGGAAAAGTAAAATGAAAAAAATCCTTAAAAAGACCAATGGCCAAATTAACGACTAAACTCAAACTAAGAAAGGAGTAGGCAAGCCTCTCACATAGTGGTCAAGAAATCTTGAAATAAGGAACATTTAAACTCTCCCTAAAGGAATGAACAGTTATTGGGGTACAAATGAGGATGAGGATAGAGTACAAAATATGTGCCCGCAAGATTTGAAGAGTAAAGGTAAACAGGAGAAGAGGACATCAAGGGATGTCATTTAAGGGTAGACATTATTCCCTATAGCAAATGAAAAAGGAATTTCGAAAGAAAGGGAAGAAGTCCTACCGATGAAGGAAACCATGGAAAGGCATATGTATCCTAACTAAAAGATAATGGAACCAAGTGAATGGGACAAAGAGATAAACTTGCAAATGAAGCGCAACCTAAGGTGAAAGAACCAAGAAAGCATACTAGGAGTACCCAAGGAAATAAGTTAATGGGTAGATAGGAAGTTAGCATCAAAAGATGTTGTGACAAGTAAGAATAAGTGTACTATTCATAATAAGGTAATAAAGGAAAGAACGTCTGAGAAACATTGGGAAAGTAAGCCCTCCAAATAAGATGTGGCTAAGGAGGAATAACCACAATTGGTAAGACGAGTCAAAGTCCACACGCGCATATGAAGCCTAAAGAGTGGATGACTGAGCATAGTATGGAATGCACAGAATAAAACCGATAATCAGAAGTATCTCAAGTAAGAAATAAGGGATGAAACAGAAGTTGTGGATAGAGAAGGATCCAAAGCGGGCAAATGCCCTAACATAGATAGGGGTGTGAAGACAGGAAGAAAGAACCCTATTAGGAATGATAAGAAGGTTGCGCATGTAGCTCCTAAAAGGGAAATCTCTATTGTGAGGGACATAGTAGAGAACGAAACCGGAAGAAGGGAACTTTCCCAAGTAAAGGAATCGAAACACAGATCGAAAGTGATTATTTTAGAATGAAGAATCATGAAATGATTACGAGTAAGTAAAAGTGGATTAAGGAATAAAAAACTCCTTAGATAAGGAATGCCAAGGACTTAAGAAGGATAGAATCCTAGCTTGTCGGTAAACCATTGGGAAACCAAATCATTGGAACTGGAAAGACTCAATAAGGAAGTTGAGAAATGATGAGTGGGTAAGAAGAATCAACATAGTTATGTAAGTTGATTGGATAACGGTAAAAGTAGTCGATGAATACTACCAAATGAAAAGAGGGATGAAGTTATACAATCCCTGAGAGGTTGGAAAGTTGGGAATAACTCTAAAGGACGTGTTCTGGAAATCTAATGGACATATAGACAAGATCTAGAAAATGTCATGTTGTAAGGGGCATGTAAACCCAACAGTCCCGAGGAAAACATGACTCAAAATAAGGAAGAGTCAGTTAGTAAGCATGATAAAGTCAAACATAAAAATTAGAGTGAAATTGTAATGAACAACGAATGAAGGAAGAGTCGAAATAGGACGAAAATGTGAAAATAAGGAAACCCGTGAAAATAAGTATGTAATGCTCTAAAGAACATCGAGCTAAGGGTTTCAATAATCAAGAGGTTAACTAGACACGTAAATAGTTAGGTATCTTGAAACTCCCAATCCTGAGTACAGGACCTCAAAGGGAAAAATGTTGTTCTAAGCAAATAAAGATATGAATCCAAGGATATACCCTTAAGTAAGGTATGTCTAGTTATGATAAACTCCATGAAGGGAGTAAATAATATAAAGGAAAAGAAATTTCTTAAGTGGATGATGTAAAAAGGGCTAACTGAAAGAACAAGAGAAGAGTTTTTATGTTAAGCAAACACCAAGTTAACATCAAAGGAAATTGTTCCTCATGCAAAGGTTGCTAATTAAGTTTTGGGGACAAAACTCCTAAAAGAAGGGGAGAGTTGTAAACCCCACCCTTTTGAGTTAAGTAAAATCGGGAAAAGAACCAGTCAAACCGAGTGAGAAAAACCAAACCAGTTTACGTGAACCGAATCTGAACCAGATTGAACCGGTTTGAACTACTATTAAACCAGATGCTAAATTCATTTTTCTAGGTGGCTTAAAAAATTCAAATTTGAGATTTGAGGCCCCCATTTGTAGAAAATAAATTTAGAAATTTTAGATTTGAAAAATTCTGTTGAATTGGGGATGAACTGGTCAGTTTAAGCTTTGAACCCGGTTCAGACTGGTCCGGTTCGGTTCGAAACATAGTCATCTTCTTCCTTCGGATGACAATACTATTCACTCACCGAAAAATTGTGCAATGCCAGCGAAGCTGAAAAGTCTTCGGCCAGGGAGTTTCAGGTAATGAATGACCGCCATTAAGGTGCCAATTAGATGACCAAGAAGTCCTCGAGCTTTCTATATAAAGAGCCCCTCTTCATTCATCCTCTCCACACCTGAAAACTCTATTCTCTCTCAACTGCTCCAATTTTAGGAGAAGCTCAAACTAGAACTCCGACTTGGGCAATTTTCTAAGCCAAACAAGGCGATGTCGGGTTCTTTAGAATTGGGGAGAGGTCAGCTACACGTTTGTAGTCTTCGTTTGCTCCAAGGGTCACCGGAGAAGCACCAACATGATCGAATAGTGAAATAGATTCGGTGGACCGAAGTTGCCCTATTTCGGTCGCACTATAATCGGCCAATCCGAGCCCTTCTCATGCCAAACTAAGCTCTCCCAACACCTCCACAGCCCTCCTATAGCTGAATTAGAGCTGAAAGGTAAGCCAATTCAACTCCCTTCTGTAATTTCTGACCGGTGCTAGAGAGAGAACCGGCAGAACTTCGATGATGAAATTCTCATTTAATTCAGCATCAATTGATGCAATTCTTGATACTAGGAGGAACCTCTGTCATCCTCCGAAACCACATTGGGTGTCTTTGGAATTAGGAGGAAGTCCTCTACCTGACCACACCTTCCATTTAGCTTGAGAGCCACTGAGGAGGAATGAGGAAGCTCAAATAATGATGCCACTCCTCAGCCGAAAAATAGCCAGCCTCCTATCGCCTACTTCGAGCCCTCCCCCGACCAATTGCAGCCAAGCCAGAGCCCCTACACCCCACCTGGAGGTGTCCTGACCATCCCCTGACCTAAGAAGGTAAGCTCCCTCCATCGCCCTTCATCGGAAAACACCGTGCACTGATGAATTCTGCAAAAACTTTAATACTAAAATTTGCATTGCTCAGGTAATCAATTGAAGTGTGGTTTGATAGAGGGAGGATCCCCATGATGAGAGCAACATAGTGGTAATCAAAGCTCCGATCACCGGACCCTCACTGGTAAGATATCAAAGCTTTCTCTATCTAGATTGTATTTTTCAGTGAGGCTTCATTTGAGATCATTTTCGAGCCAAATCGAGCAATACAAAACTTGAAATGACGAGAAAAACATAGAGGAGATGATTTGAATCAAGAATAAGGGCAATTGATCAAGTTTCAGGGGTCAATTGAACGAAAATGTGATTTGGGGGAAAAAATGTAAATTTTGAAAAGTTGGGAAAATTAGGGATTTTGCTAAAATTAAGGACCGATTGGAAAATTGATCAAATTGAACGCCTTTTTATGTAATTCCCTTCCAATTGAGGGTCAAATGGGCAAATTGGATCAAATAGAGGACCAATTTGCAAAATTTTAAGAATTTGGTGTTAAATTGCAATTTTGGAAAAGTTTGGGGCTAAATGGCAATTTTAGAAAATAGAGGGACCCAAGGGCAATGTTGATAAAATTAAGGACCATAAATGATAATTGGAAAATATGGGCGGTCGAATTAAAGAAAAAGATGGGCGATTAAGGATGTAAATATAAATGCACAAACCTGATGAACTAATGTGCAATTAAGGAAAAATATGAAGGTCTATTTGCAAATACTCAAGGAAGTGCAATTCCTTAGTTTAATACCCTAATGAGGACATTCATGCCATGTAGAAGCAGACTACTCGAGTGCCAACTTCTAGAAAAGAGACCGTTAGGCGAGACTTCGCCGACGCGACCCCACCAAAATTACCGAGTGATTGGGAACCGCTATAACATCCATTCTGGTTGGAATGGCCCCAAGGCCGATGGATACAGGTGTGGACCCGTCAATAACAGACATATGATATGTGATGCTAAAAGACCTGAATAATGGGAACCTTGCGTGATACCCATCGAGCCAAGCTGAGTTGTGAAGCTTGTTGGGCCAAACCGCTGCTCTGCCGAAGCCACGTCATCGAACCTGTTGGGCCAGTACACGTGGTGGGTCAAAGCCAAGCTGATAGACCGTTGTGCTAGAGGGCTAGAGATAAAGGCTATAATTCAAAAAGATTGTTGATTGTACATGCACTGTGATGTTCAGTTCATTAGGGCACCTGGCATGAGGTAGTGATGGAGCTCAAGGACTGCTGGACGACCTCGGGAGCATAAGGGCACTTTTGTCTTTTAGTAGGTCGTGAAGCCAAGGAGCTTCCTATACATGGAGACCAAGGAAGTAGGGGAAATGAGGTTTCATCCCACTAAGCGGACATGGTGAAGTAATTGGGGGTTTGATGTGCCGAACTATTGATGTCCACTCAAACCCCAGGTAGAGGCAGTATCCCTCTATTAGGGTAGACGGTAAATGCGCTCCGATCCACAAGTGGCACGGTCGAGGATCGTTTTACGAATGTGCGATCCCTCCTATGATAGGAGTGTAGTTGTTGATTTTAGAAACCTAAGAAGACACTATAGAATTATCCAATAATTGAAATTGCTAAATTGAGTCTTCATAAAAGAGTTTTCTCCAACTCATTGAGTTGTTGAACTCACCCCCTCCCTCTAAACATTTTCAGGAAGGAACATAAATGCACTAGCTTTTCCTCCCATACCCTAAACTAGGTACATAAATTTAAAAGTTTCAATTTTGTTTAATATTGTCCACGGAAAACATGATAGGTAGTGCGCCTGACTCTCTTGACCTCTCTGAGGAGCCCCTCTTCGAGACTTGAGAGAGTGGCGGGTAGTACATTGAACCTTGACCAAACCAGGACGGGGTGTGACATCCTTCCCCATTTCCAATGGCGTCCTTTACTTAAGGACTTTCCCTTCTTCCATCCACTCTTATTTGCTCATGACCATTTCACTATTTCTTATTCTGAGTTGATCCCTTTCGATCGACGTGTCGATTCCTTTGTTTGGGGGGTTCCTTTTTTATGGTTTCATTCTCTACTATGTCCTTCAAAGTAGAGACTTCCACCTTAGAAGTTACACATTCAACCTTCTTACCATTCCTTGAAGGTTTCCTTTCTTCATCTCCTTACATAGTTTTTATATTGGGGCATTTGCCCACTTTTAATCCTTTATTATCTTAAAATTCTCATTTTGTCCCTTATTCCCTATCCAAAGAACTTCCAACTATCGGGTCTTATTTTGTGTACTCCACACTATGCACACCCTTCTAATCTTTAGGCTCCATTAATCGAGTGTGGACCATAACCAGTCTTGATGTCTGTGGTTGTTTCCCTTTAATTACTTCTTAATTGAAGGGCTTACTTCTCCAAGATTTCTCAGATATGCTTTCCTTTATTTCCTTATGATGGGTATTCCACCCATTCTTACTTGTTAAGGCATCTTTTGATGCTATCTTCCTACTTACTCGTTACTTGGACTTACTCCTTGGATTCTGGTATACTTCCCTTGTAATTGTTCCTTTATCCCAACTTGCATTCCATTTGCAATTTTACCTTCTATTCCACTTTAATTGGGCTCATTACTTCTTCGTTGGGATATGTATGCCTCTCTAGGGCTCCCTTCCTTGGTTGGTTTCCTCTTTTTTCCCTTATTTCCTCTTTCCTTCATCTTCTTGGGTATCTATCTTTAAGTCAACCTCATGACATCCTTTATGTCATCCTCTCCTACTTACCCTTACTTTGGGAAATCTTAATGGCACATATCTTGTACCTTGTCTTTATTCCAACTTGTACTCACTACAATTTTATTTTTATTAGGGTGGGATTTCAATCTTTTTCCTTTCGAGATTTCTTTATCTCCTTCTGAGAGCTTGCTTAATCCATCCTATGGCTTGAGTTTGGTTGTCGATCCATTCTTGACCATTAATTTCTTTAAGGATTTCCTTCATCCTTCTTTTTCGACATTTGGCATTTTCACTTCTCCCTTCTTTCTCGGGGTTTAAATCCATGGTTCTCTTGAGGGTCGGTTCGTTAACTGTCTCGTCCCTACTATTTTTCTTATCCAACTATCTAGGGCAGTTGTCTTTAGAATTCACTCGTCCTTGATGTCCATCCTGTCGCCCTTTGTAGGGTGTAGTCGATACTATTTCTCGGTCCTTCATAGGGCGTCATTTATTCTCCTTGATCATTTTGTTGTTACTAGTTACTTTCTACTTGGCTACTTTCCTTTTTCCAAAGAAGGTCACACTTGCCATCTCGAGACATTCTTAACCACTTATGCCCCTTTTTGTGGTTCCTTATTTCGGGTTAAGCCTCTTATGATCCACCTGTCGATTCCTTATCTTGGGAAATTCCCTTTTATGGTCTCACTTCCTACATCTATCCTTCTACTTATGGACTTCCGTCTTGGGAGTTTCACGTTAAACCTTCCTAATGCTCCTTGAAGGCTTTTCCTTCTTTCGTTTCTTACACCCTTCTAATATCGGTATGGTTATCCGCCCTTAATCCTTCATTGTCCTCCAATTTCCTTGTTGTTCCTTATCCTCCCTTCGAGTAGCTCTTGATTATGGGTTTGTTCCTTGCACTCCACGTTATGTCCAACCGCCCATCAATAGTCCCTTCAAGGGATCCTTAGTCATATACATCCTTCTAGTGTTCCCTTTCCTAGCACATTTTTTCTCCTTTTTACTCTTACCATGTCCTACCCTAGAGTTACCGGAGAACATTTTCCACGTTTTCCCTTTCTGAGGGGGTTCTAGGTGTACTTCCCCTGTACCTTACCTCTATTCTTATGGTATTCCTCTCTGGTTGACCTTCTTAAGAAGAAGTTCAAATTTTTTCTTTACCTTTCTATTTCTTAACCTCTTTGCAAACATCTTACTTAACCCAATCCATGGTTTTGGTCACCGATCCTTCCTTGATCATCCAAGACATTCCTCCTACTTACCTTCTCCTTTTATCTATACTATGCTTTGTTTGTGTTTTCTTCCTTTGGTCCTTCTTATCTTCCATGACCCCTCCTCATGAGAACGCGACTTTGTTTGAGGGACAGAGTTTTTAGAAAAAAAATATAATTTTTTATTAATAAGAGGTATAATACATTTTGGGTGTTTAACCCTATTACAAGAAGTAGTTTCAGCTTGTGGAGCTACTATACTAGGTTCTTAGTAAGTGTCCTTCTTGGTTATAAGTCCCCTGTGGTGTCTTTGGCATTAGGTTGTCTCTCCTCCTACTCATGGATGTGACCTCAACAAGTGTTGGCACCACATTCTTTGGTGGCATTGGATGCTTCCCCATAATATCTCTTGGTCCTTTGTGACTTCTACTATACCTCAGGCATTGGAGAGCTTTTAAGGTTGTCTTCCTACGGGGACAGAGTGTTGGGTAATGTTGGTGATGACAGTTCTAGTTTTTCTTGGTTTCTATCTTGGGAGCCATCTGTAAATTTTGAAACTTGTTTCTCGACCCGATTAAGTTATATAGTTTTGATAATATATTCAAGTTGTCATGCCTCGACCCGATTTGGTCGGATCCCCATGAGCAACCCGCCACTCCCTTTGGTTCATTAAGGGTTTCACCCTTTTCTAAACCGCGAGGAGTAAGGTGTCCTTTTACCTATATTTCCTGGAATAACATTATACAAAATTGAATATTTTAAAGCAGACATACCTGTCTTAAGTTCCAATATAGGAGGATCTTTAAGATCGAGATTTTCCTCGATTACCTAAAAGGGGTAAAAGGGAGGGGGTGAGTTCTATAACTCAGTGAGCGGGTGTAGGGGGTGAGTTTTCCAAAATAGCTTTATCCAACTCAAGCCAAGGTTATCATTTCCTTTAAAAAGGATTTTCCTCAATTTTGGTTTTCAAACCTTTTTCATTTCCGTATTAGGTGTGTTTAGCTCTCTTAGCCCATCCCCTTACCTCAGGAGGTGTTTAGCAAACAAACACACGCCCTTCATCAAGAAGGGTACACACATTTACAGGTGCAGCACATCCACTGCACCCACTTGTGGATCGGAGTGTCTTTACTGTCCACCAATATAGAAGCCCGTCCACTTCTACCCTAGGACTGAGTGGATGTTCTCAACATCCAACCCTCAAACCCAAATTCCACTCCGTGTCCGTATGAGGATAGAGACCTCATCCTAACCCCACCCTGGTCTCATGCGCAAGAAGCTACTCCGACCTTCAAGACTGACTGGCACGACGAACTGCCCTTGTCTCCACCATGTCGTCTAGTAGTCCTTAGGACACATTACTACCCCATAGGGCATCTTGATGGACCCATAACACAAGTGCATGTACAAATAAGATTTTTCCACATATAGCCATTATCTTTGGTGCCAATGGTCCAACAGCCCCGATGCTCAACCTGACCTACTGCTGTTTGTCTAGGCCGGTCCGTCGACCAGGCTCTGACACACTGCCACCATTCCATCGAGTACTATTAGTTCTGACTCGGCATCGAGGCGAAATCACACAATCAATTTCCTTAGAAATTTTCATTACTCTTCTTAATCAATTTTTTTTATGAGCTCCTGCTCGTGCCTAATGGCCTTGGGCCCATTACACGTGTTTTTTTTTCAAAACTGGTCATTTAGCCCCATGAGTTCAAAAATTGAGGCCCCGATCTATCTGAGGTGTTCTAGCTCCCGTCAAGAATGTTTTCCAAATGTTTTAAGCATTGGCACACAGTCAGAGGAGAACACTTCTGACAAAATTTTACTTTCAACTCATCACACCAACCGGGTGTGATGATATCTCCGCTTACAACTGGTAGGCGGGGTTCTCCTTTTCTCAAGGAAACTCATCATACCAACCGAGTATGATTATCTCTACTTACAACTAGTAAGTAGGTTTTATCCATTAAAGATAGTGCTCATCATTCCAACCGGTATGATGTGTAAATTAGCCCATTCACAACTGATAGGTAGTTTTTTAACTTTAAAGTTGTTAATCACCCCAACCGAGTAAAACATTTAAAAGGTCCCACTCATCTGATAACCATGGCATGTTCGTCCCCAATCGGTTTTCCAATTCCACGCTAATTTTTCCTTATTGGCATTCCGATTTCTCCTATCCCTACACAATTTGGGGCATCCTTATCAATTAAGATTTGGCATGACAACCATTTTTTTCTCACGTATGAGCGAATAGGCTCAAAATTGTTGGTTTATTGTACTTACGACCTAAAGTTCATTTTCCTTAACTTTAGTTCCCTAATGCTAACTTTTCCCCAAATTAAGTCCAAAGGCTTCCAAAATTCCCTTTGGGTCCTCAATTTACTCAAAATTATGTAAGGCACTCAAGTTTTTCAAATTTCCAATTTGGTCCCCAACTTTTCAAAAATTACAATTTTGTCCCTACTTTCCAAAAATGGCAATTTGGCCCCAAATGTTCTGAAACTTAACCAATTGGTCCCCCAACATCTTTCTCATTTCCATTTGGCCTTCAATTTTTAGAAATTGCATGAAGGTGCCACAATTTTTTGAAATCCCCAATTTTCGCCAAAATTTTCCCCTAATATCTCCCCTTTAAAATCGCTAAATTTGATTTCTTCAAATTGGCCATTTAATTAGGGTTAATTGCTTCAATTGATGGTATGGATTAGTTCCTATACTTTCATACAATTCAATTGAGCTTTGAATTGCATGATTTGGGTCCGAAACGAGCTCAAAGGGAGCTTCGCCAAAAAACTGTTTGTAGAGAGAGAAAGATTCGAAAGCTTACTGTCAGAGGTGCGGCAATCCGAGCTCTCTATTGGGGCAGGTAGCTCTTATCCTGAGGTTCCTTCTAGGATCCAGAATCGCTACAAATGAAGTCCAATTGAGGGTGAATTTAATCAGTGAAATCCAAAACTTTCTTTCTCTAACATCGATCTATAACGATTGAGTATGGCCGAATTGGCTTACCTTTCAGCTCTGTTGAGGCCGTGTGAAGGTTGTGTGGGTGTTGGGGAAGCTTGGTTTGGTCGGAGGAGGGCTGGATTTGGTCGAATTCAGCTTAGTCAAAATAAGGCAGCTTCGGTTCGTCGGAGCTACTTCATTGTTTTATTCCGCCGGCGCTTCTCCGACAGTCCTTGGGTCGAAAGGAGGTTGCTGTCAGGTAGCTGACTTCCCTCGGAGTCTGTAGGACCCGACCTTGCCTTATGAGGCTAAGAAAATTGCCCAAGTTAGAGCTCTGGTTTGAGATTCCCCAAGAAATGTAGCAGTTGAGAGAGAATGGTGATTTGAGGTGTGTGGAGGATGAATGGAGAGGAGCTCTTTATTTAGGGAGCTCGAGGACCCTTTGTCCGACCACTTTCCATTTTGGTCGAGCTTATCCTCGCTCGAAAACAGCTTGATCAAAGTGGTTACACCTTTTTCGAAGAAGGAAGTTTTTTGCATTTATGAATAGTGTTGTCATCCTGAGGAAGAAGACGACACTGTTCCGAACCGGACTGGTCTAGTCCGACCGGATTCTATGGTGAAAATCGATCGGTTCAGGCCTGATTTGACCAGTTTTCTCAAATGTAAAAATTTCTAAATTCATTTCCTATCCAATAGTGGCTTCAATTCCCTAATTTGATCACTTTAAGCGACATGAAAATTGAATTTAAAATTCGGTTCATGTATGGTTCAAATCGGTTCAGGTCCAGTTCACCTTGAACCAATTTGGTTTTCTCTTCCCATTTATTCCAAGGTTCTTTTCCATGATTTTTATAACTTTTTAAGTCTCTTGGGATTTGCCAATTTCCCATTTTGCCCTTTCTTTATCGATTTGGATTCGTTAACCGGTTCAGTTTTCTCTTTTGAATTGGCCAGTTCTTTTCCCAGTTTTTCTTATCTTTAAAGGACGGGGTTTACAAGTCAGCTACCTGACAGCAACCTCCCTTCGATTCAAGGATCGTCGGAGAAGCACCAATGGGATTGAACAGTGAAGTAGCTCCGTAGGTTCAAAGGTGCCCTATTTTGGTCGATCTGAATTTGACCAATTAAAACCTCCTCCGCCCAAACCAAGCCTTCCCATAGTCCCCACGACCATCACACAACCTCCAAGAGAGGCGAAAGGTAAGCCAATCCAGCCCTCCTCCGTCATTGTAGATCGGTTCTAGAGAGAGAAAGTATTGTACTTCACTAACTAAATTCTCATTGATTTGGACATCAATTATACCAATTATTTATCCTAGAAGGACCCTAAGGACGAGAGCTAACTTCCAAATTAAGAGCTCAGACCGTCGCACCTCTGACGCTAAGCTTTCAAAGCTTTCTCTCTCTACGTACAATTGTTCGATGAATCTTCACTTGAGCTCGTTTTGGACTCAAATTCTGTAATTCAAAGCTCAATTGAATAATATGGAAGTGTAAGAACTGATCCATACCATCAATTGGAGCAATTAACCCTAAAACCTTACAAAAAATCACGGGAATATAGCAACGACTAATTATAAAATTTAACCTCTGTGCACACCTTTTGAGTCCATTTCATCGGTTGCATGTAGTTAGATATTGCGAATGTCATAGGGAATTTTATGCTCCTTCACACACACATTTAATTAGTTTGGGGGAGAGGTGAGCTCACAACACAGTTAATGTGTTTACCGATGTCGAGTTACGATATGGCTTACGACCCAGTCTTTACATGATCTCTTTAGTAAGGCTTATTCACATTCTTACTTTTTCACAAGTACTTAGTTCCCCATTTTTAACATAGCATTATGTATTAATTTAAAACAAACATCCTTGGAGTTCGCACACATATGACTTCGGGGTACAAGGGGCAATGTGCGAATATACTTCACACTAAAAAAGAACACCCTTAAATGATCTTCCCCACATGTACTGTTGTTAATGGAACTCATGCCATCACAATGTCACACATGGTGGCCCCGCCACCATATCCTCTGAGATCTCACACACGAGTATCTCAAGGCTATGAGGGGTAATGTGTGTTATATAATAACACTCACTTGGAATATCCCTCATAGATCGTCCCTCTCATACGAATGTCAGTAATGTGTCATTTGACATACTGCATCCTTTGATATAGCTCAGCCCATCTCCTAGATCACAAGTACTACCTGGACCCCAGCCATAAATGTCATTGGGTCCAGGGAATTTTTGAAAGTGAAATTCTTATAGCCCATCACCTATTAGAATTTCATGACTTTGGCCAACTCATTACTTTTTAGCAATTTAATAAAAACTCATATGAACTAATCTTGTTTCCATGTTTAGAGAAAATCTTAATCTTTCCATGTAATTCTATTTACGATACTTATTTCTATTCATGCAATATCCTCCTCATCATTTTAGTGTTCCAACTTTTAATGCCTAGCATGCTCTTCTACTATTATTATTAAATTAAGAAAATTTGGTAAAGTACCACAATAGGTCTAATTGGACTCATCGTCTATAAACCCACTCACCTTTGTAATCGGGACGTGTTGGTCGTGATGGTTTCTCCTTTATCTTGTGATGTATTATTCCCATATGATTCATTGTCAAATTCCTCTACACAAATAAAATTATAAGTTCGGAGGTAAGTTTAAACTTTACTGGATACTTTTATTCTACCCCGTAATTTTTCACAAAATTATGGTTTTATCCCTTATGCCTGGTTCGTTCGATTCTTGTGCATTGACGAACTTGTTTTGACTAACCTCCTCCTACGATTTCATTTCACATATCATAGGTTAAACCTACATTTGGTCACATTACCAAAATGTCCAAAAGTTTCTATGTTCCCCACTTATATAACTCAATTTTTCCAAGTTTACATTATGCTCCTTAAGTTGGGAAAAATTACTATTTTATCCCTAGTTATCAAAACTTTCTCATTTCAGACCCTAAACTTCCCAAGTCCCTCATTTGGGTTCTCAAAGTTCTCATGAATTACTTAGGGTTCCCCCAAAGTTTATCTATTTATTCTTTGGTCACTAAAATAGACAAAATTACTTAAGATAATACCCATGTTTATAAAATAGCTTAGGTCAATATTTATGAAATTAACATATAGCCCAACATTTATGAAAGGGACTAAGACTTAATGTTTATAAAAGGGTGAATGCCTAATATTTATAAAAAGGGGTTAATGTCGGACGTTTAAAAAAGAGGCTAAGTCTCAACATGAAAGGGGCTAAGGCCTAATTTTTAAGAAAGGGACCAAGGCTCAATGTTTTTGAAAGTATGTAAAGTGTAATATTTATAAATAGGGCTTAAGACCCAATATTTAGAAAATGTATTATGGTCCAACAAATGTAAAAATAGGTTAGGATTCATAATTTAGGAAAAAGGGTGATGGCTCAAATGATTTACACGAAGTAGGCTAAGGTCTATAATTGAAAAATAAAGTAGTGATCTAATATGTGGATAGATGTTTTAGTGGGAAATTTTAAATATGGTTAGCAACCCAATGCTTTATGACATATTGTTTATTCGTTTATTTTTCCTTGAAAAAAAAATAGGGTTTGAAGACCCTAGGATGTTATTGTGCTTTGTTGGTAGAATGATTGGCTAGATATCAAGTCAATTATTAAAATATGTATAACATACTGCATATCATCATTTGCATGACATTTGCATTAGGGATGGTGATAAAGATGGTGATAAAGGAGATTAAATATTTTTCTAATATGTGAATGGTGAAAAGGGGGAGATAATGGATGGCGATAAGGAAAGATATGTGTTACTTAAAGGGATGGTGATAAGAGTGGTACCTGTGATTTGAGGATGCATTACATTATTGATATTGATTGGACAAATTCTCGTATGAGTCACATTACTTCCCTAGAATTCGGTTTGATTTTGACATCATTGACTTGAGATTTGAAGAATACATGTACGAGTCTTGCATGTTAAGGGTATTCTATGACATTATATATGACAAATGATGAAAGAGAAATCATCTATGAATAAAGCTGATACGGATAAAATATCCATTGGAAAATGGAAAGTGATAACAAGTTTGTGTCAATGGATACCACTTAGTTAGTACGGAAGAAGAATTCTCAATGTGTTAATAATGTATAACAATAGTTTGAAATGATGTGCTAATGATGGGTTTAGTGATGAACCACCATCGATAACTAGTTTTTGAAAATATCTTAGAGTGTGTGTGATATGCTCACTTTAAGATAGTCTTAAAAAAGAAATTGAAATTGGGAAATTATAAAACTCTATATTTTTCATTTTAAGTATAAACGACATTGATATCATGAATGACCTGATTTTCGGTTTTTACACTTACTAAGCATTGCTCACCCTCTCCCTTAAGGATTAGAGAAGGAACGGAAGAAGAGAAGAAGATTTCGAGGGCTGAAATGCAACTCCAATCGAGGTTGAGACTGAGATATAGGTCATCAAAAAGAATTACATTAGAACTTTCCATTTAGTATTATATGTTTTTTCAATGGTTTTAAATGTTTGTAAACATATTGCTTACAAATATAAAAATTTAAAATTTTTACTGAAAAAAATGTGTTTCAAATTATGAATCTTCTATTATTTTAATTTTACAATAATGAACGTACTATCTATTATAATATCGAGTAGACATGACAAGTTACTATTAGTCTCCAATCCGAGAAATTGAACTAAAGCATGATAACATAAGTGGAATTAGAGCTCAAGAAATGAAATGAAAGTATATGAAAATTTTGGCAAGTAGGGAAAGTACTTTTAAAAATCTTTGTTTATAATATGAATACTTGCTTATGCAATTTTGGTTTTACCCTTCCCATAACTAAAAATTACTCAACTCATTTTCTACAATTTAGGACCAAAACTTTCATTTATACCCTTTTTGTAACTCCTATTTATTAGCTTGGTTCTATCTAATTCTCCATTGACTATTTATCAATCCTTGATTTTTTTTTTATCTTTGAAATTATTTAGGGGTTGTGTCAATTTATTTTCACAACTTTTCAAATTATGATTCGAACTAATTTCTTAATTTAATTATATTTCTCGTCCCAATTCGATCCAATTCACTTGTTTAACATAAATTTGTGTACATTTGTGTTTAATTTTTTTTTGGTAAGTACAATGTCACAATATCATATATGATTTTCTTTATATATAATACAAACCAAGTCGTACATGGCTCACAAAATACATACATGAAAAATATAACAAATAAACCAAAGTTGTTGGACAATGGTCACATGCGATAGTAAGAAAATAATGATATCATGCATAAGTGAATTCATGAAAATAACTTAAAATATCAAGACCAGCCATATAAAATAAGTTTGCAACAATTTTATTATTCGAAGAAAAAGAAAGCCTTATTTGTTTAGCTAAATATCATATCTCACAATACTGTATATAAGAAAAAAAGAAAGTCCTAAAGAATCACATAATATCTATAATTAAATCTATAATTAATAAGGAGAAGATAATCTAGCCTAGAACGATACAATTTAATGTAAGAATGATCAAAACAAACTTGTGAAAACGGAGAATTATAGTGAATTTCATTTTTCTAACAAAAGTGAAATGCTATTCCCAATTGCCTCTAGTGAGATATTTTTTTTGTAGTAATTTCTCACGCACTTGAGGGACAACATTTTGTCTATATAAAATTCGTCCAATTAAAATGGGTTCATATAGGTACAATCTTTCTTTGGTGTTTGCCTCGTTGAAAATCTACTCAATGTATGGAATGAATTGTAGGAGTAGGATTTGAAAGCATGCTACAAAGTAACTCTCATTCAATCTTAATAGAACCCATGGTGACCTCATATTTTTAGTGAACTCTCCAAACATTTCCACGGCAATAAGAGCAAACATATATAATATAATAGTTTTTTACCTACTCCCATAATGTTGTTAAATAATTAAAGTTGTTACTCATACTCTTCATGGTATTGAGAAAAAATAAGCCATCCCTCTAGATGAATTGCATTTTAATAATTTATTTTATGAGGATTCAACTATTTAACAATAGATCCATGCTTATAATAAGCTACTACTTTTAAAACCTATTAAAATTTTAATTTGATAAAAAAAATTTTAACCTAAAATTACTATTAGAAATAACCAATATTTCCTAAAACTAAATATGATGTTCAAGATTTTGAGTCATAACTCGTAAATAAGTGCCACGAGTATAATATTTAGAGTTTATAATTTAAAGTTGATTCTTATTTTTTAGAATATAATCTTATATTTAATAAAATATAAAAATATTATTAATTTATTTTATTGAAAATGTTATAATACTTACAATAAAAATGTGATCGATCCACTTATTGGTATACAATCATTTTTCACACCCTTATAAGCTATTTTCACCATCAAAACCCGACCCTATGATATTAATTAGATTGGTGAAGTTTCTAATATTTGTCTCGAGTTAAAAGTTAGGTACCACCTATGAATACATCAAGGTCAGTGAAGTTTCCTATCTCTAAGGAGACTAGAGATATGATGTGATAAATGAGTGAGGGGAATTCAAATGATATGATAAATGAGTGAGAGGGATTCAAGTGACTGTAATTTGAAGGAGAGGATAATGTAACAAGAGGAATTGATTTTCACGAGGGTTAGGTGAAGAGGAGAAAAAGGAGGAGTTGCCCACTCGAAGGAAAAAAAAGAAAAAAAAAGTTGAAGTTATAAATGTTAAAAGGTACTAAAATTTCTTAAAATAATATATAATTTGTTTATCCATAAATTAAGTAAAAACAAATTATATAATATTAAATACTTTAAAAATAATTTTATAAACTAAAATATTTGTTCGTTAAATCATTGGATCTTCCCCAAATTCCGAAGTATGAGTGTGTTTCAAGTGGCTCTCTGCTGCTCTGATATTATTCTGCAAAATGTTTGGCAGGTAGATTCCTAGATCCTCCAGAAATTTATCCCCCTATCTTGCGGATCCCAATCATCCGGATTCCAGATTCCATTTCGTCCACTAGCGTACTCACTGTTACACATGGAGAAACCCTCCTTTACAATCCCCGAGGTTAGTCTGAGCTCTGCCGCCGCGGGAGCCCACACGATGCCGGTGATTGGCCTGGGGACCGCTGCGGACCCCCTCGACGAGGCTGCGATGAAGTCAGCGGTCATAGAGGGTCTCAGTCTCGGCTACAGGCACTTCGACACGGCCTCCATGTACGGCTCGGAGGTACCCCTAGGAGACGTCATCGCCGAAGCCCTAGATCTCGGCCTCGTCGGCTCCCGCAAGGAACTGTTCATCACGTCGAAGCTCTGGTGCAGCGACGCACACGCAGATCGAGTCGTTCCGGCCCTCAAGGAGTCCCTAAGGTATTCGAGATTTTTGAGTGACGAATTTCTGTTGTTGTACGGATGATCTATATCCGTCTGTTTTCGTTGTAGGAAGCTTCGATTAGAGTACCTGGATCTGTATCTAGTTCACTGGCCGATCAGCTGCAAGCCGGGAACATACGTCTACCCGGTGGACAGTGAGGATCTCATGCCCATGGACTTCGAGTCAGTGTGGGGTGCCATGGAGGAGTGCCAGAGGCTGGGCCTCACGAAGTCAATCGGAGTCAGCAACTTCTCTTGCAAGAAGCTCGAGACCATTCTTAGTTTCGCCACCATCCCTCCGTCTGTGAACCAAGTAGGTCAAGCTCCCCTACTCAGAATCGGTTATTGGAAGACACTTTTTATATTCAGATGTTGCACGTTCCTGGTTCTTGTAGAACACACCCTGAATCGGAAATCTTGTGCTAATTGAATGTTTTTTGTACTTGTTATATAATACAAGTCCAGGTAGATTTGGATTTTTGCCGTGATTTCAACTTGGATGAATAGCACGGGGGTCAGATAATGAAACTTCTTGTGTGGGACTTGCTGGAAACAGGTGGAGATGAATCCGGTATGGCAGCAGAAGAAGCTGAGGGAGTTCTGCAAAGAAAAAGGTATCACCATAACTGCGTTCTCGCCTCTTGGCGCGAGAGGGACTAATTGGGGGACCAACCTGGTCATGGAGAACGAGACCCTCCAGGAGATAGCAGAGGCCCGAGGGAAGTCTATTGCTCAGGTACATATGCAGAATACAGCTAGCTCATTAACAATGGCTTCTGCTGCATATATATATATATATATATATATATAAACTAGGGAGGAGGGAATGGATTGAATCAGATCTCTGTTGGTATTTTTGCTATGCGGAGGATATTTCAGGTTTGTCTTAGGTGGATATACGAGCAGGGGGCAACTTCAGTAGTGAAGAGCTTCAACAAGGGGAGGATGAGGGAAAATCTTGAGATCTTCGATTGGGAGCTGGGCGAGGGTGACCTCAGGAGGATCGACCGGATCCCGCAGAAGAAGATGATGCTCAAGGAGGAGTTCATCTCCCCAATGGGACCCTACAAGTCTGTCGATGAACTCTGGGATGGGGAGCTGTAAGTAAATGTAATGTAAATTAGCTTGCCCCATCTGATGAATCCTTCATGACTTGCGCTACATTTTCTGGCTGGGGAGTCCAAAGATCATATGGTATGCTTTCTTTCTCAAAGCGTCTTAGATGCATAACATTTGAAATAATGTTGTTAAGGTGTGATGACTGGCGATCACTGTGTTTTCCTATAACAAGTAAATTTATTCACGAGGAAGATATTTATTCTAGAAGATTTCGGGTGAGTTCAATATGATTTCTCTAATTAACGTAATCATCTCAATATATATTATATACGCGTTAGTTATATAAAATGAACTTTCTTCTTAGTATTTATTCATCATCAAAGTTAAACCTAAAAAAGTGACTGCATAAGGTGAGTATATAGATGAATCTTGGGATGAATCACCATGGTTGTGGGCGTTTAATCATGAATCTTGGGATGAAACTAGCAGCTAGACTCGCACTCAAATAGATCTAAACTTGTACAATACACACATTGGAGCGATAAAAATAGATCATTTATTTCTCTCACACATCTTACACCTATCATTCAAACCACATCAAACTATTAATATCAAATAAATTTATATGGTTTATGACTAGTATTTAATTATAAGAGAATAGTAAAATGACATGATTAGTCTTCAATAATAAGAGAGAAGTAAAATGACGGCAATAAACTAAATAAAAATTTAGGGAATAAATTATAAATAATAGGATTTAGGTAAATTAAATTAATTCTTAGGAACTAAGTGAAATAAATAAGACTAAATTTCATGTAAGTATATAAATGAATATTTTGGAGAATTTTAGGATGGTAAAAGGAATATTTTTATTTGTTAATGGTAATTTTGTTAAAGGACGAGCTCCCATTCTTCACCCATTCTCTACTTATAGTCTAACTTTAAGATGCCTTAACATTTCTGAACACACAACTACTCCTTACTCCCTTTTACACTTGCATACCTCTATTTATTTATGAGCTTTATAATGGTAGCACTATCTTTTAATGTCGTTGTAGAATAGTCCTCTACTTGCATCACGGACAATGGACAAGATCGATAAGGTAGTGCATAGAAGGGGCTGGGGCGGCGGTTGACTGCGAGTGCAATGTAGGAAGGTAAGGTTGCGGTTGACTCCTTGCATCTCTTGAATCTGCTCAGATATTCTTGATGAAGACCAAGTTGATTGCTCTCACATAACTTCATATAATCAATCATCCTTCATTAGTATCCTCCAAATGACAACAACTTCATCTAAGAAAAATAAAAGAACTTCGATTGATTTCCTCAAATAAAATCAACAGGATCTACCCCTCAGAAACAACTCGTCTCTCTGATAATCTAGCAAGGCCAGGAAGACGTGGTTCGCACATTCAGTTCCTAATCATGCTGCTCCCCTGATTATCTGATGTTATTGCTCCCAATAGGCAAAAAAAAATTAAGCTTCCATCAACATCGGATTCCAATTATTATTCCCTCATTTCACAATTTACGGATGGGCATGAATGAATTACCCCAAAAGGGAACCGAGAGGATTGAGCCTTTGTTGTGAATAATAGATGTAACATGGGTGAAATTGAGGAATAAGGAATGGGATCGACCTTCACCAGGAACAAGTCTCTAGGGTAGGATCTAGGTTTTATCCACCACGCTACCAGCCTTGGACTGGCCACCGCCTTTCAGGGTCGGGGAGCCAAGACGACCGCTTCTTCACCTTCCTCTCCTCTGCAACCGCCATATCCGTCTCGGGCCGACGATCGGGGCCTCCTTCCGCCTTCCGGTGGTTAAAGATCTTGCCCAGGAGGGCCAGAGCCTTGCTGCCGCCCTTCTTGTTGCTCTCTTGGAGACAGCCGAGGCAGCTGATGTCTCGGTCGCTACTCAGCCTCATGGACCCCGAGAGCCGCTCGTAGGCCGCCACTCTGGCGCACTCGTCGGTGATGGACTCTGACAGGAGCCGGCAACTATTAGATCGACGGAGGCCAGAGTGGTGCTGCGGCCCTCCTCCTCCCCTTCCGCCGCCGCCTTCATCATGGTCACCATAGAAGCTGAAACTTCGGCGGAGCTCCATTAAAGGTCCCAGAGATCTCTCTCCACTTAGCTTATTCTTGGTGATTTTTTCTTCAAATCTAACTTCGACTTGTTTTCTCTCTATGAAAAGAGTGATATCTTGGAAAAAGAGCGATAGCCTTGCCTGTAGCTCGCTCTTCTGCGTGCATTCTGAATCTCTCTCTCTCTTTTGCCTTGTTTTAGTTTTTTAATCTAATGAAGTGAAGTGATGAGCATCATAATCCATTATTGGACAAATAGGACAAGCTTGCTTCCATTTATTTCTTATTACAACAAATCATATCTAATATTATAATATTATTAAAGCACAAACATTTGAAAAGTTGTATCCCTACTTATCAATAATAAATGGTAACTCTTGGCAAAGCTGGCATACAATCATATTTATTATATTTTTCTATAATAAATAAATTAGAAAAATGAAAATAAAACCATAAGGCTTAAAAGTGATGTGTCTAGTATCAAACCAAACGACCACCTCCGAGGATTTACACGAACACCCGGACTTGAATTCGATTAGCTTTAGGGTTTGCGGCGATTAGGTCAATATTTTAATATTAAAATAAAAACGAGTTGAGTGATTGGTTATCTAAATGAGAGGGTATATATGCATTTATACTTAAAATAGGTTGGGTTGGCATAATATTTGATATTGATAGTAATACATATGGAATAAATTAATTTTTGAATAAGATTATTCGGTTGAATTGTTTTTTAAATTGAAGCAATTAAGTATTTATGTTCCAAAATTTGAATCATGGTAGCTAAGATGAATTGTGGTATAAATTAATAAGGGTAAGGTGTGAGTATTAGATGAATTGAAATTAAAATTTTTTTATAGATTTTAGGGTGTTAAAAGAGTTTTTAAAATTTTTATTTAATTTTTGTTATAGTTGATTATAAAATATGGTATAAGACCCAAATCCGAACATGGTATATGTCCAAAAATTTTTATTCCAAATCCACTCACACAAAGTAATGTCAATCAATACCTAAACCCCAGATCCGACTCGTGACCGTTCTCAAATTAGGTTCGAGTATAGTAGCACGAACTAGAGGTTCAGGTCTAGACGTACTCGAGCCTCGTACACTCAATTTGGATCAAGTACAGATTCACCTGGAGACACTCAAAGTTTGGATAGGGTCCATGTCGGACCAAAAGAACCTGAGCTCGAATCGGGTTCGGGTTACAAAAATCTCGATCCGATCCAAGATTTTGAGATCAATACCCATACAATGATTAAGTTTCCCATTGTATTGGACTAAATCTAGTTGCATAGGATTTAGTCAAAATGGAATCCGTTTATGCATTTTCTTATGATACGGATGTTATTTATCAGATATATAGAGATTTAGATCAACTCATATATAATTCTTTAAAGTATATATATTATAATAAATTAGTTTTATTTATTTTTATAAATATAATTCTTTACCAAATATGTTAAAATAATATATTATTTTAAAAAAATTTAAATTACTACATTTATTTATGGTGCTTTTAATGTCACATTCTTTTAAGAAGTTGAATTAAACTCAATTACATTGTAAATTAAATTTAAACGGAGAATTGGACCGAGATAAAAAGAAATGAATTAGATAAGAAAATTAGTTCGAATCAAGGGAAATTGTAAAAATAATGTGAAATTATTCCTAAAGAGCCTACAATGTAACCTATCGATAATTATGAGATATTTAATTAAGAATAATAATAGATTTAGAGAGAATATATTTGAAACATATTAATTTTTTTCGAATGGTTTCAATTAGGGTAAAATTGAATTTTTTATCCTAAATTTTAGCTAATTAGTTGAAGAATTTTTAAAAATATATATTCGAGTGAGAACGGGTCAAATTGATAATGAATTGATCAAGAAAATATCAAAATTATTGAAACTAGTTGATTAATTTACTTAGAAACCACTTTAAACAGTATCGAACCAATCAACGGTGGTTAATGGACATTGGACATGTTAGTAGGTCAAATAGTGCTACAAGTGTAAGCGCCTAATGTAACATTAGAATTTATGAAAATAAGTTTAAGACTAATTAGATCAAAAATTGAGTTTGAACCGAAGATATAAATCCGAATCGTATTCGAAAGTTAATTGAGAGTAGTATTTTAGATAATTAAAAAAAGTTATATAAATTATTCATGCATGACCAAATTTGCCAAAAAATTCATGGAATGAGAAAATTTTGATTGAGAATCAGTTCGAATCAGGATTGCATAAATAAGTACATAATTTTTTAGTCAAATAAACAACTTCAGACCGAGTTGAGTGTCGGGACCATTGGACCGTAGGCACAAAAAATGAATGATTTTGTGGAAAAATATTATTTATGCATGCACTTAAGTAACATAACCATTAAAACACCCAAGATGGGTAGTAATGCATCCTAAGGGCTATTGGACGACATGGTGGTGATAAGGGAAAGAGAAGCTACTGTGTTTGAGTTTCTCGTCGTATCAGTTAGTCATGGAGTTACTGTGTTTGGACTCCACGAGGCTATTGTATTTTGGGCTTCTTGAAGCTATTATGTTTGAGCTTCATGCACATGAGATCAGGATAAGGTCTCTGTTCTCATAAGAACACGAAATTGAGTTTTGGGTTTGAGGGTCGAATGTCGCGAACATCCACTCATACCTAGGGTAGAAGTGAATGGGCTTGTATCTAGGTAGCCGGTAAATGCTCTCCGACACCACAAGTGGGCGTAGTGGACAGGCTGCCTTACAAATGTGTAATTTTCTTCTTGATGAAGGGCGTATGTTGATTGTTAGGCACACCTCATGTGGAAATGAGGAAAAGAAATTGTGAAAACTAGAAATTTGAGAATATTTAAAAGAGATAAGGAATCTAGCTCACTCCGATTAAAGATGTTTTATGAAAAACTTTCTCCCAACACCCATTCACTAAGTTGTCGAACTCACCCCCCACCCCCCCTTCCCCACCCCCACCCCTTTACCCCTTTCCAGGTAACCAAGGGAGAACACACTTAAAGACTTTCCAATAGTTAAACGTGCAAGACAAGTATGTAAGATTAATATATTCGGTTTTGATTAATGTTATTCCAGGAAAGTTACATGTGAAAGGGATGCCTTACTCCTCACTGTTATCGTGACAAATCACACAGTAAATTCCACTTTAATGAGAGTTTTCATGGCTCTTCCTATTCATATTTGTTTACGAACTTCTGCTCGTGCCCACCGTACGTGATTATCCAAAACCGGGCATTTTAGCCCTCAACTTCCAAAACCGAGGCCTCTGGCCTATTTGAGCTGTTCTAGCTGTCGTCAAAAAGGTCTCCCAAAAGTTTTAAGCATTAGCACAGAGTCAGGGGAGAACAATTTTGACAAAAATAAACTTTCCATCCATCACACCAACAGGGTGTGATGACATCTCTGCTTACAATCGATAAGCCGATTTTCTACTTCCTTCCAAGAAGTCCATCATACCAATCGGGTATGATCTAGATGTGTAATTCATAAAATAAAAACTTTTGAGCCCAAATAGTATAAAATTTGATAAGTTAGTTTTTAAAAAAACATTAGGTTAAAAATTAGTCAAATTAGAGGTGAATCGACCAATAAACAACCAAAATTGGTTGAAATAGCTGATAAATTTATTGAAAATTGGTTCAGAAAACTGACCGATAGACTGAAACACATGCCACACATGCATGCACGATGCAGAGCCATGCATTGCACACACATTGTCCCCTTTGCCTTACTCATCCCACCTCAATTACAAAACCCACTAAGATGAAAGTAATTCTTACAAGGATAAGTGAACTATGATTTTAGGAAAGATATTTGTAGATAGTTAGCTAATTAAGTATAGAGTACAACCATATAAGGCTTGGCCTCCTCTCACTCTAGACTTGCCATAATTCTCTCTTGAAGTGAGTTATCTATACTTTTCGGCGACCCTACTTGTATAAGTTATAACTTTATTTCCTAACTACCAAATTAAGTCATTAAGTGCCATTGAAATTATACTTAAACCAACTTTTCAAGCCACCTATTTCTGACACCAATGTGAAATCTACTAAAACCAGCATGATGAAATAGTACACATGCTCTAATGACCAAAAAATGAGCATAAACTTCTAGAACCATTTTCGATGCCCCTGACAACTAAGCAATGCTTAGAAAAATGTTATATTAATCACAAATTTTAAACCCCATAAACTATTCAACTTTGTAAAATTATTGATGGCAAATAAAATATTGGAAATCCCAACTAGCCTCTAGTTATGACTCAACTTAGTAAAATTACATCTGTTGGCTACTCTAAGAGCAAAAACTGTATTTTTTGAAAAATTATGGGACAATACGTGAGTAGTCAATGAAAACTAAATCTGACCTTGGGTTATATAATTTGATTCATCTAGAGTAACTTGATATACTATTATATGGGGATCACACATCCCAAGACACATGGAAAATCCATTGGGACGAACAAGTCACAATTAAAACATTAAGTGAAATTTACTGAAGGTGAGTCCAATTGGACCGACCACTACACTTTACAATACTTTATGTAACCTGAATATATCTATGTGTATTTTAAAAAGTGTTATAAAAAGTAGAGGAAAACTACATGATTGTATGCATACCTAGGTAAAAGAACAATTGATATTATATATCGAAAAGAAGGGTTAAGAAGACCCAAAGGAATTATGCTTATAACACCATTTAAAATGAGAGTATGAACCCCTAAGTAACATGTAACACCAAGATTTCCCTAACCTAGAGTCAAACATCGATGGATCGAGAATCTATGATGAACCGAGGATGGGAAATCAAGCAAGGAATTTGGAATTGGATTAGATCCTTTTGGATGAGAAGTCATTTCTTGAACAAGAAGCCAACAATTTTGGGAGGCCAATTAAGGTGAGCTGGGATTGGAAAGGGGTAAAATTTAAATTACCGAGAGGACCCAAATGAGAAAAAGTGTAATTTTGGATCGTATGAGAATGAGGGTCACCAAGTCGGGTTAGTTCCAACCTAATTTTGGCTGCCCGACCAAACTCCTCCTTACAAACCACTCTTGTATGATTTCTACAGATGATCGCTTTAGAACATCCATAAAATCGACTCGATTTTCACCAAATTTCACTCAATCAAACCTAACATTGCATTGATGACTTCCTGAGTGGCCTTCACGTGGAGTTAGTTGTATTTTCATCTCCTCATAACATTGAATTACATCCTTGAAGTCTGAAAACTCGAGTGTAGAAACTCTACCGACTCCTAATCCTTTTGATATGAAATTCTCCCTCCTCTAAGCACCAAATTTGGGTTTTTGTATCAAAATATCGCTAGGAGACTCCTCTTGAAGTTTATGGCTTGGTCCTGATGAGCAAGTGGTTAGAAAATGCCGCACAAGGGTTGTTTTGACTGATTTCGTGTAAACCTTGCCCTTTGGAGTTAAGGAAACTGGGAAAAGAACCGGTTAAACCGAGTGAGAAAGCCGAATTAGTTCACAAACCCGATCATCAAAGAACGGACAATTTGAGAAATTTACAACTCCTGAGTGACCCAAAGGGGTCATAAAAACCTTGGAAGAGGGTCTTAGGATCATCTGGAAGAGAAAACCAGACCGGTTCAGGTCAATCGAATCTGAACCAGATTGAGCCGGTCATTTCCAAAGAGAAAACCAAGTTGGTTTATAAACCAAAACCGATAGAGAAAGGGCAAATTGAGAAATTTATGGATCTCCACTGACCTAAAGAGTCACAAAAGTCATGAAAAAGGACTTTAGGGTGAATTGGAGATGAAAACCAAACCAATTCAGATGAACCGAATCCGAATCGGATTAAACCAGTTTGGATCGGTTTGAATCACTATTGAACTGTATGCTAAATTCATTTTTTCTAGGTGGCTTAAAAAATTCAAATTGGAGAATTGAGACCACCATTAGATAGAGAATGAATTTAGAAATTTTTAATTTTGAAAAATTTAGTTGAATCGAGCATGAACTGATTGGCTTAAGCTTTGAACCTAGTTTGGATCGGTCTGGTTCGGTTCGGAACAATGTCATCTTCTTCTTTTAGATGACAACACTGTTCACTCGTCGAAAAATCTAGCAGCACTGGCGAAGATGAAAAGTCTCCAGCCAGGGAGTTTCAGGCAATGAACGACTGCCATAAAGGCACCAATCGGACGACCAAGAAGTTCCCGAGCTTCCTATATAAAGAGCCCCTCCTCATTCATCCTCTTCACACCTGAAAACTCCACTCTCTCCCTACTACTCCATTTTTCGGTGAAGCTTGAACCAGAGATCTGACTTGGGCATTTTTCTAAGCCAAAGAAGGCGTGGTTGGGTCCTTTCGATTTGGGGAGAAGTCAGCTACACTCATGTAGTCTCCATTTGCTATGAGGGTCGCTGGTGAAACGCCCTCATGATAGAATAGTGGAGCAGCTCTGGTGGACCGAAGCTGCCCTATTTTGGCCGAGCTGAAATTGGCCGATTCGAGCCATTCTCAAGCCAAACCAAGCCCTCCCAACACCTTCACAGCCCTCCTGCTGAATTAGAGTGGAAAGGTAAGCCAATTTGGCTCCACAATGTAAATTCCGATCGGTGCTATAGAGAGAACTGATAGATTTTTACTAACTAAATTCTCCCTCAATTTAGCATCAATTAATGCAATTCTTGATCCTAGGAGGAACCTTAGGACGAGAGCTATCTGCCTAGATCAAAAGCTCGGAGCGCCGCACCTCCGACGGTTGCTTTTGAAGCTTTCTCTCTCTACATTCAGTTTTCCTGCGAAACTCCATTTGAGCTCATTCCGACATCAAATCATGCGTTTCAAAGTGCAATTGAATCGTATGAAGGTGTAGGAACTCTAATCTAACTTCAATTTCAACAATTAAACTCATTTGATTGGTCAATTTCATGAAATAAAATTCAGCTAAGTTAGAAGGTTGAAATTGGGGGAAAAATGAGGAAAATTTTGGGATTTCGAAAATTCGAGAGACTAAAGTACAATTTCATAAAATTGAGGGCCAATTAGGCATGGTAAAAATGTTGAAGGACTAATTGGGCAAAATTTGGTAATTTTTGAAAAGTTGTGGACCAAATTGGAAATTTGGGAAACTTGAACCCCTTTTTGTGATTTTGAATAAATTGAGGTCCTAAGATGAAATTAGAGGTTTCGGGACTCAATTTGGGGGAAAATTGGCATTAGGGACCTAAAGTTGAAGAAAAAGAACTTTAGGGATCTAATTGCAATAAATAAAAAGTTTGAATATTTTATTCATTCGTGGTGAATGAAGGCTAATAGGCCAAAGGATAATGAACAAGAATGTTAATATCATGTAGGAATAGGAAGTACCGGGAACACCAGCAAGTACAAGCTCGCGTGGAGGCAAAGAGCTAAATAAGAGGAATTCACTGCACGATCACGTAAGTCTTGGAAGCTCGATGTAGCTTCATGCGCATGAGACCAGGGTGGGGTCGGGCTGAGGTCTCTGTCCTCATACAGACACGGAGTTTGGTTTTTGGGATTGAGGGTCGGATGTCACGTACATCCACTCATTCTCAAGGTAGAAGTGGATGTGCTTCTATCTAGGTAGCTGGTAAAGTCGCTCCAACACCACAAGTGGGCGTAATGGAGGTGCTGCCCTACGAATATGTGCTCCCTTCATGATGATGGGCGTGTATTGGTTGATAAACACACCATTGTGTTAAGAAATGGCTATGAAAACCGAGATTTGAGAATGAAATATTTTAAAGGAAAATAAGGACTGTAGCACACACCAATTCAAAATATTCTTTTTGAAAATAAAGTCCTAAACCCTCATTCATTGAGTTGTCGAACTCAACCCCTCCCTTATACCCCTTTTAGGTAACTAAGGGAAAACCTACCCAAGAACTTCCAGTTAACTACATCTCCAAGATAGGTATGGAAAGTTTAAATTTCATGTAGTTTTTATTAATCTTATTTTAGGAAAGTTACAGGTTTAAAGGACGCCTTACTCCTCACGGTTTAAAGAAGGGGAAACCTTTTATAAATCGGGAGAGTGGCGGGTTGATCATGGGGATCTGACCAAATTGGGTCGGGGCATGACATTTCGACACGAGACAGTGACGTGGTGCTGCCTCCATTTCGAGGCAAAATTCAAATAGTTGTAGCTACCTTCCCAATCGACACTAGTGCCAAAAGAACCTCCTGCCTCTTCTCTACCTTCCCATGGCCTTGGTCGACCTCTAACAAGGGAATTTTCGACCACCATGAACCTCACCTTTGTTAGGTATATTCTACAATACATGACCACCACTAGTTCGAGGCCAAATTTGTCCAACTCTGGTGACCACATTGTTGACCACCACCATAGAATGAAACCACCTCCTCCATGTTTTTAAAATTCCTACACTCCGACCAACAATGGTGCCCTCTCCAGTGAGTATTTCTAAGCTGACCTCCGTTTGTCCAATTTTTACTATTTTTGGTCAGTTTAGGGCATCGACCAAATTCAGCTAACTATAGTCGAGGTTAGATCCCCAACACCTCCCAAGAGTGCTTAAGAGTTAAATGAAGATATTTGGGGGTGGAGTTATAAAATTTAAAGTTCACTAGAGATGTTTTCAAAATTTGCCGACCAAAACATAAGTTTTAGAAAGTTTGGGGACTAGTTTTCAAATACAACAAAAGTTATGAAATGGACCCTAAGGGAAATATCAAAGGCTAGGAAGTAATTTCAAGGAAAATGGTAGTGTAATAAAAGGTTATTAGGAGTGTAGAGGCAAAACGATCATTTTTTAGGAAAAATGAGGGGGAAATTGTCATATTGGATAACTATTTTGGTAAAAATAATAACTTTAAGAAGATTAGGGACTAAATAGTAAAAAATGAAAAGTTTGGGGGTAAAATAATAATTAGAAGGAAGTTTTTTTATCAAAATGAAATTTTCAAGAATTGAGTACCCAAATGGGACTAAAGAGATAATTTTTAAAAGTTAAAACCATTAACAAAAGAATTTGAAAGAAACAAGGGCATTTTGCTAAATTATGGAAGTTAAGGGGACAAAAGGGGTAATTTTGGGAAATTGAGGTCTAATTTGTAAAGATGTAAAAGTTTGGGGTAGTAGAGTAAATGGAGAAAGGGGAGGGGATGGGGGGAGACCTTATGTAAACCCCATACCTTTATTTAGGAAAAGAATCAGTCGTTTCAAAAGAGAAAATTGAGCCAGTTCATGAACTACAACCAATAGGGAAAGAGTAAATTGAGAAATTTACAAACCCCAAGTGTCATGCCCCGACCCGGTTTGGTCGGATCCCCATGAACAACCTGTCACTCTCTCGGTTTATTAAGGGTTTTTCCCTTCTCTAAGCCGTGAGGAGTAAGGTGTCCTTTTTAACATGTACCTTTCATGAAATAACATTATTCAAAACTGAATATATTAACCTTAAATACTTGTCTTGCAGGTTCAAATTTAGGTGGGTTTTCCCTTGGTTACTTGAAAAGGGGTAAAGAGAGGTGGGTGAGTTTGACAACTCAGTGAATGGGTGTTGGGTAAGAGTTTTCACAAAATCAATTTTAATCGGAGTGTGCCAAACTCCTCATTTTATTAAAAATGTTTTTCTTCAAATTTTGATTTATCAAAACTTTTTTCCTAGGATTACTAATTCATTTCCAAGGATTCTCAAATCCTTTCCATGGTTTTCATAACCTCTTTTCCATTTCCATATTAGGTGTGTTTCAAAAATAATACACGCCCTTCATTAGGAAGGGTACACACATAAATTTGCGAGATGCAGTTATGCCGACTGCACCCACTTGTGGATCAGAGTGTCTTTACCATCTACCCTATTAGAAGTCCCTGACTTCTATCCGGAGCCTGAGTGAACATCTCAGATGTTCAACCCTTAGACCAAAAAGTACTTTGTGTCTATTTGAGGACGAAGACCTCATCCCAACCCCACCCCAGTCTCATGCACAAGAAGCTACGTCGAGCTTTCCGACTGCTGGTACGATAAACTACCCTTATCTCCTACATGTCATCTATTAGCCCTTAGGACCCATCACTACCCTTCTTGGGTGTCTTAATGGTCCTGTACCTCAAGTGCATGCACAAATAATAGTTTTTTCACAAAGCCCTTTATCTTTGGTGCCACTGGTCCAATGGCCCCGACCCTTAACTCGACCTACAACTGTTTGTCTAGGTCGGTCTATCGACATGGCCCTGACACACTCCCACTAGTCCATCAAGTATGTCGGTATTGTCTTGGTACCGTGATGAAATCACATAATCCATTCATTCATTTTATGAGTTTTCATGGCTTAATGTATCATGTTTGTTTATGAGTTCCTGCTCGTGCCAATTGGCCTTGGGCCCACTTTACATGATTTCCAAAATCGAGCATTTTAGCCCCCAAGTTCTAAAATTGAGACCTCTGGCCTATCTAAGCTATTCTAGCTCTCGTAAGAAAGGTCTCTCAAAAGTTTTAAGCATTGGTACACAGTTAGGGGAGAGCACTTCTGACAAAAATACTTTTCAACTCGTCTGTAAACCCCGCACTTTTGAGTTAAGGAAAACTGGGAAAAGAACCAGCCAAACCGAATAAGAAAACTGAGCCGGTTTACATTTGGGAACAAGCAATATGGAAATTTACAACTTTCGGATGATCCAAAGGGTTAATTAAACCTTTCCGGGTGATCCAAAGGGTTAATTAAACCTTTCCGGGTGATCCAAAGGGTTAATTAAACCTTGGAAAAGAAACTTAAGACAAATTAGAAAATAAAAACTAAATTAGTTCATGTGAACTAGATTCCATAAGAACTTTAAAGTTAAGCGTGCTTGCCCGAGAGTAGTGTGAGGATGGGTGACCTCCTGTATATAAAAAGGTCATCCCCATTCATTCTCCTCACATCTGAACACTTCTCTCTCTCTCTTTCTACTGCTCCATTTCCTGGTGAAGCTTGAACTAGAGCTTTGACTTGAACAAAAGTCGAGCTCTTTAGAACCGGGGAGAAGACAGCTATCTGGTAGCAAACTCCAGTCAATCTGAGAATCGTTAGAGAAGCGCCGGTATGATAGAATAGTGAAGCAGCTCTAGTGGACCGAAGCTGCCCTATTTCGGACAAGCTGAAATCGGCCATTTCAAGCCCTCCTCAGGCTGAACTAAGCCTTCCCAACACTTCCTCAGCCCTCTCATGGCCGAATTACGACTGAAAGGTAAACCAATTCGGCTCCCCTCTGCAATTTCCGGTCGGTGCTAGAGAGAGAATCGACAGAATTTCAATAATGAAATTCTAACTCAATTCGGCATCAATTGATGTGATTCTTGATTCTAGGATGAACCTCAAGATGAGAACTATCTGTCTAGATCAAAAGCTCAGACTGTCGCGCCCTCACCGGTGAAAAATCGAAGCTTTCTCTCTCTACAGTCTATTTTTCGACGAAGCTCCATTTGAGCACGTTCCGACGTTAAAATCTGTGATTCAAAGTTTCTTAGAATTGTATGAACATGCAGGAACTCAATTTCAACTCCAATTTCGACAATTAGAAGTGTTTGATCGGCCAATTTGATGAAATCAAATTCGGTAATGTTGAAAAGTTGAAATTGGGGAAAAAATTGGGGATTTTCGAAATTCAAATGACCAAAATGCAATTTTATGAGATTGAGGGTCAATTGGGAATGAAAATAATGTTGGAGGATCAATTGAAGAATTTTGGAATTTTTGGGGCAAAACTTACCATTTTTATAAAGGAAGGGCAAAATGGTAATTTTGGAAAAATTGTGGACCAAATTGGAAATTTGGGAAATTAAACCCCTTTTTGGTGAAATTGAATAAATTGAAGTCCCAAGTTAAATTTTAAAAGTTATGGGACTCAATTTGAGGAAAAACCGAGATTTGGGACTTAAAGTTAAAGAGAAATAACTTTAGGGACCTAATTGCAAATATCTAAAAGTTTGAGTTTTCTCATTCATTGGAAATGAATGAAGGCTGTTATGCCGAGTAATAATGAACAAGGATGTTCATATTGTGTAGGAACGCGAAATACCGGGAACGCCAACATGGACGAGCTCGCGTGAATACAAAGAACCGGTCAAGTGGAATTCACTGCGTTAACGGGTGAGTGGGTTTACTAACATTATACCCGGTTGGGATGATGAACACAACTTAAAGATAAAAACCGCTTACCGGTTGTGAGTGGAAATTTTATATCATACCCAGTAGGGGATGATAAGTACCTCGGTATAAAAACCCACTGTTTAGTGGTATTTTAATCATCACCACTTAGAGAAAGTGATGTGAAAATTATGCGGAAAAAAACGAATTACCGATTGTAAGTAGATCATACCCGGTTGGTATGATGAGACTTCCTCGAAGGAAGTTGAAAACCCGTTCATCGGTTATGAACGGAGATGTCCTTATACCGATTGGTATAATGGACAGTGAAAACCTATTTTGTCGGAAGTGTTCTCCTCTGACTGTGTGCCAATGCATAAACTATTTGGGAGACCTTCTTGATGGGAGCTCGAATAGCTCTTATATGCGGAGGGCCTCTATTTTGGAACTTGAGGGCTAGAATGCCCAGTTTTTTGAAAATCTCGTGCAGTGGGCCCAAGGCTTGTTAGCACGAGCAGGAGCTCGTAAATGAATATGATATATGTGCCATAAAACTTAATAAGTGAATTGTTTGGCCATGGTACTAAGATAGGACCGATATGCTCAATCAACTAGCGGCAGTGCGACTGACAAGTCGACGGACCAGTCAAGACAAACAACTGTAGGTTGAGTTGAGAGTCGGGGCTGTTGGACCAGTGGCACGACATATTACATGGAAATATGAGAAAACATTGTTTGTGCATGCACTGTGAGTACGAGATCATCAAGACGCCCATGAGGGGTAGTGATGCATCCTATGGGCACTGGACGACCTGGTGGCTATAATGGCAGTTCGTCGTTCCAGGTGTCTGTGCGAAATCTGGAGTAGTACTAAGCGCATGAGACCTGGGTGGGGATAAGATGAAGTCTCTGTCCTCATACGGACATAAAGAGTGATTTCGGGATTGTGGGTCGGATGTCACGTACATCCACTCATTCCCAGGGTAGAAGTGGTTGTACTTCTATCTGGGTGGCAGGAAAAGTCACCCCGAAGCCACTAGTGGGTTCAGTAGTGATACTGACTTGCGAATGTGTGTAACCTTCATGATGAAGGATGTGTGTTGGGTGATGACACACCATGTTAAATAAGAAATGGTGGAAAAACCCGAATTTTTAAGTGAAGGGATTTTTGAAAACAAAGGAGTCTGACACACTCCATATAAATGTTTTTCTTAAAAGTCAAAAGCTTTTAAAAACCCATTCACTAAGTAGTCATACTCACCCCCTCCCTTATATCCCTTTCAGGAAATCCCGGAAAGCCTCCCCTTAAAGACCGTCAACTAAGATGCCTGTAAGACAGGTATGCAAAGTTTTAAATTTCATGCAGTTTTGATTATGCTATTCTAGGAAAAGGTGCAGGTTAAAGGATGCCTTACTCTTTACGGTTTACAATAAGGGGAAATCCTTTAATAAACCGGGAGAGTGGCGGGTTGATCACGGGGATCTGACCAAACTGGGTCGGGGTGTGACATCGTCCATCACACTAACCGGGTGTGATGACATCTCTGCTTACAACCGATAGTGGGTTTTCTACTTCCTTCTAAGAAGTTCATCATACCAACTGGGTATGATTTACTTACAACCGTTAAGTAATTTTTCCGTGTAGTTCTCATATCACTCCAACCAGGTTTGATGTTAAAATTTCACATGGAAGTGATTTTTCATTTCTAAAGTACTCATCATTCCAACCGGGTATGATGTGAATAATTCCACTCACAACATATTCGTAGTGTATTCCTCCTTAATTGGCTTTTTGCCTCCACGTGAGCTTATCCTTGATGGCATTTTAGTCCTTCATATCCCTACACAATTTGGATATCTTTTTTTATTAACATTTGGCATGACATACTTCATTCCTCACGTAGTAACGAGAAAGCCCAAACTTTTTAGTTAATTGCATTTAGGTCCCTAAAGTTCTTTTTCTTTGACTTTAGGTCCCTAATGCTAACTTTTCCCCAAATGGACTCCTGAAACTTCTAAAATTCACTTTGGGTCATCAATTTATTCAAAATCACTTAAGGGGTTCAAGTTTCCCAAATTTCCAATTTGGTCCCCAACTTTTCAAAAATTACCATTTTACCCATTCTTTACAAAAAGGCAATTTGACCCCAATAAATTTCAAAAATTGACCAATTGGTACTCCAACATCCTTTTCATGGCCAATTTGCCCTCAATTTTGGGAAATTGCACTTTGGACCCTCAATTTTATGAAATCCCCAATTTCCCCTAAATTTTCTCCAGTTTCACCTTTTTAAACTGCTCGAATTTGATTTCATCAAATTGAATATTCAAATGGGATTAATTGATCCAATTGAAGGTATGGATCAGTTCCTACATTTCACAAGATTCAATGGAGCTTTGAATTGCATCATTTGGGTCCGAATTGAGCTCAAATAGAGATTCGTCGGAAAACTAAACTTAGAGAGAGAAAGCTTCGAAAGCTTACCCTCGGAGGTGCGGCGGTCTGAGCTTTTGATCGGGGCAGGTAGCTCTCATCCTAAGGATCCTCCTAGGATCAAGAATTACAACAATTCATGTCGAATTGAGTGAGAATTTGGTCCATGGAGTTTTGCCATTTCTCTCTCTAATGCTGATCGGTATTTATAGAGGGGAGCCAAATTGACTTACCTTCCAGTTCTAATTCGGTCGTATGAGGGCTGTGGAAGTGTTGGGAGAGCTTGGTTTAGCCTGAGGAGGGCTCAATTTGGCCGTTTTCAGCTCGACCAAAATAGGGCAGCTTTGGTCCGCCAGAGTTGCTTCACTATTTGATCACGCGAACCTTCTCTAGCGATCCTCAGAGTAAATGGAGACTACCTCAGGTAGCTGACTTCTTCCTTAATATAAGGAACATGACCTCACCTTATTTGGCTTAGAAATAGGCCCAAGTCGAAGCTCTAGTTCGAGCTTCATCAGAAAATGGAGCAGTAGAGAGAGAGAGAGAGAGAGAGAGAGAGGAGTTTTTAGGTGTAAGGAGGAGAAATGGAGAGGAGCTCTTTATATAGTAAGCTCGTAGACACCTTGGCTATTCGATTGACGTCTTTGTGGCAATATTTCATGGCCTAAAACACCCTGAACAAAGACTTTTCATCTCCACCGGTGCTGGTCACTTTTTCGGCGAGTGAATAGTCTTGTCATCTGAAGGAAGAAGACGAAACTATTTTGAACCGGACCGTACTAGTCCAAACCGAGTTCAATGCTTAAACCGGCCAGTTCAGGCTCGATTCGACCGAGTTTTTCAAAATTAAAAATTTATAAATTCATTCTCTATCTAATGGTGGCTTCAATTCTCCAATTTGAATATTTTAAGCCACCTAGAAAAATGAATTTAGAAATTAGTTCAATAGTGGTTCAAACTGGTTCAATCCGATTCTGGTCCGGTTAATCTAAACCAATCTGGTTTTCTCTTCCAATTCATCCCAATGTCCTTTTCCATGACTTTTATGACTCTTTAGGTCACTCAAGAGTTGTAAATTTCCATTTTTACCTTTTCCTTATCGGTTGTGGTTTGTGAACCAACTCAATTTTCTCACCCGAGTTGACCGGTTCTTTCCCCAATTTTTTTACCTTTAAAGGATGGGGTTTACAACTCTCCCCTCATTTTAGGAGTTTTTCCCCAAAAACTAAATTAACATCCTTTGCCTTAGGAATAATTTGCCCTTGATGTCCACTTGGGGTTTGTTTGACATGCTAACATTTCGTTTGTTCTTTCACTTAGACCCTTTTAAACACACACCTCGAGAACTTCTTTTCCTTTCCATTGTTTACTCTTTCCACAGAGTTTATCATAATTAGACGAGTCTTATCCACTATTGCAAGAGCACATCTTTAGTTTCACTTCTCCCTCTGCTTAAGGCAAGTTTCTTCCCCTTGGGGTTCTTGCCCAGGTCTTCAAGATTGGGAGTTCCAAAAATGCCCAATCATTCCCATGTCTGGTTATTCTCTTGATCATTGAAACCCTTAGCTTGTGGTTCTTTCAAGCATTACGTACTTATTTTCATGGGTTTCGGTGTTGTTCCCCCCGTCCTATTTCAACCTTTCCTCTATCCTTTATTTATTACAACTTTGGTGGAATTACGCATCTGCCTACTTTCAATCCTCTATTGTATTAAAATCTCCATTTCATTTCTTATTCCATATCCAAGAACTTCCAACTATTGGTCTTATTTCTTGTATTCCACCCTATGCTCAGTTGTCTACTCTTTTGGGCTCCATTAGGCAATCATGGACAACGACTAGTCTTGATATCGGTGGTCATTTCTTTTATTCACTTCTAAAGTGGAGGGCTTACCTTTATGAGATTTCTCAGCTGTTCTTTCCTCTATTCCTTTGTTATGGGTAGCCCACCCCTTTCCTACTTGTCACTGCGTCCTCTATTGCTATCTTTCTACTTACCTGTTGTTCCTTGGGTTTAACTTACTCCTTAGGTCCTCCTAGTATGCTTCCCTTAGTTCTTTCACCTCAGCATGCTCTTCATTTCCTTATCCTTAGTCACTTGGTCTAGTACTTCTTAGTCAGGACATGTATGCCTCCCTAGGGTTTCTTTCATTGGGAGAATCCTTCCCCTTCTCTCCAAAAATTCCTTTTTATTTGCCCTTGAGGGCATCTAACCTTAAATTTACTTCCCTGACATCTTCAGATACCATCCTTCTTGTTTCCCTTTCTTTGGAGATTAGGTGGATATGTCCTTAGAAATTTTCTTTTACTTGTATCTCATCACAAGTTTATTATTTGTAGGAAATATAACTTTTATTGATTGTAATGATAGTGAATTATAGGGTTTTGGCTATATTTGTCTAGGGGAGCTATGGTAAGTACTAGCTATGGTACTAGGATCATTCCATGCTTCCTCCTAGGTGAGGTTGTATACTCTAGTTGGTACACTCGTTGTAGTGGCTATGTCCTGTTCTTCATCTAGTACCCTTGGGTTCCCTTGAGGTGGTTGATGGATACTTCATCGTGTATTACCTTGAAGGGTTGGACAACTATTTTCAAAGTGTCCGAGCTATCTGCATTCGAAGCATGCTCGACACGACCCTTCATGGTTTTTCCAGCACCTAGGGCAATAGGGGTTTTTCCTATGTGGGGTTGTACTTGCCTTCATTTGGAAATGGTAACCATCATTTCTCCTAAAGGGTCCCATTCTTGTCTCCCATCTTTGCCCACTAGGCTCCCTTTGCTTTCTCTTGCTATTCTGTCCTCTTTCTTCTTTCTGGCCGGCTTGCTCTATCTGATGACAACTTATTTGTACCAGATGCTCACACTCACGGGCCATGCTGATGATGGCAGCCAAATTTGTAGGGCATCCTAGTACTCCCATCCAGTCTCGTATGTCCATGTTGAGACCGTTAATGAACCATTGATGAATATTTGTCGGTCCAGCTAAATCTGGAGCAAAAGGTCTTAGCTCATTAAATTTAGTCTCATACTCTGAGATGGTGTGGGATCCTTGTTGTCGTCGGGAGAATTCTTATTTCTTCTCGTTGATCAGATGTAGGGCTAAGTATTCCTTTGAATACCTCTCCTCGAATTGCTCCCAGGTGGGTGTGGTGGCATGCAAGCTTCTGACATTATCCCACCACCTCTTCACACTGACTTCTAGGAAAAACTCAGTTAGGATTACCATATCTTCTAATGAAATCCTGACTATCCCCATGAGTTTCTTGATGCTGGCTAGCCAGTCCATAGCAGCTCAAGCATCCTTCTCTTCTAGGAATGGCTTACATCCTAGTTGTTGGAGAGTTTTGAGGTATTTGGGGATGTCAACTGAAGGAGGAATGTTAATAGTAGGGGGATGAGATTGTAATTCCTCAGGCTCAGCTCGAGAGTTGGTGTCCTGGTTAGGCCGTCCAAACACTCGAATGAATTCCTCGTACAATTTCTGGTGTTCCGAGCTTAGTCCAGGTGGAACTATGTGAGTTTCTCGGGGAGTTTCTAGAGGAAGGGTTGGTTGGGCAGCGTCAGAGATGACTGCTTTAGTTCTCTTGGTTCCTCTCTTAGGAGTCATTTGAAATTTTAAAATTATCCCTATTAGTTACTATGTTATATAATTTTAATAATGTATTCGAGAAAATAGGCTCTAATACCACTCAAGTTGTCATGCCTCGACCTAGTTTGGTCGGATCCCCATGAACAACCTGCCACTCTCTTGGTTTATTAAGGGTTTTTCCTTTCTCTAAGCCGTGAGGAGTAAGGAGTCCTTTTTCACCTATACGTTTCCTATAAGAACATTAATCAAAACTAAATATATTAACCTTACATACCTATCTTGCAGGTTCAACATTAGGTGGGTTTTCCCTTGGTTACCTAAAAAGGGGGTAAAGGGAGGGGGAAGAGTTTGACAACTTAGAAAATCGATGTTGGGTGAGAGTTTTCACAAAATCAATTTTAATTGGTGTGTCATACTCCTCAATTCATTAAAAAGGCTTTTCTTCAAATTTCGGTTTATCAAAACCTTTTTCCAAGGTTTACAAATTCATTTCCAAGGATTCTCAAATCCTTTCCACGGTTTTCATAACCTCTTTCCCATTTCCATATTAGGTGTGTTTCACAGATAATACACACCCTTAATTAGGAAGGGTACACACACATATTCGCGAGATGCAGTTACGTCGACTGCACCTACTTGTGGATCGGAGCATCTTTACCATCCATCGTGATAGAAGTCCCTGACTTCTACCTGGAGTCTGAGTGAACATCTCTCATGTTCAACCCTCAAACCCAAAATACTTTGTGTCCATATGAGGATGGAGACCTCATCTCGACTCCACCTTGGTCTCATGTGCATGAAGCTATGTCGAGCTTCCCTCAATGCTGGCACAACAAACTGCCCTTATCTCCACCATGTCGTCCAGTACCCCCTAGGATGCATCACTACCCCTCTTGGGCATCTTAATGGTCCTGAACCTCAAGTGCATGCACAAACAAAGTTTTCAATAAAGCCATTTATCTTTGGTGCCATTAGTCCAATGGCCCTGACCCTCAACTTGACCTGCAGCTATTTGTCTAGACCGGTCTGTCGACCTAGTCCTATCACACTGCCGCCAATCCATCGAGTGTGTCGGTCCTGTCTTGGTACCATAGCCAAATCACATCCATTCATTAAAAGTTCCATGGCTTATCTTCATGTTTGTTTATGAGTTCCTGCTCGTGCCAACTGGCCTTGGACCCACTGTACATGATTTCCAAAACTGGGCATTTTAGCCACCAAGTTCCAAAACCGAGAACTCTAGCCTATTTGAGCTATTCCAACTCTCGTCAAGAAGGTCCCCCAAAAGTTTTAAGCATTAGCACACAGTCAGGGGAGAGCACTTCTGATAAAAATACTTTTCAACTCATCCATCACACCAACCGGGTGTGATGACATCTACGCTTACAACCAGTAAGAGGGTTTTCTACTTCCTTCCAGGAAGTTCATCATACCAACTGGATATGATCTACTTACAATCGGTAAGTAGTTTTTTCGCGTAGTTCTCACATCACTTCAACTAGATGTGATGTTAAAATTCCACATAAAAGTGGTTTTTTACTTCTGAAGTACTCATCATCCCAATCAGGTATGACTAAATAATCCCACTCATCCGATATTCGCAGTGTATTCCTCCTTAATTGGCTTTTTACCTCCACGCGAGCTTATCCTTGCTGGCATTCTGGTCCTTTGTGTCCCTACATGATTTGGACATCCTTGTTTATTAATGTTTGGCATGATAGCCTTCATTCCTCATGTATTAACGAAAATGCCTAAACTTTTCAGTTAATTGCATTTAGGCCCCTAAAGTTTTTTTTCTTTAACTCTAAGTTCCTAATGCTAAAGTTTCCCCAAATTGAGTCTCAAAACTTCTAAAATTCACTTTGGTCCTCAATTTATTCAAAATCACTTAAGGGGTTCATGTTTCCCAAATTTCCAATTTGGTCGCCAACTTTTCAAAAATTATCATTTTTCCCATACTTTACAAAAATGGCAATGACCCCAATAAATTAAAAAGAAAATCGACTCATCCAACATCCTTTTCATGGCCAACTGGCCCTTAATTTTGGGAAATTGCACTTTGGTCCCTCAATTTTACAAAATCCCCTATTTTCCCCCTTTTAAACTGTCTGAATTTAATTTTATCAAATTGACCATTCAATAGGGGTTAATTGATCCAATTAAAGGTATGAATCAGTTCCTACACTTCCACATGATTCAATGGAGCTTTGAATCATGCCATTTGGGTCTGAATTGAGCTCAAACGGAGCTTCGTCGGAAAACTAAACTTAGAAAGATAAAACTTTGAAAGCTTACCCCCGGAGGTGCGACGATCTGAGCTTTCGATTGGGGTAGGTAACTCTACTTCTAAGGATCTTCCTAGGATCAAGAATTGCAAGAATTCATGTCGAATTTGGTTAATGAAATGTAATCATTTCTCTCTCTAACGCTGATCAGAATTTACCGAGGGAAGCCAAATTGGCTTACCTTTCAGTTGTAATTCGGTCGTATGAGTGCTTTGGAAGTGTTGGGAGATCTTGGTTTGGCATGAGTAGGCCTCAATTTGGTTATTTTCAGCTCGACCAAAATAGGGCAGCTTCGGTCCGCCAGAGCTGCTTCACTATTTGATCATGTGGGTGCTACTCCGGATATCCTCGGAGCAAATGGAGATAACCATCTAGTAGCTGACTTCTCCTTGAATCTAAGGAACCCAACCTTGCCTTATTTGGCTTAGAAAATGGCCCAAGTTGAAGCTCTGGTTCAAGCTTCATCGGAAATTGGAGCAGTAGAGAGAGAGAGAGAAAGGAGTTTTCAAGTGTGAGGAGGAGGAATGGAGAGGGGTTCTTTATATAGGAAGCTCAGGGACTCCTTGGCCGTTTGATTGGTGCCTTTATGGTGATCATTCATGGCCTGAAACGCCTTGAACAAAGACTTTTCATCTTCACCAGTGTTACTGGCTTTTCTGGTGAGTGAACAGTATTGTCATAAGAAGGAAGAAGACGACACTATTCTAAATTGAATCGGACCAGTCCAAACTGAGTTCAATGCTTAAATTGACCGATTTTTTTAAAATTAAAAATTTCTAAATTCGTTTTCTATCTAATGGTGGCTCTAATTCTCCATTTTGAATATTTTAAGCCACCTAAAAAAATGAATTTAGAAACCGGTTCAATAGTGGTTCAAACCGGTTCAGTTCAGTTCAGGTCTAGTTCACTTGAACTAGTTTGGTTTTCTCTTCCAATTCATCCGAAAGTCTTTTTCCATGACTTTTATGACTCTTTAGGTCACTCGGGAGTTGTAAATTTCCATTTTTACCCTTTCCTTATCGGTTGTGGTTTGTGAACCAACTCAATTTTCTCACCTAGGTTAACCGGTTCTTTCCCCAGTTTTCTTACCTTTAAAGGATGGGTTTTTACACCAAATGACTCAAATAGTCATAAAAGTAATGGAAAAGGACGTTCAGACAAATTGGAAGAGAAAACCAAATAAGTTCAGGTGAACTGGATCTAAACCGGATTGAATAGATTTCTAAATTCATTTTTCTAGGTGGCTTAAAATATTCAAATTGGAGAATTGAAGCCACCATTGGATAGAGAATGAATTTCAAATTTTTTTAATTTTGAGAAATTCGATCGAATCATGCCTGAACCGACCGATTTAAGCAATGAACTCGGTCGACCGGTACGGTCCGGTTCAGAACAGTGTCGTCTTCTTCCTTCAGATGATGACATTGTTCATTTAATACTTGAACAGATAACACCTTTGAAGAGGAATAATCTCCGTTCAAGCTGTTTCAGGTCATGAATGAGCATGACCAAGATGCTAAATGGTCGGGCAGATAGTTCCTGAGCTCCCTATATAAAGAGCTCCTCTCCATTTATCCTCCTCACACCTAAAATCTCCATTCTCTCTCAATTGCTCCATTTTCCGGTGAAGCTCGAACTAGAGCTTCGACTTGGGCCATGTTCTTAACCTCAGAAGGCGAGGTTGGGTTCTTTAGATTCCAGGGGAAGTCAACCAACTGATAGTAACCTATGTTCATTTTGAGGACCGTTGTAGAAGTGCCAGCGGAATCAAATAGTGAAGTAGCTTTGAAGGACTGAAGCTGCCTTGTTTCGGTTGAGCTGAAATCGACCAAACTCAGCCCTCCTCTGGCCAAACCAAGCCCTTCCGACACTCCCACAACCTTCATATGACCTCAACTAAGCTGAAAGGTAAACCAATTCAGCCCTCCTCGATCGTTAAAGGTCAGAGTTAAAGAGAGAAACTACAAAAGTTCACTGAAAAAATTCTCCCTAGATTCAAGGTGAATTGTAGATATTCTTGATACAAAAAGGTGCCTCAAGAAGAGATCTACTTGTCCCGATAGAGAGCTTGGATTACCGCACCTCCCACAGTAAGCTTTTAACGCTTTCCCTCTCTACATACAGTTTTCCGACGAAGCTCCATTTAAGCTGGTTTCAGCCTTAGTTCTTGTAACTCAAAGCTCCATTGAATCTTATGGAACTGTAGGAACTGATGTAAACCTCCAATTGAAGCAATTAACCCCGATTGAATGGTTAATTTGAAAAGATCAAATTCGGCCAGTTTGAAAGGTGGAATTGGGGGGAAATTTGGGGATTTCATAAAATTGAGGGACCATTTTACAATTTCTCAAAATTGAGGGACAATTGGCCATGAAAAAGATGTTGGAGGACCAATTGGTCGATTTTTGGAACAATTGGGGGTAAAATTGCCATTTTTGGAAAGTAGGGGCAAAATGGTAATTTTTGAAAAGTTAGGGACCAAATTGGAAATATGGAAAACTTAAGCCCCTTATACAATTTTAAGTAAAATGACGACTCAAAGGGAAATTTTGGAAATCTTGGGACTCAAATTGGGCAAACATGGGCATTAGGGACCTAAAGTAAAGAGAAATGAACTTTAGGGACCTAAATGCAATTTATCGATAAATTGTGAGCCTAGGCTTTTATGTCAAGCCGTAAGTGATATGGTTGTCCAAATCGTGTAGAGACAAGTGTGATTGGAACACTACCAAGAGAAAACTTGCGTTGACTTGGAAAACCAACTTAAGACGAACACGTCACGATTATCAGGTGAGTGAGTTTATTCACATCATACCCGATTGGGATGATAAGCAATTTAGAAATGAAAAACCACTTGTAAGTGGAATTTTGACATCATACTTGGTTGGGGTGATGGACAAGTAAAGTTAAAACCTACTTATCAGTTGTAAGTAGAGGAAATCATACCCGATTGGTATGATGGAAACCAGCTTGTCGGATGTAAGCAGAGATATCATCGCACTTGGTTGGTGTGATGAAGTAAAAATATATTTTTTTTATTAGAAGTGTTCTCCCCTAACTGTGTGTCAATTCTTAAACTCTTTGGGAGACCTTCCTGACGGGAGCTAGAATAGCTCAGATAGGCTAGAGGCCTTGGTTTTTTGAACTTGTGAGGCTAAATGCTCGATTTTGGAAAATCATGTACAATGGGCCCAAGGCCAGTAAACACGAGCAGAAGCTCGTAAACAAACATAAGATTATGAAAGACATGAAAAATCTTAATGAAATGGTTATGTGATTTTGCCATGGTACCAAAACAGGATTGACATACTCGATGAGCTAGTGATAGTGCATTAGGGCCAGGTCGATAGACTAACCTAGACAAATAGTTGCAGGTCAAGTTGAGGGTTAAGGCTATTAGACCAGTAGCACCAAAGATAAATGGCTATGTGAAAAAACTTTTGTTTGTGCATGCACTTGAGGTACAAGACCATTAAGATGCCCAAAGAGGGGTAGTGATGCGTCCTAAGTGCTACTAGATGACATGGTGAAGATAAGGGCAGTTTGTCGTGCCAGCAGTTGAGAAGCTCTACGTAGCTTCTTGTGCATGAGACCGGGGTGGGGTCAGGATGAGGTCTATAAACCCCATCCCTTAAAGATAAGATAAAGAACCAGACAACTCAAGAGAGAAAATCGAGTCGGTTCACAAAGCACAACTAATAGAGAAAGGGCAAATTGGGAAATTTACAAATTCCGAATGACCCAAAGAGTTATAAAAACCATGGAAAGGAACTTTGGGATGAATTGGAAGAGAAAACCAGACCGGTTCAGGTGAACCGAACCTGAACTGAATTGAACTAGTTTGAACCATCATTGAACTAGTTTCTAAATTCATTTTTCTAGGTGGCTTAAAATATTCAAATTGGGGAATTGAAGAAATTGGATAGAAAATGAATTTAGAAATTTTTAATTTTGAAAAACTCAGTTGAATCAGGGCTGAACCAATCGGTTTAAGCATTGAACCCGATTCGGATTGGTCCGGTCTAGTTTGGAACTGTGTTGTCTTCTTCCTTCAGATGACGAAATTGTTCATTCATCGGAAGAACAGACAGTGTCGAAGAAGATGAATCACCTCTATTCAGGGCATTTCAAGTCATGAATAAGTGCCATCATGATGCCAAACAGTCAGGTAGAGAGTCTAAGCTCTCCCCATTCATCATCCTCACACCTGAAAACTCCATTCTCTCTCAACTGCTCCATTTTCTGGTGAAGCTCGAACCAGAGCTCCGACTTAGGCAGTTTTCTCAACCTTAGAAGGCGAGGTTGGGTTCTTTAGACTCTAGGGGAAGTCAACTATCTGATAGCAACCTCCGTTCGATCTAAGGACAGCTGAAGAAGCGTAGGTAGAATCAAATAGTGAAGCAGCTTCGAAGGACCGAAGTTGCCCTATTTCAGTTGTAAACCCCGCCTTTTTGAGTTAAGGAAAATCGGGAAAAGTACCGGTCAAACCGAGTAAGAAAATCCAACCGGTTTACAAACCCAATCATTTGGGAATGGGCAATTTAGAAATTTACAACTCTCAGGTGATCCAAAGGGTTCATAAAACCATGGAAAAGAGCCTTAGGACAAATTGGAAGAGAAAAACCAGACTGGTTTAGGTGAATTGGATCCAATTGGATTGAACCGGTTTATGAACCGAGTCGGTTCATGAACTAAAGCTAGTAGAGAAAGGGCAAACTGGGAAATTTATGGATCCCGAGTGACCTAAAGAGTCCCTAAAGACATGGAAATGGACTTGAGAATGAATTGGAGGTGAAATCAAACCGGATTAGGTGAACCGTATACAAATCGGTTTGGACCAGTTTGAACCACTATTGAACTAAATTCTAAATTCATTTTTCTAGGTGTCTTAAAAAATTCAAATTTGAGATTTGAGGCTACCATTGGATAGAAAATGAATTTAGATTAATTTAGAAATTTTTATATTTGAAAAACTTGGTTGAATGGGGGGTGAACCAGCTGGTTTAAGCTTTGAACCCAGTTTGGATTGGTCCGGTCTGGTTCGGAATAATGTCATCTTCTTCCTTCAGACGATAGCACTGTTCACTCGCTAGAAAATTTTGTAGCATTGATGAAGCAGAAAAGTCTCCAACCAGGGAGTTTCAGGCAATGAATGACCGCCATAAAGGTGCCAATCAAATGACTAAGAAGTCCCCGAGCTTCCTTTATAAAGAGCCCCTCCCCATTCATACTCTTCACACTTGAAAAGCTCACTCTCTCTCAGCTGTTTAGTTTTCCGGTGAAGCTTGAACCAGAGCTCCGATATAGGGTCATTTCTAAGCCAAATAAGGCAAGGTCAGCTTCTTTAGAACCAGGGAGAAGTCAACTACACGCATGTAGTCTCTGTTTGCTCTGAGGGTCGCCAGAGAAGTGACGACATGATGGAACAGTGAAGCAGCTCTGGCGAACCGAAGCTGCCATGTTTCGGCCGAGCTGAAATCGCCAATTCGAGCCCTCCTCAAGCCAAACCAAGTCCTTCCAACACTTCCTCAGCCCTCCCACGACCGAATTAGGACAGAAAGGTAAGCCAATTCAGCTCCCCTCTACAATTTTTTACCAATGCTAGAGAGAGAACTAAAAGAATTTCAATGATGATTCTAACTCAATTCGGCATTAATTGATGTCATTCTTGATTATAGGATGAACCTCAGGACGAGTGGTATCTGCCCAGATCGAAAGCTTGAACCGTCGTGCCTTCGACGGTGAGCAATTGGAGCTTTCTCTCTCTACAGTCTATTTTCCTGTCAAGCTCCGTTTGAGCTTGTTCTGGCATCAAAACTTGTGATTCAAAGTGCTATTAGATCGTATGAAGATGTAGGATCTCAATTTCAATAATTAGAAGTATTTGATCGATCAATTTGATTAAATCAAATTCTGCTGTGTTAAAAAGTTGAAATTGGGGGGAAAATTGGGGATTTTCAAAATTTGAAGGACCAAAATGCAATTTTATAAAATTATGGGTCAATTGGGCATGATAAGAATGTTAGAGGCCAATTGAGGAATTTTAGAATTTTTGGGGTGAAACTTACCATTTTTGTAAAGGAAGGGCAAAATGGTGATTTTGGAAAAGTTGGGGGACCAAATTGGAAATTTGGGAAATTAAACCCCTTTTTGCGAATTTGAATAAATTGAGACCCTAAGATAAATTTTAAAAGTTTTGGGACTCAATTTGAGGAAAAACCGACATTAGGGACTTAAAGTTAAAGAAAAATAACTTTAGGGATCTAATTACAAATAAATAGAAAGTTTGGTTTTCTCATTCATTTGGAATGAATAAAGGCTATTAGGTCAAGGGATATTGAACAAGGATGTTCATATTGTGTAGGAATACGAAGTACCGGGAATGCCAACAAGGACAAGCTCACATGAATACAAAGAACCGGTCGAGTGGAATTCACTACATTAACGGGTGAGCAGGCTTACTAACACTATACTCAGTTGGGATGATGAGTACAGTTCAAAGTTAAAAACCACTTATCGGTTGTGAATGGGATTTTATATCATACCCGGTTGGGGATGATAAGTACCTAAAAATGAACACCCACTATTTAGTAGTATTTTAAACATCACAACTTAGAGTAGTGATGTGAAAATTACGCGGAAAAACTACTTACTGGTTGTAAGTAGATCATACCCAGTTGGTATGATGAAACTTTCTCGAAGGAAGTGGAAAACCCGTTCATCGGTTATGAGCGGAGATGTCATTATACCTAGTCGGTATGATGAACAAGTAAAAACATATTTTGTCGGAAGTGCTCTCCCCTGACTGTGTGCCACTGCTTAAACGATTTGGGAGACCTTCTTGATAGGAGCTCAAATAGCTCTTATAGGCCGGGGGCCTTGATTTTGAAACTTGGGGCTAATATACGTGATTTTGAAAATCTCAAACAGTGGGCCATATGCCAATTGACATGAGCAGGAGCTCGTAAATAAACATGAGATATATGCCATAAAACTTTAAGGAAATGAATTATTTAGCCATGGTACCAAGACAGGACCGACATATTCAGTCAACTAGTGGTAGTGCGACATGACAGGTCTTTGGACTAGTCAAGACAAACAGCTGCAAGTTGAGTTGATGGTCGGGGCCGTTGGACCAGTGGCACCACAAATTATAAGGCATGATGTGAAAATACTGATTGTGCATACACTGTGTGTACAGGACCTTCAAGACGCCCAAGAGAGGTAGTTATGTGTCACAGGGCCTTGGATGACCTGGTGGATATAAGGACAGTTTGTCGGACCAGGTGACCTTGCAAAGCTCGATGTAGCTTCAAGCACACGAGACCGGGGTGGGGTCAGGATGAGGTCTCTGTCCTCATATAGACACGGAGAATTGATTTTGGGATTGAGGGTCGGATGTTGCGTACATCTACTCATTTGAGGGTAGAAGTGGACGTGCTTCTATCTAGGTGGCTGGTAAAGTCGCTCCAACGCCACAAGTGGGTTCAGTGGACGGGCTGGCTTGCGATTGTGTGTTTTTGACCTTCATGATGAAGGATGTGTGTTGGGTGATAACACACTGTGATTAATAAGAAATGATGATAAAAACAGAGATTTGAAATAAAAGTATTTTTAAAAGAAAATAAGGAGTCAGGGCACACTCCAATACAAATCTTTTTCATAAAAGTTAATTTTCGAAAACCCATTCACCGAGTAGTTGTACTCATCCCCTCCCTTATATCCCTTTCAAGAAATTTTGGAAAGCCTACCCTTAAAGACCCTCAAATAAGACGCTTGTGAGACAAGTATGATAAATTTAAAATATTATGCAGTTTTGATTTATGTTATTCCAGGAAAGGTGCATGTTTAAATGATGCCTTATTCTTTACAATTTATAATAAGGGGAAACCCTTTAATAAATCGGGAGAGTGGCGGGTTAGTCACAGGGATCCAACCAAACCAGGTCAGGGCGTGACATCAGTCGAGCTGAATTTGGCCAAATTCAGCCCTCCTCCGGCCAAACCAATCTCTCCCAACATCCCCACAACCCTCATACGACCTCAACTGAGCTAAAAGATAAGCCAATTCGACCCTCCCTAGTTGTTGCATGACGGAGTTAGAGAGAGAAACTATAGAATTTCACTAATGAAATTCTCCCCCAATTCGGGGTCAATTGTAGGAATTCTTGATCCTAGAAGATACCTCAGGAAGAGAGCTACCTGACCAGATAGAGAGCTTGGACCACCGCACCTCCAACTATAAGCTTTTGAAGCATTCTCTAGCTTTTTGAAAAAGATCGTTTGAGCTCAATTGAATCATATAAAGTGTAGAAACTGATCCATACCTTCAATTGGAGCAAATAACCCTAATTGAAGGGTCAATTTGATGAAATCAAATTCGGCCAGTTGGAAAAGGGGAAATTAGGGGAACATTTTGGGGAATTTGGGGATTTTGTAAAATGGAGGGACCATTTTGCAATTTCCAAAAGTTGAGGGCCAATTAGCCATGGAAAAGATGTTGGAGGACCAATTGGTCAATTTTTGGAACATTTGGGGTCAAATTACCATTTTGGGAAATTAAGGGCAAAATGGTAATTTTTGAAAAGTTGGGGACCGAATTGGTAATTTTGGAAAATTGAGCCTCTCATATAATTTTGAGTAAAATGACGATTCAAAGGGAATTTTGGAAACTTTGGGAGTCAAATTGGGCAAAGGTTTGCATTAGGGACCTAAAGTTAAGGAAAAATAAACTTTAGGGACCTAAATACAATTTATCGATAAATTGTGAGCATAGGCTTTTATGCCAAACCTTAAGTGAAAAGGCTGCCCAATTCATGTAGGGACAAGTGTGATAAAAAAGCCATCAAGAGAAATCTCACGTCAACTTGGAAAACCAACCGAGGACGAATCCGTCACAATTAAAGGGTGAGTGGGTTTATTCATATCATACCTGGTTGTGATGATGAGTACCTACCTCGAAAATGAAAAACCACTTATATGTGAGATTTTAACATCACACCTAGTCAGAGTGATGTGAAAACTAAGCAGAAACCTACTTACCGGTTGTAAGTAGAGAAAATCATACCCGGTTGGTATGAAGGACTTCCTTGAAGAAGGAGAAAACCCGCTTTCCAATAGTAAGTGAAGGTATTATCACACCCGGTTGGCCTGATGAATTGAAAGATGATTTTATCAGAAGTGTTCTCCTCTGACTATGTGCCAATGCTTAAAATATTTGGGAGACCTTCTTGACGGGAGCTAGAACAGCTTAGATAGGCCAGAGACCTTGATTTTTGGAACTTGTGGGGCTAAATGCTCAGTTTTGGAAAATCACATGCTCTGGGCCCAAGGCCAGTTGGCATGAACAGGAGCTTGTAAATAAACATGTTATATATAAGCCATGAAAATTCTTAATGAATGGATTATGTGATTTCACCATGGTACTAAGACAGGACCGACAAACTCAATGGACTGGTGGTAGTGCATCAGGGCTAGGTCGATGGACCGGTCTAGACAAACAGTTGCATGTAAAGTTGAGGGTCGGGGCCATTGAACCAGTGGCACCAAAGATAAATGGCTTTGTTGAAAACTATTGTTTGTGCATGCACTTGAGGTACAGGATCATCAAGATGCCCAAGAGGGGTAGTGATGCGTCTTATGGGCTACTTGACGATGTGGTGGGGATAAGGGTAGTTTGTCGTGCTACTACTCGGAAAGCTCGACGTAGCTTCTTGCGCATGAGATCGGGGTAGGGTCAGGATGAAGTCTCCGTCCTCATATGGACATGAAGTATTTTTGGGTCTAAGGGTTAAACATATGAGATGTTCACTCAGATTCTGGGTAGAAGTCAGGGACTTCTATCAGGGTGGATGGTAAAAACACTCCGATCCACAAGTTGGTGCAATCGATGTAACTGCATCTCATGAATGTGTGTACCCTTCCTAATGAAGGGCGTGTGTTATTTGTTAAATAAACCCAATATGGAAATGGTAAAAAGGTTTGAACACCTTGGAAAGGATTTGAGAAATCCTTGGAAAAAGGTTTGGAAAAGAGATTAAAAATTGAGGGAAAACCCTTTTAAAAGAAAAGGTCGCCCTTGGCAGGGAAAAGGATTTGAAAACTAGAATTTGAGAAAAAAACATTCTTAAAGTAAATAAAGAGTTTGACACACTCCGATTAAAGTTATTTTGTTAATGAAAACTCACTTCCAACACCCATTCACTGAGTTGTCGAACTCACCCCTCACGGTTTGTAAGATTTAATGTATTCAATTTTGTTTAATTCTATTCCAGGAAATATACAGGTGAAAGGATGTCTTACTCCTTACGGTTTATAAAAGGGGAAACTCTTAATAAACTGTGTGAGTGGCATGTTGATCACGGGGATTGGGCCAAACTTGGTCGGGGCATGACAACTTGAGTAGTATCAAAGCCTGTTTACTTGAAAACATTATCAAGACTATAAAACCCATTAACTAATAGGAATAAATCTTAAAATTTCAGATGGCTCGCAAGAGAGGAACCAAGAGAACAAGAGTTGTAGTTTTTTACACTGCCCAACAACCCCTCACTATAGAAACTCCTAGAAAATCCCCAACGTGTCCACCTGGACTAAGCTCAGAACATCAAAGTCTATATGAAGACTTCACCCGACTATTTGGAAGGCCCAACCTCACACCAGAAGTGAACACCAATTACTGAGCCAATCCCGTGTAAGTACAATCCCATCCAACTTCTGTCAACACCCCTCTTATAATTGATATCCCCAAATACCTCAAAACCCTCTATCAATTAGGATGTAAATTGTTCCTAGGGGAGAAGGATGTTGGAGCCGCTATGGACTGGCTGGCAAGCATTAAGAAAATTATGGGAATAATCAAGATTCCACCAAAGGAGATGGTGATCCTAATAGAATTCTTCCTTGAAGCTAGTGCGAAAAGGTAGTGGAACAACATCAGGAGCTTGCACATCACCACGCCCACCTGGGAGCAATTCAAGGAAAGGTATTCAGAGGAATACTTAGCTCCGCATCTGATCAATGAGAAGAAACAAGATTTCTCCTGACTCTAACAAGGATCCCACACCATCTTAGAGTATGAGACTAGATTCAATGAGCTAAGACCTTTTGCTCCAGACTCAGTCAGATCGGCATATATCTACCAATGGTTGGTGGACGGTCTCAACATGGACATACGAGACCGGATGGGAGTACAAGGATGACCCATGGATTTGGTAGCCATCATTAGTATGGCCCATGAGTGTGAGCGTCTGGTATAGACAAGACACCGTCGGATAGAGCAGGATGACCGGAAAGAAGAAGGAGGACAGAATAGCTAGAGAGGTCAAAAGGAACCTGGTGGACAAAGGTGGGGGAAAAGAATGGGGTCCTTTAGCAGAAATGAAAGTTATCATGCCTAAAGAGAGGCAAGTACAAACCCACACAGGAGAAACCCATGTTGCTCTAGGTGCTGAAAAAGCCATGAAGGGCCGTGTCGAGCATACTTCAAATGCGAACAACTCAGACACTTTGCAAAGAGTTGTTTAGCCCTTCGAGGTAATACACAACGAGATGACCATCAACCACCTTAAAGGAACCCAAGGGCACTAGACGGAGAACAAGACATAACCACTACGTCGAGGGTACCAACCAGAGTATACAACCTCACCTAGGAGGAAGCACGGAATGATCCTAGTGCCAAAGCTCCCCTAGACAAATATAACCAAAACCTTGTAATTTGCTATCATTATAATAAATAAAAGTTTCATTCACTACAAAAATAAACTTATGATGAGATACAAGTAGGAGAAAATCCTAAGGACGTACCCACTAAATCTCCAAAGAAAGGGAAATAGGAAGGATGGCATCTAAGGATGTCAGGAAAGTAAATTTAAAGTATAGATACCCTAAAAGGCAAATAAAAAGTAATTTTGGGAAAAAAGGGGAAGAATTTTCCCAAGGAAAAAAACCATGGGGAGGCATACATGTCCCAACTAAGAAGTAATGGACCAAGTGAGGAAGGATGAGGAGATGAAGTGCATGCTGAGGTGAAAGAACCAAGGGAAGCATACTAGGAGGACCCAAGGAGTAAGTTAAACCCAAGTAACAGGTAAGTAGGAAGATAAGCATCAGAGGACATCGTGACAAGTAAGAAAGGGATGGACTACCCATAACAAAGGAATAGAGGAAAGAACACCTGAGAAACCTCAGAAAGGTAAGCCCCCCGCTTTAGAAGTGAATAAGAGAAATGACTACCAACATCAAGACTGGTCGTGGTCCACGATCACCTAATGGAGCACAAAAGAGTGGATGGCTGAGCATAGAGTGGAATACACGAAATAAGACCAATAGTACAAAGTTCTTGGATAGAGAATAAGGAATAAAATGGAGATTTTAAATACAATGGAGGATTGAAAACGGGCATATGCCCCCAATATAAAGGGTGTAAGGAGATGAAGAAAAAGGGAACTTGCAAGGAATGTTAAGAAGGTTAAATGTGTAGCTTTGACGGTGAAAATCTCTACTTTGAGATACATAGTAGAGAATGAAATCATAAGAAGGGAAGAATCCCAGCGTGTCAGTAAATCATCGAGAAGCCAACTAGTTGGAACAGGAAAGACCCAATAAGAAAGTTGGGAAAGGATGAGTGGGCAAGGAAAATCGACACGGTTATGTAAGTTGATTGGATTACGGTAAATGTAGTTGAGGAATACTACCAAATGACAACATTGATGAAGTTATACGATCCCTAAAAGTTTGGAAAGTTGAGAATGACCCTAAAGAAAGAGTCGGTTAGTAAGCATGATGAGGACAAACATAAGTTGGACCAAAGATGTAATAAATAAGGGATGGAGGATAAGTTGAAATAGGACCAAGGGGTGATAACACCAAAACCCATGAAAACAAGTACGTAATGCTCGAAAGAACACCGAGCTAAGGGTTTCAACGATCAAGGGAATAACTAGATATATAAACAATTGGGCATTTTGGAACTCCCAATCTTGAAGTCTTGGAAAAGAACCCCAAGAGGACGAATCTTGCCCCAAGTAGAGGAGGAAGTGAACCTAAGGATATACATTTGGACTAGTGAGCAAGACATGCCTAGTTATAATAAACTCCATGGAAGGAGTAAACAATATAAAGGAAAGGAAATTTCTTAAATGCGTGATTTAAAGGGGCTAAGTGAGAGAACAACCAAAATCTTAGCATGTTAAGAAAACCCCAAGCTGACATTAAGGGAAATTATCCCCGATGTGAAATATGCTGATTAAGTTTTGGGGGCAAAACACCTAAAAGGAGGGGAGAGTTGTAAACCCCGTTCCTTAAAGATATGAAAACTAGAGAAAGAACCAGACAACTCAAGAGAGAAAACTGAGTCGGTTCACGAACCACAACTGATAAAGAAAGGGCAAATTGGGAAATTTACAAATATTGAGTGACCCAAAGAGTTATAAAAACCATGGAAAGGAACTTTGGGATGAATTGGAAGAGAAAACTAAACTGGTTCAAGTGAACCAGACTTGAACCGGATTGAGTCGGTTTGAACCATCATTGAATCAGTTTCTAAAGTCATTTTCTAGGTGACTTAAAATATTAAAATTGGGGAATTGAAGCCACCGTTGGATAGAGATGAATTTATAAATTTTTAATTTTGAAAAACTTGGTCAAATTAGGCCTGAATCAGCTAGTTTAAGCATTGAACCCAGTTTGAACTGTTCTGGTTCAGTTTAGAACAGTGTTGTCTTCTTCCTTCAGATGATGACACTGATCATTCACCGAAAGAATTGACAGCATCAATGAAGATGAATTGCCTCCATTCTGGGCATTTCAGGTCATGGATGAGCACCATCAAGATACCAAATGGTCAGGCAGAGAGTCCTCGAGCTCCCTATATAAAGAGCTTATCCCCATTCATCCTCTTCACATTTGAGAACTCCATTCCCTCTCAATTGCTCCATTTTTTGGTAAAGCTCAAACCAAAGCTCCAACTTGGGAAATTTTCTCAACCTCAAAAGGCAAGGTTGGGTTCTTTAAACTCTGGGGGAAGTTAGCTATCTGATAGAAACCTCCGTTCAATCTGAGGACCGTTGGAGAAGCGTCGACAGAATCAAACAGTCAAGTAGTTGCGACGGACCGAAGCTGCCATGTTCTAGCCGAGTTGAATTTGGCCAAATTCAGCCCTACTCTGTCCAAAACAAGCTCTCCCAACATCCCCACAGCCCTCATAAAAACTCAACTGAGCTAAAATTTAAGCCAATTCGGCCCTACTCAGTCATTATAGGTCGGAGTTAGATAGAGAAAATGCAAAAATTTACTAATGAAATTCTCCCTCAATTTGAGGTCAATTGTAGGAATTCTTGATCCTAAAATGTACCTCAGGAAGAGAGCTACCAGCCCAAATAGAGAGCTCGGACCGTCGCACCTCTAACGGTAAGCTTTCGAAGCTTTCTCACTCTACGCTCAGTTTTCAAGCAAAGCTCTGTTTGAGCTCAATTCGGACCCAAATGATGTGGTTCAAAGCTCAATTAAATCATATGGAAGTGTAGGAACTGATCCATACCTTCAATTAGAGCAATTAACCCCAATTAAAGGGTCAATTTGATGAAATAAAATTTGACTAGTTTGATATGGTGAAATTGGGGGAAAATTTTTGGGGAAATTTGTAAAATTGAGGAACCATTTTGCAATTTCCCAAAATTGAGGGCCAATTGGCCATGGAAAAGATATTGGAGGACCAATTGGTCAATTTTTGGAACATTTGAGGTCAAATTTCCATTTTTGGAAAGTAGTGACAAAATGGTAATTTTTGAAAAGTTGGAAACCAAATTGGAAATTTGGGAAACTTGAGCCACTTATATAATTTTGAGTAAAATGATGACTCAAAGGGAATTTTAGAAACTTTGGGAGTCAAATTGGGCAAAGGTTTGCATTAGGGACCTAAAATTAAGGAAAAATAAACTTTAGGGACCTAAATGCAATTTATCGATAAATTGCGAGCCTAGGCTTTTATGCCAAACCTTAAGTGAAAAGTCTGCCCAATTCTTGTAGGGACATGTGTGATCGGAACGCCAATAAGAGTAAGCTCGCATCAACTTGGAAAACCATCCGAGGACGAACACGTCCCAGTCAACGGGTGAGTGGGTTTATTCACATCATAGTTGGTTGGGATGATGAGTACCTCAGAAATGAAAAACCACTTATATGTGGGATTTTAACATCACACCTGGTCGAAGTGATGTGATAACTAAGAGGAAACCTACTTACCAGTTGTAAGTAGAGAAAATCATACCCGTTTGGTATGAAGGACTTCCTTGAAGGAAGGATAAAATCCGCTTGCCGGTAGTAAGTAGAGGTATTATCACACCCGGTTGGTGTGATAAATTGAAAGATGATTTTGTCAGAAGTGCTCTCCCCTGACTATGTGCCAATGCTTAAAATATTTGGGAGACCTTCTTGATGGGAGCTAGAATAGCTCTGATAGGCTAGAGGCCTCAATTTGTTTTAAACTTGTGGAGCTAAAGGCCCGATTTTGAAAAATCATGTGTTATGGGCCCAAGGCCAGTTGGTACGAGTAGAAGCTCGTAAACAAACATGATATATATAAGCCATGAAGATTCTTAATGAATCGATTATGTGATTTCGTCGTGGTACCAAGAAATGACCGATATACTCGATGGACTAGCAGCAGTGTGTGAAGGCCAGATCGATGGACCAGTCTAGACAAACAGCTGCAGGTTGAGTTGAGGGTCGAGGCCATTGGACCAGTGGCACCAAAGATAAATGGCTTTGTGGAAAACTATTGTTTTTGTATGCACTTGAGGTACAAGACCATTAAGACGCCCAAGAGGGGTAGTGATGAGTCATAAGGGTTACTGGATGACATGGTGGAGATAATGGTAGTTTGTTAAGCCAGTAGCCGGAAAGCTCGATGTAGCTTCTTGTGCATGAGACCGGGGTGGGGTCGGGATGAGGTGTTCATCCTCATATGGACATGAAGTATTTTTGGGTCTAAGGGTTGAACATATGAGATGTTCACTTAAACTCCGGGTAGAAGTTAGAGACTTCTATCAAGGTGGATGGTAAAGACACTCCAATCCACAAGTGGGTGCAGTCGGCGTAATTACTTCTCGCAAATGTGTGTACCCTTCCTGATGAAAGGCGTGTGTTGTGTGTGAAACACACCTAATATGGAAATGGGAAAAAGGTTTGAACACCTTGGAAAGGATTTGAGAAATCTTTGGAAAAAGAATTGGTAAACCTTGGAAAAAGGTTTGGAAAAGAGATTATAAATTGAGGGAAAACCCTTTTAAAAGAAAGGGTCACCCTTGGCACGGAAAAGGTTTTGAAAACCAGAATTTGAGAAAATAATTTTCTTAAAGTAAATAAGGAGTTTGGCACACTCCGATTAAAGTTGTCTTGTTAATGAAAACTGAGTCCTAACATCCATTCATTGAGTTGTCAAACTCACCCCTCCCTTTACCCATTTTTTAGGTAACCAAGGGAAAATAAACCTAAAAGACTTCCCTATAGTTGAACCTGAAAGATAGGTATATAAGATTTAATATATTCAATTTTGTTTAATGCTATTCCAGAAAGATAAATGTAAAAGGACACCTTACTCCTTGCAATTTAGAAAAGGGGAAACTCTTAATAAATCGTGAGAGTAGCGGGTTGATGACGGGGATCCGACAAAACCGGGTTGGGGCATGACAAGGTCTCTGTCCTCATATGGACACGAAGTTGTTTCGGGTCTGAGGGTCGGATGTCGGGAACATTCACTCAGACCCAAGGTAGAAGTGGATGGGCTTCTATCTTGGTGGCTTGTAAAGACGCTCCGAGCCACAAGTGGGTGCAGTGGACGGGCTGCCCTGCGAATGTGTGATCCCTTCTTATTGAAGGGTGCGTGTTGACTGTTAAACACACCTAATATGGAAATGAGGAAAAAGGTTTTGAGAAACCGTAATGTGAGGAAAGATCGTTCTTAAAGGAAATAAAGATTTTGGCAAACTTTGATTAAAGATATTTTTAAAATATCACTCCCAATACCCATTCACTGAGTTGTAGAACTCACCCCATCCCTTTTACCCCTTTTAGGTAATTAAGAGAAAACAACCTTAAATGCCTTCCTGTAGTCGAACCTTAAGACATGTATGTAAGATTTATATTCAGTTTTTTATTATTTTATTCTAGGAAAAATAGGAAAAATGATGCCTTACTCCTCATGGTTTAAAAAGGGGAGAAACTCTTCATAAACAAAAAGGAGTGGCAAGTTGTTCAAGGGAATCCAACCAAACTAGATCGGGACATGACAACTTGAGTGCTATCAGAGCCTGTTTCCTTGAATACATTATCAAGACTATATAATATAGTAACTAATAAGAATAAATCTTAAACTTTCAGATGGCTCCCAAGAGAGGAACTAGGAGAACAAGAGTCGTAGGCTCTAACATTGCCCAACAACCCCTTCCTGTGGAAACTCCCTGAGGAGCCCAGACAACTCCACCTGGACTAAGCTCGAAACACTAAAGAATGTACGAGGAATTCACCTGAGTATTTGGTTGACCTAACCTCACTCCTGAGGTGGGCACTGACTCTCAAGCTAAACTGAAAGAAGTGCAATCTCACCCACCTCCTATTAACCATCCTCCTCTAGTTGACATCCCCAAATACTTGAAGACTCTTTGTCAACTAGGGTGTAAGCCTTTCCTCAGAGCGAAGGATGTTGGAGCTACCATGGACTGGCTGGCCAACATTAAGAAACTGATGGGAATAGTTGGGATATCACCAGAGGACATGGTGTAACAGAATTTTTCGTGGAGAGCAGTGCCATGTCCGGAGCCTACATACCTCCACACTCACCTAAGAACAATTTGAGGAGAGGTACACAGAGGAGTACCTGGCTCCTCATCTAATTAATGAGAAGAAGTAGGATTTCCCCCGACTCTGACAAGGGCTTAACTCTATATCGGAGTATGAAACTAAATTCAATGAGTTAAGACCCTGTGCTCCTAACCTGGTGGGACCGACATACATATGTCGGTGATTCATGGATGATCTCAACATGGATATACGTGACCGGATGGGAGTATTAGAACGCCCCATGGATCTAGTAACAGTGATCAGTATGGCTCACGAATGTGAGCGAATGGTACAAACCGGACACCGTCGAATGGAGCTGGCAAACCGAAAGGAAGATATGGGCCAAGGCCGTCATGGAGGACGGAAGGAGCAAAATGGTCCAAGATGGGGAAACAGAGTGGGATTTCAAAAGAGGAAGGGCGTGTCCCCACCTCCCAAAAGAATGATCCCCACCCTACTACAAGGAAACCCTCGCTGTCCTAAGTGCCAAAGATACCATGAGGGAGCTTGCTTGTCATGTTTTGCATGTGGGCAAGTGGGGTACTTTGCAAAGGAATGCCCCACCCTTAGGGAGGACAAGCAACTGAACATGCTTGGACCACTCCAATGGAATCCAAGGACTCCCAGGCAAGACACCACAACTAGAGAACCAGCTAGGGTATATAACCTCACCCAGGAAGAGGCTAGAAAAGACCCTAGTATTGTAATAGGTACTTCCCAAAACCCTCTCAACTAAGATTGAGATAAACTTGTAATTCAAATTTCATTCAACAAAGGAATTTTTCTTGTAAAAATATGTGTTTCTTCAATCAGGGTACGTACACTTGTAGGGAAGAAAAGTCTACGCCCTCTTTGACTCAAGAGCAGAGAGATCCTTTGTAAAGGAAGATCTAATCCCAAGTCTTCCCTTAGAACTTACCTCTCTAACCCAAAGTATCAACATCCTCACACCCTTAGGAGAAGGATTAAATAGGGACAAATAGATAAAGGGATGTGAGATCAAGATTGGAGGAATCAAATGAGAGGCAAATTTGATCCCATTACCTCTAAGGGAGGCAGAAGTAATATTGGGGATGGATTGGCGAAGTACCCATCAAGCTAAGATGGACTGTGGGAAGAAGATAGTAACTTTCCACACTCCCAAAACAATCGGACTACAATTCCAAGGAGACAGAAGGAAGGGAGAAGTACAAATGGTGTCCCAAATAAGAACACAAAAGATGATACAAAAAAGTTGTAATGCTTTTTTGGAAATGAACATCAATGAGAAATTAGAGGAAAAGGGACTAGGAGGTATTCTGGTAGTTGAGCACTACCCAGACATATTTCCAGAGGAATTACCTAAACTACCTCTAAGTTGACAATTGGAGTTGACCATAGAAGTTATCCCAGGAACACATCCTATATCCCAAGCCCCTTATCGCATGGCTCTAGAAAAACTAAAGGAATTGAAGGAGCAGCTGAACAAACTATTGGAGAAGCACTTCATACGCCCAAGTCAGTCTCCATGGGGTGCACCAGTCCTATTCGTAAAGAAAAAGGGAGGGAGCATGAGGTTGTGCATAGACTATTAGAAGTTGAACTAGGTCACCATAAAGAACAAGTATCCACTTCCACGGATTGATGACGTGTTCGACCAACTAAAAGGAGCAGCCTACTTCTCTAAGATAGACCTTCGGTCAGGATACCACCAACTCAGGATCTTAGAGGAAGATAATCCTAAGACCACATTTCGGTCCCGATATAGACATTATGAGTTTAGGGTGATGCCTTTTTGGCTTGACAAATGCCCCTGCAACCTTTATGAATTTAATGAACCGAGTGTTCCAGCCATACTTGGACAAGTTCATGATAGTATTTATAGGCGACATTCTTATATACTCATGAACTAGGCTGGAGCACGAAGTACATCTGGCGATCACCTTGGAGATACTACGGGAAAACCGCTTATATGCAAAATTCTCCAAGTGTGAGTTCTTTTTGCAGGACGTAGGGTTCTTAAGGGACATAGTGTCCAAAGATGGAGTCAAGCTAAACCCATAAAAGGTGGAGGCCATATTCGATTGGAAGGCACCAAGAAATCCCACGGAGATACAAAGTTTCTTGGGCTTGGCAGGATATTACAGACGATTTATGCAAGATATCTCAAAAATAGATGCACCTTTGACTCGTCTCACAAGGAAAGGAGTAGAGTATAATGGGATGAAAGCTGTGAGAAATCCTTCTTAGAGTTGAAGATCTGTCTAACAACAACATATGTACTCTCCATGCCTGACCTAGGTTCCAGGGAGTACACCGTCTGTCATGCTCCAAACCAGTTTGGTCGGATCCCCGTGAGCAACCCGACACTCTCCTGGCTTATTAAGGGTTTTCCCCTTCTGTAAAACATGAGGTGTAAGGTGTCCTTTAAACCCGTGTCTTTCCTAGAATAACATTAATTAAAACTGCATGAAAATTTTAACTTACATACCTATCTTGCAGATGTAGCTAACCGAAGGACTTTATGTAGGTTTTCCCTTGGTTACCTAAAAAGGGGTATAAGGGAAGGGGTGAGTTCAACTACTCAATGAATAGGTATTTAAAACTTGACTTTCAAAAAATAATTTGAATTAGAGTGTGTTATACTCCTTATTTTCTTTAAGACATTTCATCCTTAAAATCTCAGTTTTCAAAACCATTATTCCTCATTAACCGCTGTCGGTGTGTTTGACATTCAACACTCGCCCTTCATCATGAAGGGATCACACATTCGTTGGGCAGCACGTCCACTACACCCACTTGTGTCGTCAGAGCGACTTTACCGGCCACCTAGATAGAAGCCTGTCCACTTCTACCTTGAGAATAATTGGATGTATGTGACATCCAAAACTCAATCCTGTAAGGAATCTCCATGTTCATATGAGGATAGAGACCTCATCCCAACCCTACCCCAGTCTCATTTGCATGAAGCTACATTGAGCTTCCCTGACTACTATCACGACAAACTGCCCTTATCTCCACCAAGTCGTTTAGTAGCCCCTTAGATGCATCACTATCCCTCTTGGGCATCTTGATGGTCCCAAAACTCAATGCATGCACAAAATAATAGTTTTCCTCATAAGCCATTTAATCTTTGGTGCCACTGGTCCAACGGCCCCGACCCTCAACTCGACCTGCAACTGTTTGTCTCGACTAGTTCGTCGACTTGTCTTGTCGCACTGTTGCTAGTCCATTGAGTATGTAGGTCCTGTTTTGGTACCATGACCAAACACATCATTCATTAAAGTTTTCATGGCTTAATTTCATGTTTGTTTACGAGCTCCTATTCATGCCAACTGGCCTTGGGCCCACTCTACGAGATTTTTAAAATTGGGCATTTTAGCCCCAAAGTTCCAAAACCGAGGTCTCCGACCTATCTGAGCTATTCGAGTTCCCATCAAGAAGGTCTCCCAAAAAGTTTAAGTAGTGGCACATAGTCATGGGAGATCACTTCTAACAAAAATAATCTTTTCACCTCTCCATCACATCAACTGGGTGTGAGGACATCTTCATTTATAACCAATAAGCAGGTTTTCTACTTCCTTCCATGAAGTTCATCATACCAATTAGGTATGATTTACTTACAACTGTTAAGTAGTTTTTCCATGCGTTTTCTCACATCACCCCATCCAGGTGTGATGTTAAAATCCCACATAGTAGTAGTTTTTCATTATCGAGGTGCTTAACATCGCAATAGGGTATGATGTAAAAATTCCACTCACCCGTTAATGCAGTGAATTTCTCTCAACTGGCTTTTTATCTCTATGCGAGCTTGTCTTGACTGGCGTTCCTGGTACTTCATGTTCCTACACGATATGAACATCCTTTTTCATTATCCTTTGGCCTAACAACCTTCATTTATCACAAATGAATGAATTACCCAAACTTTTCCATTATTTACAATTAGGTCCCTAAAGTTCTTTTTCTTTAACTTTATGTTCCTAATGCTAATTTTTCCCCAAATTGAGTCCCAAAACTTCAAAATTTTACTTTGGAGCTCAATTTTTTCAAAATTACAAAAAGGGGTTCAAATTTCCCAAATTCCTAATTTGGTCCCCAACTTTTCCAAAATACAATTTTGCCCCTACTTTACAAAAAAGGTAAAATTGACCCCAATAATTCTAAAAATTGACCAATTGGCCCTCCAACATCTTTTTCATTCCCAATTGACCCTCAATTTTAGAAAATTGTACTTTAGTCCCTCGAATTTTCGGAATCCCCAATTTTTCCCAAAGATTTACCCCAATTTCAACCTTCCAACCTGATCGAATTTGATTTCATCAAATTGACCAATCAAATGAGGTTAATTATTGAAATTGAAAGTGGAATTGAGTTTCTACACATCCATACGATTCAATTGCACTTTGAATCGCATGAATTGACACCAGAATGAGCTCAAACAGAGTTTCACCGAAAAAGTGGAGGTAGAGAGAGAAAGCTTCGAATGCTTATTGTCGGGGGGCATGACTGTCACGTCCCTACCCGGTTTGGTCAGATCCCCATGACCAATCCACCACTCTCCTAGTTTATTAAAGGGTTTCCCCTTATTATAGACCGTCAAGAATAAGGCTTCCTTTAAACCTGCACCTTTTCTAGGAAAAACATAAACAAAACTGCATAGTAATTTAGATTTATCATACATGTATCACAGGCGTCTTAGTCAAAGGTCTTTAAGGGTAGGCTTTCCAAAATCTCCTGAAAGGGGTATAAGGGAGGGGGAGAGTACAACTACTCAGTGAATGGGATTCAAATCTTTTGACTTTCAAGAAAAACATTTATATGGAGTGCGCCAAACTCCTTTCTTTTAAAAAAATCCCTTCATTTAAAAATTTGGGTTTTTCCATTATTTCTTAGTTACCGGTGTGTCATCGCCCAACACACATCCTTCATCATGAAGGTTACACACATTCGCAAGTCAGTATCACTACTGAACCCGCTAGTGGCTTCGGAGCGACTTTTCCTGCCACCTGGACAGAAATACGAACACTTCTACCCTGAGATCGAGTGGATGTACGCGACATCCGACCCTCAATCCCAAAATTGATTCTTCATGTCCGTATGAGGACAGAGACATCATCCCCCACCCCGGTCTCATGCGATTGGTGCTACTCCAAATTTCGCACAAACACCTGGAACGACGATCTGCCCTTATACTCACCGGGTCGTCCAGGGCCCTTAGGACACATCACTACCCCTTAGGGGTGTCTTGATGATCCTGTACTCACAGTGCATGCACAAACAATGTTTTCTCATATTGCCATGTAATCTTTGGTGCCACTGGTCCAACAGCCCCTACTCTCAACTCAACCCGCAGTTATTTGTCTTGACTAGTTCGTCAGCCTATCATGTTGCACTGCCGCTAGTTGACTGAGCATGTCGGACCTATCTTGGTACCATGGCCAAACAATTCACTTATTAAGTTTTATGGCACATATATCATGTTCGTTTACCAGCTCCTGCTCGTGCTAACTGGCCTTGGGCCCATTGTACGAGATTTTCAAAATCGGGCATTTAGCCTCCAAGTTCCAAAACCAAGGCCCCCGGCCTATAAGAGCTATTCGAGCTCCCGTCGAGAAGGTCTCCCAAATTGTTTAAGCATTGGCACACAGTTAGGGGAGAGCACTTCTGACAAAACATATGTTTTCTCTATCCATTATACCGCCCGGGTATAAGGACACTTCCGTTCATAACCGATGAATGGGTTTTCAACTTCCTTCGAGGAAGTCTAATCATACCAACCGGGTATGATCTACTTACAATCGGTAAGTAGTTTTTCTACATGATTTTCACATCACTTTCTCTAAGTAGTGATGTTTAAAATACCACTTAATAGTGGGTTTTCATACCGAGGTACTTATCATTCCCAACCGGGTATGATATAAAATTTCCATTCACAACTGGTAAGTGGTTTTAAATTTTAAGTTGTGCTCATCATCCCAACCGGGTATGATGTTAGTAAAACCACTCATTCGTTAATGCAGTGAATTCCACTAAACTGGTTCTTTGTATTCACGCGAGCTCGTCCATGCTGGCGTTCTCGGTACTTCGTGTTCCTACACGATATGAACATCCTTGTTCACTATTACTCTACTTAACAACCTTCATTCATTCCAAATGAATGAGAAAACCCAAACTTTTTAGTTATTTTCAATTAGGACCCTAAAGTTATTTCTCCTTAACTTTAAGTCCCAAAATGCAGGCTTTTCCTCAAATTGAGTCCCAAAACTTTTAAAATTTATCTTGAGACCTCAATTTATTCAATTTCACAAAAAGGGGCTTAATTTCCCAAATTTCCAATTTGGTCCCCCAACTTTTCCAAAATTACCATTTTGCCCTTCCTTTACAAAAATGGTAAGTTTTACCCCAAAAATTCCAAAATTCCTCAATTAGTCCTCCAACATTATTTTCATGCCCAATTGACCCTCAATTTCATAAAATTGCATTTTGCTCCTTTGAATTTCAAAAATCCCCAATTTTCCCGCAATTCCAACTTCTTAACACAACTGAATTTGATTTCATCAAATTGACCCATCAAACGTTTCCAATTGTTGAAATTGAAGTTGAAATTGAGTTTCTACATGTTCATATGATTCTTTAGAAATGTGAATCGCAAGTTTTAACGCTGGAACGAGCTCAAACGGAGCTTCGCCGGAAAATGAACTATATAGAGAGAAAGCTTTGATTACTCACCGGTGAATGCACGATGGTCTAAGCTTTCAATCCGGGCAGATAGCTCTCGTCCTAGGTTCATCCTAGAATCAAGAATCGCATCAATTGTTGTTGAATTGGATTAGAATTTCATCATTGAAATTCAGTCAACTCTCTCTCTAACACTGATCGAAAATTGTAAAGGGGAGCCGAATTGGCTTACCTTTCGGTCCTAATTCGGCCATGGAAGGGCTGAGGAAGTGTTGGGAGGGCTTGGTTTGGCCTGAGGAGGGCTCGAAATGGCCGATTTCAGCTTGGCCGAAATAGGGCAGCTTCGGTCTGCCGGAGCTGCTTCACTGTTCCATCATGCCGGCGCTTCTTCAGCTATTCTCGGATTGATTGGAGTTTGCTATCAGATAACTGTCTTCTCCCCGGTTCTAAAGAGCCCGACCTTTGTTCAAGTTAACGCTCTGGTTCGAGCTTCACCGAGAAATGGAGGTCACCCATCCTCACACTACTCTCAAGCAAGCATGCTTAACTTCAGAGTTCTTATGGATTCTCGTTCAACTGAACCAATTTGGTTTTTCTCTTTTAATTTGTCTTAAGTTTCTTTTCAAAGGTTTAATGAACCCCTTGGGTTTGTAAATTTCCAAGTTGCTTGTTCCCAAGTGATCGGGTTTGTAAACCGGCTCGATTTTCTTACTCGGTTTGACCGGTTCTTTTCCCAGTTTTCCTTAACTCAAAAGTGTAAGGTTTACAACGACGGTTCGAGCTTTCAATTTGGACAGATAGCTCTTGTCCTAAGGTTCTTCCTAAGATCAAGAATCACATTAATTCATGTCGAATTGATGGAGAACTTGGTTAGTGAAGTTTCATCGGTTCTCTTTCTAACACTGATTGAAAATTTATAGAGGGGAGCCAAATTAGCTTATATTTCCACTATAATTCAGCTGTATAAGGGCTACGGAAGTGTTGGGAGGGCTTGGTTTGGCATGAGAATGGCTCAAATTGGCCGTTTTCAGCTCGGTCAAAATAAGGTATCTTCTGTCCATTGGAGTTGCTTCACTATTCTATCACGTAGGTGTTTCTCCGGTGAGCCTCAGAGCAAATAGAGACTATTGTTGGGTAGTTGATTTCTCCTCAAATCTAATGAACCCAACCTCGCCTTCTTTGGCTCAGAAAAATGCCCAAGTCAGAGCTCTAGTTTGAGCTTCACTGAAAAATGGAGTAGTAGGGAGAGAGTGGAGTTTTCAGGTTTGAGGAGGATGAATGAGGAGGGGCTCTTTATATAGGAAGCTCGTAGACTTCTGGGCTGTCTGATTGGCTCCTTAATGGCAGTCATTCATTTCCTAAAACTCACTGGCTTGAGACTTTTCATCTTGACCGGTGCTGTTCGATTTTTTGGCGAGTGAACAATGTTGTCATCTGAAGGAATAAGATGACACTGTTCCGAACCAGACCGGACCGGTCCGAACCAGGTTCAACACTTAAACCGGCCGGTTCAAGCCCAATTCAACCAAGTTTTTCAAAATTAAATATTTTTAAATTCATCTAAATTCATTCTCTATCAAATGGTGGCATCAATTCTCCCATTTGAATTTTCTAAGCCACCTAGAAAAATTAATTTAAAAAATGGTTCAATAGTGGTTCAAATTGGTTCAATCCGGTTCAGGTCCGGTTCACCCGAACTGGTTTGATTTTCACCTCCAATTCACCCGAAAGTCCTTTATCATGACTTTTGTGACTCTTTATGTCACTCGGGGTCCATAAGTTTCCCATTTTGTCCTTTCTCTATTGGTTTAAGTTTATAAACCGACTCGATTTTCTCTTTGGAAATGATTGGTCCTTTTCCCAGTTTTCTTATTATCAAAGGACGGGGTTTAACGCTTAAATCGGCCGGTTCAAGCCCGATTCGACCAAGTTTTTCAAAATTAAATATTTGTAAATTCATCTAAATTCATTCTCTTTCAAATGGTGGCATCAATTCTCCCATTTGAATTTTCTAAGCCACATAGAAAAATGAATTTAAAAAATGGTTCAATAGTGGTTCAAACTGGTTCAATCCGGTTCAGGTCCGGTTCACCCGAACTGGTTTGATTTTCACCTCCAATTCACCCTAAAGTCCTTTATCATGACTTTTGTGACTCTTTATGTCACTCGGGGTCCATAAGTTTCCTGGTTTGTCCTTTCACTATCGATTTCAGTTTATAAACCAACTCGATTTTCTCTTTGGAAATGACTGGTCATTTTCCCAGTTTTCTTATTATCAAAGGACGGGGTTTACAGCTCTCCCCTCCTTTTAGGGGTTTTGTCCCAAAACTAGTTACATGTTAAATAATTGAGGGTATCCTTCCCTCATTACACTTTTAGTTTCCCATGTCTTTTCAGGCTAGTATCAGGCTAGTACTACCGAAGTACCGAGATAGAGAATACATCATGTATTCTTTGTAAGTTTGGAGGTAGTTCTAATTTGTAGGCTACTAGTCCTATCCTTTGGACGATGGGATAAGGACTGATATACCTTGGTTTCATCTTTCCCCGTTGTTGAAACCTAAGTATTCCCCTCAATGGGGATACTTTGAGAAACACTTGATCTTCCACATCAAACTCTAGATCTTTCCTTTGATGATCCACATAACTCTTTTGCTTATCTTAAGCGGTCTTAAGATGACTCCTGATTAATTTTATTTTCTCCGTAGCATCCTCGATTAGCTCTGTCCTTTCCAGCTTCCTTTCCCCCACTTTTTCCCAAAATAGAGGGGTACGACATGGTCGTCCATAAAGGGCTTTATAAGGAGCCATTTGAATATTGTCCTGATAGCTATTATTGTAAGCAAATTCCATTAGGCACAAGTATTCCTCCCAACCCTTGTTCATGTTGAGTACACATGCTCTTAGCATGTCCTCCAAGGTTTGAAAAGTTCGCTCAAACTATCCATCAGTCTAAGGATGAAATGCCGTGCTCATGTGGAGCTTGGTTCCCATGGCACTTTGTAAGCTTGGTGAGAACCTTGAAGTGAATCTCGGGTCTCTGTCTGATACTATACTCACCAGAACTCCATGGAGTCTTACTATCTCCTTCATGTATAAGACGACTAGTTGTTCCACTGTATCCATCACTCTTATAGGGTGGAAATGAGCTGATTTGGTCAATCTATCCACAATGACCCAAATTGCATCTCGACCCTTCCTTGTCATAGGTAGTCCTGTGACAAAATCTATGGTAATGTTCTTCCATTTCCATTCCGGAATTTGTAAGGGTTGCAGCAATCCTGATGGCTTTTTATGATTAGCTTTAATCTACTAACAGGACAAACATCGGGCTACATATTCCACAATCTCCATCTTCATCCCTTTCCACCAATATCCTTGTTTAAGGGTGTGGTATATCTTAGTACTGTCCGGATGCATTGCATACACAAAATTGTGTGCTTCTTTCAGAATTAATCTCTTCAGCCCTTAGGCCAATTGGCATGGGCAGGAGCTCATAAACAAACATGAATCTGAGCCATAAAACTTAAATAAATGAATTGTTTGGCCATGGTATTAAGATAGGACTGACATACTCAATCAACTAGTGACAGTGCAACATGACAGGTCTCTGGACTAGTCAAGACAAATAGCTGCAGGTTGAGTTGAAGGTTGGGGCCGTTGGACTAGTGGCACGACATATTATATGGCATGAGGTGAAAATACTAATTGTGCATGCACTGTGTGTACGGGGCCTTCAAGATGCCCAAGAGGGATAGTGATGTGTCTTAGGGCCCTAGATGACTTGGTGAGTATAAGTGCAGTTTGTCGGACTAGGTGACCTTACGAAGCTTGACGTAGCTTCAAGCGGATGAGACCGGGGTGGGGTCGGGATGAGGTCTCTATCCTCATATTGACACGGAGAATTGATTTCGAGATTGAGGGTTGGATGTCGCATACATCCACTCATTCTCAGGATAGAAGTAGACGTGCTTCTATCTAGGTGGCCGGTTAAGTTGCTCCGAAGCCACAAGTGGGTTCAGTGGATGGGCTGGCCTACGATTGTGTGATTGACCTTCATGATGAAGGATGTGTGTTGGGTGATAACACACCATGATTAATGAGAAATGGTGATAAAAATCGAAAACAAAAAGGAAAGGATTTTTTTAAAGGAATTAAGGAGTATGGCACACTCCAACTTGAAAATGTCACCCTATGTAGGGTAAAGGTTTTAAAAACTAGTATTTTAGGAAAGAATATTCTGAAAGGAAATAAGGAGTTTGGCACACTCCGATTAAAGTTATTTTATTTATAAAAACTCACTCCCAACCCTGCTCACTGAGTTGTAGAACTCACCCCATCCCTTTTACCCCTTTCAGGTAACCAAGGGAAACCGACCTTGAAGATCTATCGGTAGCTGAACCTTAAGATAGGTATGTAAGGTTAATATATTCAGTTTTGTATAATGTTATTCTAGGAAAGGTACATGTTTAAAGGATGCCTTACTCCTCCTAGGTTTAAAAGAAGGGAAACCCTTAGTAAACAGGGAAGAGTGGTGGGTTGCTCACGGGGATCCGACCAAACCGGGTTGGGGCGTGACATACCCTACCCTTGTAAGTTAGCACTCCATCACCTCGCAAGTTATAGTCTGGTCTTGTCCCTCAGTTAGCCAAATCAAAATAGAATTGGAGTTCTTTATCAGCTTTTTACTGAGCTTTAATCTGCTCAGTTAGACTGGGCCTTGTCACCATATTGACCAACAAGCATTTCTTCTGCTTGTCCATCCTTAGGTCTACCTCCATTCGTCCGAGCTGTTGCAATAAAGGTATGTAGCTCTTTTTTATTTGTGCCACCTTGGTTTGATATTTGCGACTTAAAGCATCTGTGTCATGCCTCGACCTAGTTTGGTCAGATCCCCATGATCAACCTGCCACTCCCCTAGTTTACTAAGGGTTGCCCCTTGTTTATAAACTGTGAGGACTAAGGTGTCCTTTAAAACTACACCTTTTCTTGAATAACATAAATAAAAACTACACAATTTTTAAACTTATCGTACCTGCCTTATAGGTGTGTTAGCTGGTGGTCGTTGGGGTAAGCTTTCCGGGGTTACCTAAAAGGGATATAAGGGAGGGGGTGAGTACAACGACTTGGTGAATGAGTTTTCAAATTTTAATTTTTAGGAAAAATGTTTGATTTAGAGTGTGCCAAACTCCTTATTTTCTTTTAAAAACCTTTCATTCTTAATTTCAATTTTTATAACCATTTCTTATTACCACGATGTGTCATTACCCAACACACATCCTTCATCATAAAGGTAAAACACACAATCGTAGGCCAGACCATCCACTGAACCCACTTGTGGCGTCGGATCAACTTTACCAGCCACCTAGATAGAAGCACGTCCACTTCTACCCAAAGAATGAGTGGATGTTCGCAACATCCGACCCTCAATCCCGTAACAAATCTCCATGTCCATATGAGGATACAGACCTCATCTTGTCCCCACCCCGGTCTCATGCGCTTGAAGCTACTCCGAGCTTCGTAAGACTTCTAGTACGACTAACTGCCCTTATATCCAGCAGATCGTCCAGAGCCCTAGGATGCCTCACTACCCCTCTTGGGCGTCTTGAAGGTCCTATAAACACAGTGCATGCACAATCAACAATTTTTCACATAATGTCATATAATCTATGGTGCCATTGGTCCAACTGCCCCAGCCCTCAACTCGACTTGTAGCTGTTTGTCTTGACTAGTATGGAGACCTATCATGTCGCACTGCTGCTAGTTGACTGAGTATGTCGGTCCGTTTTGGTATCATGGCCAAACAACTCATTACTTTAGTTTTCATGACATATTAATAAGGTTTGTTTACGAGCTCCTGCTCGTGCCAACTAGCCTAGGGCCCACTGTTTGAGATTTTCAAAATCGGGCATATTAGCCCCCAAGTTCCAAAACCGAGGCCTCCGGCCTAACAGAGCTATTCGAGCTCCCGTCAAGAAGGTCTCCCAAAATGTTTAAGCAGTGGCACATAGTTAGTGGAGAGCACTTCTGACAAAATATATTTTTCAACTGCTCATCATACCAACCGAGTATGAGGACATCTCCGCTCATAATCGATGAACGGGTTTTCAACTTCCTTCAAATAAGTTTCATCATACCAACCTGGTATCATCTACTTACAACCGATAAATAGCTTTTTTGTTTGATTTCCACAACACTCCTCTCAGGTGTGATGATTCAAAAATCACTTAGTAGTGGGTTTTCATTTTCTAGGTGGTTATCATCCCAATCGGGTATGATATTAAATTCCCACTCACCCGTTAATATAGTGAATTCCTCTCGACCAGTTCTTAGTATTCACGCGAGCTTGTCCTTGTTGTCATTCCTGGTACTTCATGTTCCTACACGATATGCACATCCTTGTTCATTATCACTCGACTTAATAGCCTTCATTCATTCCAAATGAATGAGAAAATTGGACTTTTTATTTATTTACAATTAGGTCCCTAAAGTTATTTGTCTTTGACTTTAAGTCCCTAATGTTGGTTTTTTTCTCAAATTGAGTCCCAAAACTTTTAAAATTCACCTTAGGACCTCAATTTATTCAATTTCGGGGGTTTAATTTCACAAATTTCCAATCTGGTCCCCAATTTTTCCAAAATTACCATTTTGCCCCTACTTTACAAAAATGGTAAGTTTTACCCCAAAAATTCCAAAATTGCCCAATTGGTCCTCAATTTTATGAAATTGCTCTTTAGTCCCTTAAATTTTCAAAATTTCAAAAATTTCCCCCAATTTCAACCTTCTAACTCTGTTGAATTTGATTTAATCAAATTGACCGATCAAATGAGTTTAATTGTTGAAATTGAAGTTAGATTGGAGTTCCTACACCTTCATGCGAATTGAGTGAGAATTTTATCATTGAAGTACTATCAATTCTCTCTCTAGCATCGGTTGGAAATTATAGAGGGGAGTCGAATTGGCTTACCTTTCAGCTCTAATTCTATTGTAGGAGGATTGCAGAGGTGTTGGGAGGGCTTAGTTTAAGCATGAGAAGGGTTCGAATTGGCCGATTTCAGCTCGGCCGAAATAGGGCAGCTTTGGTTCGTTGGAGCTGCTTCACTATTCAATCACGTCGACGCTTCTCCAATGACCCTTGGAGCAAATGGAAACTATAGGCGTGTACCTAACTTCTCCCTGGTTCCAAAGAACCCGACCACACCTTCTTTGGCTCAGAAAAGACCATATATCAGAGCTCTGGTTTGAGCTTCACTAGAAATTGGAACAGTTGAGAGAGAATGGAGTTTTCATATGTAGAGAGGATGAATGAGGAGGGGCTCTTTATATAGGAAGCTTGGGGACTTCTTGGCCATCCAATTGGAGCCTTAATGGATATCATTCATTGCCTGAAACTCCCTGGCCGGAGACTTTTTAGCTTTGTTGGCACTGCACGATTTTCCGGCGAGTGAACAGTGCTGTCATCTGAAGGAAGAAGATGATACTGTTCCAAACCGAACCAAACCATTCCATATCGGGTTCAAAGCTTAAATCAGCCGGTTCACCCCCGATTCGACCAAAATTTTCAAATCTAAAAATTTCTAAATTCATCTAATTTCATTTTCTATCCAATGGTGGCCTCAAATCTCAAATTTGAATTTTCTAAGCCACCTAGAAAAATGAATTTAACATCTGGTTCAATAGTGGTTCAAACTGTTCAATCCGGTTCGGATCCGGTTCACCTGAACCGGTTTGGTTTTCATCTCCAATTCATCCTTAAGCCATTTTTCATGATTTTGGGACTCTTTGGGTCACTCGAGATCCATAAATTTCCTAGTTTGCCCTTTCTCCATCGGTTTCGGTTTGTAGACCGAGTTGGTTTTCAAATTGAAAATTAGCGGTTTCTTCCTCGATTTTCTTATTATCAAAGGATGGGGTTTACAACTCTCCCATCATTTTAGGGGTTTTGTCCCCAAAACAGTTACATCCTAAATAATTAAGGGTAATTATCCCTCATCACACTTTCGGTTTCCCTTATCTCTTCCTGCACATGTCCGTTCTGCTACAGAACCTTGACCATAGGAATCCTCTTATTCCTTAAATTATTGTCCCTCTAATCGATGATTCGTACCGGTTCTGTTTGATAGGTCAGGTTCTCTTCCAGCTCTAATGGAGGTTGGTTCAATACATGACTAAGATCAGGCTGATACTTCCGAAGCATAGAGATATGGAATACTTCGTGTATTCTCTATAGGTCTGGAGGTAGTTCCAATTTATAGGCCACTGATCCTATCCTTTGAATGATGGGATATGGACCAATATACCTTGGTTTCAACTTTCCTCTTTGTTGAAACCTAAGTATTCCCCTCCATGGGGACACTTTGAGAAATACTTGATCTCCCACTTCAAACTCTAGATCTTTCCTTCGTTTGTCCGCATAACTCTTGTGTTTGTCCTGTGCAATCTTAAGGCATCTCCTGATTAGTTTTATCTTTTTTGTGGCATCCTTGATTAGTTCTATTCTTTCTAGCCTTCTTTCCCCTACTTCTTCCCAAAATAGAGAGGTATGACATGGTCGTCTATAAAGTTCTTCATAGGGAGCCATCTGAATACTTGCCAGATAACTATTATTGTAAGAAAATTCCATCAGTCACAAGTATTCTTCCCAGCCTTTGTTCATGGTGAGTATACACGCTCTTAGCATGTCCTCCAAGGTTTGGATGGTTCACTCAGACTGCCCATCTGTCTAAGGATGAAACATCGTGCTCATGTGGAGCTTGATTCCCATAGCACTTTGTAAGCTTGGCCAAAACCTTAATGTAAATCTTGGATCTCTATCTGACACTATACTCACCGGAACGCCATGGAGTCTTACTATTTCCCTCATGTATAAGACGAACAGTTGTTCCACTATGTACATCACTCTTATAAGAAGAAAATGAGCTGATTTGGTCAATCTATTCACAATAACCCAAATCGCATCTTGACTCTTTCTTGTCACCGGTAGTTCCGTGACAAAGTCCATGATGATGTGCTCCCATTTCCACTCCAGAATTGGTAAGAGTTGTAGCAGTCCTGACGATTTTTTATTCTTAGCTTTTATCTATTGACAGGACAAGTATTGGGCTACATATTCTACAATGTCCCTCTTCATACTTTTCCACCAATATCCTTGTTTGAGGGTGCAGTACATTTTGGTACTGCCCAAATGCATAGCATATACCGAATCGTGTGCCTCTTCGAGAATTAACTTTTTTAGTTCTTTACTTTGAGGCACACATACCCTACCCTTGTAGGTCAGTACTCCATCGCTTCATAGGTCGTAGTCCGATTTAGTTTCTCTATTAACCAGATCCAGGTAGAGTTGAAACTCCTTATTCGTCTTTTGTTGAGTCTCGATCTGCTCAGTTAGACTAGGTCTCACTACCACGTTAGCCACCAGGCACCTTTCACGCTTATCCATTTTCAGGTCCATCTCCATTCTATCCAATTATTGCAATAGGGGTATGTAACTCGTCTTTACTTGAGTTGCCTCAATTTGTACTTGCGACTCAAGGCATTTGCTACTACATTTGCCTTTTCGGGGGTGATATTCTATCACAAGGTCATAATCCTTAACCAATTCCAGCCATCTCCTCTGGAAAATATTCAACTCTTTTTAAGTTAGGAAGTACATAAGACTCTTGTGATTTGTGTATATCCTACATTTAACCCCGTAAAGGTAGTGTCGAAATATCTTTAGGGCAAACACTATTGCAGCTAATTCCAAATCATGAGTTAGTTTCTTTCATGTACCTTAAGTTGTCGCGAGTCATAAGCGATAACCTTCCCTTGTTGCATCAAGACACATCCAAGTCCTTGTCCGTATGCATCACTATAAACGGTGTACTCTCTTGCATTAGGGTTAGGTAAAGAGAGTACCAATGCGGTTGTCAATTGAGTCTTTAACTCTAGAAAAGACTTCTCACAGCTTTCATCCCACTTATACTCGACTCCTTTCCTGGTGAGTCTAGTTAGAGGGGCTGCTATCTTAGAAAAGTTTTGCACAAACTGTATATAGTATCCTGCCAAACCTAAGAAACTTCTTATTTATGTAGGATTCCTTGGAGCCTTCCAATATGATATGGCTTCCACCTTGGCTGGATCTACTTTAACTCCATCCTTGGATACGATATGCCCTAAGAATCCTATCTCCTGTAGCCAAAACTCACACTTGGAGAATTTTGTATATAATTGATTTTCTTTTAATATCTCTAAGGTGGTTGCCAAATGTGTTTCATGTTCTGACCTGGTTCGTGAGTATATAAGGATGTCATCTATGAATACTATCACGAACCTGTCCAAATGTGGTTGGAACATACGGTTCATCAGGTCCATGAAGGTTGCACGGGCATTCTTCAATCTGAATGGCATCACTCTAAACTCATAATGTCCATATCTAGGTCGGAATGTCGTCTTAGGGATGTCCTCTTTTGAATACTGAGTTAATGATAACGCGACCGAAGGTCTATTTTGGAGAAGTAAGTTGCTCCTTTTAATTGATAGAATAAATCGTCTATCCTCGGAAGTGGGAATCGATTCTTGATGGTGACCTGGTTCAAATTTTTTAGTCTATGCATAGTATCATACTTCCGTCCTTTTTCTTTACAAATAGGACAGGATCACCCCCACAGAGACTGACTAGGATGTATGAAATGCTTCTCCAATAATTCATCCAATTGTTCCTTCAATTCCTTCAACTCTACCGGAGCCATACGATATGGGGCTTGGGATATGGGGTTTGTTCCTAAGATTATTTCTATGGTGAACTCCACTTGTGGACTTGGAGGTAGTCCGGGTAGCTCTTCTGGAAATACCTCTAAGTAGTGTCTAACTACCAGAATGTCTTCTAGTCTCTTTTCTTCATAATTTTTGCCTACGACCATGGCTAGGAAAGTTGTATAACATTTTTGTATCATCTTTTGGGCTTTCAGATGGGACACCATTTGTACTTCACTTTTTCTTTTATCTCCCTGGAACTTTAATCCTTTCATCTTGAGAGTGTGGAAGGTTACCATCTTCTTTCCACAGTCCATCCTTGCCTGATGGTTACTTAACCAATCCATCCCAAGGATTACTTCAACCTCTTTTAAGTGTAATGGGATCAAGTCAGCTTCAAGTTTGATTCCTCCAATCTTTATCTCATATCCTTTTAATTGCTTATTCCTATTTAAACCTTTTCCTAAAGGTGTAAGGATATTAAGACTTTGTTCTAGTGAAGTGAGCTCTAGGGGTACTCTTGAAATCAGCTCTTTCTTGATGAAGGATCTCTCAGCTCCAGAGTCAAAGAGGGCATAGACTTGTTGTCCCCCTAGTTGTATATATCTTGATCGAAGAAGTGTATAGTTTAGAAGAAAGTTTCCTTTATTAATAAAAAGATCTCTAGTTCAAAGATTCATTTTTCCAAGTGGCAATAAACATCAATTTGGGAAATTGAAGTTACCATTGCATAGAAAATGAATTTACAAGAATTTATAATTTTTTAAATTTCAGAAAATCAGTTGAATCATGCCTGAAACAATCAATCTTTTATTTCGGGTCACCAAATCCGTTCGAACCCGACCGATCAATGGTCGAGTCGATCAACAAACCACTACCATGTTAGCACCTAGTCAACAGGCGCGAACAATTAGGGGTGACGTGTGGTGAAGCATTCCTAATCAACACTTGGAAGTGCACAGTCAGCGTCTGGAAGTGCACAGTCAGCACCTAAAAGTGCTGACCAATCGAGGAGCAACAAGTGTCCTGGTCAATGGTCAATGTTGGAAGCCTAGTCAATCGGACTGACCAATGGGAAGTGGACATGTGGCAAAGGTGTCACATCAACATCCGATTGAGATATTTGAGAAACAGTCGTCCAATCAAAGGTCGACACATGGAAGAGCCACGTTGGATCACCTCAACTAATCAGAGGCTGACACATGGTGATGGCACTGTGCACCAAGGGAAAATCTAACATATTAAAATGGGTCAATCAAAGGATGCCACATGTCACAGTCAACGATCGATAAAGATATGGTCAGTAGTAGGAACAAGCGACCAATGGGAGGCCACCACATGTCCGATCTGTAAGTCAAAGGCTAATTAGGATGTTGCATCAGCAAAGCTAGCCAATCACGGTACGCCATGTGGCAATCCTGCACGTGCGAAGCTCGCACGTGCGGCATAGTATCATCTTCTTCCTTTCAGCGTCCAACAGAGAAGGAGTAAGAAGAAGGTCACTCTCGATTAACTCAAGAAAAGCTCTAGTATGATCGCCAACGGTCGAGTCCTACACCGACCGGTAGCCTGGATAGTTGTAGAGTTCTCTATATAAAGAGCACCCCTCCCCTCGCATTCCTCATCCCATAAGCGAGCTCAAAAGGAGAAGAGGTTAGCTTTCCAATGAGGCTTAAACCAGACCTTTGGCATTAGGCTTTTTCTCAACCTCTGAAGCTCCCCTTGGTGTCATTGGAACTGGGAGGAAGTTATCCACTTAACGACATCCTCATCTCGGCTTGAGGACCCCTACCGGAGCTCCAATGAGCTCAAACAATGTCAGTGCCCCACTAGTCGTGAGGAAGCCAAATTACTTCAAGCTTTCCTCCGGTCACCCCCGACCTTCTATGGCCAAGCCAACCCCTTCCCGGCACTCTTCGACCGAATTCCAACTCTTTACAACCTTCACGGTAATCTCCTTTTGCCATGTGTTGCTGGAATTTTGAAGTTACAGAAGCTGGAGCGCCTAAACTTCTCTCATCAAATTTGACGTGCTTAGACAGGAAATTGACCCGCACTTGGATCTAGGAAGAACCCACTCGAAGAGCACTAGCCACCCACATTGAGAGCTCTGACCGTCATCCCCTCACCGGTGAGTAAGTCGAGCTTTCTCTCTTTAACAACTTTTCCGACAAGGCTCCATTTGTGCTCAAATTGTCGCCAAATGAAGTGATTCAAAGGCCAAAATGCTCGTTGAGAGAAGGGGAGAGCAATTAGTAGCATGATATGGGGTAATTAACCAAGTTTAGGTGGCCAATTTGATGAAACAAAGATTCGAGGTCAAAATGCAAAGAATTGAGGAAATTGGGGATTTTTGGAAAAATTGGGGTTGAATTGCATTTAATGAAAATTTGAGGACTTTAGTGGAAATAAGATGGAATTAGGGACCCAAAAGGGAAATTGGAAACCATAGGGACCTAATTGAAGATATAGTGGACAGTAGGGACCTAAAGGCAAAATTGTGCACTTTAGGGACCTACTCGTAATTAGGGTAAAAGTAAGTGTCGAATTGCCAACACGAGCAAGTGTGAGGTCCTTCATGCTAACATTGTACTAATGTATGTAGTTAGGATGAGCAGCTGAAGAAACATGAAAGGAACATGTGGTCGACCAATATTCAACTGGAAACCAATCATGACACCCCAGGTGAGTGGGTTTTGGGCATCACATCCTATTGTACTAATGAACACTTCATTTTAAATTGAAAACCATTTTTCCAAAAATGATCTCCCCTGACTGTGTCACCCAGCTTAATCATTTTGGGAGACATTTCCACTATGGGCATGGATCATGCCAAGATAGAGCTAGGATGCTCAAGTGGGCCAAAGTCTAATGGGAACAAGTTTCAACCCGTAGACAAATTTAAGCCTATATATTCTTAAAATATTACCATAACTAGTTGATTGTGAAACTTAGCTACTAAGCCGAAGTCGGGTCATCAAACTCCATGGGTTAGCAACTATTGAGCCGAAGTTGGGTCGTCGAACTCCTTGGATTAGCAACTATTGAGCCGAAGCCGAGTCTTTGAACTTGTTGGGCTAGTAGTCGCAGAGCTGAAGCCAGGTTGTCGAGCTCATTGGACTGGTAGCACCAAAATAAAGGTCATAATTAATAAGATTGTTAATTGTGCAAGCATGAGATTAGGAACCATCGAGACTCTCAGTATGGGGTAGTGGTGATTCTAAGAGTTGTTGGACGATCCAAGGAGCATAAGGGCGGTTCGTCGTCCAGTATGTCTAGAAGCTCAAGGAGCTTCATGTGCACAGAGACCGAGGTTGGAGGGGGAGAGGTCTTGTCCCACATTTGCAGACACAAAGTATGATGTGGGTTTGAGAGTCAGGTAATTGATGCCCACTCAAACTCTTGGTAGAAGTCATGGACTTCTACTAGAGTGGACGGTAAAGGTGCTTCGATCCACAAGTAGAATAGTCAGTGATTGTTCTGTGACCATATGTTCCCTTTTATTGATAAAAGAGCATGTATGGGATAATTAAGAGCAATGATATAGACATAATGAACTGAAAACATCCAAACAGATATCCGCTTAGTGAGATGGAAGACTCACCCCTCCCCTTTCCATTTTTTTTCAGGAAGGGAGGCCTAGTACCCAACAGCCAAACCCTCCAAACCAAGTACTCTAATTACTATGATTTTCAATCTAACAATTTTGATAGTGTCATTCCAGGGAACCATGATAAGAAATACGCTTGACTTCCCCGGTGTCTGAAGGGGCGACCCCCTTTTTGGGTCAAATGGAGTGGCAGGTTATTCACGAGGTTTTGTCCAATCTGGGTTAGGGTATGACAGTCACGGTCCCTATCAAATTTGATCTAGTTGAAATAATATCTTCCAAAGCCATTTTCTAGCTACTCTCAGAATAGTGCAGAAATCGGATCAAGGTCGAAATCTCACCGAAGACGAAGACTCGATCGGTGGCATTGGTGCGATTAGAAAGTTGACTCCTAAATGAGCCTACGAACACTTTAATTACCTCAAACAAAGGTCAAAGTAGCCTACAAATGATATTTTACTACATTCTATCATGAATGATGGCTAGTCGATAATTTCATGAATTTATTGTGTAAAAAAAGATAATTTTATGAATCTATTTAATCTCAATACTTACACAAACTTATGAGACCATTAGGGTTTGAAATCTAGGAATAAGAGGTGTTTGTGGAATTATTTTTTGTCATTATTGGCAGTAGAGGGCATCAAAAATGGCCCAAGAAGATAATTCTTTTTTTTAATAACTGGAGTGTATGTAGTTTTGATCACACTAGAATTGGTAGGGAGCATTTCGGTGTCGAAGATATGTGGCATTGGAAAGTTAACTCAAGCAAAATTCTAATGACACTTGAATCACTCAATTTGGTTGTTAAGAAAGAAATTTATGATTTTTGTAAATCACATCGCTGAAAAAACATATGTATCTAACTTCTAAAGAGAATTTTGATAAGACTTTCATGAGAGGGGGTCAAACCTTATATGGTAATTTTTCATACTTTTATTTGATCATAACTTCCTTTCATCGAATCATAGCCCACTTATCCTTGTAAAAATTAATTTAATATGTGGTGAGTTTTGGAATTGTTGTGAGGCAAATCAAGGATTTCTAGGTTTTGAATCTTTATTTGGACGGAGGGGATAGTGCGGATGCAGTGCTTGGCTCTGCCAAGCGCATGTGCAGTACATGGTTATGACAAGCGCCTACACATGTGGTGTGTGTTCTGGTTGGTTTGCCAGTTCAGTACTATTTCGACCGATTTTCAATGATTTTATTAATTGGTTCGACTAAATTTTGGTTGTTTATTGGTCGGCTCATCTCCAATTTACCAATTTTTGGCCCAATTTATTTTTCTAAATTCTTTTGTCTAATTCCATAATAATTGGGTTCAAGAGTATCTATTTTATAATTTATGAAACTAGCTGAAAAATTCATGGAGTTTTCAACATAACCTGGTTCTATCTTTATTTGAATTGGTTCATAATTGATCATTTCTTAATCTTTGATTTATGATCAAATAGGTCCTTTGGGGACAAATTGTCCAAATCTCTTATTCAAATTGATATCAAATATGGTTCGATCTTTTAAAGCAGTTTCAATTTTTTAATCTTTAGTTCGATATCGATTTTTAGTTAAACTCGATATGAACAAGTTTTCTAAATAGAGGTATTGCAATATAAGTAAAATAACAAAATTCTAGAGGAAGCCTAGATTGGTTTAAAGGTGAGTCAAATACTTCAATGTTTTGGATGCATAGGTTATATACAAATTAACCATAATAATAGACTCAAAAGAAGCGGGTAGAAAAAGTATATTTCTGAGATAAATTGAAGAATTTAAATGGTATAGATTATATGATCCAATAAGAAAAACTATAATAATTAGTAATTATGTAGTATTCATGGAAAATACAAGCTAAAATTGGGGAGAAATAAAAATAAACTTAAAATCAAAATTCTTAGGAGATGAAGATTTTAGAACTTTGAACAAAGAAAAATGAAAATATTTTGAAAAGTGAAGACAATGACAATGAGCAAAATGAAGACACACACAATACACAATCAAGATAATACAAATAATACTGAAAGTCAAACTAGACAATTGAAAAGAGTTAGAGCACCCACATGAACTCAATACTATATTATAAATATTGAAAACATTAATCCTATAGACTACGAAGAAGCTAAAAAAATGGACGCCATGGATGTAGAAATTAGAGCCATACAAAAGAATGAAACATGAAAATTAATAAACTACCTAAAGGAATTAAATTAGTTGGGGAAATGGATTTATAAAACAAGCATAAATTAAAATGGTGAAATTGAAAAACATAAATTCATGTTAGGGGTGAAGGGAGTTAAATGTGGTATAAATTATAGAGATTTGTTTACTCATGGCAAAAATGGACATTATACATTTAATATTAGCTTTAGTTGACTCAAAAGTTTAGATTTACATCAATTAGATGCCAAAATTGTTTTCTTGTATGAAAATCTAGAAGAAAGAATATATGTTGAATAACTAGAGGTTATATTAAAAGGAGTGAAGTGAATAATGTATATTATTGTATAGAATGAAACAAGCATTCACATCATGGTACATTTATATTGAAAATTTATTTACTAAGGAAGGTTTTAAAAAGTGTTAGTGTCAGATAACCTTGTTCATTAAAAAATATGAAACATGACAAATACCGATAATAATTTTGTATATAGATGACCTTATTGTTACTATAAACAATGGAGAGTTTGTACAAGATTTTAAGAATGCTATCAAAGAGGAATTTGAAATTACTCAATTGGGAAAATTGCAATATTTCCTAGGATTTGAAATCTTACAAAATGAAAGGAATTTTTCATAAGTCAATCAAATAATATATAAATAAAGTACTATAGAGATTTAACACATCATTGTAAACCAATTACAACTCTTATGTTAATATGAACAAAGTTAACTAAATGAGATATTGTCATGTAAATAGATCTTACATTAAAGAAATTGTAGGAAGTTTTTTATATGTTAATGTAGGAGGTCTTGATATGATGTATCTAGTAAGCATTTTAAGCATATTTATGAAAATTTCTAAAAAATATACTTGGGAGAAATAAAAAAAAATTAGATATTAAAAAGAAACACATGATATGGGATTATTATACATTAAAAATGAAACAGCTATACTCTATGCATAAATTAACAGTGATTTTGCAAATGATACTGAAAAATGAGAAAGCACATCAAGTTAACACTTTTTTTAGTTGGTTATATTTGCATAGCATGATCAACAAAAAAATAATATATAATTACTCTATTAACTTGAAGTAAAATATGTTATCGCTAATATATATAGATATATATATATATATATGTCAAACTACGTGTTTAACAAGAGTTGCTAGATAAGGACCAAAGTAGTGTTTTTCACATATAATGTGACAATCAATCAGTTATAAAACTATAAAAAATAGATGGTTACATGCTAAATCAAAGCATATATATATATATATATATTAGATATCAATAGTTAAAAGAATTTGTTCAAAATAATTATATAAATGATCATGCGGTTGACATAATAACAACGACGATATATATATATATATATATATAAGATTAGACTAACAATTGAAATTTATTTCTCGAGTGAGATATCGAATATAAATCTCATTGGGGTCTAAAAAATAGGCATATAAAAAAGGAGCAGAGTAGCACTTGAGGTATCTTCCTTGGAGTGTTCACTCTGTAGAGAGTTATCTTGTTCCTGGAAGAATCAAGGGATTACTCTACATCTCCATCAAGTTTTGAGAGGTTGGTGATCTTCATTCATGGAAGAATAACAGACAATATTGTTAGCTCTAAATATTCCAATACTGAGTAAAGAAAGAAAATAATCAAATCATCAGCAAGGTTCTAAGGAACTTGTCTCTGAAAAACTAAGAGTATCACGGAGAAATGAAACACACAACATCAAGAACCAGAGAAAAGTTCATATGAATCAAGGTTTAAATATCAATCATGTTTAAATCCAAAACCCAGGGAACAAGCAGCCCAAAACAAAACAAGTCCGTTATTGTGTGAGAGGATTTTTGTAGTATGTCATTCAGTTGCAAGCATACTTTGTGGCTCTATTCCCGACAAAACTCAGTCCCTTTAATAACGAGTCTTGGCCTTAATCATATTGACATTTAATTGTAATATAGTACAATTTATCCACCCAATTATCCATGGTTCATGCAATTCATTGCAGCAAATTGGTATATATTCCAATAGCCCTTGAGCTACTCATGTTATCGGAATCTCTAAAAAGAAATTATAAATGAGGGAACCTACCACAAAACAATTTACTCATCTATCTGTTTTATTTATTGTTTTCCTATCATAATCATTTCACTTATTCAGTGCATGTACCTAGGAGCTGCCGGGTATCCGACAAACTTGTGGTTGCCGGTTGGAAAATGTGGTCTTCTGGTGTCCATCCATGATCATTGTCGCTGACATATCATTGAATGATAGAAAGAAAATTGTGGTCTTCTCATTGTCACCGTCAGTTTTTCGCAATCTGTACACTCACTAACTTGCTTATTTACATATGCCACACAATGCAAACGACCACTCATGGTCCAACTTGCCTCTAGTCTAGTGATTTTCTTGATATCTCAGTTTTATAAACTTGATGCTTATGGTAGCAGTACGTGTGCGGACTCGTGCTAGATTTGTTTGGTGCTTCGTGGCAGAGCATTCATTCATGGATTCTTTGTCACTGTCAGGGACGATATGCATTTATGTCTGATTGGTAGGTATAAGGTTTTCCTCATTTGTTTCGGGATTATTGATGAGGTCTTATGTGCTTAGGGCAAGAGAAAATAATATATTAAAAGATATATCATTTTTATTGATCTTTGATACGGCTTCAAGGCTAGTCCGGTGGCCACAGGGCACTAGTAATTGCTTTTAGCGGTACAGAAAAACGAACATGAGTTTTCTCCATCTGCTATACTCGGTAGCATCCGCACTAGAAAGTCGTAGTACATAATTTCGAACATCTATACGTCATTTACATGCAAGGACATTCTATACGTCAAAATCATACCTTTTTCATTTTGTTTTATCTATTACTTTCCGGTGGATCCCCTGCCGGAGTACAAGTGTCTAGATCGAGCGTGTAGTAGCATTGCCAGATTTGTCCCGATGAAGCAGAGGCCACCCCAGATGATGAAGCTCTTCCGGTAGCACTCCATTCCGATGCATTTGCCGCTGCCATCGCCTTCCCTACGGTACAGAACGGCCGCAAGGTAGCCGAAGATGAATGATCCGACTGGGATGTTCGCGACCACGACGTTGTGGTTGACGCTGAAGTTCTTCGTCCCGAACAGGTCGGCAGTCATCGAAACGGATATGGACGTGATGGATCCTGTGCAGATGCCGATAAATGCCGTGCTGATGTAGAGGCACAGGTCGCTGGAGCTCAGCAGCAGGAAAAAGGATCCGGCCATAGGAACCATCATTACAGCCACCAAAGCTGGTCTAGACAGTGCCAACTTCTGCCTGAAAAAAAAATGAAAGTTAAGTAGGAGTGAAAGAAAACCCTACGGAACAGAAAAATGGAAAGAGATTATATCTTAATCGACCCCAAAAAAATAAAATTTTTGAAAATAATGTAGATTTTTTAAAAAATATTTTTTTCTCCACCATCTAATCATCTGACAAACCCATGAATGCAAATAGGGCATTCTTAGTAAAAATATCTTAAAAAACCCATAAAAACGTAACTCAAGGAGGTTTGGTGCCGTCGACACTTTGTGTCTCTCAAGGTGCCTCACCTTGAGAAGAGGTAGTAGTCAAGGAGGGAAGGCAACAGGCGGCCGAAGAAGCCGAAAGCCGAGGCCATAGAGACTAGGGAAGAGGTTGTCCTGGAGGAGCCACCTCTGGACTCCGTGATCTGCCCTAGGTTGTTGAGATACACCATTCCTAGGGTTGCCCCGAACATATAGACGAAGTAGTAGAGCCAAAAGTCTAATCTCCTTAGCATCACCCGACAGCCGACCTCCTCGGGGATGGGACCGCTTATTTCATGGACATCACCAACATTTCCCGAACCACCCTCCGGCAGGTCTATCCGGTGGTCGTCGTCAGAATAATGGAGTTCAGAAGTAACAACATCATTTACCTGAATTTTATGCTGCCGGCTGGACCACCACCTCACCCTCTCAGTGACGGGAACCACTAGTGGGGCCAGGAGTAGCAAACCGATACCGATGGTGAAGTAGACCGGAGAAATCTGGTCCGATATGCTCCTCAAGCTACTGATCACAGCGTAGACTCCGGTGACTATTGTTAATGCAAACAACACTACAAACTCTCCACCTACTTCACCACTTGTATCATCATCACGATGGTAGAAGCTGCTATCGCCGATGAAGGGTGCAGTCGTGGCAGCAACAATAGCTGGCAGGAAGGCGTTTAAAAGGAGGTAGGCCATGGCTCTTCTTCCGGCAATGGACGAGGTATGAGCTGCCACCACATCGACTATGTCCGTGTAGATGTTGGCGCTGAGGCCCTGGTAACTGGCGGTGAGCCCCACCGCCACCTGGCGACTTTTGGGAGCAAAGCTGCCGATGATGGCAGCGTAGCAGACGGTGTTGATCCAGCAGATGCTGTTTCCGGCCAGCACGGTGAGGAAGAAGACTAGGGCGTAGGAAAGATTATGACCATAGACCACGAGGAATAGGTACTGAAGACCGTAGGCGAGCAGGCCGAGGGAGACGCCGATGAGGAGGACGAGCCAGAGGGGGAGGTGTAGGGCAGCGACTCCGGAGAGCCACCCGAGGAGCTTTCCAGTGTCAGAGGCGAAGGCCAGGTCATTGAGCTGGAGCTGGGAGATGCCCATCATCTTCTTCAGCTGGGACGAGTAGGCCGGGAAATTGAAGTTGGTGCCGCTTATGGACTGCAGCCATATCACCGCCACGAGGCTCAGCCACTTCTGGCCGTACACCCCCTCCGCATGGGCCGCCCTTCCATTTATAACTCTTGTAGGATGAGTCATAACGTTATAATAATATATTACTTCACCTCATATATCTATTTTTATAAATATATAGAGCCTGTAGCTCGATTGGTTATCAGCAGAGAGTACTATAAACGGGTAGTCTTAAATTTTCTGTTGGAGGAGGAGGATTAGGGAAGGCACCAAAGTCGGCTGCATGTTGGACTAGATGCAAAGGCGATAAGCCTTCAATGACAACTTCTGTTTCTGAGTTGGAGGGTGAGTGGTTGTTCCAGTGAATAATGGCATATTTATATAAATAAAATAAACACACTTCTACTGCTACTGCAATTCTTTTTTTTTTTTTCTGTTAGTATTTTTTATCATTCACTTGCGATAAAGTAATATCCAATCACCATTATAAGTATATTATCTTTTGATCAAATGTGCACATTCATTCCATTGAAAACGGTACCCATGAGAGATGATTAATTACACGTATTTTAATACTATATTAAAATTAATTATATTTTAACAAATTTATAATAAATCAAACGTATTATGTTATCTATTAGAAACTATAATTTTTTAACTCACAAAAGAATATCAACAATAAATAGGAGAAATCCAAGTGTCTCAAGAGAATAAGACCAAATACGAGCACCACCATCTGAATGTGAGAATTTTGTTTTCTTTTGTGTGCACGTGCATATTATATATTGGAGATGAAAGATTGGACAAATTTTTGTGGTTGCCGGTTGGAAAATGTGGTATTCTAAAGTCCATCATCTTTTGCCATCTCATTTAATGAAATTGAGAGGATGATGTCACGCATACCATTCCACTATGCTCGTTGTCTTCCCCGGTCTAAAATAACTTACGTTTTTTTTGTAAAGTTCAAAAAAACTAAGGTTGGTAAAAAATATTGCGGGTTTGTGCACGCACGTGCGGATGGTGCGCAAACGTTATATTAACCCGATTTTATAATTGTTTGGTCAATTGTAGCGGGTTCATAGATTATAAATGGAAAATCTCTTGTTTAATATTTAATTTTATCGGTTTTATAAATAAAATTTTTCTAATTTATCTAAATTTATTTTTTATATTTTAGTGATTTTAATTTTTCAAATTTACATTTTTAAGTTAACTTTAAAAATAAATATTTAAACCGATTTTTCTTAATTTAATTTATTTCACCTTGAAATGGTCCGATTCTCATTTTCAATTTGTAATAAAATCATTTTTACTTGAATTTTGGATCTTCATTTATCACTTAATAATATTCAAATCTCAGTTTTATTTTCTTTTAAAAAATTATTATTCACTTTGAACCATGATTTTTTTCGAAAATTTTCGATTATGCATTTCAAATTTATTATTTTGAGAGAACGGAATTTAAAATTACTCTACTCCTTTTAAGTAATTTTGCCCCTAAAATCCGTTATACATTAATTAATATGAAATATTTTTCTATTACCACAAAAACCATTTCCCACATTTTTACTCAATTTGGCCATTGTGCTAGAATACTTTTATCATTAGCATATTTTTTTGTTCTTAAGACTCTTTTCCTATTGATCCATGATTTAGATAAGCCCCACTTTATAGGATAGATTCTAATTTATTTGACTTTAACTCCTTATCAAACTTCTCATTTATACCTTGAGGATATTCTTTATCCACTTTACTTTGGAGTTACCTTAAGTTATTGTAAATCATGAGATCCCTTTCTAAGATATTCTTATACTATTTTTGACTCATGGTTGCTTCAGTATTATTCCTTAATACTTGATCGTTGTTTCCATATGGAGTGTAATTTGTATATCCAAACCATTTGTAGTCGCATTCCATTAACTTGTGTTGTTATTCTAATCATGTGATCCCTAGTTAATGTTTGGAATTCTCCCCTTTAGTTTTTCACCCATATGGTGTGAGTAGTATCTTATTTACTCTTGAACTTAATGTGTTATAAAAACTTAAGGTCTTAGTTATCTAACTCGAATAATTCGTATTTATAATCATTTTTGTTCAAGTATCCTTCATTCGGGGACACTTAATTGATCACTTTCCCTGTTTTTAGCTTCATAGCTTAAACATAACTTATCTTATTTATAAACATTCGAGTCTTCTCAAAACTTTCATTTGACATAGTCATGGCTCGATAAAATGATCCTTTATTTAGTAAGTCAAATCATTTCATTGGTTTGGACTTATGTGTCCTCGACATAGTAGGGTGCTTTCGCATGATATTCTTCTAGAACATTCTTCTAATTCGTAGGGATCATTGGACTCCATCCATCCTTAATATTTGGTAAAATTCCTTAATTACCATGAACATCACCCAAATGTTCAATGCATACTTTTCTAATACTTAGTCAATTTTTACTTAATTTTAAATCTTCATTTGTCTATTTGATTTCTCTTAGTACCAAATTCCCACAATTTCATTCATCAAATGGTACTTCTACAGAATTTTATCCAATATTTTAGGCTTTCTCTCCCAAGCTCTTTTCCTCACACTGCTAGAGTGTCCTATCACTCATTTTTTTGTCAAAATATTACTTATGAAATTATTGATTTTATTTCTTCTTGTCACCTTTGCACTTAAGTTCATCCTCTGAGGTAACCATTTATGTAGAGCGGGAAAGTTCCTTTATAACTTTTTTCTCATTACCTCCTTACTCTTATTACCTAACCACGCATCCTAGGTAGTTATCAATGGTTGGTTTCTTTATAACCATTTGGTTGGGGAGTTTGAATACTTAAAACCATTTTTAATTGGCACCTTACAACCATACTTCATATCTCACGCATCTCTTGGAGTATAACTTGTGTCACTTCCCTTTTTGGCTTTTAATGGGTATCTGAACTCATTTAGCCTCCATTTTCTTTTTCTTTAAGCATTTCTTCACTCATCTTTCTGCCTTGGCAATATGTCACTATGGACACTATTTTCTTTCGTCCTTTGATAATTTTGGCATCCCTTTAGTTTTGTGCTAGTCATCGAGTCCAACATTAAATATTCTTTCATTACGATCATAAAAATAACTCTTGTAAGGAATGCATGGTCATTATACGACCAGTCCTTTACTCCCTTATTTCTTACGGTTTTAATTTTTCCATAGATAGTTTCCAAAACTTCTGTCCATCATTTTCCTTCTAAATGAGTGTTTTTACTTAACCTAATGAGGGCCCTGTAGATTTCTCCTACATTTCTTGTCCTCATTAATTCTTAAAAACATTGATGATATTGCCGTTACTTCCTCATTAATCCATTTCCAATGTGGTGTGCATTATGTATATACCAATGGTTTTCTTAGGTTTGGGTAGTTATAACCAAATCCTTCTTGGTCACAGTCCTTACATTTTTTTTCATTTACTTAAGCATCATGTTCTTCATGACTATTTGGAGTTCCAAAAATTTCCTTAACTATTAATGAATTCACTTCTCATTACTCGTTTGTCTCTTCAAACGAGTTACAATTATTCCTTTAGGAATCTTTTGTTATAATACCTTCTTGACTTAATGAAGGTTCTTGGAAGATCTTTAGCATATCCTTCATTCATTCTTCATGTACACATCATTTGTTTATTAATTCCACTTCATCCTATGAAACCTTCTTTCATAGATAATGTAATACCTTTTTCGATTTACCACACCACAAACACCTTAGTTTGTTTCATTGACTCTTATCATCCATAATCATATTCTTTCTTCTAGCATGTCGGGACCTTCTTTCCTAGAAGTGCCCCCATATTCCTCATACTTACACCTTTTTGTATTGGTGTATTTGTTTATAACCATTTTATTGTAGCATTTGAATTTATCCATTGTACTTGATTCCTTATCCAAGGAATTTATATTACCGGGGTCTTATTTCATATTCTTCATACTATGTCCCATCGTCCAAATTGAGTTCCTATATGTGGAGGTGGAACTTAACCAATTGTCCTGGATGTTCATAAGTCTTCATCTCCATTGTTTATTTATTGGAACAAATGACTCATTTATTGGGGTATGTATGTCTTCAAAATTTCCTTCCTTAGTATGTCTCATTTGGCATCTTTGGAAATCTCTTTATTCTATATTTATGGGTATCTATCCCTCCAAAACTTTTAGGACATCATTTGATTTCTTCTTCTATTTTCCCCATTCTTTAGTGTTAATTCCCTTTTTGGAATCTTGTAAATAGGACTTCTTTCTTTTTTATATATGATTTTTGTCTCCACTTGTATTACATTTACAAGTCTACTCTTTAAGATGAAGATTTTGGGTATTCTCTCTCATATTTCCATTTTTGACTTTCTTGTCAAGAATATTAGAAGGGTTTATTTACTCATCCTCTAATCATAAACTTATAAGACAAATTTGATTTATTATGAAATCTTTGTAGTAGGAAGATTTACTTTTCTCCTAATATTTGATATTAGTCCTTAGTGTAATTCACTATTTCCTTGTCACCTTTTTTTTTCTTTTATAACCTTTTTATTAAAGTTTTTTCCTCCCTTTACTCGCATTTCTGAGTTTTTCGGGTAAGATATTGAATTTCAAAACTTTGGTGCATAAAAGTTTTATTTATTGATTTCATTAGTCATAAATATGACTTTATTACAAAGGAAAAGGAAATACACTAATCTTCTCTCTATCTCTTGCTCCTCCTAGTCACAGTTGTGGATTGACTCATAGTGTAGTACTAGTGAGTAGTGAGATTCTTCCTCTAGAGATTCAGGAGTTAGTGTTGGTTTCTTCGGGGAAATTGTTCTTCATGGTGTTTACCACACTGGGTACAACTATACATGCTAGGAACTTCGTATTCTAAGGAGGAGGTTTGACTCAAATTTTGAAATTTGTCCCTTCTTGTCACAGAGACTTATCTCTTCATTACTATGACTTCACATTCATATGCTTGTTTTATAAGAGTTATAGGTCTAGACTCTTGGTTGTTTTATACAGGTGAAATCGTTTTAAATCCCTATGTAGTTGGCATAGGCTTCCCATAATTTTCCTCAACATCCTCCTAAGTAAGTGTTGGGTTTGGAATTCTAGTTTCCAAATCTTATTGGGTTCTCGATTTTAGTGGAGGTGTCTTATACTCAACAAATTTTCATGGAGTTCTCTTCATTTTGGGAATTCTCCTACAAAAATTGGTTTTTCTATAAGTTTGGAATTTTTTTTTACATAATTTATGCAACATATTACTTCTGACATTATTTCAAAAATATTTCCCAAGTTTCCAAAATTTCAAAAATAATTTTACTTCTAAAAACCAAGCCTGAAAAACTCATGCTCGAATACCACTTAAGTTGTCACACCCTGACCCAGTTTATCAAAACACTCTCAACAACTCGCCACTCCTTCCAATACTATAATAGAGCTCATAACCATTACTGTAGTATTGATAGGAGCAAGTCTCAAAATAACGAGAAAACAATTCATCATTTTATGTTTTGAAGATATGCCGAAATATATATAACGATGTACATAAATCTGTAAGAGAGAATAACATACCAATTAGGTAGTTTATCTTCTAATTTGTACAAGGAACATTTTCATAGGTTTGTATTTAATAAACAATCAAACATCCTTTCTCATTAAAAGGATCAATCATTTGTGGAAAAAAACCTATGAGGCTACAACCTCAATCTATCCCACTTGTGCTCTAGAGAGCCTTTACTGTCCACCTTGGTAAGAGGATACAACTTCTAACACATTGGTACGAGGCTACAACCTCAACCATTTATCTATGTGAGCACCATTGCCTAACCCCCGGACATTTTTGAATGAAGTTGTCCTCTATTGGGAGATGAGACCTCTCCTTCCGCTTGGTTTCAATGTGCATTGGTACTCTTAGGGCCCCGTGACATACTAGACCAACGATAGCTTCCCTTTTCCCAACCTTACTGGCCATCATCTCTTAGAACCACCACTACCCCATATCAGACGTCTTCTTGGTTTCATACAATTGCAATCACAAAAAATAGTTTTTTTTTATTTAAGACATTTCTCTTTGTGTTGTTAGCCCAATGGGCTCCAACCCAACTCTGGCCTAGTAGTTTAAACAAACATTATCAATTTATGTTAATTTTAATCTGTCTCTTAAATCATAATTTATTTACGAGATTTGACTCGTTCCCATTGGCCTTGGGCCCATTGTACGAATTTTCAAAACATGGCCTTAGACTCACTTCTCTTTCAAAACTGTGGCCTTGGGCCCACTTTCACAGAACTAGATCTAACCAACTCTTGCCGGCCATGAGTTCCACCCATATCGTGCATTGACAATTGGAATTAGATCATCCCCTTAAAGTGTGTTCCCACATCTTTCATGGGTAGTCCTAAAGTCATGGTCCATGCTCATAGCAGAAATAAATCCCAAAATGGTTTAAGAGGTTCATATAGTTATGAGATTTTATTTATGGAAAAGAGATTTTCAGTTTACATGTAATAACGTGTCATTGGTCCAATCGAACTCGATGCCAGATATCTCACTCACCTATATTTCGAGACTTGTTCGTCCAAGGGGATTCCAGCGACTTGTGTGCCTTTACTTTGCATGAATTTGTAGGTGATTGGTTTCTACAATAAATTGGGAAGTTATGTCCCAAATCACAAGGTATTTATACTTAAGACCCTTAACTTTTTATTAATTACAATTAGGTCCTTAAGTTATACATTATCTCTAATTAGGTCCTATGATTCTCAAATCTTCCCTTTGTGTCCCTAATTTCTCATTATTTCCATATGAGTAGTTGATTTCTCACTATTTGAAGGTAAATCCCCAATTTTTAAAAATTGCAATTTAGTCCCAAAACTCTCAAAATTTGCAATTTAGTCCTCCAATATTTATTATCATCATTTTGATATTAAACCTTCCTAATTAAGTCCTAACATGATTCTAATCAAATTTTCTATGTTCATAGGATCATTTCAAGCTTCGAATAATCCAATTTGGCTTAGAAATAAGCTTAAATGAAGCTTCACTAGAAAACCATTCTAGAGAGAAAGCTTCAATTACTTACTAGTAAGGGCCCGATGGTCTGAGCTTTTGATACAAAAAGATAGCTCTACTTCCAAGGAACCTCTCTAGATCAAACAACTCTTCAATTGGTGGCCTAAGCTGTGAGAATTTCATTCGATATGCTTTTGGGTAAAGCGCACTATGAATAATAATTTTCGGCAAAGGACGGTGGTGGGGACTTACAACGATGGTGCATGGAAGGTGTAGACTCTACTTGGGATGGAGGACTTGGTTTGGCCATGAGTGGATTGAGGATAACTTGAATTGGGCTTGAGTTACTCTAGTTGCAAATGATCAAAGGGGCAGTTGTACTATGCGAGCTCGCTGACACTTCTTCGGCGATTCTCAAGGTGAACGAAGGGTTCAGTCATGTAGAGGACTTCTGCAAGAATCTAGGGGACCCAAATTCACCTTCGGAGATGAAGCAAAATTGCCCAAGTAAGAGTTATGGTTCGTAGGTGATAGAAAAATAGAGTAATACGGGTTCTCTAAGCTTTTGAGGTGTGGAGAGGATGAATGGAGGGGGGCTCTTTATATAGGAAGGTCGGGGAGTGACGTTCTTATCCATTCATCCATCAGCCGACCATTAACTCTCATTTTTAAGACCTTGTTGGAGGAATTTATGGCCCGTTGGAGTTAAGGCAACCTTCCCTCTCCTCCTCTATACAATTGTCTCAAGGAAGAAGATTTCACTATGCGCGTGCGTATACCATTCACACGTGCGAGCTTCCACATGGCTTGATGTGATTGGTTGGCGTTGCCAATGCAACATCCTACTCACCGTCCAAGTCATCCATTGACTTGTTGACTAGACAAGTGGCTACCTCCCAATGGTCGCTCTGTCCAATGTGGTAGTTGGCAGCCATGCCATGTGTCAACTCCTGATTGATCAACCTTTCTCGGACATCCTAGTTGGCTACTAACCTGGCATAGTTGCCACATGTCATCCTCTCTTTGGTCAGCCTTAATGACAATGATTTTCCTTAGCTGATCATTGATTGAGAACAAATGCCATGCTCCCATTGGTCAATTCTAGATGATGTGGATTTTTCTTTGTTTTATCATTGACTAAGGAAACTTGTCACACTATGATTGGTTAGTGTTTCCATATGGTGACCTAGCGACTGACAGGGCACACTTCATCATGCATTTCATGCTGATTGGTCGCTCATGCTAGTGGGGCGCTAACCTAGCAGGCGGTCTGTTGACTCAGCTGGATCATTGACCAGTTCAATTGTAACGGGTTCGGTGACCCGAAATCGAAAAGCACACGGTTTAGGCTCGATTCTACCAATTTTCTAAAAATTAAAATTTTCTAAATTAATTTTCTACATATTGGTGACTTCAATTTTCTAAATTGGCATTTTAATTCATCTCTAAAAATGAATATTTGAACTGGTTCATCTCGGTTCAATCTAGTTCGGTCCTAGTTTGCTCTGAACTGGACTGGTTATCACTTCCAATTTGCAATAAGATCATATTTCTTGATTTTTGGATCTTCATTTATAACTTGGGATGACCCAAATCCCCGTTATGTTTTGTCTTCACAAATTTCGGTTCACTTTGAAACATAGTTCTCTTTCGAAAATTTCAAGTTCTCTATTTTGATTTTCTTATTTCGAGAGAAGAAAGTTTACATGCCGTCTCTAGTGAGTTCCCAACATTTTACCAACTTTTATTAATTTTCAGTGAGACTTAGAAATCGACCCTAGAGTGTGTTATTCTCGCCAACCCTGGCCAAGCAAAGACCATGGTGACCTAGGGGATGTGTTTAGGGATATCATATCGATGATTCATAATTTTTTAAGTATGTTTTGATGGGGTATGATGCTCAAGACTAAAATGTAATTTTGACCAAGTTAATGGATCCACCCGAGGATGATGATTCTTGAAGGAACCAATGATGACATAAGGATGAGCCACCCAACTATAAAAAATGTGTAAGGGCACAATCAAGGGTTGTAGGGCCTTGACATTCTATGTGTGTAGACAGTTTGGATATTTTGCTTATGGTTTCCCAAATATCCACTATGCAACCTGTAAACCTTGCACTTTTGAGTTAAGGAAAACTGGGAAAAGAACCGGTCAAACCGAATAAGAAAACCGAGCCGATTTACATTTAGGAACAAGCAATATGGAAATTTACAATTTCCGGGTGATCCAAAGGGTTCATTAAACCTTGGAAAAGAAACTTAAGACAAATTAAAAAATAAAAACCAAATTGGTTCAGGTGAACTAGATTTCATAAGAACTTTAAAGTTAAGCATGCTTGCCCGAGAGTAGAGTGAGGATGGGTGACCTCTTGGGAAGTATGAATTTTTTTGTAACCCGAAATTTCTGTCAAAACTGCAAATAATTTATGGAATTAATACAAATAATTTAATACTTAAATTAAATTATTGTAATGAATAAAAATAATTTAATACCGAAATTAATTTATGGCAATATTAATACTAGTAATAAATCTCTCACATTTAATACACGGTTTTACACCTATATAAAGAGGTCATCCCCATTCATTCTCCTCACACCCGAACACTTCTCTCTCTCTCTCTACTGCTCCATTTTTCGGTGAAGCTCGAACTAGAGCTTTGACTTGAACAAAGGTCAGGCTCTTTAGAACCGGGGAGAAGACAACTATCTGGTAGCAAACTCCAGTTAATACGAGAATCGTTGGAGAAGCGCCAGCATGATGGAATAGTGAAGAAGCTCCAGCGGACTGAAGCTGCCCTATTTCGGCCAAGCTGAAATCTACCATTTCAAGCCCTCCTCAGGCCAAACCAAGCCTTTCTAACACTTCTTCAGCCCTCCCACAGCCGAATTACGACTGAAAGGTAAACCAATTCAGCTCCCCTCTGCAATTTCCGGTCGGTGCTAGAGAGAGAACTGGCAGAATTTCAATAATGAAATTCTAACTCAATTCGACATCAATTGATGTGATTCTTGATTCTAGGATGAACCTCAAGATGAGAGCTATCTACCTAGATCAAAAGCTTAGACTGTCGTGCCCTCACCGGTGAGAAATCAAAGCTTTCTCTCTCTATAGTCTATTTTCCGGCGAAGCTCCGTTTGAGCTCGTTCCAGCGTTAAAATCTGCGATTCAAAGTTTCTTAGAATCGTATGAACATGCAGGAACTCAATTTCAACAATTAGAAGTGTTTGATCGGTCAATTTGATGAAATCAAATTCAGTAGTGTTAAAGAGTTGAAATTGGAGATTTTCGAAATTCAAATGGCCAAAATGCAATTTTATGAAATTGAGGATCAATTGGGCATGAAAATAATGTTGGAGGATCAATTGAGGAATTTTGGAATTTTTGGGGCAAAACTTACCATTTTTGTACAAATATTTGAAAAGTTAGATATTTTTAGTCATTCATAATTAATGAAGGCTACCAAGTCAAATGATATTGAACAAATATGTCCATACCATGTAGGAACATCAGATATCGGGAACACCAGCTGAGGCAAGGCTCGCAAGGGACGAAAGCCGATTTAGAGAAAATACATTGCACGATCGAGTGAGTGGGATTTAATATCATACCCGCTTGGGATGATAAGCACCTCAGAATGAAAACCCACTATTAAGTGGTATTTTAAACATCACACCTGAGAAAAGTTATGTGAAAATCACACGAAAAAAACTATTTACCGGTTGTAAGTAGATCATACCCAGTTCGTATGATGAAACTTCATGTAAGGAAATGGAAAGCCTGCTTATTGGTTATAAACGGAGATGTCCTCATACTCGGTTGGTGTGATGGACGACTGAAAAGTTTATTTTGTCGGAAGTGCTCTCCCATGACTGTGTACCACTCCTTAAAATTTTTTAGAGACCTTCTTGATGGGAGCTCGAATAGCTCAGTTAGGCCGGAGGCCTCAATTTTGGAACTTTGGGGCTAATATGCCCGATTTTGAAAATCTTAAATAGTGGGCCCTAGGCCAGTTGGCATGAGCAGTAGCTCATAAACAAACACGATTTAAGCCATAAAAATTTAAATAAATGAGATGTTTGGCCATGTTATCGAGACAGGACTGGCATACTCGATGGATTGGCGGTAGTGCGACATGACAAGTCTATAGACCAGTCGAGACAAACAGTTGTAGGTCTAGTTGAGGGTCGGGGCCGTTGGATGAGTGGCACCACAAATTATATGGATTATGTGAAAAAATGTTGATTTGTGCATGCACTATATTATGGGACCTTCAAGATGTCCAAGAGGGGTAATGATGTGTCCTAGGGCTCTAGACAACCTGGTGGAAAGAAGGGTAGTTAGTCATACCAGTAGTCTTGCGAAGCTAAACGTAGCTTCATGCGCATGAGACCAGGGTGGGGACGGGATGAGGTCTCTGTCCTCATACGGACATGGAGTTTTGTTACGGGAGTGAGGATCGGATGCCGCATACATCCACTCATTCTTAAGGTAGAAGTGGACGTGCTTCTCTCTAGGTGGCCAGTAAAGTCGCTCCGACACCACAAGTGGGTACAGTGGATGGGCTAGCCTGCGAATGTGTGTTCCTTCATGATGAAGGGTGTGTGTTGGTTGATAAACACACTATTATGATGAGAAATAATTTTGAAAACTAAGATTTGAAAATGAGAAAATTTAAAGAAATTAAGGAGTCTGTTACAGTCCAATTTGAAAATTATATATATATTATCGAAACTTCATTTTTTAAAATACTCATTCACTAAGTTGTAGAAACTCACCCCTCTTTTTACCCATTTTCAGGAAATATAGAAAATGACTAGGGATAACACCAAATATTACCCTTTGTCACTTATGCTTAATTTCTTTTAAGTTTGCATTTTATTTGATATATGTCTTTACAGGGAACAAGGTTGAAAGTACGTCTGCCTCCTCTTGAGTTAAAGAGGGAGGAAACTCCTCTTGAACTAGGAGAGCAGTGGGTAGTTCCCAAGGATCCGACCAAACCGGGTCAGGGCGTGACAGTGGCACTGTGCGTTAGGAGGAAAATCTGACATATTTAAATCAGCCAATCAGATGATGCCACGTATCATGGTCAAATGATTGATCATGGAATGAGCGACCAATGGGAGGTCGCCACTTGGCCAGTCAACGAGTCAAAGGGTGACTCGGATGCTAAGTGGGAAGCCGCGTCAGCAAAGCCAACCAATCAAGGCACACCATGTGGCAGCTTGCACGTGCAAAGCTCGCATGTGCAATACAATGTCATATTCAACGTTGGGCAGATGAGAGGGGATAAGGTTGATGGAGGGCATCTGAGTCTCCGGCGACCAAAAACCCCTCCAGAACGACCATGAAGAGGCGAGTCCAAGGTCAAGTCTTAGGTGGACCGGTAGCCCTGTCAGTTGTCGAGCACCCTATATAAAGAGCTCCTCCTCATTCATCCTCTACATTCTACAAACGATTGAAGAAGAGAAGGTGCTCCATTTCCCGGTGAGGCAAGAACCAGAGCTCCGATGAGGGCCTTTTCTACAACCTCAGAAGGCGCATTCAGGTTCTCTGGAAATGGGAAGAAGTTCCCTACCTCACTGCAACCCCCTTTGAGTTCGAGGATCACCGAAGAAGCGCTGAGAGGCTCGCACAATATCGTCGCTCTGACGGTACCAAAATTTCACAAGTTGTCAAGCTCAACTCTTTCCACCTCCCACCTCCAGCGACTAGGCCAAACCTTCCATAACCCTCCTCGACTGACCCTAGACCACTAGGAACCTCCGAGGTAAGTCAATTCTGCCTCCACTAGTCGAAATTGAAAATTTCTAGAGAGAAAGTGTCAAATTATACTTATCAAATTCTCCATGCATAGGGCATCACTTGAGGAAATTCTTGATCCTAGGAGAACCCTCTCGATGAGTACTACTTTCCCAAATAAAGAGCTTCATCAACCCCGCCCCGACCGGTAAGTTTTCGAGACTTTCTCTCTCTAAGAACAGTTTTCTGGCAAAGCTCCATTTAAGTTAAATTCTAGGCCAATTAAGTTGGTTCAAAGCATGAATTAATCGTGGGAAAGTAAGGAAGACGATTAGTAGCATTCTATGAGACAATTAATGGAGTTTGCATGGCCAATTTGATGGATTTAGAAATTAGGGGCTAAAATGCAAATTTGGAAAATTTTGGCAATTTGCGAATTTTGCAAAAATTGAGGATTTTTGTGATATTAACCTCAATTGAGGGCCAAATATAAATTAAGGTGAAATTAAGGAACAAATTGCAGCTAAAGAAAATCTTAGGAATTTAAATCCAAATAGAAATATTTATGTGGAATTATTTGTAATAAATGGATTTATAAGGGTGAAATTACAAATAAAAGATAAATTAGGGGTCCAAGTGAAGAGGTTCGAATAATTTAGTGAATTATTCGTGATAATATAGGTATGTACCGAGAGATTATGACCCATGATCATGAGAAGTCCTCGAGACACCAGAAAGTCGTTCAGGACCAATGAGTCACTACACCGGGTGAGTGGGAATTTCCAATATCACGCCCGTTGAGGTGATGAGCATGTTTTCAAATTGAAAACTATTTTTCTAGAAATAGTCTCCCCTAACTACAAAAAACTGCTTAAACATTTTGGGAGCTATTTCTGAGTAGAGTCAGAGATGCTTTAGTGAGCCCAAGACCAATGGGCACGGGCTTAGGCCTGTAGACAAGTAATAAGCATATGAAAACTCATAAAAGTGGTAAATTGTGTGTGATAGCTACTAAGCCATGACCAGGGTTGTTAAACTCATTAGGTTGGTGGTTACCGAGCCGAAGTCGGGTCGTCGAACTCGTTGGGCTAGCAAGACCAAGCTGAAGCCGAGTTAGCAAGTTCATGGGGGTCAGTAGCACCAAAGATAAAATGTCTTTACTAAAAAAAGGCTTGTATTTGTGCATATATGAGATACGAAACCATCGAGGCGTCTGGTATGGGGTAGTGCTGGTTCCAAGGGCTACTGTACCACCTAGGGAGCATAAGAGAACTTTGTCGTCCAGTGAGTTAGGAAGCTCAGGGAGCTTCATGTACATTAAGACTAGGGAAGCAGGGGGAGAGGTCTCATCCCACTATAGCGGACACTATGAATATTGAGGTCTAAGGGGTGGGTGATAAGGCTCACTCAAACTTGGGTAGAAGGTGAGACCTTCTACCTAGGTGGTCGATAAAGGCGCTCCGAACCACAAGTGGAGTAGTTAGAGATTTCTCTACGAATGTGTGAACCCTTTAATGATGAGGTGCGATTGTTTGTGTGTTAAAACTCATTAAGTAAATGGAGGAAGATGAATAAAAGAAAACCTAGTAAAACATTTTCTGTGACACCCCACTCATTGAATTATAAAACTCACCCTTCCCATAAACTCATTTTCAGGGGAAACTTTTCACGCCAAGATGAGTAGAAGCTTGAACGACGTGGCTAAACTTCTACTAGAAGATAACTTTAGGTCGTATAAATTTGTATTGGAGAACAGGTTGTACTGGTAAGCCTTTACCTTTCTTGGGTCACCTTGTTAGAGACACCACAATGACATAGGAAAGGGTGGCAGGTTGATCACAAAGTTCCGACCAAACCGGGTCGAGGCATGACAACTTAAGTGGTATTAGAGCAAAGTTTTCCAATCAAAATTTCTCAAAAACTCGGAAACCTAACCAACCATAAACCTCTCCCAAGGAGTACATTCCTTGAAAGAACCCTAGGAACATACAAGAAAATACAATTAAGGAGTTATCCCTTGGAGGAACTCAAGGAAGAGAATTCCTTAACGCTCGGTGGAAGATGAGACCCCTCCACCCCAAAACTCAAGACTAACCCTGGCCTAAGAGGAAGCCGAGAGGAGCTTCTGGGAAGCCTATGCCAATTACATATGAATCTTCCACAACTACTGCCTGTTCTAAGCAACCCAGATCTTGTGAATCAAATGCAACAGGCTTATGAGAACGGTGCCACTGTCCTGGAAAAGTTTGGGATCACCTTGACACATGAAGTCAGAGTCAGTGGAGCATGAAGCGAGGCATCTTCATCAGAATATGAAGAGCCAAGTATGAACTGCTAGGTGTGCGAGGCACCATGAAGGCCAATGCCCATCCTAGAGGAGAACCACCCCATTCGATGAAGAATCACGCAACTTGTCAGACAGGGACTCTAGCTCGGTTAATATGTAGGGTTAGAAGGGTATATGTCACGCCCCGACCCAGTTTGGTCGAATCCCCATGATTAACCCGTCGCTCCCTTGGTACAAGAAGGGTTTCCCCCTTTCTTTAATCAAGAGGAGCCAAGCGAAATTTCAACTGTGTTCCCTGGAATACATATATCAAAAAATGCATGCTTAACAGAAATTAAGCATACCTGAGAGAGGGTAAATCCAGGGGTTATCCCTAGTCATTTCTCTATTCCTTAAAAGGGATAAAAAGGGTGGATGCGTTTCTACAACTCATTGAATGAGTATTTGAAAAAGAGTTTCAATAAAATAGTTTTGAATTGGAGTATGCCAGACTCTTTATTTCCTTTAAAATTATTTCTTCCTCAATTTCTCGGTTTTCAAAACCATAACTCATCATTATCCATAATCGGTGTGTTTAACAATCAACACACGCCCTTCATCATGAAGGGATCACACATTCATAGGGCAGCCCGTCCACTACACCCGCTTGTAGCTCGGAGCGACTTTACCGGCTACCTAGATAGAAGCATGTAAACTTCTACCCTAGGAATGAGTGGATGTTCACGACATCCAACCCTCAAATTCAAAAAGAAACTCAGTGTCCGTATGAGGACAGAGACCTCATCCCAACCCCACCCTGGTCTCATGCGCATGAAGCTACGTCGAGCTTCCCTTACTACTAGCATGACAATTTGCCTTTATCTCCACCATATCATCCAATAGCCCTTAGGATGCATCACTACCCCTCTTGGGCAGCTTGATGGTCTCGAAACCTTAGTGCATGCATAAACAAAGTTTTTCCATAAGCCATTATTTTGTGGTGTCACTGGTCTAACGACCCCAACCCTCAACTCGACATGTAGCTGTTTGTCTAGATCGGTCCATTAACCAGGTCTTGTCATACTATCGTCAGTCCATCGAGTATGTCGATCCTGTCTTGGTAACATGGCCAAATCACATCATTCATTCATTAAAAGTTTTCATGGCTTATCATCATGTTTGTTTATGAGCTTCTACTCATGCCAATTGGCCTTGGGCTCACTGTACGAGATTTTCAAAATCGAGCATTTAGCCCCAAAGTTCCAAAACTGAGACCTTTGGCCTATCTGAGCTATTCGAGCTCTCGTAAAGAAGGTCTCCCAAAATTTTTAAGCATTGGCACATAGTCAAGGGAGAGCACTTCTGACAAAATAACATTTTCACTTGTCCATCACACCAACCGGGTGTGAGGACATCTCCACTTATAACCGATAAACGGGTTTTCTACTTCCTTCCAACAAGTTCATCATACCAACCAGGTATAATCTACTTACAACCGGTAACTAGTTTTTTCGCGTGTTTCTCACATCACCCCAATCAGGCATGATGTTAAAAATTTCCACTTAATAGTGGTTTTTCCTTTTTGAGGTACTCATCATCCCAATCAGGTATGATGTGAAAAGTCCCACTCACCCGATAAGTGTAGTGTATTTTCCCCTAAAGCGGCTTTTTGCCTCCACGCGAGCTTATCCTTGTTGGCGTTCCCAGTCTTTCATGTTCCTACATGATATGAACATTCTTGTTCATTAACATTTTGCCTAATAGCTTTCATTACTCATGAATGAACAAAATGCTCAAACTTTTAATTTTTTGCATTTAGGTCCCTAAAGTTCTTTTTCCTTAATTTTAGGTCCCAAATGCTATTTTTCCCCAAATTGAGTCCCAAAACTTCTAAAATCCACTTTGGATCCATAATTTATTCAAAATCACAAAAAGGGGTTCAAGTTTCCCAAATTTCTAATTTGGTCCCCAAGTTTTCAAAAATTACCATTTTACCCTTACTTTACAAAAATGGCAATTTGACCCCAATAAATTCTAAAAATTGACCGATTGGTCCTCCAACATCTTTTTCATGGCTAATTGGCCCCCAAAAGTCATGAGAATTTAGGATGAATTGGAAGCGAAAAGCAAACTGGTTCAGGTGAATCGGACCTGAACCGGATTGAACCGGTTTGAACCACTATTAAACCGATTTCTAAATTCATTTTTCTAAGTGGCTTAGAAAATTCAATTTGGATAATTGAGGCAACCATTGGATAAAAAATGAATTTACAAATTTTTAATTTTGAAAAACTCTGTCGAATCAGGTTTGAACCAGTCAGTTTAGGCATTGAACTCGGTCCGGACCAATTCGGAACAATGTCGTATTCTTCCTTCATATGACAACATTGTTCACTTGCCGAAAAATTGAGCAGCGCCGGTGAAGATGAAAAGTCTCTGGTTTAGGCAATGAATGAGTGCCATAAAGGCACCAATCGGACAACCAAGAAGTCCCCAAGCTTCCTATATAAAGAACCCCTCCTCATTCATCCTCCTCACACCTAAAACCTACACTCTCTCCCTACTACTCCATTTTCTGGTGAAGCTCGAACCAGAGCTCTAACTTGGGCATTTTCTAAGCCAAAGAAGGTGAGGTCGGGTTCATTAGATTCGGGGAGAAGTCAGCTACACGACGGAAGTCTCCATTTGCTCCGAGGATAACCGAAGAAGCTTCGGCGTGATCGAACAATAAAGCAGCTCCAGCGAACCGTAGCTGCCCTGTTTTGGCCGAGCTGACAACGGCCAATTTGAGCCCTTCTCAAGCCAAACCAAGCTCTCCCAACACATTCTCAGCCCTCATACGAGCAAATTAGAGGGGAAAGATAAGCCAATTTGGCTCACTTTTGTAAATTCTGATCAATGATAGAGAGAGAACCGGTGAAACATCACTGACCAAATTCTCCATTAATTCGACATGAATTGATGTGATTCTTGATTGTAGGAGTAACCTCAGGACAAGAGCTATCTGCCCATATTGAAAGCTCGGACCGTCGTGCCTCCGTCGGTAACCTTTCAAAGCTTTCTCTCTCTACGTCACGTTTTTCGGTGAAGCTCCGTTTAAGCTCGTCCTAGCGTCACTTCATGCAATTCAAAGTGCAATTGAATCATATGGATGTGTAGGAACTCAATTTCACCTTCAATTTTAAGAATGAACCTCGATTGATCTGTCAATTTGATGAAAATTCGGATAGTTTGAAATGGGGCAATCAGGAAAAATTGTTTGGGGAAATTGGGAATTTCAAAATTTCGAGGGACTAAAGTACAATTTCCCAAAATTGAGGGCCAATTGGGCATGGAAAAGATGTTGGAGGACCAATTGGTTGATATTTGGAATTTATTGGGCTCAAATTATCATTTTTCTAAAGTATGGGCAAAATGGTAATTTTTGAAAAGTTGGGGACCAAATTGGAAATTTGGGGGACTTGAACACCTTAAGTGATTTTGAATAAATTGAGGTCCCAAAGTGAATTTTAGAAGTTTTGGGACTCAATTTGGGGAAAATTTTACATTAGGGACCTAAATGTAAATAATTGAAAAGTTTGGGCATTTTGCTCATACTTGAGGAATTAGGGCTATTATGCCAAATCTTAATAAACAAGGATGTTCAAATCGTGTAGGAGCACGAAGAAACAGAAACACCAACAAGGATAAGCTCGCGTGGAGGCAAAAATACAATCAAGAGGAATACACTACACTTTCGGGTGAGTGGGATTTTTATATCTTACCCGATTGGGATGATAAGCACTTCGGAAATGAAAACCCACTACTAAGTGGAATTTTTAACATCACACCTAAATTGAATGATGTGGAAATTACGCAAAAAAACTACTTACTGATTGTAAGTAGATCATACCCAGTTAGTATAATGAACTTCCTGGAGGGAAGTAGAAAACCCGCTTATCGGTTATAAGCGAAGATGTCCTCACACCCGGTTGGTATGATAGATAGATGAAAGATTATTTTTGTCGGAAGTGCTCTCCCCTGACTGTGTGCCCCTGCTTAAACTTTTTGGGAGACCTTCTTGACAGGAGCTCGAATAGCTCAGATAGGCCGGAGGCCTCGGTTTTGGAACTTGGGGGCTAATATGCCCAATTTTGAAAATCTCATATAGTGGGCCCAAGGCTAGTTGGCACGAGCAGGAGCTCATAAATAAACATGAGTTTAAGCCATGAAAATTTTAAATAAAAGATATGTTTAGCCATGGTACTAAGACAAGACCGACATACTTGATGGACTAGCGACAGTGCGACAAGACAAGTTGACAGACCAATCGAGACAAATAGCTACAGGTCGAGTTGAAGGTCGGGGCCGTTAGACCAGTGTCACCAAAGATTAAATGGCTTATGAGGAAAACAGTTGTTTTGTGTATGCATTGAGGTACGGCACCTTCAAGATGCCCAAGAGGGGTAGTGATGCATCTTAGGGGCTAATGGATGATATGGTGGAGATAAGGGCAGATTGTCATGCTAGCAGTCAAGGAAGCTCGACATAGCTACATGCGCATGAGACCGGGGTCGGGTTAGGATGAGGTCTCTATACTCATACGGACACTGGGTTTCTTTACGGGATTGAGGGTTGGATGTCGGTACATCCACTCATTCCCAGGGTAGAAGTGGACGAGCTTCTATTTAGGTGGCCAGTAAAGTTGCTCCGACGCCACAAGTGGGTGCAATGGATGTGCTGCCCTGCGAATGTGTGATCCCTTCATGATGAAGGGCATTTGTTGATTGTTAAACACATCGGATGTGGTTGATGAGAATTAATGGTTTTAAAAATCGAGAAATTGAGAAAATGGTTTTAAGAAAATAAGGAGTCTGGCACACTCCAATTCAAACTATTTTTCTAAAAATCAAGCTTTAAACACCCATTCAGTGAGTCGTTGAACCCATCCCCTCCCTTATACCCCATTTCAAGTAACCAAGGGAAAACCTACCCAAAGACCTCTAGTTAACTACATCTGTAAGACAGGTATGTTAAGTTTAAATTTCATACAGTTTTGATTAATGTTATTCCAGGAAAGATACATGTTTAAAGGACGCCTTACTCCTCACAGTTTAAAGAAGGGGAAAACCTTTAATAAACCAGCAGAGTGGTGGGTTGATCATGGGGATATGGCCAAACCAGGTCGGGGCATGACAGTTGTCATCTAAAGGAAGAAGATGACATTGTTCCCGGTTCACCTGAACTGGTCTGGTTTTCTCTTCCATATTGTCCTAAAGTCCATTTCCAAGGTTTTTATGACTCTTTGGGTCACTCTGGAGTTGTAAATTTCTCAATTTTTTCATTCTCTAGTGATTGGAGTTCATGAACCAATTCGGTTTTTCTCACTCGGGTTGACCGGTTCTTCCCTAGTTATCCTTAACTCCAAATGACGGGGTTTACAACTCTCCCCTCCTTTTAGGAGTTTTGTCCCCAAAACTTATTCAACATCTTTCGCAGTGGAAATAACTTTCCTTGATATCAACTTGTAGTCAATTGACAAACAACCATTTCGGTCATTTCCACTTAGCCCATTTTATAACACACACTTAAAATTTTTCTTTTCCTTCCCATCACTTACTCATTCCATGGAGATTACTTTAGCTAAGCATACCTTACTGGAATGTTTAAGGTCATATCCTTAAATTCACATCCTTCGTTCCTTAAAGCATAATTCTTCATCTTGAGGTTCTTTACTTAGGATTTCAGGATTGGGAGTTCCAAGATACCCACTCATTCTTGTGTGTAGTCACTTCTTTTGTCGTTAAAACCCTTAGCTCGGGGTCCTCTTGAGCACCACCTACTCACTTCATAGATTTTGGTATTAGCCAGTTTGATCCCTTCTTATTTCCTTCCTTAGTTTTAGTGGCGCCATTTTCTCAAGGACTTTCCTTTCTCTTAATCCACTCTTACTTGCTTGTGATCACTTCACAATTCTTTATTCTAAGTTAATCTTCTTTGGTCTAAGTTTCGTCTACTTGTTTGGGAAAGTTCCCTTATTACGGTTTTTTTCTCTACTATGTCCCTCATAGTAGAGACTTTCACCTTAGTAACTATATACTCAACCTTCTTATCATTCCTTGAAGGTTTCTTTCCTTCCTTTCTTCATACTCCTTTGTATATTAGGGTCATTGCTCATTTGAATTCTTCTCTAACTAAAATTTCAGTTTCATCCCTTATTCTTTACTTGAGACACTTTTGATTCTTGGTCTTATTCCATGTACTCCACCCTATGCCTAGTTGTCCCCTTTTTAGGCTCCATCAATTGAGCGTTGACCACCACTAGTCTTGATGTCAGTGATTCTTTACTTAAATAATTTCCTAACTGATAGGTTAACTTTTCCAAGGGTTCTTAGATGTGTTTTTACTCTGTTTCCTCTTTTATGGGCAATCCACCCCTTCCTTACTCTCGCGGTATCCTTTGATGTGTTTTCCTACTTATACATTACTCAAACTTAACTTGCTCCTTGGGTCCTCCTAAGTACCTATCCTTCGTAATTGATATTTCTATCTTAACCAATATATATCTTGAATGAATTTATCTCGTCTCCATTTTTGTTGATTCCATTACCTTTTAATTGGGACCCTTTACGCCCTTCCAAGGTTTCCTTCCTTGGCGGTTTATATTCTTTTCTCTCGAGTTCTCTTCCCATTTTGCTATTAAGAATATCTAACTTCAACAGGTATTCCCTGGTGCCATCCTTTTCTACTTACATTAATCTTGAGAATTTACATGTAATTCGTCTTTATACTCTTTTCTTTCTTGTATCCATCTATTTCCTTTAGATGGGATTTACATCTTCCTTATTTAAGATCTCATGATCATCCTATGAGAGGCTTACTTAATCTGGTCTTGGTAGTTGATTTCTTTAAGGATTTTTGCTTCATCTTAGATTACCAAATGTTTGACATTTCTATCTATCCCTTCTTCACTAGAGTTTAAGTTTATAATCCTCCCGAGGGTGAGTTCTTTAATTACCTCGATCTTATTATTCTCTTTGTCATATGATCTTGAGACCATCGTCTCTTGAGTCGTATTGTCCTTAATACCCATCTCATTCCCTTTTTAGGGTGTAGTCCTCACTACTTCCCAATCCATCCTAGGGTGTCATTTATTCTCCCGGATGATCTGGTTATTATGAGTTATTTTCTTTAACTAGGTCTGTCTAAAATCCCTATTTGGTTTATATGCTCTCTTGCAAGTAGATCACACTTGGCCCTCCAGGTATTTACTTAGTCACCTATGTCTTTTAATGAATTCCTGATTTCAACTCCTATTTATGATGTTTCATCTGTTGATTACCTTAGCTTGGAATTTCCTCATTTCCACGGTTCCACTTCCTATCCTTATCCTTCTTCTAGGGACTCCCATCTTGGAATTTTCACGTTCATTTTCCCTATTGCTCCCTAAAAGTTCTTCCTTTATTCTTTTCTTATACTTCCTAACCTTTATATGGTTATTCACTATGGATTTCTTCCCTATCTTCTATTCTTTTTTGTTCCACATCCTTGCTTCCAAAAAGTCCCTTATTACTGTTGAGTTCCTAAGGATTTGTGTCCTAACTCTTTTCCAAGTATTGGTATTATTCTCGGGGTTTTCTTTCTATCGTACTTCTTTCCTTTCTCCTTTCTCCTTGTCATGTCTTAATTGTCTTAACATCTTCAGTGCTTCCCATATCTTTCTTACTTTCTTCCTGATCAGCTTCCATTTCTTTAGTTTTCCTTGGGATAGTCTAATCCTTCTTGTTTTCTTACTTTTATCTATAGAGTCTTTCCTTTACTCCTTAGACTTCCACTCGTCCCATGTTCTTTGACGCTCACTTCCCCTGCTCTAGACTTCTCCTTCATTTCCTTAGTTAGGATTTGTATTCCTTGGGTGAACTCTAGTAGTCTCTTCTTTGCCAAGTCTTTATTGTCCCTTCTCTAGGGGTAATCTTACTTTAAAGGTTTGGGTTAACTAATAATGACTTGTTTGCTTTTCCTTCCTTATGTGATTTCTACCCTTTACTCTAATCCTTATTAGCTTACTCTTATTGTTTGAATTCATCAAAGAGACCCAAAAATTTTACCAGGAGAATTTAACTTTCATTCATTCAAGAAATAATTCCCCGCTATACTTGGCTTATTACAGAGATTTTCTACCCCCTAGTCCCTTGGGGTCATAGGCCGAGAGTTGGCCTTAGAACGATTATGGGATTCATGATTAAATGATTCTGATGAACTAGTTGGGGTCCATCCATATTCCCTTATGGGACGAACTTCATATATGGCCTCCAGTCCGTACCGCCTCAATACCTCAACTTCACATTCATATGTCCACTTCATCCATTGAGAGGGATTGAAGCTAGACTAAGTAGGTGGGGGTACTTGGTGGACCTTTATGAAGGTGGCATACACATCTTAGTAGTTGTCACAAGCCTCCTTCTTAGTGGGATTTCTCTCTGGTTGTTGTGGGGCTGGAGGATGATTTGCTAATTTAAATATGTCAATATTCACTCTGAAATATTTGTTTGTGCCACGTGTCCTCTCAAAATTGGTTGGAGTTTTTTGCCACTGATTACCACGAGTCCTCCATTGATTAGTTAGTCCTCTTGTATGTGCTAGTCACTTGCTGACTCGATATGTTGCTATTTGATTAGTTAGTTTCACTGACATGGGTTTTAATCAGTCTGACCATTGACTTTCACCATGTGTCACTTTTTGATTGGTTAGTATTTCAAAAGGTTGATCGAGTGGTAACAGAGCGTACTCGCCACGCGTTGCTCGCTGATTGGTTGCACATACTGATCTGGTGCCCACGTGACATTTGATCTGTTGACCTAGTGTGATCGTTGATCGGTCAAATTAAACATGTTTCTGGTGACCCGATTAAGGCCCAATTCAAATATGTCAATATCCACTTTGAAATATTTATCTATGTTAGGTGGCCTCTCAAGATTGATTGGAGGATGTCACACCTTAGGTGTTTAGATTGTTTTGTATCCCACATTGATCAATTTGTGTAATCATGGTTCAATCGGGATCTCAATTTTCTTTCGAAACTTCCCAGTACTAATTTTATGTTCTTTTATTTATGCAAGATGTGTTTTATATTATAGACTAAAATACAAATTTACAGCCCAAGGGGATGTGAGGGAAGTTTTGGGAACTTTGAGACAAATATGTGATTTTGTATCATATAGGGGGTTGGTGATGGACAATAAAATGAGGAGCATAACACTAAGCTTAGCCATACATTAGGGAGACTCTATATACCTTATTTGTTTATTTTGGTAGTGAATATGTTATCTCCACTTATAAATTTCTTGTGTGATAGAAAAGAATTTATATTAAATATCCTAATGTTTCTCATTTATTTTTTTTTTGTTGATAACTTGATTTATTTCATTGAAGCACTAGTTGTGTAGTGGACTTTATGGGCACGAAATGCAACTTTGAAAACCAACATTTTAGAGACAGACTAACGTTCAAAGCTTCGATCACTCATAGATTAATTAGTGCATTTCATCGGGATATTCAAATGTATATATCTGCAAATTCATGCGTTGATGTATGTGTGGGTATGAAACAAGTGAATTAGGGATACAATGAGTTTTTTCCTATTTTATCTCATCAGATTATAAGATTAAATATTTCTCATAACATATGGTCAAACAACTATTTTGAATTAATAAAATGATATTTTTTAGCAAAAAAAATGACTTCACAAATTTCTTACGATATTCAGGTGTCATATATCTAAATCCTGTCTATGGTAATCAAGTTTTCTGACACATGTAAGCATCACTTCAAACTCTTCATCTACTGGCCGACTCCAGAATAGGATTAATCATATTGGATCATACAAAACAGTATCAATAAGAAATGCCAGTAAAAATAACACAAATTAATTTAGGGTATCAAACGCCAAAAGACCAGAGACGCATCATAAGGTAAGAGATGGTAAGTGTATGACAAAAGAAAGACTGAAGGGATGGTTGATCAGTACAAAGATGTACTTGAATACCATCTGTCAATAAAATGGGCTAATCTTAGCTTATTAGTATAAATTCAAGCAAATTGTAAAGAAAAGAAGACGGTGATGAAGATGAGTGAAGAGCCTAAAACATGAGACGAGAGCAACCATGGAACATCCTCGGCATATCCCGTGGCACCCTCTTCAAAGATATAACCAATACAATAAAAGATCCTCAATGCATATCATCGTTGGGGATATAAAATAGAAGCAAGAATTCTAAAAACTGTGCCTCAACGTCAGCAAAGAAAAGAGCCCTGTATCCAACATATATCCAGGTTTTTACCAAAGGGAGTAAATTTCCAATGCAAAACTTACTCGTGAAAGAATCAGAACCAGGTGGTTTCTTTGGAATCAGGAGAGGAGTGATAAAGTCAATGCTTAAGGGCTTGACCAGCTTCAGCTGGCTAATTTTACTCGCTGCTTGTGCTCCATGATCTTATAATCCACGACTTCATTAAAGAGCTGAGCATCCAGCACACCATTAGGGCTCCCATATACAGCTGCTTGCACACTCGCCATTAGCTTTGCAATCTCACGGCCCGAGAACCCCTCAGTCTTCTTTGCAGCCTCCCATATGACTTCATCAGACACATCTTTTATTGTAATGTTCTCAGGCTGTTTCTTAAACAGAAAAGCCCATTGGGATCTCTCTTCATCATTAGTCTTCCCAGATAGATACTTATTCAGGTACAGCTTCAGCAACCTGGAGCGTTCCTCCTCCCCCGGGAGCGGGAACTCTATCATTTGATCAATTCGATCAGTTATAGCCTTGTCAAGATCCCCAGGGATATTTGTTGCAAGGATAAGGGCAATGTCTCGGGACTGGTCTCCAGTCCGAAAGAGAAATGCATTCAATGCACTTCTTTGGGATTCACTCATATGTGTGCTGTTTCGCCTGCATTATACAGCATGGACATTGTACATTGGCATATAAAAGCATTTTCAAATTAAGTAAAAGAAATCATCACTTATTGTGCAAAAAAAAAAAAGAAATCATCACTGTATTGACTTTCAGAAATCATTTTTTTTCAGTCCTAGCATAGTCACAGAAAACATATATATATATGTATAATAACATTTGAATTACCTTAAATTTACTAAGGAAAAGCAAGTCCAGTCAAAACAAGAATCAACCTATCCACTATTGAAAAACTTAAACTACTTCATCTAAGCAAGAAAAAAAGAACTTCGATTCAGCAAGAGACAGGTTTTCTGGAAAAAGTGGGTGTATGTTTAATAGAAAATATATATATTGTTAACCATAATCTGAGGGGCATACAATCAATTAAGGTCAAGAAGGTCAACCCAAATAAAGTAGCAACCTGCCCACTAACAACAACCCTAAATTGCCTAATCTAAGCAAGTAAAATAGGAGAATGGCTTCGATCCAACAAAAGATAGGTGTCCTCAGAAACGGGTATCATGCAGGCTCAAAACTCTAGAAAGATAGGTCCATCCAAATGATATAATTTTAGCAATAAAAATTAGTGTTAATAACAAAGGGATGCCAAATATTTGGTAGTTTTCTTAAATTTTTCATGACCTTCTAACCTCCATAGAAAGAGACAAGTGTTGACATTAGATTCAATTTTGACTGTGGTCATTTTAGCACTAAGCTGCTTCCACTTATTATGTTCCATGTGCCCCTTTATCTTCCATGTCTCTTTTATATTTGTCCAGGCTAAAATTGATATAAATGTCAAAAGTTGGGTCATTCTATAAATAGGATAAAATATTGAGACAAATTAAAAAATAAACATCCAAAAGTTTGGCCTTCCTATAATATTAAACCTAAAATTATTTTAAAAAAGCATAATATTCACCATATGCTATTTGAAACAAGATTCACAGAACTTACTCGCATAGAAAACCATCAGCCTCGTCAATGAATAGCAGCAGACCCTTTCTTGAATTTTTTGCCCAATCAAATATCTGATGGATTTTCGTCACAGCTTGTGGACCTAGAGGTGCAACATCCCCTCCAGTCATCATAGCATAATCCAAGCCCTGTTATAGAAAATTTTTCAACTTAATTAAAAACGAGACAATGAGAATGCTATTTACTGAAGAAGGCAGTCAGATCAACATGTTACACATGTTAAAACAAGGTTGGCTATTTTCAAAAATAAATAAAAAAATATTAGATGAAAACTTACTGATTTTCGTGCAATTTCCCGTGCAACCATGGTTTTTCCAGTCCCTGGTGGTCCATAAAAAAGCATATTGCAGAATGGTGCCCCGTGAGATTTGGTGTTTGCAGTAGCTCGAGCAAGTTGCTCTATTCTTCTCTGTAGTGATGGGTGAAGAACAACATTCCCTAGACTATATTTAGCTTGGGTCGACATATTTGACCCAGAAACTGTGCTATAATTGTTAAAGTTACTCTTCCCACGAGAAATCAGCCCAGACCACGGAAATTTGGACATTGAGGATTCTCGAATCAGTGATGGCTGTCCCAATATTCGATTAATGTAAGACCATGTAACACGAGCACCCTCCCTGAAAAGAAATAGAAACTTTATTCTTTAGGACATTGCAAAGAATGAAGAGGGGGAAATCAATGCAAGGCATAATCTTGTCTACCTTGTTGTATAGATTCCAGCAGCTAGTGCAGTAGCTCCACCAACAGTCATGAGTAGTCTATTCCTGTCATTCAACAAGACCCTGAAACCACCTGCATGTACTAGAAGTTAAATCTTGTCCCTAGATAAATATACACACCAGTAAATAAGTCAAAATATAAAGCATAATCAATATAATTTTTTAATGAATGCCATTCTGAAATTGTTGGATATGCCAAAGCAGATCTTCCCCTAGAGTATAAAAAGCATTAAAGGCATATATGTAACAGAACATAATTGAAAAAACCCAGAGGTTACTCAAAAATCATAGAACCAATGAAATATATGCAACTGCTATCGTACTTTCAATATGGCTAAAAGTCGTATTAATAGCAGCAAGCCATTTTTCCCTTTCACCGTTCATCCGTTCTATTAGCATCCTCCTTTTATGATCCTCTGTTAATTTTGCTTCATGAGCCCGACCTTCTGCCTCTGCCATGGCTTTCACCCTTATGGTTTCACGCTCTATTTCAGCTCTTTCTTTCTCAGTCTCACGTTGCCGAGCTTGAATTTGTTCTTCAGTTGCCCTTCTTTGTTGCTCTGTTCTTATGGATGATTGTTCTCTCATCTGAACTAATTCAACATTCTGTCTACGTTGGACCTCATGATCTGTCTGAAAATTAATTGGTGTAAATATAAATAAAACGGTAAGCAAATCATGCAACAGGACACAGAACTTATGAAAATTGATTGGTTAAATATAAATAAAACCTTACGTAAATCATGCAATAGGACACAACTTACATGATTAGAGAAATATTAACTATCTTCAAAATATAATATATTTCTGAATGGAATAATCAAGTAATATTGATTTTGTTACCATTCCCAAAGAAAATCCATATATCGAATACTACCACTTAAAAAATTCAGTAAGTCATTTGCATGCATTGGAATTATACAACCTATAAAAGATATGCTGAACGCATTCCCACCTGCAACCTCTTTCTGGCTAACTCATCCTCATATCTAAGCATTTCTGCTTTTGCCTGTGATTGCTTTTGGACTAAATTTCTCTGCTCCTCACAAAGTTTTCTCTGCCTGTCCTGCCAATGAAAATATGTAAGAATTTCAATTTTGGAAGAATCATTGGTCTTAATCAGTATCATTTATTGAAAACATTCATAACATAGTTGGATAATATGAAAAAAATGATTGATTAATTAGTGTCCTAAAGATATCTACTGCAATATATGTACACACAACAGTCAAACAAAAGAAAACAATGATATACACTATATTGAAACCATAATGAGTGACATATTAATAACAAGAGAATACCACATTCCTTATGACTTTATACACATCTTTCTCAAACACTATCATTAAATTTACAATTCATGCTTCCAATGTGACTGTATGGACTTCATATGATTATATATTGTCAAATTCCCCACTGATCATATTAAGTATCTCTTTGTAATGATTTGCATCTTCCTACAACTATGTTCAGTAAAATTATACTTCAGAATAGGAAAATATCTATCAGACCGTAAAAGATCTTCCTATAAGAATTTAAGCAGATTATTACACTATACAATTTTATTCTCAAAATGAGTATCATTTTATTTGAGCTGAAAACATCCTTACTTTGTGCATAATCAAAATCAAAGCTGATAAATTTTACTTACAATGTCAATTTGCGTTTGAATTAAATCATTATGAACCTTCTCAGCATCCAACTCGGCCAAACGATTCTGTTCTTGCTTTCTCATAATTTCAAAAACCTGATAGATCAAATAAGACAGAGTAAGCAGGTTAGATAATCGTCCTTTGTTGCTCGATAATGGAGAAAAAGAACATCAACCATCCTACATTCGAGATTCCAGTAGCAGCATTTTGCAACAAAATAGCACAAAAATATGTCATTGCCAATACAGAAAAGATCTTACGTCAGAAAAAGCCTTCACTTCGGGTGAAAAATAGGAAAAAGGATAAAAACACGGAAATCAACAGCATACAAACCTGTTTCGCATAGGGGGAGCTGTTGATTTCACGTAGAGCCTTGGCTCCCCTCTCAAGCGACTCGGGATCAAATCCCGAACCCCGCGAATCCTCGGCCTTGGGCTGAGATTTGACATCAGAAGAAGTCGACGGCGAAGAATGGTCGACCTCGGGGGGAGCCGAAGGATATAGGAAAGAAGGAAAGCGGAAATAGGAGTCGGCATAAGCACGGTTAGAGGCCAAAGGAGCGGATGCAATAGCTGCGGCCACTGCTGCGCAAGAAGCGAACCTCGGGGCGGAGGCAGCCATGCCTGATGAAGGAAGGTTGATCTAACGAGTCAGAAAAAGGCGTTCCGCCTAGTGGCAGTCCTACGGAAGAATTACAGAAACAAAAGGAGGTGGAAACGGTGCCTACATTGTTAGCACCAGCATAAACCCCTGAAATGACGACCCTAGGGTTTAGGCATTGAACTTGAACAGGGAGAAAGAGAGGAGGCTTCTACTTGGGAGAATAATTCATAGAGACTTTCCTGAGCCTGGGCATGGGCCTGGGCCTCGAGGACTCTAAAGTGACCTCTGTAAACAATTCTGTTGAGCCATAAATATTCTGCCCCCAGTCATGTTAAAAGAAATCTTAAGATTATCTCTGCAGTAGATAGCTTGGGAAGTCGACGCAGCTCATCGGTTCCCCCTCCTCCACACTCCTACAGGGAGAACATATTTTTTTTTGCCCCATGGAGGGGAGAATGTAATGATAGAGATAGAGCATCATTACTAAAATATCAAAATTAATGCTTTCTTGGGGTATCCCCTCACCTTAATTCTACATCATCTTTAAAATATATTTTTTATATAACATAAATATGATAATTATTTATATATTTATAGATAATAAATATGATTGAATTTAAAATAGGGAGAAAATCTATTAAATGATAAGCATGATAGACATAAACCACAAAATCCAATACTTTATTAATAAGTAATTTAATGTATTATTTCAAGAATTTAATTAGTTATAAGCTTAAAATAATAGAAAAAATAAATAAATAGTATTAAATATATAAACAAAAATAATACAAATTTATTAATAAATAACTTAATTAATTATGTTGAAATATTATATTATTATAATATTATTTTAAATATTTATAATATATAATATAATTTTATTAATTAAAATTATATTATAATATTATTTGTTTATAAATTTATATATTTTTTATATTATAAATAAGCATGCATTTATATAATTTATTAATTTACTATAAATTAAGTTATACTAACAAGTTTATTAACAAATATTACGATTTAAATTAATATCATTTATATTAGTTAACGAAATATAAAATGAATTTGTATGTATTTGAAATGAAATAGAGAAATTTTTAAGTTAATAAGTATTTTTATATTTGATAATAAGTTATTTTGAGTTATATAAATAAATAAGATTATTATTATTTATAAATGAAATTTTAAAAATATATGAGAAACAAAGAATTGCTACGGAAATATAAATGCATATATGATAATCAATTAAGCTTACCATTAAAAACATTAAAATCCACAGCACTTAATACAAATAACCCTAGATTCATCGTATGGAATATTATTAAAATGCACCTCACACTCAACAAATTAAATGTTGTTGTGTATTTGCCAAACATCTCATATAATGTATTTCTTTATTTAACTTTATAGTTTATTTGTATTATTATCTACACGTATTATAATTTTTAAAAAGTGAATTGAAGTTAATTATACTAAAAAATGAGTTTAAAATAAAAAAAAACTCTAGTCAAAATTTAAAATTTTAAATTGAAATAAAAAATTAATATGAATGGGCACTTTGCAAATCCATAAAAGTGATAAGAACCAATATATAATAAACCCAATAAAAAATAAAAAATACTTTAATAAGAATCATATTAAATTATAATCGAATGGGAGAGGTACAAAATGAAATATTTTTTTAAGGGATTATAAAAAGGAAAAGTGAGAAAATTGTAACCCTGAATTGTATGGAATATGTAAAGAGAGTTTTAGAAAAATAAATTAAGATAATAATTGACCAAATTGGTGGTGATGATCAACAAAATGTTCAAATCAGTCAAATCGACAAATTAATTCAGTGAAATCTGGTTAAAAAATGTTGAATTGGTCAACGATTCTGTCAAAGAACCTTTACTATGGGAATCTTCTTGTTTTTCAGGTTCTTGTTTCGTTGATCGATAATTCGTACTAGTTCAACTTCATAGACTAAATTTTCCTCTAACTCAAGCAACGACCGATTCAACACATGACTGGGATTGGGTTTATACTTTCGAAGTAGTGATACATAGAATATGTCGTGTATTCTTTGTAAGTCTTGAGGCAACTTGAGTTTGTATGTCACCGGTCCCACCCTCTAAATCACGGTATAGGGACCGATGTACCTAGTTTTCAACTTTACTCATTTTTGAAACCTGAGTATGTGTCACACCTCGACCCGATTTGGTTGAATCCTCGTTAGCAACCCGCCACTCCCTTTGGTCTAAGAAGAATTTCGCTTCGTTCTAAACTGTGAGAAGTTAAGCGTCCTTTTTACCTGATTTGCCTAGAATAATATTATACAAAACTTAACATGTTATCAACTTTATATATATGTCTTTAAGGGTTTGGTTTCGAGGTATTCCTTAAAGATTAGTCTTTCTTCATAAAAAAGGGTTGAAGGGAGTGGGTGAGTTTCTACAACTCAGTGAATAAGTGTTTGGAAATGAGTTTTTCAAAAATACTATTTCTTTACTAAAATCTTGGAGTTTCTCTTTATCTTAGAAAAATAATTCATCCTTTAAAAATTTATTCACAATTATGTGAGTTTAACTCTTTTAACACTTCCCCTTGTTCGGAAAGTGTTTCAAATAGTACAACCGTACATATTTTTAAAATCTTTCACCATTTCACTTATTATGTGTGTTTAGCTCTTTTAGCACACCCCCTTGCCCTGTGAGACATTTAGCAAACAAACACACGCTCTTTATCATAAAGGGTTCAAGCATTTGCGAAATGCAGTTAAAACAACTACACCCACTTGTGGATCGATGTGTCTTTACCATCCACCTTGATAAAAGTCTCTAACTTCTACCTGGAGTCTAAGTGATGCCCCAGGCACCAGGCTCTCAGACCCAAAATCTCTTTATGTACATATGAGGATGGAGACCTCATCTTAACCCCACCTCGGTCTTGTGCGCATGAAGCTCAAACACAATAGCTTCATGACTAACTAGTACAACGAGAAGCTCAAACACAGTAGCTTCTCCTTTCCTAATCTCCACCATGTAGTTAGTCCAAGAGTCCTTGGAACCCATCACTACTTCGTAGGGCATCTCAATGGTCCCAAATACATGAGCGCATGCACAAACAAAATTTTTCATAGTTTAGTAATTCTCTTTGGTGTCGACGGTCCAACGACCCTGACACTCAACCCACCCTACAGCTGTTTGTCTAGGCTGGTCCGTCGACCTAACCCTGATGCACTACCACCAGCCCATCGAGCATTGCCGATCCTGACTTGGTTGTAGCAAATCACATAGTTAAATTCCCTTTTAAATAAGAGTTTTCATAGCTCTCCCTATTTATATTTGTTTACACACTTCAGCATGTGTCCATTGGCATTAGGCTCACTGCACTTTTTTTTTCAAAATTGGGTCTTGAGCCCTATGAGTTCAAAACTGAGGTCCCTAGCTTGTTAGAGCTGTTCTAAATCTCGTAAATAAGGTCTACCAAATAGTTTAATCAATGAAATACAGTTAGGGGAAAACACTTTCGACAAAATCTCTTTTTAACTCATCACACCAACTGGATGTGATGATAGGTCCGCTTATAACAGGTACGCGAATTTTTCCTTGTCGTAAGAAACTCATCATACCAACCGGGTATGATGTTTAGTTGATCCTACTTACAACTGTAGTACAATAAAGGATGGAAGAAGGACTGTAGTACAGTTAGTTAAGCATGACAAAGTCAAACATAAAAATTTGGACCGTAGTTGTAAATAAAGGATGGAAGAAGGACCAATATAAAATGAAAAGGGGATAACGCCAAAACCCGTGAAAATAAGTACAAAACAATTGAAAGGACACTGAGCTAAGGGTTTTAACAATCAAGAGAATAACTAGACATGGGAACGATTAGGCATTTTGGAACTCCCAATCCAGGAATTCTAGACAGAAACCCTCAAGGGTAAGGATCTTACCCTAAACAAAAAGAAGCATTGAATCTAAGAAATTTCTTGGACATGGGGTAAGACAAACCAAAGGGATTAAGTCTAAAGGAGTAAATGAATGATTGAAAGGGAAGGGAAGTCCTCAAGTATGTTGCATGCAGGACTAAGTAAAAGGGGTAATCAAAGTGGTAGCATGTCAAAAAACCCCAAGTTGACATCAAGGGAAATTATTCCCAATGTAAAGGATATGTAATTTAGTTTTGGGGACAAAACTCCTAAAAGGAGTGGAGAGTTGTGAAACCCATCATCTCGGATCAAGGAAACTGGGAAAGAACCGGTCAATTTAATGAGAAAACTGAATCACTTAAGGAACCGAGAATGATAAAGAAGGGTTAAAATGTGAAATTGGAAAATTCCAAGTGACCAAAAAGTCATAAAAATCATGGGGGAAGAACCATAAAGTAAATTGGATGGGAAAACCGGACCGGTTCAGGGTGAACCAGACCTTAATCGGATTGAACCAGGTTGAATTATGGATGAACCGATTTCTTAATTCATTTTTCTAGGTGGCTTGAAAATCTCAATTTGGAAAATTGAGGCCACCATTAGATAGAAAATAAATTTAGATTAATTTAATTTTTTTTTAATTTTGGAAAACCGGTCGAATCGGGCCTAAATCAGTCAATTTTGGTCATCGAACCTAGTCGGACCGGACCGGTCCGGTCCAAAACAGTGTCATCGTCTTCCTTGGGATGATAACACTGTTCATCAATGCATAAAAACCTTCCTTTTCCTACAAGGGAATATTTCCTCGGATTTGGGCATTTTTTAAAGAGAATAAGCTCGACCAATATGGAAACTAGTAGAGCAGAAAGTCACTGAGCTCCCCTCCATTCATCCTCTACACACCTCAATCCTCTCCTCCTCTGAAGTGCTCAATTTTTCGATGAAACTCAAACCAGGGCTCCGACTTGGGCACTTTTCTCAGCCTTAAAAGGAAAATTTGGGCACTCCGGAGGAAGTCAACTACCTAATGACAATCTCCCATCGACCTAAGGATCATCAGAGAAGTGCCGGTGAGATCGAACAGTGAAGCAACTTCGTCGGTTTGAAGATGCCCTATTTTGGCTGACCTGAATTCGACTAATTTAGACCTCCTACGGCCAAACGAAGACTTCCCTTAGCCCCCAAGGCCATCACACGACTTCTATAGAGGAGAAAGGTAAGTCAATTCGGCTCTTCTCCGTCATTACAGTTCGATTCTAGAGAGAGAAAGTTACATATTTCATTGATCAAATTCCCGCTAATCCTTATAACAATTATCCCAATTCTTGATCCTAGAAGGACCCTGAGGACAAGAGCTAACTCCCTAGATCAAGAACTCGGATCGCCGCGCCTCCGATGGTAAGCTTTCGAATATTTCTCTCTCTACATAGAATTTTTCAACGAAACTCCGTTTTGAGCTCGTTTCAGACCCAACTTCTATAATTAAAAGCTCAATTGGATTGTATGGAAAAAACGTTCCATGCCATCAATTGGTGCAATTAACCCCGTTTGAATGCCCAATTTGACTAAATCAAATTTGGTTAGTAGAAAGGGCTGAAATTGGCGGGAAGAATTTGGGAAAAATTGGGAATTTCAAAAAATTGAAGGACCTAAATATAATTTCTCAAAATTGAAGGTTAATTGGTAATGAGAAAGATGTTAGAGGTCCAATTGGCCATTTTTGTAAGTTAGGGGCAAATTATAATTTTGGAAAAGTTTGGGACAAATTTAGAAAATTTGAGCCCCATATACCATTTTGAGAAAAACTAAGGATCTAAGAGAGATATTGGAAACACCAGGGATTTGATTGAAAATAATTGAACATTTAGGGACCTAAAATCAAAGATTATGGACTTTAGGGACCTAATTGCAACAAGGTAAAAATAATGGACTAAATGTAAATATATGGAAATAGAAGGGCTATTCATGCCAAGTTGTTCCCGATAAGCGGGAACTTTATACATTATACCGGTTGGGATGAAGGGCACCCTTTTTAAGAAAGGAAAATTTCGCTTACCGGTTGTAAGTGGACCTACCTCTATCATCACACCTGGTTGGTGCGATTAGTACCTTAAGCTAAAAAAAGATTTTGTTGGAAATGTTCTTCTCTAACTGTGTGTCATTGCTTAAATTATTTGGAAGACTTTTCTGACAAGAGCTAGAATAGCTCTAACAGGCTCGGGCCTCAATTTTGAACTTATAGGGCTTAAGGCCCAATTTTTGAAAAACTCGTGAAGTGGGCTAGTGGGCACGTGTTGGAGCCCGTAAACAAACATAAATAAGAAAAGCCATGAAATCTCTCATAAAAATTGGAAATGCTTGTGTAACTTACCACGGTACCAAGTTAGGACCAACAAGGCTCAATGGGCTAGTGGTAGTGCACCAAGACTTGGTCGACGGACCAATCAAGTAAATAACTATAGGTCGGGTCGAGTGTCGGGGTCATTGGACCGTTGGCATCAAAGATAATGGTTATATACAAAAATTATTGTGTATGAATGCACTTTGATTTGGGGCCATCAAGATGCCTATAAGAGGTAGTGATGGGTTGCAAGTACTATTGGACGACATGATAACGATAAGGGCAGGAGAAGTTACTGTGTTTGGGCTTCTTATCATACCAGTAAGTCATTAAACTACTGTATTGGGGTTTCTTATGTATGAGAATGGGGTGGAGGCGGGATGAGTTCTCCGTCCTCATACGGACATGAAGAGAGGTTAAGTTTAAGAGCCTGACGCTCAGGGCGTTGCTTGGACCCAAGGTAGAAGTTATGGACTTATATCAAGATGGACGGTAAATACGCTCCAATCTACAAGTGGGTACAGTGGGCGTGCTGTATCGATGAACGTTTGTACCATTTATGATAAAGAGCGTGTGTATGTTTGTTAAACGCCTCCCGAGAAAATAGGATGTGTTAAAAGAGCTAAACACACATAGTAAGTAAAAATGGCGAAAAGATACGAAAACAAATGAAAAATTTTGGGAATAATTTAAAAAAAACTAAATTATTTTTAAAAACTCACTCCCAATCCCCACTCACTAAACTCATCACTCTCCCTTTATCCATTTTAGGAAAGTAGACAAAATTCTGCATAATATTTCCTGAAACTAAAACTAAGTTAGGCATATTTTTAAAATTTCTTAAGTTTTGTATAATGTTATTAAAAAAAAAATATGTAAAATGTATGTTCGGTTATTTGCGGTTTAAAAGAAAAAAAATTATTTTTATACCAAAGAGAGTTACGAGTTATTTACGTAATTCCGACCAAATTAGGTCAAAACGTGACATGATATCCTTCCACTCAGGTTGATGCCAGCTTTCACCTAGCACCGTAGACTCTTGGGATGAGCTCTCTACCGGTGATAATAACCTCATTTGTTCTACCCAACCAATGCCAACTTCTATCGACCCAAAATTCACCTCCAATGACCCTCCTAAAATCACAATAAATATCATATAACCTACTCTCCACTCCAACAAAGGATTGTATTGACCCCTTGGACACAAGGTAATGCGAGGGTCCATTTTAGTAGAAAAGGTCTTGATGATGCTCTATTTCCTCACTCCTCTCTAAATTGTAACCATTAAATGATATTTTATTTTGACACATGGCAATATTAGCACTTTGAGTAGTTACACAACCTAGGATAGAGTCATTTGAAGCATTAGGAGGAGAGGGTGACACCCTTGATTTTTATTTGAAATAAGATAATAATCTTTTTATTTAACTCAAAATAAGACATTAACACTTATAATAACTAAATTAAGACATTGAACCTTTTTTACTTAAATAAAATTAGTATATTTTTAATTTGATTTAAATAGAATCATAGTATTTACTACATTTTTTTCCATATTGGTAGAGGTAAAATTAAATTTTCGATTAATTATTTAGTGTGTTATATATTATACTTTATTTACACTATTATATAAAAAAAGTTATTATTTTATTTGAGCTGGAAAAATGTAAGAATATAATATTAAGGATTAACATATTAACGTCGAATACATTGAGAGACCAATTGATTATTTAAGGTTTTATCCTTATCCAAAGTTATTTAAATTTTCCTTATTGTGCAAAAAAAAAAAAAGATTTCATTTGTTCAAAACCAGTCTCTCTTGTAAAAAAAACGGGTCTCTCTCCCCACTGAACATTGATTCGAGTAGTAGGGTTCTGAAATCCTCCTGAAATTGTAGAAATCCATTGAAGGTGTTCACAGGAGATCACTTTATGGCGACTGAGTCATCGGAGGGAGAGGAAGAAGGGAAGCTGACAGGGGGAAGCCCTGTGCTCTCCGTGGACGAGGACCTGAGAGAGATGGGTAAGAAGGCGGCTTGGAGTGTGAGCTCCTGCAAGCCTGGAAATGGCGTCTCTTCTCTTCGCGATGACAACCTGGAGACCTATTGGCAGTAAATTTCACTTCTTCCAACAATTTTTTATCTCTCAATGCATAATTCAAAATCGGAAACTTCACTTCCTTTTTTTTTTCCTACTGGGTAATTCGCAGATCGGATGGTGCACAGCCCCATTTGATGAATGTTCAGTTTCAGAAGAAAGTCAAGCTCCAGGTAATCATTTTACACCTTCCTCCAATGCATTCAATATTTTATTTTGGGCATCTGCATCATCACTGTCATGATCTTTTATCTGGTTCAGATTTATAGGGCTCATGAAGATATGTATGGAAACACGAGTTTCTCATCCAAGCTACACACTCATTATATAATATGCCATTGTAAACATATATGAATTTCAGATCAGCTTTTATGTTATCTTCCAGCATCTTCTCTAACTTGTTTCCTTCTCTCGGGCCAATGATTTGTTTGGGATTGGATGTTTCTTGAAGCTGGTTGCTCTCTACATTGATTTTAAGCTTGATGAGAGCTATACTCCCAGTAAGGTCTCCATTCGTGCGGGAGATGGTTTCCACAATTTAAAGGTTCATATTTTACATGGGCTTGATGGGAAAGGCTGAAATTTGACCCCTTTAAGTTTTCTATTCATTTAATAGCTTTTTAGTGTGCTTTGAATTTGTTTTAGGAGATAAGGAGTGTGGAACTTGTCAAGCCAACTGGTTGGGTCTATGTATCCCTCTCCGGGAATGATCCTAGGTAAGTTCCGGACCTTTCTTTTATTTCTAGCACCTGGAAATTCATAAGTCTATTTAACAAGAATAGCCCATGAAGCTGGCTTGTTATATGTTTAGTAGTTAAACTTAAGAGCCAAAGTTTGCATTAATTTTCTAGTAGTTGGATTGAAGTTGTCTACTATTATCTCATACTTACATATGAGTTCTTCCAGAAAATTTTAAACTGTTCTCCAATTTTTAGGTTTGAAAAAGAGGTGCTTGATGATTAGAACTAGTCTATTTGAGATAAGGATAGAATGGAACCTTTAGAAATTGATTTGCTTTATACTCCTCTACACAGTACCTATGTATGGTTAAGCTGCTGAAGCCAGAAAGGCTATTTTTTTATATTTGAAATATCTGTCTTTTATTTTTAGTAAGGATTAATTTGTTTTCAGTGTGGTATGCGACTCAATTACATTTTCTTTGGCAGGGATACCTTTGTGAGCACTTTTATGTTGCAAATAGCTGTTCTATCAAACCATCTAAATGGAAGAGATACCCATGTGCGCCAGATCAAAGTTTATGGCCCTAGACCGTGAGTAACAAAAGCATCTATTTTCATTAGCAAATTGTAGTGTTTTACACCCTGCCTGTTATCCTGAATACTCTAGTGTTTTTTTTCCTTGGGAAACCCTTCCTTACAGGAACTTGATCCCCCATCAGCTTTTTCAATTCACTTCAACAGAATTCAACACATATGCCTTTGTAAGATAAAAGAAACATGGAACCGTGAAAGAAGATTGTGGTGATGTAGGTACAAAGCCAACAATCCAGATATATGTGGCTACAAAACCTGCAAGTTCAGTAAGTTCTGTAGAAATTTGCAAACGTGGCCTCACATTTGAGAAGTCAAGCAGTTTATGCCATTCCAATGTGCTTACTAGCTTTTACTAGTCGAGACTCTTGGGGTGCTTCTGTAATCTAGAAATAACTTGGTGGTATTTGATCTTTATGCATCAGAAATAGTAGGAACGGATTGATTAAACATCACACAGATTAAGTATGCTTTTGGTGTTATTTGCTTTCTGCCACAAACTAATCATTGCCCATTCATACCTTAATTGCACCAAAAAATGTCTCTATCACTGGGCAGTGGAGGTTGTGACTGTTTTCTTAACACATATGAACCTATCCAATCACACAACTTGGGGCTTCATATCTACTATCCTCTTCTTCAAGTGGGCTGGTAAATACAATTTTTATAATTCTGATATTTACCCAGCTGAGAATAACCGTGTTTGTTAGTTATCTCACTAAAATTAGCCAAAATGTTATGGCTCTGAAATTGTTCCAATATTGTCTTCCCACGAATCCATATGCTTGAACATGGTAAGAGGGAGTATGATATTATTACTTACGAGAAGCAGCTCAAGTGTGGTGATTCTGGAGGATCGAATTGGTTAATTTGAACCTACAAAATTGAAATCTATGTTCAATCCATAGACCCTTATAGCCCTTTCTATCTAATTGATGATTAATGAGAATTGCTAGAGAGAGTGATTGGAAATATGTCAATTGTTGATAATTAATCCGCCGAAAAACCTGAGAGATATGATGATGGAAATATGACAATTTTATATCACCCTTCAATTGGAATCAGCAATGTCTCCTTAAACCCCACATCATACTCTTCTTAAATTTCATCATCCCTAACTCCCACGGAAACAAGAGCAATAAAAATCAAAGGGTAGTCAAGAAGAAAGAAGGTGAAGAAGAGTACTTGGAAGGATGTGGCCAAAATATAAATTAAGCTAGATTCTGCAGATTTTCTATTTATGGGGAAAAGATATACAAACAACACAACATACAACAATTATCCCATCCATGTCCCAGCTTCTATAAAGTAACCAGCCCCAAACAAGGACATATGACTCTTAAGCAGATACTGTTTGCACGACATAAATAAAGCCAGACCCGGTCAAAATTATCACTCACAAGCAGGTTTAGTGTCAAAGCTGCTCAGACATATTGCAAAGGCCTGGAAGGCAGAAAGAGGGTACCCGTAATCCATTGTGAAGATATCCTTTGCAATCTTCCCGAACTGCAGAATCACCTTCTCTTGCTCTGCGGATGGAATGTCTGATGGCTCTGCAGCTGCAACTAGTTGGAAATTCTTGACTGAAGCAACTGTGACTCTGCCTCTGAAGTTCAAGCACCAGCACTGCAGTTGTTCATGCCACCTGGGAGCCTTGTTCTTTAGAACTAGCGGAGATCCTGAAACTTGAACAAGATTGCAGGGTTCTTCAACATCCTTCCCTTTGGAAGCTAATGAGGGAGGGAAGACTTGACCATCGAAGACAACAGGGAATGAAGTTGGCGTTGGGGCAGTGCCACCCTCTTGAGTAGAAGAGATTGGTATGGAGTGCATGGTGCAGTTCATTCTCCTGGGCCCTCTTGTTCGAAGGACATTGAGCTCGTACATGACTGTGCCTACACCATAATTACAGACAGCTGCCCTTGCTGAAGGCTGTTTAGAAAGGGCCATTTTATTAATCGAGCTGTTTGATTGGAGATCTACACCACATGGAGGTTGACAATCATAAATAGTAAACTTTGTACCAATAAAATTGGACCTGCCATATGAAATTCCATGGTCAATTAAGACGGGCGAGGAGTTTAGTGTATAAGAGAAGCCATAAACAAAATTGATTCTTACTTCAGTTTACCAATATAAGCATTGCTGGCTCGATAAAAAACATCTGCAACCAAAGATATAACAAAGTCTGTGCATGTAGCCCTCCTAATCTTTCTGGCAGCTAACAACAGTTTATCTCTCTCATGCTCGGCTGTCAAAAAGGTCATGGGACATTGAAAATATATTTCAGCAGAAAATAATGAACAAATAGAACAAGGTGGAGTTATCCAAAGAAAAGCATGCACCAGAAAATCCCAGGAAAAAGGTTTAACGGTCAGACACATACTCTCACACGAAGGTAAAAAGTAAACGGAATGTTCCAATGACATCCATAGATCTCAACTGGAATAATGCAGTCGTTATCTTTTCAAGATGTTCTAGAGTTCATTCTATGGAACAAATAGAGATTATTCAGGTAGAAGAAAGGACATAAGAGCAATATCACTTACATGGAACTAAACCGTAGTACAGAAGATAAGTAGAAGTTGCTCTATCTCTCCTAATGAAGCACTGGATAGGACCATCCCGAGGTCCTGGCTGATGAAAAGAAAGAAAAAAAAAAGGAAAAGAAACAGAAGTCTAAATCATAGAGAATCTATCGGTAGGTTCAGAAATACTACTGAGCTTAGACGATGGAGGGACTTTTACCTGCTTCAGTGAAATAGGGAAGGTAAGCCTTCCACACTGCTCAGGGGTTTTGACAATGTCCTTGGTAACTTCTCTCCATGACTTACAAACAGAAGCACAAGATACTACAGCAGCACGAGAAGGCCATGATGTCTCACTCTCTTCAACCCTCTTTATTATGTCTAACAACAACTCTGGTGGTAGGTTTACCCACTGGCCCTGTTCGATGGGAAGCTCAGACAGCCGTGGAGCTTGGTCAGGTGCTATGTGCGACCGTGTTAGACTATGCCAACGTCTGCTTTCATATCCCCGTCTTGAAATACTCCCAATTCCATCTTTCATCTTTCCCAGTCCTATCCTTCCACACTTATTAGACAGGAGACCTGGATGAAGGAACATTAGAATGACAACCCCATCATGAGAGAACTTCAAGAGAAAAGATCTGAAGGTGACGCCATTGATATTCCAAGAAAATGCACCTAAAGCGTACCGCTGTAAGTGACAAACTACGAAACAGAGTTCTGAAAGCTTTTAAATCTATAAAATTAGCTCCATTGAACTTAAGAAGTTGTTTCGATATTAATGAGGCGATCAAGTAGCTAATAGCCAGGAAAATGTTGGAATGCAATCAAATTTCTAGAGCTACAAAGATATAGCATTCAAATTACATCCAAATGCATTAGGCCGAACTATGAAAAAGCCAACCCGCACTACGTCTTAGATCTAATCCTTCCATACCAAGCAAGAATATCGCTCTGTATGGAACCTCCAAAGGCGAAACTTTCCACAGAGGAGCTCAGATCAAGAGAGCACCCTATGATTGCCACCTCCGAAGTGAGAGAGGAGGAGAAGAAGAAGTGCAGATTTCACAGAGTGGAGAAATATAGCTCTTTGGTTCTCGCGGTGAGCAGTTTCTCCATACGACGGGACGTTGCTGATGCCGCCACCTCCGTCACTGGTGGCTTTCGCCGGATAAAGGTCGAGATTCCCCACTTTCTCGTTTCTCACTCTTTGAAAACGGATCTGATGCATGGTCCTCTCTTTCTCCTCTCTCTTCCAATATTTAATATTAATTTTTGGTAAAAGTGCACAAACAACAAAGGGAATAAGATATGATTTATCTTTTATTTTGTCTCCATTACACGGAGTGTTTTTTCCTTTTTGAAGTATGATAAAAATTTCGTCAATAATTTATAATTCGATTTGGTTTTAATTTATTTCACTTTCCATCTAGTATTTATTTTTTGTTTAATTAATATTTACTTTTAAAAAATTGTGATATTAAATCACATAACCATGTGCCAATAATTGACCAATTTACACATAATAATAAGCTAAATATGCTCGACAATAAAACTCCAACAAGAGAATGTTTTTGGGTTACATGTTCTAACCTAAGCAAATTTCTACCCATCATCATATATCCAAAGTAAAAGTGAGTCCAATTCTGAACTTCACAATCGATTACATTCGACCAACTAATCCTAATATATTTTCAACACAATTACATAAAATTTAAATTAAATCTAACTAAATTCTAAGTTAGTTGAAATAACCCAAGGTTATCCAACTCCCTACTTAAATTAAACTATTTTTAGTAGGTTCACCTATTGCGTCAAGTCTCCGTTTATATTGGGTCGCAAACTACACTTCTAGAGTCGAGGCCGTGTTAGGATTGTGTGCTAGCCGTGGCAGAGGTTTTGGCAAGGGAAGGTGGATGAAAATGTTTAGTACATATATTAGAATTGATATAATATCCAATTTTTGTAATATGAATAATTTGATAAATTTAGATTATAAATTTTTTTTAAAAAATAGAGAATCGATTTGAATTGTAATTACAAGAGATAATCAAGCTATATTGATTATAATTCAAAGTAAAACAAGCTATATGGATAGATTTCCATGGAGGTCTATATCACAATTATATAAATTGGGGTTGCTCCCTCGCCGGAATTTACTTATAATCCTCTCCCAACTATCAACTGTTCCTAACTCTTGCAACCTTGCTACTAAAAAATATAACTTTACCGTTTGACCACCTATGACGACGTTTTTGTTATCCTTGGAAAGTTGAGTACCTTAGCTTCCCATCACCACCTTCTCGACCCTCAACTCTACCTCTATCATGACCGGTAAGATCGCACAGTAACCAATCTCCAAGACCCGAAATAGAGCACCTATTTTCAAAGCCAATTTTGATGACCCTAACGACCCTCTCGAGTTGAGAAAATTTAGTGAGTTCTTTGTATCACCAGCTTTCCATAGCCACCGGCCTTGTCCGGTTTGAGCAATAATTGGATTTGAATTAAATCATCAAATGATTAAATTATGGGCAAAGTAATTAAGCTAACTAAAGTGCTAATTGTAGGAGCTACAGATCACCATTTGAGCTAATTCAGGTGGCCACAGTCTCCTTAGAGAGTCAATTATCCAACCTCACTAGTTCGATGGCCGATGTGCCCCATCCGGTGAGTTTCTGGGTTTGACCCGACTTACATCGTATTGTTTCTATATTTATAATCAAGCCTAATCGGAGTAACTCCAGCAGATTCCCACCAAACCAAGTTTACAACGGGCTAGAACGAGATGAGGGGGAGCTCCCCACATAATTTTATAATTTTTAGAGACACTTGAGTCATGGGTCAAAGGAATGGGGCTAAAATGAAAAGATTTAAAATTTAGGGGACCCAAATAGTTTTAAGTTTTTTATGGGGTCTTCCTAATAGTCAAAATAATGTTTTGGGACTGGTTGTGAAGTTTGGGGACTGATTTTCACTATTGGAAAATGTGTAGGTACCTTTTTGTAATAAGAACAAAGTTGTGGACTAAAGTACAAATATGAATATTTTCTTGGCCAAAGGAGGACTTTTGGGAAGGGTAAGGACCTAAACTTAAATTTAAAAAGTTTAGGGGCCAAATAAAAAATTTTGCGATCAAATAAATCTTGAATCCTAAGTTCTCCCAATGAGGGAAAAATTACAATTTTTCCAAAATTTAAAGGCTTGTCGAGAATTCATGGGAAGTTGAGTGTGGTCTTAGGTTGAATGTGAGGTGTGGATGGGTTTTCCTTCATATAGCCCTCAGTATTTTGGATATAAATTTTTCAGTATGTGCTTCTTGTTTAAGCTCCATTTATTTGGTTTTGTTATATTTAACATTTTTATATTATGTAATATCTAGCCCACTCATTTTTGGGCTTCCATGGTATACTTCTTATTTTATATCTCATTTGATTTTATTTTAACGCTCTAATTCATTGATATTATAAATTATTCAATAAAAGTTATATTCTTGTATAAAAATCAATTATTAGTTTATAAATAATTTAACTCACAATTAAATTATAAAATTTTTAATTCATATTCAATTTTTGATTGAATTATTTTAAATTAAAAAAATAAAAATATCTTCTCTAGCATTATTATTTATCTTCTACTTTTATTTCTAATCGAAAATTTTAGATTCTAAAAATATGGTGTTACCGTGGGAGTCATGTGAATACTCTACCACAATCGACAACCATAGATATCGTCTCGCGGTGGGGTGTCTCGGCACTCAGGGTCACTATTGTATTACCGCTGCTTGTCGACATATACTCCTTAAACATGCAAAATTGTCTCGTCACAATGGTGCACTGGGACGATATATGTACATCACTCGGGTGTCCCTAGAAAATATGAAAGATTACAGAATTTCTCCTCGATCTCTTTTCCATTTTTTCATGCAACAATCAATCATGCTTATAACATGCATATGCTTGGGAGTTCGGTCCTTCAGGGATTTACCTCCTATGTATTTCAATGAAACTCAAGAGTTTGGCCTATCACTAGTTCACCTCCCCAAATCACGTGGTGAGCATTCGACCCTAGACTCAGTCTCACGGCCTACCTCGTGCCTTGGTCGCCCCACTTAGCATGCAAGCATGGCAAAACAATAAAGTTTGGAGCTCGACTTGTCACACAGTCGTCTCCTCATAACACGTCATTCGGGCATCATACCCCATACTCGGTCCCACAACCTACCCCATGCTAGGTCCCTACGTTTAGAATGCACATGTCACACATATGTCAGAGTTCGGCTTATCATCTGTCGTCTCCTCAAAAGTCAAGTATCATTCCCCACATCCAGGTACCACGGCTACCCTGTGCCCGATCATACAATTCAGCATACAATATAGAAATCATGATTATTTGGGAGCTCAACCTATCACTCGACCATCTTCCCAATTTCACAACAAGGGCCTAAAGCCCAAAACAATCCCAATTCCTTGGAATCGCACTCATGCCATTACTCCGATCTCATGATATGTCTATTCCTCAAAAATCATGTTTGATTTAGTGGACATGATCTTAGTCATTTTGTACTTCTTATATGAGTTCTAAGTCTAGGTTTTTACTCATGGTGCAAAATTATCAGCATAACTAAACTCAGCTCCGATCGGTCTAATCGGACTCGCCATCAACACCCACTCACCTCTTTTCCCAGCACTTGTTCTTACCATGAGGTTCCTAGAATCCTTTCTTGGTTCCGCTAGTGTGCTTCTTGCGTTCTCTGCAAGGTTAACAATCATAAGGTTAGTTTTACTCTTGACCCATGCAAAACAACCTATCGTACAATTTCTACGAGTTTATGGTTTAGCGCTTTTTTGGGCTCTGGTTACTTGACTCGTTAATCGGTAACCCGTCCATCAATCTAACATTCTCTACTATTGATTTATCTCGGTCTTAGGCCTATGCACTTCTCACTTAACATTACATGAAGTGCCCATAATTTCTTTACTAACCACCTAGTGGTTCTATTTTCACCAAATTACCATTTGACCCTTAACTTTGGTAAAATTACCATTTTGTCCCTTATACTTTATAACTTGTTTTCTTTTGAACTTAGACTTTCCCAAGTCTTTCATTTGGTTTGCTCAAGCCTCTTGAGTCCCATTTAGGTTCTAGATAGGCATTGGTACATTTTCAAGCTCTATTTCTCATAATTACTGAAAGGCCCCTAAGTTTTGGCAAATTACTATTTGTCCCTATTCTTGAGAACTTAGGTTTTAGGATCCATTTGACTCTCAAATTTATCATTTTGGTCCATAAACATTCTTAAATTATGTTTAGGTCCTTAAAAAACTCAAAAGTTTTCTTTTGTCCATGCAAATACTCATATTTTTACTTTATTCCTTAACTTTACATTTATTGCAAATAGGTCCCTAAACCTTCCATGGTAGGAAAACTTGGTCCCCTACCCTCACCAGACTTTTCAATCAGCCACAACACTTTATTTTACCCCTTAAAAAGACCCCATAGAAAGCTCAATAGCATTTGGATCCCCTGACTTTCAAAATTTTGTTTTATGTCCCCTACCGTTAACCCATAACTAAAGTACTTCCAAAAATTCTCAAACTAAGTGGAGAGGTCCCTCTAGCCTCACTCTAGATCGTCGTAAACTTAGTTTGGTTGTGGTTAGCCGATGCCACTCTGATCATGCTTGATCAGGAACATCCATGCAAATGAGTAAAAGTCAGGTCGGAGTCAAGAACTCATTGGAGGTGGCACGTCGATCATCGAGGCCGGTGCAGTTTGAAAGCTGACTCATCTAGAAGTTTGTAAAAACTTGAATCACCTCCATTGGTGGTATGTAACTTCTTCAATTAGCATTTTAGTCAACTTGGCCACTTAGTCCGTGATATGAGAATTAGATAATTTAATTCTCCCTCAAATCTTGCTCAAATCGGGCAAGGCTAAAGGCTATGGAAAGCTAGTGGTACAAGGGACTCACCGAATGTTTCTCAGCTCATAAGGCCCTTTGTGGCCATCGAAATTCACCCTCAAAATAGTTGCTCTATTTCTAGCCATCAAAGATTGTGTACTGTGCGATCTCACCGAAAATTGTAGAAGCGGAGTTGAGGATCAAGAGAGGTGGCATTGGAAAGGTGAGGTGCTCAGATTTCCAGAGTGCCAAGCCCGATCATTGAATGTGGTCTAACAGTAGATCAAAGCTCTCTGGTAGTCAGGACACCATAATTGGGAGTAACTTAACTTTTAGAGCGCTTTCAGAGTAATTTCAAATGAGGAACACCCAAGATTTATATGTATATGTTATAGACTTACGTGGCTATCGATCCATAGCATTGTTTCTTCATTTCATAGCATGTGGCTTTGGGAATTAATTAATTTCTCCAAGATGTGGATTCATGTTATTTGGGTGAATTATCGGGTAAAAATAGTGAAATTTCGGTGAACTATCATGCGAGTAAGACGACATGCGTGTGCTTGGTCATGTGCTCATGCACCCGGTATCACACGTTGTTCGGTTTGCATTGTAGAGAACCAATTTCCGGTGATTTTCTCTGTCAGTTCAGCGATTTTCGGTCCAATTCACCCCTTTCACAATCGATTCTTGAAAAATAAAAATACCTAAAATTCTACATTCAATTTCTTATTGAATAGACACAAGAACCACTCCATTTAGATTTATTTTGCACCCTCTAAAATTCAGGGGTTTTGTGACTACACCTAGCCCGATCTCGGTCCAAATCGATTATTTCTCGGTTTTCTCCCAATTCTTTACCACGTGTTCCAAGACACTTCTAAGGGTTTCTTAAGACCATTTTCCCCCTTTTGGCCTCTCCATTGACCCCTTTACTCGTCCCACTTTGATTTCACCTCCCGATTCACTTTTTGCCTCCCGATTTAATCCCACTCCCCGGTTCAACTTAGTTCGATTATCGAGTTGGAATTTCCCATTCTTACACTAGGTGCTGAGACACCCAACTGCGAGATGACACTTGAATAGTGTCGATTGTGGTGGAGTTATCACACAACTCTCATTCTCTAGTTCCTGGTTTGGTATCGTCCAAACAGTGATACATTCCATGGGTGATATAAATGTGGGGCTTGAATTGCCTATTTGTGTACCAGCTTAAGTTGCCTATTGTTGTGTGAGGGAGTGGCGGCAAGACTGCCATGACCTCAGGTAATGTTTTGTAAGAAGATTTGGGCTCAAATGAAAAACTTGAAACAAAATTTTGAATTTACTTACAAGTGTTTAGTAAGAAGATTTGGTATATTTATTTCTCATTATTGTTAACTCACCCACCATAATGGTTATTGATAACAATAGATAAAGGGTACGGGTCTTCATTCGATAAAATCGAGTTGATATATGGCAGTTTTCCTTCTATTCATCTATATTTTATATTCGTATCTATTTTATATTAGACAATATCAAAATCCGTTAAATTAATTATAGTTTACGAAAATTAATAGTTAAAACACCACCTAATATATTAGTTGTATATATTAAATTAAAATTTTCACACTACTTAATTTATTAGTTATACATATTTTTTGTAATTTTTTTATTATTTATAACCAAATTATTTATAAATAAAATTAACTACTACACCAAATAATACACTATAATTTATAATTTTATACATTTTTATCCTAACTTTACTTTATTTTCTTCAACAAAAACCGTGTCAATTAGCCTACCTGGAATGTATCGATATAAAAGAAAACGGGCGAGAGGAGTCTGAAGGGAGGAAATGATGGGTGCCGGATGAGAATCTTCTCCGGGCTGCGTTTCTCCTCCCAGAAAATCTGACACGAGTCGGACCACCGAACTCGGGTCGGTTTGCCAGCCAACGATAACCGCATGCGTGAAGCTTTGGGGAGGAGTATTATGACGATTTTGCCTTTCGCGTATGAAATTAATAAAATATAAAACGGCGCCGTCTTAGCCATGTCATTTCGGCGTGAGCAAGGAAGGCGAGGGGGGTGAGGAAAGGAGAGAAGGGGCGGCGGTTGTTGCCACAAAACTTGAGAAGTTTTGGGGAGGGGAAATAAATCTCTACTCTTTCTTCCAAAGTTCAGGGAAGAGATTAAGGCCGAAAGCCCCTGCAGTTTTCCGATTCCAATTCGTCTTCTATGTTGCCATTTTCTTGTATCGCTAGGGTTTCGCTGTGATCCAGTCCCCTGCTTTGCGGACTGGTGAGTGCTGCATCCTCCCCATACGCTGTCACTTATTTATACTTCCTTGATGTGATTTTCTTCGATACGTTGACTTCTGATTCGCGTTCGAGCAACTCATTTCGGAGTGGTTTTGTGGGCGTATGATCTGTGAATTTAGTCCCGACACGTTGGATTAGCATTTCTGAGTCGAGGGGAGAGGGAGCAGCTTGAAAGTTTATGATTAATTGATGAATTTATTTTTTTACAACTAGTGTTCATATTCCTGGATCATGAGTCTTTGGGTTCTGCCATGTGGGCTGTTTAACTTTTGTGAGGTGAGACGAGCGGTGAAATTATGTTTTTCTCATGATTTTTCTTATTGATAGTGATTGTTCTTTCTGCCTCTTGATTCTGTTGGAGCTACTTAGATTTTTCAAGAGCAATCCAGGTGGCTTAATGAAGTGTTTTAAATTGTGTTTTGTTTTTAAATTCATTTGATTTCTGTGCCTATGATTAGCCTTGTATTTATGGTGGAATGCTATTGCATGGAAAATAGTTGTATAAATATGTTAAGTGTCTTTTTCTTACATTTCCTAAGAGCTTATTTAATTTCCTGATGGACAGAGCAGAGCCATGCCACACTTCTCCGCTATAACTTTGGATAGATTGATAGATCCTGGAGCGTCTGAATCAGTAGACAAATCTATTCAAGGGTCAATGACTATTCCCAGACATTCTTGGAACCCCAAGTCGGGATTCAGCCCAAAGTTAGAGCGAACGAATAGCTCTTCAAGGACACAGAGGAGGGTTCAGCGACCACTGATGAAACCTTCACTGTACACCACTCCAGAAAGAACCCCTGTTCCAGACTCACCTTCCTCGTTTCCTCCTTCTCCTTACATCATCAATCACAAACGTCGTGGTGCATGTCTTGTGAAGAACACCACAGATGATGCAGAAGAAAGTGTAGATGCCAGAGTAACAAGTACCTCTACTGTTGCCCCTGCAGAGGATGATCCTATTCTAACCTCCATATCTAGCCAGGTGCAAGACTATCATACTAATGGGGGACGGGAAGGTGAAAGTGAAAGTATCTGTAATGGAAAAGCTGTGATGATCAGCTTGGAACCACATGAGGATCTGAATGGAGGTCTGCTGGCAGAAAGTGACTTGCCCATGCCTATTCTGCTAACTCCTAGAGCAGAGGGTGAGGATGATGATTTTTATGACCCTCTAGATTCAATGAGTTACACAAGTAACACTGACATAGGGGAACATGGCACCCCAGGCCGATCTTCGAAGATAGCTTCAGCTGGTGGGGAGTTCTATGATGCATGTGAAGGTAGAAAGATCTTCCATATTCTGTTTTTAATTTCATTCTTTTTGCAGCTGTTTAATGGAAAGTATTTGTATGTATGTAAAATATTAATTTCATTCTTTTTGCATTTGTTTAATGTAAAATATTTGTCTGTATGGCATTGTTATATGTTGCCTATCACAGTTGACTATTTGCATCTTGTAGTATAGTCTCTGTTATGGATTTATTCTCCTTTTCTATATAGGGCATAGATTCCTTCTCTTTTTTTTTGCATATTTTAAATTTGTTAGTCTCTATGCTGTTGGTGATCTTGAGATATTATACTGGATAAATGTGATTCGTTCAGTTGTTGCAATTTTTCTCTTATCTAATTATTGTTGTTATTATCATTTTTTTGTGTATTCTTTATTATACAGAGTTGTCTGTAGATAGTGGATCACGGTATTCTCTACGAGCTCTAGAAGAAGAATTGCATGAGATGAGATTGAGTTTGTTGATGGAGATGGAAAAGCGAAAGCAAGCAGAGGAAGCACTGCAGAATATGCAACATTGTTGGCAGAGGATGAGAGAGGAGTTATCCTTTGTTGGTCTAACCCTCCTGGCTCATCCTCATGCAAAAGCCGAACAGCTTGACACTGATTCTGCTGAAAACCTGTCCCAGCAAGTGTGTGTTACCCGTTTTGTTTCAGAAGCAATTGGGAGAGGCATTGCGAAAGCTGAAGCAGAAACTGTGATGGAAGCTCAGCTCGAGGCAAAGAACTTTGAGATCACACGTCTGAGTGATCGCTTGCGTTACTATGAAGCCATGAATCAAGAGATGTCCCAGAGGAACCAGGAAGCTATTGGTGAGAACTCAGTTTGCATATTCTTATCATTTACTGATAATGCTTCTGCACTTCAATATTAGGATATTTTGTTGCAAGAAAGATAATAAAATATGTTTGTGATGAAAAATATATGAAGTGATTGGCTTGCTTTAATTTATGCATGTTAATTTGCTCATCACAGTTACATTTTAATTAGGTAGTCTGGAAGTTGTCTAACCCTAAAAGGTTTGCACTAGTAATTTCTAAATGGAATTTGATCTCCTGATACTCCGATTAAATGGGAGAAATGGGATTACCAGCTGGTTTAAGCAAGTGCTGGGATTCTTTCTGTAAGTGCTTGCACAGGAAAATCATGAATTTTGGTCAGCAAAAGTCTACCACTAAATGTCATTTTTTATGTTTAAGATGACTGAAACTAGAAAAGCATCACACCCTTAGCCTACGTATGTGAATGAGATTGGAATTAGCAACTAGGAGTGGATATCTATTTGTCTAAATGTATTTCTAAGCACATATGGAGACAATATTGGGGGAGAATCGAGCATTGACTTCTCTATTCATCTCCATGCAGAGATAGCTAGACAGCTCAGAGAAGCACGGAAGAGGAAGCAGAGACGGGTCTGGAGATCTATAGCTGTGACTGTTGCAATTGGAGCTGCTGCTCTAACACTGTCTTACCTCCAAGCAGGGAAGGGTTCATCTTCCCATGCTAATGTCCAGGCACCTGAACATAGCAATGGACACCAGTGACAAATTTCGGACAGAAAATATTCTATCATTATTAAGTTATATGCTACATGAAAGTAAATAAGATGTAGACATTGTGAATGGGTAGTTTGGCAGATTTTATACCATACCCCTACGGCCCTGACTTAGTATGTATGACCAAAATAATCTACTAGGGCTGTCTTACTGCACTTTCATGAAGTTGTTTGGCACACTTTTGTATATTGTTGTTGAAAGTTAAATATCAACGCGATTTGCGTGTTCCTGTAAAGTTGCAATTGTTTTCTGAATTGTTCTTTTTGTTTTCCTTATATGATTCGAGATTTGTCTCAGAGATATGGAAGCTAAGCAAGTTTTGGGGGATTGGGCTTGTCGGCTGGAGTTAAATTGGGATTGTGGCCATTGTTTCTGTTAGATGCGTAGGGGGGAAGACGCAAAATCAAATTGACTGCATTTCATGGACTGTTTTGTTTCTGGGCACATGATGAGATATGGTTTCCCTGTCTCATATCATTGTGTGAATGATGTGACCTTGATTATTTTCCCGGCTCTTCTGGTGCAATTTTATTTTATAATCTTGAGCGATTTCTGTCCATCTCTGTTTCTATATTTCATGGTAGGGGGGACTTGGTGCTAAAGGTGAAAACTTTCTTCTGAGTGTTAGGTAAGAAAATTTCCTCGGAAGCATGCCGACATGCTGTTGTCGTCCCAAGTCAATAGGCAATAACGTGGTATGTTGGGGACGATCCCATTTGGTCGAAAGGTCGTTGCGAAGAATACGTTGTTTTAGTGGGGCTGTCCTTGACAAACCAGATGGTTTTATGTCCACGATGGGCCATATTCTTTTAACAACTTGCATAATTTCCAGCCTCTAAATGTACCTAACAGTTAAAAAGAACACCATGGTCTAAAAATGGGTACAATCATATTACTCTCCCACTTAATTAAGAAATTATAATTTCAATTTTCATTCCATGTATATATAATGTTCTGTATGACACTGGTAACATTAAAAGGAATAAATTTTGTACATACCAGCGGGTAGCCTAACACCACCACCCTATCAAACGCGTCATTTCTTCTGTACTATTTGTATAAAACTAAAAACTGTGTTGTACCATTTTGGGGTATGGATGAAGTGAGTTAGGAGGTATAGCCACGTACCAATATCCTCAAAAGGATCCAATTTCACGGTTAAATAAACTATGAAAATGCAAAATTAAACAAAACTAATTTTTTTATGAGTATAAAATTTTGTAACTAGAATGATTCACAAAATATTTAAATTAAAATGAAAAAAATAAATAAAAATTGAGTAAAATTATATAATAATAAGAAGCATATATTTTATCTATATAATATTGAGAAATTACAATTAAGCATGAGTAGAGTTGAATTAAATAAATTAATATTGAAACAAAAAATTTAAACTGAAAAATTAAATTAAATCAAAATTAGTAAACATATTAATAGAGCGATTAAGAATGATGAAAATGGTTAATGATGGACCCAATATGATGTATTGGGATAAGAAGTCAAGTAGTGAGAGAAACTCGGGAACAAACTGACATTAATCATGCTTGGTTTGACGATAGTTATAAAATTCATAAAATTTTGAGCATAATAAATAAATTTATTTTTGGGTTTATTCAATAGAAAATTGAATATATAATTTTTATATATTTTTATTTTCTTAAGATTCGGTCAAAAAAATGAGTGACGCAAACAAAAAGTTGTCGAACTCACCGAGAAATTCGTCAGAAACCAGTTTGCTAAATTGCAAACTGGTTGGTGTGTCACATCGGGCGCACGCACGCACATGTCATCTTACAAACCCGAGTCCCGACCCGAATTCCGCGAAATAACCCGATAAATACCGATAGATAACTCGAATTCCACCGATTAGGTAAATTAATTGATTTACAGAGCCATAGGTTATGGAATGAGAAGAGAATGTTATGGAGTAAATCTAGAACACATCCATATAAAACTTGGATACCCCTTATTGAAATTAGCTAATAATTCTCTCTAAAAGTCAGATACCTCCTGACAACGGGAGACCATAACTTCTCCATTCAACCACCTTCGATGACAATCACGATGACTCTAGACAGCTGAGTGCGTCAACTTTTCATTTCTAACTTTCTCAACCTTCAACTCTCCTTCTATACTTTTCGGCAAAATCACATAATACTTGATCGATCTTTGATGAACGAAAACAAAGCAGTCGTTACTATAGAGGTTAATTCTGACGACCTCGATGACATTCAGGGACTGAGAAAAATTCAATAAGTCCCTCACAAAACCAACTTTCCATAGCCACAAGCCCTGCTTGATTTGAGTAAATTTTCAAGGTGAATTAAATCATTTAAGCTTCATTTTTTAGGAGAAAGAGTCGAGCTGACCAAAATGGACATTGTAGGAGCTACATACCACTAATCACCGCGGTTCAAGTGGTCACATACTCCTTGGGGAATCAACTTTCGAACTGCACTAGCCTCAATGACTGAGGTGTCGTCTCTAGTGAGTTTCCGACCTAGACCCGACTGTAGCTCGTATTTTTTCAGTTCACAATAAAGTTTGATTGGCACTATTTCAGTAGACTCTAACTGAATGGAGTTTACAATGGCCTAGAGGGAGGTTAGGGGGACCTCCCACCTTAGTTTGAGAATTTTTGGAGGAGGTTTAGCAGTTGGTTAAAGGTGAGGAACCAAAATACAAATAAATGAAAGTTAGATAACCTAATTGTAAATAAGATTTCTATAGAGTTTTCTTGGGAATAAATGAAGTTCTAGGGTTGATAGAAAAATTTGGTGAAGTTCAGGTATTAGGTTGTACATTTTAGAAGGTCAAGTGACTTATTTGCAATAAATGAAAAATTAAGCACTAAAGTATAAAAAAAATATTTGTGCGACCAAAAGGTAATTTTTGGGCAGTCAAATAATCTAAACTTAATTAAAATAAGTTTATGGACCTAAATGATGCAAAAGGAATAAATTTTATATGCACAAGCGGGTAGTTCAACACCATAGTATCAAGAGCACCGTTACTTTTGTTCTATTTCTATAAAACTAAAGACGTGTGTGCAGTACTATTTTGTGATGTCCATGGAGTGAGTTAGGAGATAGAGCCACGGAAATACTCAAAAGGACTCTCTTTATGATGAAAACATTTCACCATTAAATGAACTATGAAAATGCAAAATTAAACACATAATCAATTTTTATAAGAGGATAAATTTTTTTAATGAGAATGATTCACAAAATGTTAAAATTGAAATTGAAAAAAATAAACGAAAATTGAGTAGAATTAGATGATAATCAAAAGTACATATCTTACCTATATAATCTCAAGAAATCTCAATTCAACAAGTGGAACAAGTTGAATAAGGAAATGGGATTAATATGGGAACAAAAAACTTAAACTAAAAAATTATATTAAACTGAAATTAGTAAACGAATAGATAGAGAGGCTAAGAATGGTGAAAAGGGGTAATGAGAGACCCTAAAGAGTGTATTGGGATATGAACTCAAGGATTGAGAGAAATCCGGAAACGAACCGACATGAATCAGGTTTGGGTTGATGGGATTCACAAAATCCCCCAAAATTTGGAGTGTGATAAACAAATCAGAATGAAGCGGTTTTTGGGTCTATTCAATAGAAAATTAAATATAGAATTTTTATATATTTCTATTTTCCCAAGAATCGGTAGGAAAAAAGGGTGAACGAGGCCAAAAGTCGTCGAACAGACTGGGAAATTCTCTTGAAACCAGTTTACTAAATTTCAAACTGGTCAACGTGTCACATCAGGCATACGCACGTGCATGTCATCTTCCTTGCCCGAGTTATGACACGAATTCCACAAATAACCCGATAAACACTGATAGACAACCAAAACTCCATTTATTGGGGAATTTAATTCATTTAAAGAGCCACATGCTATGGAATGAGGAGATAATGCTATGGATAGATAGAGACGCAAGTCTAAAACACATCCATATAGAACTTGAATGTCCCCTTGTCAAAATTAGCTCATAATTCTCTTTGAAAGCCAGATACCTTCCAACTTCGGTAACTTGACTACCATAGACTATAACTCCTCAATCCGACCACCTCCGATGATGATTTTGGTGTCCCTAGAAAGCTGAGTACATCAACTTTTCATTTTCAACTCTCTCGACTCTTAACTCCCCCTCTATAGTTTTCAGCAAAATCGTATAATACTTGATTTCTAACGATCGAAAATAGAGTAGTTGTTACAAAGGCCAATTTCGATGGCCTTGATGGCCCTCGAGGATTAAAAAATTCAGCAAGTCTCTCGCACTTCCATAGCCACAAGCCCGACTCGATTTGAGTAATTTTTGAAGGTCAATTAAATCATTCAAAATTCGGTTTTTGGGCGAAATAGTTGAGCTGACCAAAATGGACATTGCAGGAACTACATACCATAATCACCATGGTTCAAGTGGCCACATACTCCTTGGGGAACCAGCTTTCAAACTGCACTAGTCTCAATGAATGAGGTGCCATCTCCGGTAAGTTCCCGGCCTTGACCCGACTATAGCTCGTATTTTTTTTGTTCACAACCAAGCCCGATCGACACTATTTCGACCGACCCAGGCTGAATGGAGTTTACCATGTCCTAGAGGGAGGTCAAGGGACCTCCCACCTTAGTTTAAGAATTTTTAGAGGAGGTTTAGATGTGAGCTAAAGGTCAGTGAGAAAAATGCAAATAAATGAAAGTTAGATAACCCAATTATAAATGAGCTTTCTATGGAGTCTTCTTAAGAGACTAAATGAAGTTCTAGGGTAGATTGGAAAGTTTGGTGAAGTTTAGGGACTAGGTTATACACTTTGGAAGGTTGAGGAACCTATTTGTAATAAAGGTAAAGTTAAGGACTAAAGTGCAAAAAAGAGTATTTGTGTTACAAAAAGGTAATTGCTGGGCAGTCCAAGGACATAAAATTAATTTAAAAAAGTTTATGAACCCAAATGAGAAAAATGAGGGATAAAGGAATCTTGAAACTTAAGTTATAAAGAAAATGGGCAAAATTGTAATGTTTCCTAAACTTAGTGACAATTCGACAATTAGTAAGAAATAGAGTCAAGAATGGGATCCACGAAAACTTATGGACCAAATAGAAAGGCTTGGGAAAGTCTAAGGTCCAATAAGAGAAGTTTTAATGTATAAGGACAGAATGGTACTTTTGCCCAAGTTAATGACCAAATGGTAATTTGAAAAAGTGTGACCACTAGGTGGTAAATAAAGGATAGGCTAGGCACTTCATCAAGTGCTAAGTGAAATGAAAATGGCCTTAAGTTTGAGGTACTAGCCTTAGAAAAGTTTAGGGTTTGGGTCGGTTTATCAACTAGTGAGTCGGGTAGCCCGATGCATTGGGGGCTAGACCATGAATTCATAAAAGAATTATGGTGTGTTAAAGTTAATAAGGGTTAAGAGTGAAACTAAATATTTTATTGCTAAACATTGTAGAGAATGCAAAAGATAACTCAAGTGGGATTGAGTGCGGGATCTTTGGAACCTCGTGGAACGAACATGTTCCATGACTTGAGGTGAGTGTGTATATTGACGATGTGTCCAATTGGACCGACTGGAGCACAATACCATGACGCTTGAATGGTTGTGTGAAAAGGAAGATGACCTTAAAACTCGTATAAAAAGTGCAAAATGAATAATTACATGCCTACTAAAGCAAATACTAATTTAAAAGCTCAAATAAGGAATAATCATAAGACCGTGACATGCTGTATAGCTACGGTCTATTGGGACAGGATGTGTAGGGCCATGGACCCACTTTATTGAATTAAGAAGATGGTCGAATGATAATTTGGTCACCTAAGAAATGTTCATACTGCGTTGTGTGTTAAATAAATGGGAAAAATGTTGACCATGTCGCAAGACCCGAGTATAGGGTGGTGTGCCCAACCAATTAATGTGGGGAGATGGTTGAATTTTAAGCTGTGCTCCTGAGATTTATATGATGTGTGGGGAGTCGGTCAAATGATAGGCTAGGCTCCTAAGGTCTATATATACTATGTGGGGAGATGGTAGAATGATGGGTCGGACTCCCGAGGTGTATGTGATTTGGGGTGAGACAACCGAATGATAGGTTGGGCTCCCGTGGTCTATATAAAATTTTTGGGGGTAAGATGAACAAGTGATAGACCAAGCTTCCAAGGTTTAAAATACTGTGTGGGGTGACCCGACTGAATGACATGTCGGGCTCCCAAAAGTATATGATATGTGCATGCTTGATTTGAGATGTTCATCTGTGTGTGATTGAGGAGTTAGGCTAGTGTCGTACCAAACTCTCGATAATGAGATGCTATATGCACCAGTATAGAATTTAGTCCATGAGAGTTGTAATTATGACTGTGTCATGTGATTTCATTGTGATACTAGGAGAGAGGGTGACGAAAGGACACTTGATGAGGTTTTACCGCCATCCATGGGAAATTGGAAAGGAGTTCGGGGAGATATCTTAAGTGCTTTCAGATTTCCCGGGACACTAGATTGATATACGAGTACCATCCCACTATTCTGCTATGATAAGAAATGGCAGCATTGAGTCATATATGTAAGGGACATGTGCCGGTGAATGGGTGCAGTGCAACCATGACCCCGGGTGCTGAGGCACCCGACTATTAGTCGACACTCGAGAAATGTTAATTGTGGTAGAGTTGTACATGGCTCCCACACTCTAGTTTTTCTCCGATTCAGTATCGTTACTTTGCACTACACTCTGGGGTGTGCTGTGTATATAGGGCCGTATGTAAGCTCATGTGTGTGGGTTTGCGTAGCCAAAGTGTGAGGACCTAAGTAGCCCAATTATGTAGGCATGAGATAGCCTATGTGTGTGGGCCTATGTAGCCCGGGGTAAGGCACGAGTCATGAGTAGCCTGGAAGTACGAGTTGAGTGTAGACCATATGTGTGTGCGAAACTTGAGTTTCCCAATGTTTGAATTATTTTGTGATATATATGACTTTTTCATATGGGGATAACAAGGGAGACTGAGAGTAACCTGACCATAGGGTTGACTACTAGTTAGGGTGGCTAGAAATAGGCGTCTCGAGGGGAAAGATAAACCAAGAAACTCGAGATCATAAGTCAAACTGAAGAAATAGAGAATGGTGTTATGTGGTTTAAGAGAAATTTTCGAGTCGTAAGTTATGTAATGGCTCGATGCTAGTGCCTCATTCACTGAGCCGTGGGCTCATTCCCCACTCCTAAACAAATTGCAGGTTTAAGCCGATGATGCAAGAGGTAGTAGTGGGAGAACCTTCTCAAGCAAACATTATCTAATGTACCCAATTAACCTGCTCATGAAGGTGCTTTAAGTTTCTTATCATGTTGCCATTTTCTTGAATATTTTGATAAACCATTTTGGTGGGTTTAATAATTGACTTTAAAGAAAAGTTTCAAATTTTTGCTGCATTTTTTAGGTGTGTCTTATTGGAAGCCCTAGTCCCTTCGATTTCATTGTGGTGAAGGTACCCACCATAGTTATATTGACAAGGACGAGCGAGGGGTTCACGGGTCTTTGGCAGACAAAATAAGGTCGGGGCGTGACAATCCCTCCAGGTGGTATCAAAGCCCGCGTTTTCAAAAATGAAAATTTGGAAATGAAAATGCTTTTGGATGGATGGAAAAAAATGAGAATAGAAATGATAAGGCCTTCGTTTATAATATTAAAGTGGACAAGTTCATGTACTAATAATACGAACCATGCTATGTTGCCATGTCCATCATAAAAACCACTAGTCGGGTCCTGTGAGGAGCAAGACGTGATCGAGAGCTCTAGTGGGCAGCAAACCTTGTGATCGAGGCTATACTCATGGACTCTAGTGAGTTAGAAAATACGATGGCAACTGATACTAACAGTCGAGTGTCGGGCCTTGTAGGGATTGGCTACTACGAGGATGAGAGCAGTGCATCACTTGTGCAACAATCTACAGCCCAGAACCTGAGGAGAGAGCAATTGAGCTTATGGGAGAATGTAGGATGGTTCCAGGGAGGGGGCGACATGGTAAGAGCCATGAACTGACTCAAAAACTATAGGAAGGGCATGGATGCCCTAGGGATGCACTGCCTCGATTGCGAGATGGTGGCCACGAGCCTCCTTGAAAGTGAAGCCTAGATTGGTGGGCGATGATACGATGTAATTTTCCAGGTTAGGTTCCCCTGATTGTAATGTGTTTGAGGGAAAGTTTATCGAGAGATAACTCCCCGCGGCCTAGGTTGAGGAGCACGCATACCGTCTAGCACTGTTGGAGTAGGGGAACGAGACAGTTGCAGCATATGCTAGGGAGTTCATGCAACTCCAATGCTTTGCATTATAATGGGTGCTCCCGAACATAACATGCAAATAGTCCACCCAAGGGCTTAACCGAGTTGTGCGATGTATCTTGAGTGGGCTAGGACCTCACACGAACATTGAGACCACCATCAACATGGCATATGAGTGTGAGCGGCTGATGAGGAATGCCCCGGAGAACATGGAAGACGTAGAGGATGAAGAAGAGAAGGATGGGGACGATGAGGACAACACTAACCGGAATCACTTGGTGCAAATCTAGGAAACCAACCAAGACAACCGTTATGGCTCTCTTCTTTTTGATATGTAACCTTTTATAGTATATGCAAATCCCATAACGAGACCTACCCTATCTATGGGACCCGTCCCCTCGGACCAAGGAAACCGGGAGGAGAACCGACACTAATGTCGAAAACAGGGCCAATTTAATCAATATAAAATAGTAAAAAGGGTTAACATGGGAAATTGGAAGATCCCAAGTGACCAAACAAATTCAGAACAATTGTGAGGAAGAACCGGGAAGTGGAATTGAGTAGAGAATTGGACCCATTCGAGGTGAACTAGACCCGAATCGGACTAAATCAAGATTAACCATAGTGAAGTGGTTCAATAATTCATTTTTCTATGTGGCTTAAAAATGTCAATTTGGGAAATTGAGGCCACTATTAGAGAGAAAAAGAATTTAGATAAATTTAGAAATTTTAAATTTCAAAAAACTAGTCAAATCGGGTTCGTATTGGCCAATTTTCAAATTCGGGTCATCGAACCTGGTCGGACCGGACCGATCAATGGACCAGATCGATCAACGGTCAATGACGCCTTGTCAACAGCCATGCAGACATGGACGACCTGTAAAACCCGCCCTTTTGAGCTAAGGAAAACTAGGAAAAGGACCAGTCAAACCAAGTGAGGATTTAGAACCGGTTCACAAACCCGATCATTTCTGAACGAGCAATTTGGGAATTTACAACTCTCGGGCGATCCAAAGAATTCATTAAACCTTTGAAAAGAAACTTAAGACAAATAAAAAGAGAAAAACCAAATTGGTTCAAGTGAACGAGAATCCATAAGAACCGTGAAGAGAAAAACCAAAGGAAGTATGATTCCTTTTGTAACCCGAAATTTTGGTCAAAAAAATTTATGGCAATATTAATACCAATAATTTATGGTAATATTAATACTAGTAAAAAATCTCTCATAAATACATGATTTTTACACCTATATAAATAGGTCATCCCCATTCATTCTCCTCACACCTTAACACTTCTCTCTCTCTCTCTCCTGCTCCATTTCCCAGTGAAGCTCGAACCAGAGTTTCGACTTGAACATTTTTCTTAACCTCGGAAGGAGAGATTGGGCTCTTTAGAACCGAGGAGAAGTCAGCTATCTAATAGAAAACTCTATTCAATCCGAGAATCACTAGATAAGTGTCGACATGATAAAATAGTAAAGCAGCTCCAGTGGACCGAAGCTGCCCTATTTTGGCCGAGTTGAAATTGGCCATTTCAAGCCCTCCTCATGCCAAACCAAGCCTTCCGAACACTTTCTTAGCCCTCCCACGACCGAATTACGACTAAAAGGTAAGCCAATTTGGCTCCCCTCTGCAATTTTCGGTCGGTTCTAGAGAGAGAACCAACATAATTTCAATAATAAAATTCTAACTCAATTTTACATCAATTAATGTGATTCTTGATTCTATGATGAACCTCAAGATGAGAGTTATCTGCCTAGATCGAAAGCTCGGACCATCGTGCCCTCACTAGTGAGAAATCGAAGCTTTCTCTCTCTACAGTCTATTTTCCGGCGAAGCTCCGTTTGAACTCGTTCTGGCATTAAAATCTACGATTCAAAGTTTCTTAGAATCGTATGAACATGCAGGAACTCAATTTCAACAATTAGAAGTGTTTGATTGGCCAATTTGATGAAATCAAATTCGGTAGTGTTGAAGAGTTGAAATTGGGAAAAAAATTGAGGATTTTCGAAATTCAAAGGACCAAAATGTAATTTTATGAAATTGAGGGTCAATTGGGCATGCAAATAATGTTGGAGGACCAATTGAGGAATTTTGGAATTTTTGGGGCAAAACTTACCATTTTTGTAATGGAAGGGCAAAATGGTAATTTTGGAAAAATTGGGGGACCAAATTGGAAATTTGGGAAATTGAACCCCTTTTTTGTGAAATGGAATGAAATGAGGTCCTATGATAAATTTTAGAAGTTTCGGGACTCAATTTGAGGAAAAATCGTCATTTGGGACTTAAAGTTAAAGAGAAATAACTTTAGGGACCTAATTGCAAATAAATGAAATTTTGACTTTCTCATTCATTTGGAATGAATGAAGGCGATTAGGCCGAAGGATAATGAACCAAGATGTTCATATCATGTAGGAACACGACGTACCGGGAACGCCAGTAAGGACAAGCTCGCGTGAATACCAAGAACCGATATAGTGGAATTCACGACATTAACGGGTGAGTGGGTTTACTAACATCATACCCGGATGGGATGATGAGCACAACTTAAAATTAAAAACCACTTACTGGTTGTGAGTGGGTTTACTAACATCGTACACGGTTGGGATAATGAGCACAACTTAAAATTAAAAACCACTTACCGGTTGTGAGTGGGTTTACTAACATCATACCCGGTTGGGATGATGAGCACAACTAAAAAATTAAAACCAACTTACCGGTTGTGAGTGGCAATTTTATATCATACCCAGTTGGGAATGATAAGTACCTCAATATGAAAATCCACTATTAAGTGGTATTTTAAACATCACTACTTAGAGGAAGTGATGTGAAAATCATGCGGAAAAACTACTTATCAGTTGTAAGTAGATCATACCCAGTTGGTATGATGAGACTTCCTCGAAGGAAGTTAAAAACCCATTCATCGGTTATGAACGGAGGTGTCCTTATACCTGGGCAGTATAATGGATAGAGAAAACATATGTTTTGTCGGAAGTGCTCTCCCCTGACTGTGTGCCAATGCTTAAACAATTTGGGAGACCTTCTCGACGGGAGCTCGAATAGCTCTGATAGGCCGGGGGCCTCGATTTTGGAACTTGGGGGCTAAATGCCCGATTTTGAAAATCTCGTACAGTGGGCCCAAGGCCAGTTGGCACGAGCAGGAGCTCGTAAACGAACATTATATATGTGCCATAAAACTTAATAAGTGAATTGTTTGGCCATGGTACCAAGATAGGACCGACATGCTCAGTCAACTAGCGGTAGTGCGACATGACAGGTCGACTGACCAGTCAAGACAAACAACTGCGGGTTGAGTTGAGAGTCGGGGCCATTGGACCAGTGGCACCACAGATTACATGGCAATATAAGAAAACATTGTTTGTGCATGCACTGTGAGTACGAGATCATCAAGACGCCCATGAGGGGTAGTGATGCGTCCTAAGGGCACTGGACGACCTGGTGGCTATAAGGGCAGTTCGTCATTCCAGGTGTCTATGCGAAATCTGGAGTAGCACCAAGCGCATGAGACCAAGGTGGGGACAAGATGAGGTCTTTGTCCTCATATAGACACGAAGAAGTGATTTTGGGATTGTGGGTCGAATGTCACGAACATCCACTCATTCCCAGGGTAGAAGTGGTCGTACTTCTATCCGGGTGGCAAGAAAAGTCGCTCCGAAGCCACTAGCGGGTTCAGTAGTGATACTGACTTGCGAATGTGTGTAACCTTCATGATGAAGGACATGTGTTGGGCGATAACCTTCATGATGAAAAACTTGAATTTTTAAATGAAGGGATTTTTGAAAACAAAGGAGTCTAGCACACTCCATATAAATATTTTTCTTAAAAGTCAATAACTTTTAAAAACTCATTCACTGAGTAGTCGTACTCACCCCCTCCCTTATATCCCTTTCAGGAAATCCCGGAAAGCCTCCCCTTAAAAACTGTCAACTAAGATGCCTGTAAGACAAGTATGTAAAGTTTTAAATTTCATGCAGTTTTGATTATGCTATTCTAGGAAAAAGGTGCAGGTTAAAGGACGTCTTTACTCTTTACGGTTTACAATAAGGGAAAACCCTTTAATAAACCGGGAGAGTGGTGGGTTGATCACAGGGTTCCTACCAAATTGGGTCGGGGCGTGACACGACCAATGGGAGACTACCATGTGTTCGGTCAATGGTCAGCGGGCGACCCGTCAGCACGCCACAGAGACACAAACAACTAATGAGAGCTTGCCATGTGTATGGTAAACTGTTCAATGGTAGACGTGGCAGCCAAGATGGACCTCCACGTTAGAAAAACTGGTCAATCACAGCGCGCTTCGTGGCACGCCCATCACGTCATTGTATTCAACCTTCAACCGCTGATAGAGAAGAGAGAGAGGCTGGAAAAGCTGGAATCTCCAGCTATAAACTCCATCCCTTAAAGATAAGGAAAATTGGGGAAAAAATCGGTCAACCTGGGTGAAAAAATCGAACTGGTTCATTAACACAACCATTAGAGAAAGGGAAAAACGGGAAATTTATATATCCCAAATGACCTAAAGAGTCATAAAAGTAATGGAAAAGGACTTTGGGATGAATTGGAAGAGAAAACCAGACCAGTTCAAGTGAACTGGACTTGAACCAGATTGAACCGGTTTATAAATTCATTTTTCTCGGTAGCTTAAAATATTCAAAAAGCTACCATTGGATAGAGAATGAATTTAAAATTTTTTAATTTTGAAAAACTTGGTCGAATTAGGCCTGAACTGGTTAGTTTAAGCATTGAACCTGGTTCGGACCCATCTGGTCCGATTCGGAACAATGTCATCTTCTTCCTTCAGATGACAACACTATTCACTCGCTGGAAAAGCAAGCAACGCCGGCGAAGATGAAAAGTCTCCATTCAGGGTGTTTCAGAACATGAATAATTGCCATAAAGGCGGCGATCGAACGGCCAAGGAGTCCTCGAGCTCCCTATATAAAGAGCTCCTCCTCATTCATCCTCCTCACACCTGAAAACTCCTCTCTCTCTTTCTCTCTACTACTCAAATTTCTGGTGAAGCTCAAACTAGAGCTCTGATTTGGTCATTTTTTTGAGCCAAATAAGGCGAGGTCGGGTTCCTTAGACTTGGGGAGAAGTCAGCTACTCAATGGTGATCACCATTCGATCCGAGAATCATCAGAGAAGCACTAGCGTAATCAAATAGTGAATTAGCTCTGACGGATCGATGCTGCCCTATTTCGGCCGAGCTGAAAATGGTCAAATTGAGCCATCCTCGGGCCAAACCAAGCTATTGCAACACTTCCACAGCCCTTAGATGACCGAATTAGAGCGTAAAGGTAAGTCAATTTGGCTTCCCCTTTGTAAATTCTGATCAACGTTAGAGAGAGAAATGGTAAAAGTTCACTGACCAAATTCTCACTCAAATCGACATGAATTGTTGCAATTCTTGATCCTAGGAGGAACCTCAGGATGAGAGCTTCCTACCCCGATCAAAATCTCAGACCGTTGCACCTTCGACGGTAAGCTTTCGAAGCTTTCTCTCTAAGTTCAGTTTTCCAGCGAAGCTCCGTTTGAGCTTAATCCGGGCCCACATGACGTGACTCAAATGCTCAATTGAATCGTATGGAAGTGTAGGAACTGATCCATACCTTTAAATGGAACAATTAACCTCGATTGAATGGTCAATGTGATGAAATCAAATTTGACCAGTTTGAAAGGAGAAAAATTTTGGGGAAATTTGGGAATTTCGTAAAATTGAGGGACCGAATTGCAATTTCTCAAAATTGAGGGTCAATTGGCCATGAAAAGGATGTTGAAGGACCAATTGGTCAATTTTTACTCGTTCATACGTGAGGAACGAAGGATGTTATGTTGAGTATTAATAGATGGGTTTGTCCAAATCATGTATGAGCATGAAGGACCGAAACGCCAAGAAGAGAAGCTCGTGTCGACTTGGGAAAATCAACCGACGATGAGCATGTCACAGTTATCAAGTGTGCTTAATTATACATCATACCGATTGGGATGATGAACTTACTTTTATGAAATGAAAACCTACTTACTGGTCACAAGTAGAGATGATCATACCCGGATAGTCTGATGATTTTCCTTGAGGAAAGGAGAAACCCGCTTACCGTTTGTAAGTGGAGATATCATAACACTTGATTGATGTGATGAAGCTGAAAATACCTTTTTTGTCAAAAGTGTTCTCCCCTGACTGTGTGCCAATGCTTAAAAGATTTGAGAGACCTTCTTAACTAGAGCTAGAACAGCTCAGATAGGCCAGGGGCCTCAGTTTTTGAACTCATGAGACTAGATGTCCAGTTTATGAAAATTACGTATAGTGGGCCCAAGGCCAGTGGGAACGAGTAGAAGCTTATAAACAAACATGAATAGTTTTCCTAGGTGCCAAAGGCACCTCGAGGGAGCATGCTAAACCTGTCTTGCATGCAGATAAGTGGGGCACTTTGCAAAGGAATGCCTCACTCTTAGGGAGAACAAGTAAAGGACTACATTTGGACCACCACAAGGGAACCCCAGAAATTCCAGGCCAGATGTTACGGTCAGAGTACCGACTAGGGTATACAACCTTATCCAAGAAGAGGCTAGGAAAGACCCTAGTACTATAGTGGGTACATCCCAAAACCCTCCCCATTAACTTAAGAAAATCTTGTAATTGAAAATTTTTATTCAATAAAGAAAGTCTTCCCTTTAAAAATATACATTTCTTCAATCAGGGAATGTGCATTTATGGGGACAACAAGTCTACGCCCTCTTCGACTCAAGAGCTGAAAGATCTTTCATCAAAGAGGACCTGATTTCAAGTTTACCCCTATAACTCACCTCTTTAGGACAAAGTCTCAACATTTTCACACCCCTAGGAGAAGGGTTAAATAGAAACAAACAGCTTAAAGGATGTGAGATAAAGATTGGGGAGTCAAACTCAAAGCATATTTGATTATGTTACCTCTAAAGGAGGTAGAAGTGATCATTGGGATGGATTGGTTAAGTAACCATCATGCTAGGATGGACTATGGAAAGAAGACGATAACCTTCTACACACCTAAGGAAAATAGACTAAAATTCCAAGGAGATCGAAGGAAGGGAGAAGTACAAATGGTATCCCATATAAAGGCCCAAAAGATGATACTGAAAGGCTATACGACTTTTCTAGCCATGGTCATCAATGAAAAGACTAAAGAGAAGGGGCTCAAAGACATTCCGGTGGTTAAAAACTATCTAGAAGTATTTTCGGGAGAATTACCTGGACTACCCCCAAGTCGATAAGTGGAATTCACCACATAAATCATTCTAGGAACAAACCCCATATCCTAAGCCCCTTATCGCATGGCTCCAGCAGAACTAAAGGAATTGAAGGAGCAATTGGATGAACTATTGGAGAAGGACTTCATACGTCCTAGCCAGTCTCCATGGGGTTCACCAGTCATGTTCATAAAGAAAAAGGATAGGAGAATGAGATTGTGCATAGATTATAGAAAGTTGAATCAGGTCACCATCAAGAACAGGTACCCACTTCCACAGATTTATGACTTATTTGATCAACTAAAAGGAGCAACCTACTTCTTCAAGATAGACCTTCGGTCGAGCTATCACCAACTTAGGATTCGAGAGGAGGACATTCCTAAGACGACATTTAGATCCCGATTTGGACATTACGAGTTCAGAGTGATGCCATTCGGATTAACAAATGCTCCTGCAACCTTCATGGATTTAATGAACCGAGTGTTCCAACCACATTTAGACAGGTTCGTGATAGTATTCATAGATGATATTTTCATATACTCACGAACTAGGTTGGAGCACGAAGAACATTTGGCGAACACCTTGGAGATATTGAGGGATAACCACTTATATGCAAAATTCTCTAAAGTGTGAGTTTTGGCTGCAGGAGGTAGGATTCTTAGGATACATAGTGTCCAAAGATAGAGTCAAAGTAGACCCGACAAAGGTGGAAACCATATCCGATTGGAGGGCACCCAGAAATCCTTCAGAAAAACAAAGTTTCTTAGGATTGTTGAGATACTACAGACGGTTCGTGCAAGATTTTTCTAAGATAGCAGTCCCTCTTACTCGGCTAACTAGGAAAGGAGTTGAGGATAAATGGGATGAAAGTTGTAAGAAGTCTTTCTTCGAGTTGAAGACTCTATTGACAATAGCATTGGTACTCTCCCTTCCTTACCCAAGTGCGAGAGAGTACACTATCTATAGTGATGCATCCAGACAAGGACTCGAATGTATACTGATGCAACAAGGAAAGATTATCGCCTATGCCTCACAACAACTTAAGGTACATGAGAGAAATTATCCAACCCATGACATGGAATTAGCTACAATAGTGTTTGCCTTAAAGATTTGGTGACACTGCCTCTACAGGGTTAAATGTATAAAATGTACACTAATCACAAGAGTCTTAAGTATTTCTTAACTTAAAAAGAGTTAAATCACCACCAGAGGAGATGGCTGGAATTGGTAAAAAACTATGACCTTTTGATAGAATATCACCTCGGAAAGGCAAATGTGGTGGGAGATGCCTTAAGTTGCAAATACCAAACTCAAGCGGCACAAATAAAGACAAGTTACATACCCTTGTTGCAACAGCTGGGGAGAATGGAGGTGGACCTGAAGATGGACAAGCAGGAAAAATGCTTGTTGGCTAATGTGGTGGTGAGACCCTGTCACGCCCTGACCCGGTTTGGTCGGATCCCCGTGATCAACCCGCCACTCTCCTGGTTTATTAAAGGATTTCCCCTTATTGTAAATCGTAAAGAGTAAGGCGTCCTTTAACCTGCACATTTTCCTGGAATAGCATAATCAAAACTGCATGAAATTTAAAACTTTACATACCTGTCTTACAGGCATCTTAGTTGACAGTCTTTAAGGGGAGGCTTTTCGATTTTTCCTAAAAGGGATATAAGGGAGGGGGTTAGTACGACTACTCAGTGAATGGGTTTTTAAAAGTTTTTGACTTTTAAGAAAAACATTTATATGGAGTGTGCCAGACTCCTTTGTTTTCAAAAATCCCTTCATTTAAAAATTCAAGTTTTTCCACCTTTTCTTATTTACGATGGTGTGTCATCACCCAACACACATCCTTCATCATGAAGGTTACACACATTCGCAAGTCAGTATCACTACTGAGCCCGCTAGTGGCTTCGGAGCGACTTTTCCTGCCATCAGGATAGAAATACAACCACTTCTACCCTAGGAATGAGTGGATGTACGCGACATCCGACCCACAATCCCAAAATCACTTCTTCGTGTCCGTATGAGGATAGAGACCTCATCCTATCCCCACCCCGGTCTCATGCACTTGGTACTACTCCAGATTTCGCACAAACACCTAGAACGACAAACTGCCGTTATAGCCACCAGGTCATCCAGTGCCCTTAGGACGTATTACTAACCCTCCTGGGCATCTTGATGATCTCGTACTCACAGTGCATGCACAAACAATGTTTTTCTTATATTGCCATTTAATCTATGGTGCCACTAGTCCAACAGCCCCGACTCTCAACTCAACTCGCAGCAGTTTGTCTTGACTAGTCCGTCGACCTGTCATGTCGCACTGCCGCTAGTTGACTGAGCATGTCGATCCTATCTTGGTACCATGGCCAAACAATTCACTTATTAAGTTTTATGGCACATATATCATGTTCGTTTATGAACTCCTGCTCGTGCCAACTGGCCTTGGGCCCACTGTATGAGATTTTCAAAAAAATTGGGCACTCAAGCCCTCAAGTTCCAAAATTGAGGCCCCCAGCCTATAAGAGCTATTTGAGCTCCCCTCAAAAAGGTCTCCCAAATAGTTTAAGCATTGGCACACAGTCAGGGGAGAACACTTCTGACAAAATAGGTTTTCACTGTCTATTATACCAACCAGTATAACGACATCTCCGTTCATAATCGAAGAACGGGTTTTCAACTTCCTTCGAGGAAGTCTCATCATACCAACCGGGTATGATCTACTTACAACCGGTAAGTAGTTTTTTCGCATAATTTTCACATCACTTTTTCTAAGTGGTGATGATTAAAATACCACTAAACAATGGGTTTTTATACCGAGGTACTTATCATCCCCCACTGGGTATGATATAAAATTTCCACTCACAACTGGTAAGTGGTTTTTATCTTTAAGTTGTGCTCATCATCCCAACCAGGTATGATGTTAGTAAACCCACCCAAAACCGGTAAGTAGTTTTTATCTTTAAGTTGTGCTCATCATTCCAACCGGGTATAATGTTAGTAAACCCACTCACCCGTTAATGCCGTGAATTCCACCAGACCAGTTCTTTGTATTCACGCGAGCTTGTACTTGCTGGCGTTCCCGGTATTTTGTGTTCCTACACAATATTAACAACCTTGTTCATTATTACTCAGCATAATAGCCTTTATTCATTTCCAATGAATGAGAAAACCCAAACTTTTAGTTATTTGCAATTAGGTCTCTAAAGTTATTTCTCTTTAACTTTAAGTCCCTAATGTCAGTTCTTCCTCAAATTGAGTCTCGTAACTTTTAAAATTTATCCTGGGACCTCAATTTATTTAAGTTCACCAAAAAGGGGTTTAATTTCCCAAATTTCCAATTTGGTCCCCCAATTTTTCCAAAATTACCATTTTGCCCTTCTTTTACAAAAATGGTAAGTTTTGCCCCAAAAATTCCAAAATTCCTCAATTGGTCCTCCAACATTATTTTCATGCCCAATTGACCCTCAATTTCATAAAATTGCATTTTGGCCCTTTGAATTTCAAAAATCCCCAATTTTTCCCCAATTTCAACTCTTCAACACTACCGAATTTGATTTCATCAAATTGACCGATCAAACACTTCTAATTATTGAAATTGGAGTTGAAATTGAGTTCCTGCATGTTCATACGATTCTAAGAAACTTTGAATAGCAGATTTTAACGCCGAAATGAGCTCAAATGGAGCTTTGTTGGAAAATAGACTCTAGAGAGAGAAAGCTTCGATTTCTCACCGGTAAGGGCACGACAGTCTGAGCTTTTGATCTAGGCATATAGCTCTCATGTATAGGTTTATCCTAAAATCAAGAATCGCATCAATTGATGCTAAATTGAGTTAGAATTTCATTATTGAAATTCTGTCGGTTCTCTCTCTAGCACCGACCGGAAATTGCAGAGGGGAGTCGAATTGGTTTACCTTTCAGTCATAATTCGGTCGTGGGAGGGCTGAGGAAGTGTTGGAAAGGCTTGGTTTGGCATGAGGATGGTTGAAGTGGCCGATTTCAGCTTGGCTATAATAGGGCAGCTTCGGTCTGCTGGAGCTGCTTCACTATTCCATCATGCCTGCGCTTCTCGAACGATTCTCGGATTGACTGGAGTTTGCTGCCAGATAGCTATCTTCTCCCTGGTTCTAAAGAGCCCGAACTTTGTTCAAGTCGAAGCTCTAGTTCGAGCTTCACCGGGAAATGGAGCAGTGGAGAGAGAGAGAGAAGTTTGGGTTACAAAAAAATCCATACTTCGCAAGAGGTCACCCATCCTCACACTACTCTCAGGCAAGCATGCTCAACTTTAAAGTTCTTATGGAATCTAGTTCACCTGAACCAATTTGGTTTTTGTTTTCTAATTTGTCTTAAGTTTCTTTTCCAAGGTTTAATGAACGCTTTGGATCACCCGAGAGTTGTAAATTTCCAACTTGCCCGTTCAGAAATGATCGGGTTTGTGAACTGGTTTTGAATCCTCACTTGGTTTGACTGGTTCTTTTCTTGGTTTTCCTTAGCTCAAAAGGGCGGGTTTTACAATCAAGACTGCTCCAACCCTTGCCAATTCCGGAATGAAAATGGGAGCACATTACCATTGACTTTGTCATAGGACTACTGTGACCAGGAAGGGTCGAGACGTAATTTGGGTAATCGTGGATAAATTGACCAAATCCGCTCATTTACTTCCTATAAGAATGATGGACACAGTGGAACAACTGGCTATCTTATACATGAGTGAGATAGTAAGACTACATGGTGTCCTAGTGAGTATAGTATCGGATAGAGATCCCCGATTTACTTCAAGGTTCTAGCCAAGTTTACAAAGTGCCTTGGGAACCAAGCTCCACATGAGTATGGCATTTCATCCTCAGACCAATGGACAGTCTGACGAATGATTCAGACAATGGAAGACATGCTGAGGGCATGAGTACTCACCGTGGACAAAGGTTGGGAGGAATATCAGCGCCTAATGGAATTTGCTTACAATAATAGCTATCAGACTAGTATTCAGATGGCTCCTTATGTAGCCCTTTATGGAATACCTTGTCGTACCCCTTTATTTTGGGAATAAGTGGGGGAAAGGAAACTGGAAAGGGTCAAGCTAATTGAGGATGCCATAGAGAAAATTAAATTAATCAGGAGTCACCTTAAGGCTGCTCAGGACAGGCAAAAGAGTTATGTGGATCATCGGAAAAGAGATCTGGAATTTGATGTGGGAGACCAAGTGTTTCTAAACGTATCCCCATTGAGGGGAATACTTAGGTTTCAACAATGGGAAAGTTGAAACAAAGGTATATTGGTCTTTATCCCATCATCCAAAGTATAGGATCAATGGCCTATAAATTGGAACTACCTATAGACCTTTAGAGAATACATGATGTGTTCTATATTTATGTATTTCGAAAGTATCAGCCTCATCCTAGCCATATCTTGGACCGACCTCCACTAGAATTGGAAGAAAACTTGACCTATCAAACAAACCCGGTATGAATCATTGACCAGAGGGATAATAACTCAAGGAATAAGAGAATTACTATGGTCAAAGTCTTTTGGCAAAACGGACCCGTGAAAGAAGAGACATGGGAAACCGAGAGTGTGATGAGGGATGGTTACCCTCAATTATTTGACATGTAATTGTTTTGGGGACAAAACTCCTAAAAGAAGGGGAGAGTTGTAAACCCCATCCATTGATAATAAGAAAAACCAAGAAAAGAACCAGTCATTTCCAAAGAGAAAACCGAGTCAGTTTATAAACCGTAACCGATAGAGAAAGGGCAAACTGGGAAATTTATTAATTTCGAGTGACTAAAGAGTCATAAAAGTCATGAGAAAGGACTTTAGGATGAATTAGAGATGAAAACCAAACCAGTTTAGGTGAATCAGACCTGAACCGGATTTAATCAGTTTCAACCACTATTGAACCAGTTTCTAAATTCATTTTTCTATGTGGCTTAGAAAATTCAAATTAGAGAATTGAAGCCACCATTGGATAGAGAATGGTTTTAGATGAATTTAAAAAATTTTAATTTTGAAAAACTCAGTCAAATCAAGCCTAAATTAGATGGTTTAAGCATTGAACCCGGTTCGAACTAGTCTGGTCTGGTTCGGAATAGTGTCGTCTTCTTCTTTCAGATGACAACAATGTTCACTCGTCGAAAAATCGAGCAGCGCCGACAAAAATGAAAAGTCTCTGTTCAGGGAGTTTCATGCAATGAATGACCACATTAAATGCGCCAATCGGATAGCCAAGGAGTCCCCAAGCTCCCTATATAAAGAGCTATTCCTCATTCATACTCATCACACCTGAAAACTCCTCTCTCTCTTTCTCTCTCTACTGCTCCAATTTCCAATGAAGCTCGAACCAGAGCTCTGACTTAAGCATTTTTTTGAGCCAAATAAGGCAAGGTCAAGATCCTTAGATTCGAGGAGAAGTCAACTACCCGATGGTAGTCTCCATTTGCTCCGAGGATCACTAGAGAATCGTCGGCATGATCAAATAGTGAAGCAGGTTTAGTGGACCGAAGCTGCCCTATTTCGACCGAGCTAAATATGGCCAATGTGAGCCCTTCTCAGGCCAAACCAAGCTTTCCCAACATTTCCACAGCCCTCATACGACTGAATTAGAGCAGAAAAGTAAGCTAATTTGGCTCCCCTTTATAACTTCTGATCAGGGTTATAGAGAGAACCAAGCAAACTTCCCTGACCGCATTCTCCCTTAATTCGATATGAATTGATGCAATTCTTGATCCTAGGAGCAACCTTAGGATGAGAGTTATCTACCTAGATCGAATGCTTGGATTGCCGCACCCTAGACGGTAAGCTTTCAAAGCTTTCTTTCTCTAAGTCTAGTTTTCTGACGAAGCTCTATTTGAACTCAATTCGGATCCAAATGATGCGATTCAAAGTTCCATTAAATCATGTGGAAGTGTAGGAACTCACTTTTACCTTCAATTTCAACAATTGAACCCGATTGAATGGTCAATTTGGGAATTTCAAAAAATTTGGAGGGGGAAATTTGGGTATTTGGGAAAATTTAGAGACCGAAGTGCAATTTACAAAAAATCGAGGGCCAATTGGCCATAAAAAAGATGTTGGAGGATCAATTGGTCAATTTTTTGAATTTATTGGGGTCAATTTACCATTTTTGTAAAGTAGGGCAAAAAGGTAATTTTTGAAAAGTTGGGGACCAAATTGGAAATTTGGGAAACTTGAACCCTTTTTTGGGATTTTGGATAAATTGAGTACCTAAAGTGAAATTTTAGAAGATTCGGGACTCAATTTGGGGAAAAATTAGCATTAGGGACCTAAAGTTAAAAAAAGAACTTTAGGTACCTAAATGCAAATAATTAAAAGTTTGGGCATTTCGTTCATTTATGAGTAATGAAGGCTATTAGGCCAAATGTTAATGAAAAAGGATGTTCATATCATGTAGGAACACATAGAACCGGGAATGCCAGCAATGATAAGCTCACGTGGAGGTAGAAAACCGTTTTAGGGGAAAATACACTGCACTTATCGGGTGAGTGAGAATTTTCACATCATACCCGGTTGGGATGATGAGTACCTCAAAATGAAAAACCACTACCATGTGGAATTTTAAACATCACACTTGGTTGGAGTGATGTGGAAACTACACGAAAAAACTATTTGCCGATTCTAAATAGATCTTACCCAGTTGGTATGATGAACTTCCTAGAAGGAGGTGGAAAACTCGTTTACCGGTTGTAAGCAGAGATGTCATCACACCCGGTTGGTGTGATCGATGAGTGAAAACATATTTTGTTAGAAGTGTTCTCTCCTAACTATGTGCCACTGCTTAATGATTTTGGGAGACCTCCTTGATATGAGTTCGAATAGCTCAATTAGGCCAGAGGCCTCAGTTTTGGTACTTGGGGGCTAGAATGCCCGATTTGAAACTCTCATACAGTGGCCCCAAGGCCAGTTGGCATGAGTAGAAGCTCGTAAATAAACATGATGTTAAGCCATGAAAATTTTAATGAATGATGTGATTTGGCCATGGTACCAAGATAGTACTGACATACTCGATGGACTGGCGGCAGTGCGACAAGACCAAGTCGACGGATCGGTCTAGACAAATAGCTGCAGGTCGAGTTGAGGGTTGGGGCCATTGGACTAGTGGCACCAAAGATTAATGGCTTATATGGAAAACTTTGTTTGTGCATGCACTTGAGGTTTGAGACCATTAAGATGCCCAAGAGGGGTAGTGATGCGTTCTAAGGTCTACTAGATGACATGGTGGAGATAGGGGCAATTTGTCGTGCCAACAATTAGGGAAGCTCGACGTAGCTTCATGCGCATGAGACCGGGGTGGGGTCGGGATGAGGTCTCTGTCCTCATACAGATAGAGAGTTGCTTTTTGGGTTTGAGGGTCGAATGTCGCGAACATCCACTCATTCCCAAGGTAGAAGTGGACGAGCTTCTATCTAGGTGGCCGGTAAAGTCACTCTGACGCCACAAGTGGGTGCAGTGGATGGGCTTCCCTGTGAATGTGTGATCCCTTCATGATGAAGGGCTAGTGTTGATTGTTAAACACATCGACTATAAGGGTGTTGATTAACTAGGAATAACTAGGACTTTAAGGAAATAATGATTTTAAAGAAAATAAGGAGTCTGGTACACTCCAATTCAAACTATTTTATAGAAACTCTTGTTTCAATCACCCATTCACTGAGTTGTCGAACTCACCCTCTCCCTTTACCCCTTTTCAGGTAATCAATGGAAAAACCTACCTAAAGACCTTCAACTAGCTAAACCTGCAAGATAGTTATGTAAGTTTAAATTTTATACAATGTTTATTAATGTTATTCTAGGAAAGGTACAGGTGTAAAGGATGCCTTACTTCTCACGGTTTAAAAGAAGGGGAAAACCCTTAATAAACCGAGAGAGTGGTGGGTTGCTCACAGGGATCTGACCAAACTGGGTTGGGGCATGACATGAAATCTTGGGCAAGAACACCATGAGGAAGAGTCTTGCCATAAGCAGAGGAAGAAGTGAACACAAGTATGTGCCTTTAGAATAGTGGATAAGACATGCCTAGTTATGATAAACTCCATGGAATGAGTAAACAATGAAAAGGAAAAGAAATTCCTTAAAAGCATGTTGTAAATAGGTTAAGTGAAAGAACAACCGAAGTGTTAGCATCTCAAGCAAACCCAAGTTGACCTCAAGGGAAATTATTCCCGATGCAAAGGGTGTTGATTAAGTTTTGGGGATAAAACTCCTAAAAGGAGGGGGAGTTGTAAACCCCATCCCTTATAGATAAGAAAACCGGGAAAAGAATCGGTCATTTCCAAAGAGAAAACCAAGTCAGTTCATGAACCTTAACCGATAGAGAAAGGGCAAAAGGGGAAATTTACAAATCCTGAGTGACCTAAAGAGTCATAAAAATCATGGAAAAAGACTTTGGGACAAAATGGAAGAGAAAACTAGACCGGTTCAAGTGAACCAAACCTAAACCGGATTGAACCAGTTTGAACCATCATTGAACCGGTTGTTAAATTCATTTTTCTAGGTAGCTTAAAATATTCAAATTAGGGAATTGAAGCCACCATTGGATAGATAATGAATTTAGATAAATTTAGAAATTTTTAATTTTGAGAAAATTGGTCGAATCGAGCTTGAACCGACCAATTTAAGCATTGAACTTGGTCGGACAAGTCCGATCCAGTTCGGAATAGTGTCACCTTCTTCCTTCAGATGACAACACTGTTCATTCAATGCATGAACGAATAGTGCTAGTTAAGAGAAAATGCCCTGAATAAGCTTGACCAAGATGCGAAACGGTCGGTCAGAGAGTCCCCGAGCTCTCTATATAAAGAGCTTCCCTCCATTTATCCTCCTCACACTCGGAATCTCAATTCTCTCTCAAATGCTCTATTTTCTGGTGAAGCTCGAACCAGAGCTCCGACATTGGCATTTTTCTGTGTCTCAATAGGTGAGGTTGGGTTCTTTAGATTTCGGTGGAAGTCAACTACCTGACATCAACTTTCGTTCGACCCGAGGACCGTTGGAGAAGTGCCGACGGAATAAAACAATGAAGTAGCTTCAAAGGACCAAAGCTGTCCTATTTCAGCCAAGCTGAAATCGACTAAAATAAGCCCTCGTCTGGCCAAACCAAGCCCTCCCAACATCCCCTACAACCTCATATGACCTCAATTGAGCTGAAAGGTAAGCCAATTCGACCCCCCTCTGTCATTTTCGATCGACATTATAGAGATAAACTATGAAACTTCACGGAAAAAATTCTCCCTCAATTCGATATGTATTGTAGCAATTCTTGATCCTAGGAAAAACCTTTGGACGAGAGCTACCTTTCCAGATAGAGAGCTCGGACCGTCGCACCTCCGACATTAAGATTTAGAAGCTTTCTCTCTCTACGTACAGTTTTCCAATGAAGCTCCATTTGAGCTCGTTTCGGCCTTCATTCATGTGATTCAAAGCTCAATTGAATTGTATGGAAGTGTAGGAACTTATTTACACATCCAATTGAAGCAATTAACCCCGATTGAATGGTCAATTTGAAGAAATCAAATTCGGCCAGTTTAAAAGGGGGAAATTTAGGGAAAATTGGGGGACCATTTTGCAATTTCCCAAAATTGAGGGCCAATTGGCTATGAAAAAGATGTTGGAGGACCAATTGGTCTATTTTTGAAAGAATTGGGGTCAAATTGCCACTTTTGGAAAGTAGGGGCAAATGATAATTTTTGAAAAGTTGGGGACCAAATTGGAAATTTGGAAAACTTGAGCCCCTTAAAAAATTTTGAGTAAATTGAGGATCCAAAGAGAATTTTTGGGAAGTTTTGGGGCTCAATTTTTGGAAAAGTTAGCATTATGGACCTAAAGTCAAGAAAAATAAACTTTAGGAACCTAAGTGTAATTAACTAATAATTTTGAGCCTAATCGCTCATATGTGAGACACGAAGGCAGTCATGCCAAATTTTAATAAGTAAGGATGCCCAAATTGTGTAGGAACACAAGAGACAGGAATGCCAGCGAAGATAAGCTAGTGTGGAGGCAAAAAAAATGACTCGAAAGGAATACACCATAATTATTGGGTGAGTGAGCTTATATACATCATATCCGGTTGGGATGATAAGTATTTTAGAAAGGAAAAACCACTGTAAATGGAATTTTTGACATCATGCCCGGTTGGGGTGATAGGTAAAAGAAACTAAAACCTACTTACTGGTTGTAAGTAGATGAAATCATACCCGATTGGTATGATGGACTTTCTTGAAGAAAGGAGAAACCCACTTGCCAGTTGTAAGCGGAGGTATCATCATCACCCGATTGGTGAGATGAAGTGAAAACTTATTTTTGTCTGAAGTGTTCTCCCCTTACTTAGTGACAATGCTTAAACTCTTTGGAAGACCTTCTTGGCGGAAGCTAGAACAGCTTAGATAGGCCATGGGCCTTGGTTTTTGAACTTGTAGGGCTAAATGCCCAGTTTTGGAAAATCACGTATAGTGGGCCTAAAGCCAGTGGCCACGAGTAGGAGCTCATAAACAAATATGAGATATGAAAGCCATGAAAACTGTTAATGAAATGGATATGTGATTTCACTAGGGTACCAAGATAGGACTGACATACTCGATGGACTGGCGGTAGTGTGTTAGGGCAAGGTCGACGAACCGGCCTTGACAAATAACTGCAGGTCGATTTGAGGGTCGGGGCCGTTGGATCAAAGATAAATGGCTATGTAAAAACTGTTGTTTGTGCATGCACTTGAGGTACAGGATCATCAAGACGCCCAAGAAGGGTAGTGATGCGTCTTAAGGGCTACTGGACGATATGGTGGAGATAAGGGTAGTTTGTCGTGCTAGCAGTCGGGAAGCTCAACGTAGCTTCTTACGCATGAGACTAGGGTGGGGTTGGGATGAGGTCTTTATCCTCATACGTATACAGAGTTGTTTTCAGGTCTGAGGGTCAGATGTTGCGAACATCCACTCAGACCCAGGGTAGAAGTGGACAAGCTTCTATCTTGGTGACCAATAAAGATGCTCTAAGCCACAAGTGGTGTAGTGGATGAGCTGCACCTGCGAATGTGTGTTCCATTCTTGATGAAGGGCATGTGTTGACTGTTAAATACACCTAATGTGGAAAATGAGAAAAACGGGTTTTGAAAACCGAAATTTGAGGAAAAATCATACTTAAAGGAAATAAGAAGTTTTGACACACTTTGATTAAAGCTGTTTATGAAAAACTCACTCTTAACATCCACTCACTGAGTTGTAGAAACTCACCCCTCTTTTATATCCATTTTTAGGAGTAGAGAAACTATGACTAAAGAAAACAACAGGATCTACCCTTTATCAGGTATGCTTAAAAGTTATTTTAAACTCGTATTTTTATTGATTTATGTTATTTCAGGGAATAAGGTTTAAATTATGTTTGGCTCCTCTTTATTAAAGAAATGGGGAAACCCCTCTTAAACCAAGGGAGTGGCGGGTTGATCACGGGGATCCGACCAAACCGGGTCAGGGCGTGACAGTGATCCTAGGGAGTGCGAAATATGACACACATACTCCTTGTAAACCATGTTTTCCAATAACAAATAAGCTGAAAAGGAGAATTTAATATTTTCGAAGGAAAACCATGGATCAAAGTTAACCAAAAATTTGTAAAGAGAAACAAAATTAGTATTTGGAAAAATCCCAAGTGGTCAATGAAGATCCAAAAATCATGGGAAAAAACCATGAATTGAATTGGATATGAAAATCGGACCGGTTCAGGGAGAATCAGACTTAAATCAGATTGAACCATGAATAACTAAATCAAAAATTCATTTTTCTAGATAATTTAAAAATATTAATTTGGGGAATTGAAGTTACCAATATGTAGAAAATAAATTTATATTAATTTAATTTTTTTTAATTTTTAGAAAACCGGTCGAATTGGGATAGAACCGGCCAATTTTCGATTATGGGTCTCCGAACCCAATCTAAACGAATTGGTCAATGGTCCATCCGCTCAACAGACTGCATGCCAAGTCAGTGCCTAGTTAGCGTGCAACACATGGTCAAGTACGCTCAGTCAGCTGCTTGGTCAACATTTGGAAGCGCGGACCAATTAGAGTGTGACACATGTCCTCGGTCAACGGTCAGATGAAAAAATTCACGTCACAGAAAATAGACCAATGAGGGAGCGACACATGTCCTCAGTTAATATGCAACTAAGGAGAAGACTCGTCAGTAAGACTGACCAATGAGGTGTTGATACCTAAAAAAGGTGTCACGTTAGCAGTCGACTAGGATGTTAGAGAATGGTCGACCAATCAGATGTTGACATGCGATAGTGCCACGTTGGATAACAATGACCAATAAGAGGTCGACATGTAGCAAAGGCATAGTACATCCTCGAAAAATTGACAAATTTAAATTAGCCAATCATAGGATGCCATGTGTCATGGTCAATAGAGGGCTAGATTCGGTCAGCGGCCATGTCAGTTTAGGTGACCAATGAGAAGTCACCACATGTCTGATAAATGGGTTAACGGGTAACTCAAATGCTGAGTGAGCGGTTGCTCAACGACACCATCCAATCACAGCATTACACATGGCAATCTGCACGTACGAAGCTTCCAAGCACGTGTACAATGTCGTCTTGTTCCTTCAGTTTTCTAAATAGGAATAGAGAAGGATCGATGCCTTAACTTCGTCGAGTATTTAATGGCTCTAACAAGGTTTTAAATCGACGAGTTAATGGCCAACCAATGGATGGATGACTAGAATAGACAAACTCCAAGCTCCCTATATAAAGATCTTCTCTCTATTTGTTACCTACACTCCTCTATTGATTAGAGATCCTGAATTGCTCTACATTCAAACCATCCTTGAACTAGACCTCCGACATTAACACTTTTTCCCACCTTCGTTTGAGTTCAATTTTGGGTCAAATTAAGAAATTCAAAGCTTAAAATGCTCATAGGAAGATGGAGAAGATGATTAGTAGCATAATTGGAGAAAATTAACAATGTTTAGATTATCAATTTGATGAATTGAGGATTCTGGTGCAAAGGTGAAGTTTTTGAAAATTTTGGCAAATTGGGAATTTTCGAAATTTTGAGTATTTTTGTGAAATTGGCATGAATAGAAGATCAATTTGTAAATAAAATGAGTTTAAGGACATAATTATAATTAAAAATAATTTTAGAAATTTAATTGTAATTAAAATTAATTATAAAGATTTATTTACAATTTTAAATACTTTTATTTTGATAAAATTATATAAGGGGTGAAATTGTAAATAAAATGAACGAAATTATGGTAATCAATTGGCAATTTATTTTCAATAAAATACAATTAGGGACTTGTATGTAATTAAGAGAAAACATAGGGAAATAAGTGGGAATTTTTGTATAATTGAGTAATTCATTATTTGTGATAATGTAGGAGTGAAAATGTGACTTTTACCTATAACTGCAAGACCGTTCAATGACAAGCACGAATCCATCCGAGATAAACAAGCCACGGATTACAGGTGAGTGGGAGTTCGGCATCATGCGAATTTGGGGAGATGAGTGTACTTTCATATTACCCAAAAGTTAAAACTATTTTCCAGAAATAGTCTCACTTGATTATGTGAAACCACTTAAACAAATTTTGGGAGATATTTATAATGAAAGCATGAAGCATGTACATTATAGAGATAGCATTTGCTCCAATGGGTACAAGCCCACAGTTTTTTAATTGAAGTGGGCTCAAGTTCATGTTTTTGGAAAATTCGTAAAGTGGGCTCAAGGCCAATGTAAATATGCCTAGTCCCATAGACAAATGATGAATTATGAGACTTATAAAAAATTATTATAAATGAATAATTTGTGTGATTTAGCTACTAAACCAAAGTCGGGTCATCGAACTCGTTGGATTGGTAGCACAAAAATAAAGGTATTAACAAAAAGACTGTTGATTATGTTTAATTAGATATGAAATTATCGAGGCACCCGATACAAGAGTAGTGGCTATTCTAAGTGTTATTGGATGACTTAAGGAGTATAAGTGAAATTTTGTTATTTCAGTATATTAAGAAGTTTAATTACCTTAGAATTGAGACTGATGAGAAAATGATAGAGATGTCATCTTATAATAATAGATAAAAAGTATCAATATGGTTTGGGGGTGTGTAATGGCATATATTCTCACCAATATAAATGGTAAAGTCGTTTTAACTATGGGGTATTGTGTTTATGAAAAAATGATACATTTAATATATTAAATCAAATATTAGGTATGAAAATATTAAATATATCTATAAGTAACACTCGAGTACTATGTCTACAAAAAAAATGATTCGTTTTATAAAAAACACCCATGGTTGTTGTTGAAATATATTATTTTACTCTTAAATTACTTAAATAATTATATATTGCTTTAAATATTTAAAGTAAATAACGAGTGAGTACATAATAGTTCTCTCACAACTTTATCTTCCCTTTGATCAATGACATGTGTACTATTTATAAAAGTTTAAAACTTATCCTTTTATTTTATTAAAATTTAGGCATGAGCACATTTTAAAATTTTATAAGTCTCCACTCTACCATCTTTCAATTATTTCCATAAAACTTATATATAAGCTCATTTTTATAATATTTGGGCTAAATCTCCTTTAGGGTGTAGTCCACTTTCTAAACAAATATATAATAAAAATATTATTAATCTTAAAAAATGGTAGGTATAAAATTTTATATTAATATATTCAATGCGGAAAACCATTCATAACACATCCGAGTCATGTACGAAATGGCCGAGGATATTTCCTTCAACTTGGAATTTTCTATACGTCCTCATCAGCAAGGACATATGACCCTTATTAAAACCCTCCACTTACGTCTTCTCCTCCTCAACGTCTTCTAGAGTCTGCTTCATCTCGTCAATTCGACAAAACAAAAGAAGTTAGAGAGAGATGGCCGACGCTTCGTCCGAGTCCAGGGCGGTCACGATGAAGGCGGTCTTCTCGGCGGCAGCGTCGGTCACGGCTAGCGTAATGCTGGCCCGGACCGTCGCCAACGACTTCCTCCCGCAAGAGTTCCGTGTGTACTTCCTCTCCGGCCTCCGCGGCTTCTTCTCCTGGCTCTCGTCGGAAATGACCATCGTGATCGAAGAATCCGACGGCCTTGTCAACAATCAGATCTACGAGGCCGTTCAGATCTACCTGGCTACAAAGATCTCGCCGTCGACGCGGCGGATTAGGGTTTCGAAGCCCGAGAAGGAGAACAAATTCAACGTCTCGATGGAGCCGAACGAGGAGGTCATCGACATCTTCGATGGCGTCAAGGTCCGGTGGTTCCTCGCCTCGAGGAGAGTGGAGTCCGGCTATTACGTGAATCACGGCATGAACTCGTCGTCGTTACAGTTCGACGTCCGGTTTTACGAGCTCAGCTTCCACAGAAAGCACCAGAACACGGTAATTGAACGCTCCTTATTATGCCGAGAGAAAACACACTATTTTAGGGCATCAATTTTTGAAGTAGACGGATGTGGGACCTTAAGTCAACTTGAAGGGTGTGAGAAGCCATTCAAAATGTAATAATAATAAATAATTTATTATTATATAGTGATTTTTGGTATTAGGTGTTATAAATTAAAATATATATTATTTTTTAAAATATAAGAATAAAAATATATGTAATTTGAGGGAGGAGCACCCTCTCGTTTTTTTTTGTTTTTTTGTTTTCTTTCCTTTTTATTTCATAAAAATATTTCATAATATTATTTTATATTTTAAAATAAAAATTAGTCTAAAAATAAATGTTGGGATATTTTAGACCATTGACTAATTCTCAAATTAAGATATTTTTCATCCATTAACCAAATAACCCAAATTTCCTATACTTATTTTAAAGAATTGACCTACAATTTTCTTCGAAGATTTCAATCAATCAACAATTTTACCCTTAAATATTGTAATCATTAAAATTGTCTAGCATTCTACCATTAATTTGCTGCATAATAAGTTTAGAAATTATCACTCAAGTTTTTAACGAATTTATTGGTTAAATGTTTTTTTGCACAATTAATTATTGGTTAAATGTTGAAATGTTAAATAATTGTGATGGAAAAACTATAGGGGCGAATTAAAGATATACCTTAAGAAATCCTTGGAACTTCTTGGACAAGCTCAAGTACCTTTGGAGCTCTTGCTGAATGTTGATGATCGATTTAAACAGGTGATTAATTCGTACCTTCCCTACGTGGTGGAGGTGGCCAAGTCCCTAAGCCAGGAGAAGAAGACGTTGAAGCTTTTCACACCGAACATGGAGTACATATACGGCAACCTCTCCGACGCGTGGACCCCGGTGAATCTCGACCACCCCGCGACGTTCGGGACGCTGGCCCTAGAGGCGGAGGTCAAGCGGACCATCATGGAGGACCTCGAGCAGTTCGTCAAGAGGAAAGACTACTACCGGCGGGTTGGCAAGGCCTGGAAGAGAGGGTACCTCCTCTACGGGCCGCCAGGGACCGGAAAGTCCAGCCTTGTGGCGGCCATGGCAAACTACCTAAACTTCGACATATACGACCTGGAACTAACGGAGCTGCGCTGCAACTCAGAATTACGGAGGCTGCTGGTGGCCACAGCGAACAGGTCGATCCTGGTGGTGGAGGACATTGACTGCACCATCGACTTCCAGAACCGGACCGCCGCGGCTGCCGCCCAGGCAGGCCAGTTTCCCGGGGGATTTGCAAATGATCGACAGGTCAGTGATTTAATCATTTCTTTGAACGTTTTATCCCCAATTTACATTATAATATTTTTTTTATTTAACTTAACTTCATATAAATATTTTAGAGCATACATATCATAATGATATGGTATGACACCACTAAGTTCTTAAAAAATTTCACAGCAGGATAATGCTCGTATAAGTATGATGGAGACATTGGGATCCCAATGTATCTTTTTATAAAACAGTTGATTTATTAAAGCTATTCTAAAATCATAAATAATATATATTGTCAAAGTTGGTTGGCTGGACTAATTGTACTAATAATGAAAAAAATGTGAAAAAATTCTAATTTTGAGACCTTTTGGCTTTTAGAGCAAAAAAAAAAATCTTTTAATGGCTGAGTTAATCATAGTACACTAATTTCTCTTTTTATATTGTGCAAAAAAACACTAATTTCTCTTTTTATGGAAAAATGATTAATTTGATATAAATTTTAAATATCATTAATTATATCATAAATAATTTACATTTGATATTTGAACATTAAAATTGTTTTATTAAAATTTTGAAATGGTTACATTTATTTTTCTATCACTCGGTTCCGGGAGGCTTCATTAGCCTTCATCATCTTCTACCTCCATTGTAGCTTTAGAAGCAATATACGGAGATACACCACACCAGCAACATTTATTGAGTATTTAGCCTAATTTGCTTATATGAAAATTGGAATTGGCCGCTTCATTAACTCAGCCTCAGGTGACGCTCTCGGGCCTGCTGAACTTTATCGATGGGCTGTGGTCGAGCTGCGGGGACGAGCGGATAATCGTCTTCACGACGAACCACAAGGAGAAGCTCGATTCGGCCCTGCTCCGGCCAGGCCGGATGGACGTCCACGTCCACATGTCCTATTGCACCCCCTGCGGATTCAAGCTCCTCGCAGCCAACTACCTCGGCGTCACGGATCACCCTTCATTCGCGGAGATCGATGGCCTCGTGGCCGCCGCCGAGATCACTCCGGCGGAGGTGGCTGAGCAGCTCCTTAAGGGCGGCGAAGAGCCGGACAACGCATTCCGGGACCTGATCGGATTACTCAAGGCGAAGATTAAGGAGAACGAGGAGCTCAAGGCTCAGAGAATCAAGCAGGAAGAGGAGGAGACGGAGAAGAATAAAAAGAAGAAGAAAGAGGAAGAGAAGGCCGAGGAGGCGGCGGACAGCAAGACAGACGATTAGGAAAACGACAATCCTAAATGAATTTTCTTTATTTTAAATTTACGCCGAAAATTATACAGTCATAACTATAAAGATAAAAGAGCTCATAAATATTAATAATTTCTTATACATAATTTTCTATAAATTTAAATAAAAGTCCATTTTAGTGGAGAGGGGTAATTTACATGAAAATACTGACAGAAAATTGATCAAATTTCCACCTTTAGGACTAACTTTATAATCAAATATATTGAATAAATATATAATATATTTTTTAATGTTTCATATAGCAATTTGTTTGGAAGGAGAGAATTATTTTTGCCATAGATTTGACATGGGCGTCTAATGTTGTCATCTTAATTTTTCACTAAAAAGATTGAACTTAAGAAAATAAGGTTTTTATTATTTTTCAATAGAAATTTTTTTTATATTAAGATCAGGTATTTATTAAAATATATAATTTTTGTGTATTTTTAAAGTTTGAATAATTTTATATTTATAATTTATTAATTTATAAAATTTAAGTATATACAATTATAATAAACTTAGTGAAATTTTATATATGTCATACCCATACCATAAATTGCTCTCGTACTCAATTTAATTATAAAGGAAAAATATTAAGATCACTATCTTCCCTAAAGTAAGATCATCCGTAATTAAAATTTAAAATTACATCAGTATTCAAGTTATAGGTAAGAAGTATGTATTTAGAGTAAAATTTTAATTTAAACAAAAATATAGAAATTAGATATTTATAAAATTAGAAATCAGTAATAATTTTTTAAATAAAAATAATTCATATTAATTGACTTGTGATATTTAGGCCGCTATTACACGGGATATGGTACATTCTTATTTGTTTTCTTTTTAATTTTCATACCAAATGGCCAAAATGCTTCAATATCACTAACAGCTACAATATTCAGAGAAAAATGGGGGAAAAGGAGTTGCTTTAACCATGTAACCCATTAAATAAGGGCGTAAATCTTATATGGAGCACCATTTTTAATGATGAGCCGTTCTTGATTGTCAGCACCGACCAAATCGAAATTTAATGAAGAAGCCAACTTAATCCACTTATATTGTCAGTAGTAACAAGTGATAATACATGGAATGTTTTTAACATATTAGTATATTATTCTTTTTCTTGTCAACTTAGGTTTTGAGCTCATTATTATTTTTAAATAAAAAGGGCAAATATGAAAATATTGGGGATAAATAAGAAATTTTTGCATGATTAAGGGTATATATGAAAATTTTAAAATATTAGGGCCAAATTTGAAAAAATTTAAAATATGAAGATAAAAATGAAGTTTCTAATAGTACGAATGGAAATTTAAAAACGAATAAACCCAACATATGTAAATTTAATTTGAAAAGTTGAACACTTGAAATGTAATTTTTTGAAATAATAGAAATTAAAGTATAATTTTAAGAAAAATGAAAATAAAATATGATTATGCTAATGAATATGGGAATCATGAGAGTCGGAAGCAAATATATTGCCCATTAATGTGGTAGTTTTTAAGAATACGAAAGAAGTTAAAGTGTAATGAGAGATATGACAAATCTAGGTTAAAAATTTAAGAAATCGTGCCACAAATATGCACTATGAGCAAAATACGAATAGCCAACTAAGCTATTAAATATATTAGTGAGATTTATTAAATCGAATTGAATTGTATGGGTTAAATTTTTTAACAATTTTATAAATATTACATAGTATATAAATTATAAAATATTTAATAAATCACTTCATGCTGTGTTGTTCAGTTCAGGATATCTTGTCACCAACTTTTAAAAGATCGATCAAACCTAAATAAATTATAAAATAAAGCTTTTGCTCGAAAATAACTTAAAAGACGAGCTCGCACCCAAACTATTTTTAATAAAAAAACCAAATGGTACAACCCAACTCATTTATAAACGGGTAAAACTCATATTTGCATATTTTTACTTGTAACGTGGAGTAGTCTGATTAGTGGATTTTACGTGCAAATAGGTTGAAGTTCATGCATGATTGATTTTGTCACTTCTAATTGGATGCTTAAATTCTCTATTCATACAAATATTTATTGATAGAAAAATTAGACAATATTTTAGTTACCTAGATAGACATGTTAAGTATTACTATAATTACTATTTTCCCATTGAATAAGTGAAATATTCTTACTACACTGAATAGTGATGTTAAATAAGTCTCAGATACTGCGTTTGTACTCGACCCAAGTATACCCAAAAATAATCAGGTCCATACTCGGATTCGAATCTATATGTTATATCCGAATCTCGTAAAATACACGTGTCTGGGTCCAACAATTGATCCGATACTCGAATATCGGTCCCAGTAGTTGGATCCTAGAATGCATGTCCAAAAAAGTGTACCCAAAGTTGGGGGCCAATTAGACTTAAAGGTCGGGCCAAATAAATCCATCTTTTGTCCGTTCTGCCATATCTCAAGTATTGTGACTTATTTCTACCACCAACAAGAATTCTAATTTTTTCAAGAGCTTTAAAAATCTCTCACCAGAGGAGAATAAAGCTGAATTCATGCTTAACATATCAACAAAACAAAATAAAATTAAATTAATGCTTAACTTATCAACAAATACTAGAGATGCATAATGAAAAGTAATTAGAGAAAATTAAGAAAAAATTTGAATAATTGATATGAAATAATTAATAGAGAAAAAAATATAAAATTATAATTTATTTTATTTATTAAAAATAAATAATAAATAATATATAAATAAAAAATTAAAATATAAATTAATTATATTATAATCAATATCACTTCATTTTCTTTATTTTAATGGTTATCTTTTAATTTACTATTTTTTATTTAATATTATATTTATTATTCTCCTACAGTATTAAGAGAGCTAGGATATTAACATTAAATTTTAATTTAAAATAAAAAAATAATTTGAAACTACTTTTATTTGCTCACACGTTAAGAATTCAACAGAATTACTGTCAAGTTGGTGACATAATAATGATCTATTGCTGCATGTTGAACTGTATAAAAAAATATAAAAAGAGTAAAAATTTAAAAATAGATTAATTAATAGAAAAATAATTTAATGTGTATATTAAATTTGTAGGCTATATATGTAATTAAACCATAATAAAACTTTTAAATAAGTTTGATATGTAAAAAAAATAAGTATATTGCTAATTTTTTTAGTAAATGTGTCAAATATATTTTATTATTAATAAAAATATAGGATGAAAGTATCATTGTAATATAAAATTTAAAAATATAGAGAAAATTCAAGTATAGAATCCCAATATAAAATATAAGAAGAGAGTAATATAGGATTTGTTCGAATGGGTGTAAGGGCAACCCAGATGAAAAGTGAGAGAGATAAAGAGGAAAACTAAGATGACGATGATGGTGGGGACAATATCTAAAGGTTAGAAAAAAAAATAACCTTGGAGAAATGATAGATCATAGTTGGATCAAATAAAACTTGAAGAAAAATAATCGATATTTAATGGTACTTGAGGATAGACTAATGCTCAATTTAGGAGTAGAGGTCGATTAAGGTGACCAAATTATAAAAAAGATATGATGTAGATGAAGAAGTTGCTGTTGAAAAATTGAGATTTGAATATCCGACTAATTCGAGAAAATGATAAATTTTAGTTATATGAGATCCGAGATGTTATTGAGTAAAAAGAAAAGATTTGGAAGAGATGAAAGTAGTTCGACTAAAGCAATGACTGCAAGCATAAAATTGATGGTGAAAATAAGATGTTGCTTTGGGGTCGGACGCCAAGGATCGTACTATTCAAAGTTTCCTAAAAAAACCATTGATATTATAAAAGAATTAATAGAGAGAAAAATATAAAATCACAATTTATATTATTCATTTAAAATAGATGCTATACGTAGAAAATTAAATACAACACATTAATGATATTGTAAATACTATCTATTCATTTGCTATTTTTGTCTTCAATATTATCTCTATTAATGTGAGAATGTATTGTGGACTGATAAGGAGTTGTGCTCATATCTACTTAAAAGTCATAACTTATTAGTAGTTGGACATTTCCAACTTTATAAACCCACCCTCAACATCTGTGTACGAGCCGTGTATTATTCTTTTGGTCTTGGACGAGTGGGAATGTAAACCTCACACTTTTGAGTTAAGGAAAACTGGGAAAAGAACCGTTCAAACCGAGCCAATTTACAAACCCGATCATTTGGGAACAAGCAATTTGGAAATTTAAAACTTTCGGGTGATCCAAAGGGTTCGTTAAACCTTGGAAAAGAAACTTAAAACAAATTAGAAGAGAAAAATCAAATTGGTTCAAGTGAACGAGAATCCATAAGAACTCTGAAGTTAAGCGTGCTTGCCGAAAGTAGTGTGAGGATGGGTGATACCAATAATTTAATACCTAAATTAAATTATTAGAATTAATACAAATAATTTAATACTAAAATCAAATTATTGGAATTAATACCAATAATTTATGGCAATATTAATACTAGTAATAAATCTCTCCCATTTAATACACGATTTTAAAGAGGTCATCCTCATTCATTCTCCTTACACGTGAACACTTCTCTCTCTCTAATGCTCCATTTCCAGGTGAAGCTCGAACCAGAGCTTCGACTTGAACATTTTTCTTAAACACGGAAGGAGAGGTCAGGCTCTTTAAAACTGGGGAGAAGACAACTATTTGATAGCAAACTCTAGTCAATACGAGAATAACCGGCATGATGGAACAGTGAAGCAGTTCCGGCGGACCGAAGCTGCCCCATTTCGGCCAAACTGAAATCGGCCATTTCGAGCCCTCCTCAGACCAAACCAAGCCCTCCCAACACTTCCTCAGCCCTCTCACGACCGAATTAGGACTGAAAGGTAAGCCAATTCGGCTCCTCTCTGTAATTTTCGGTCGGTGCTAGAGAGAGAACCGAAAGAATTTCAATGATGAAATTCTAACTCAATTCGGTATCAATTGATGTGATTCTTGATTCTAGGATGAACCTTTGGACGAGAGCTATCTGTCCAGATCGAAAACTCGGACCGCCATGCCTTCACCGGTGAGTAATCAAAGCTTTCTCTCTCTATAGTTCATTTTCTGGTGAATCTCCGTTTGAGCTTGTCCCGACATTAAAACTTACAATTCACATTGCTAAAGAATCGTATGAACATGTAGAAACTCAATTTTAACTTCAATTTCAATAATTGGAAATGTTTGATTGATCAATTTGATAAAATCAAATTGGGCTGTGTTAAGAAGTTGGAATTGGGGAAAAATTGGGAATTTTCGAAGATTCGAAGTACCGAAATGCAATTTCCTAAAATTGAGGATCAATTGGGCATGATAAAAATGTTAGAGGGCCAATTGAGAAATTTTAGAATTTTTGGGGTAAAATTTACCATTTTTGTAAAGGAAGGGCAAAATGGTAATTTTGGAAAAGTTGGGGGACCAAATTGAAAATTTGGAAATTTAAACCCCCTTTTGTGAAGTGGAATAAATTGAGGTCCTATGATAAATTTTAAAAGTTTTAGGATTCAATTTGAGGAAAAACCAGCATTAGGGACTTAAAGTTTAAGATAAATAACTTTAGGAACCTAATTGCAAATAAATGAAAGTTGACTTTCTCATTCATTTGGAATGAATGAAGGCTATTAGACCGAAGGATAATAAACTGAGATGTTCATATCGTGTAGGAACATGAAGTACTGGGAATGCCAATAGGGACAAGCTCGTGTGAATACAAAGAACCGATCTAGTGGAATTCATAACATTAACGAGTGAGTGGGTTTACTAACATAATACTCGATTGGGATGATAAGCACAACTTAAAATTAAAAACTACTTACCGGTTGTGAGTGATAATTTTATATCATACCCGGTTGGGGATAATAAGTATCAAACCCACTATTTAGTGGTATTTTAAACATCACAACTTAGAGGAAGTGATGTGAAAATCATGCAGAAAAACTACTTACCGGTTGTAAGTAGATCATACTCATTTGGTATGATGAGACTTCCTCGAAGGAAGTTGAAAACTCGTTCATCGGTTATGAACGGAGTTGTCCTTATACCCGGGCGGTATAATGGATAGAGAAAATATATGTTTTGTTGGAAGTACTCTCCCCTAACTGTATGCCAATGCTTAAAAAATTTGGAAGACCTTCTTGATAGGAGCTCGAATAGCTCTAATAGGCCGGGGGCCTCGGTTTTGGAACTTGGGAGGTTAAATCCTCGATTTTGAAAATCTCATACAATGGGCCCAAGGCTAGTTAGCACGAGCAGGAGCTCGTAAACGAACATGATATATGTGCCATAAAACTTAATAAGTGAATTGTTTGGCCATGGTACCAAGATAGGACCGACATGCTCAGTCAACTAGCGGCAGTGCGACATGACAGGTCGACGGACCAGTCAAGACAAACAACTGCGGGTTGAGTTGAGAGTTGGGGCCGTTAGACCAGTTGCACCACAAATTACATGGCAATATGAGAAAATATTGATTGTGCATGCACTATGAGTATGGGATCATCAAGACGCCCATGAGGGGTAGTGATGCATCCTAAGGGCCCTGGACGACCCGGTGAGTATAAGGGCAGTTCGTCGTCCCAAGTGTCTATGCGAAATTTGGAGTAGCACCAAGTGCATGAGACCGGGGTGGGGGACAGGATGAGGTCTCTGTCCTCATAACAGACACGAAGAATTTATTCTAGGAATGAGGGTCGGATGTCACGAACATTCACTCATTCTCAGGTTAGGAGTGAACGTACTTTTATTCGGGTGGCCGGTAAAGTCGCTCCGTAGCCACAAGTGGGTTCAGTGGTCGTGCTGACCCGTGAATGTGTGTAACCTTCATGATGAAGGATGTGTGTTGGGTGATGATACACTGTGGATAAAAAGAAATGGTGATAAACATGAGAATTTGAATGAAATAATTTTTTTTAAAAGAAAGGAGTCTGGCACACTCCAATAATAAATGTTTTCTTATAAGTCTAAACTTTTGGAAAACCCATTCACTGAGTAGTCGTACTCACCCCTCCCTTATATCCCTTTTAGGAGATTTCGGAAAGCCTACTCTTAAAGACCATCAACTAAGACGCTTGTGATACAAGTATGATAAATCTAAATTATTATGCAGTTTTGTTTATGTTATTCTTGGAAAAGGTGTAGGTTTAAAGGACACCTTACTCTTTATGGTCTATAATAAGGGAAAACCCTTTAATAAACCAGGAGAGTGGCGGGTTGATCACGTGGATTCGACCAAACAAGGTTGGGGCGTGACAGGGAACAATTGCCTTAAGTTGGGTATTTTTCCTCCATACTCAGACATACCACAAGCCAAGTTTCCAATCTCGGGTTAGATACGAGTGCGAATCCACTAACTCTAATACCATGTGAGAAGATATTATGGATCGATAAAGGGTCGAACCTATGTCTACTTAAAAATCATGACTTGTAAGTAGTTTAACCTTACAACCTTATAAACCCACAACACTTCTCTATTTTATCCAATGTGTGATCATATTCTCAACATGATCCATTTGTGATTTATAAGCAAAACCATAGAACCTAAAATTGACATATTATAATTCAAAAAATAAAAGGAATTAGCACATTAAATTAAAACATTAATACATTTTAGAAATCACAAAAGTATTTGTCCTAATCATGAAAACAAAGAGTTTAACAAATTAGCAATAGAGCTAGAACCATGGTCAACTAAAACTCTTTGTCAAGAAAGATTGAAAGAACTTGAGATGGAGTTTGTCACGCACTGAACCGGTTTGGTCGGATCCCCGTAATCAACCTGCCGCTCCCTTGGTGTAAATGGGGTTACCCCTTCTTTTAATCAAGAGGAACCATGTGTAATTTCAAACCTTGTTCCCTATAATACATAAATCAAGCAAATACAAGCTTAAAAAGAACTTTAAGCATACTTGATGGAGGGTACATCTTTATGTTTTCTTTTATTATATCTCCTTACTCTTAAAAAGGGTAAAAAGGGAGAGGGTGAGTTCTACAACTCAGTGAGCGGGTATTGGGAGTGAGTTTTTTAAGATAGCTTTTGTTTATCTAAAACATGCCAAGGTTATCATTTTCTTTAAAAAATATTTTCTCAAAGTTCAGTTTTCAAAACATTTTCTCATTACCATATTAGGTGTGTTTAGCTCTTTTTAACTCATCGCCTTGCCTCAAGAGGCATTTAGAAAGCAAACACATGCCCTTCATTAGGAAGGGTACCCACATTCGCAGGTGCAACCCATCCACTACACCCACTTTTGGATCAGAGCGTCTTTACCATCCACCAAGATAGAAGCCTGTCCACTTCTATCCTGGGTCTGAGTGGATGTTATCGACATTTGACCCCCAGACCCGAATGCCACTTCGTGTCCATATGAGGACAGAGACCTCATCCCAACTCCACCCCAGTCTAATGCGCAAGAAGCTACTTTGAGCTTCCAAATTGATTGGCACGATGAACTACCCTTATCTTCACCATGTCGTCTAGTAGCCCTTAGGACCCATCACTACCCCATAGGGCATCTTGATGGTCCCATAGCACAAGTGCATGCATAAACAAGAGTTTTTCACATATAACCACTATCTTTGGTGCCAACGATCCAACGACCACGACGCTCAACCCGACCTGCACCTATTTGTCTAGACCAGTTCGTCGACTTGGCCCTGATGCACTCCCGCCAGTCCATCGAGCACTATCGGTACTAAATTGGTACCGTGGTGAAATCATACAACCAATTTTATTAGAAAATTTCATGGCTCCTTCTTAATTCAAGTTTATTTACGAGCTCTTACTCGTGCGTTTAGCCTTGGGCCCACTGCACGTGTTTTCCAAAACTGAGCATTTAGCCCTATTAGTTCAAAAACCAACTGGGTGTGATGATATCTCCGCTTACAACCGATAGGCGGGTTTCTCCTTTTTCTCAAGGAAATTCATCATACCAACTAGGTATGATTATCTCTACTTACAACCAGTAAGTAGGTTTTATCCGTTAAAGATAGTGCTCATCATCCCAACCGATATGATGTGTAAATTAGCCCACTCACTTGACGATTGTGACGTGTTCGTCCCTAGTCGATGTTCCAAGTCCACGCTAGCTTCTCCTTGTCGGCGTTTCGATTTCTCGTGTCCATACATGATTGATGCATTCTTATAAATTAAGGTTTGGCATCATAGCCATGGTTTTCTCACGTATGAGCGAATAGGCTCAAAATTGTTGATTTATTGCACTTAGGTCCCTAAAGTTCATTTTCCTTAACTTTAATTCCCTAATGCTAACTTTTCCCCAAATTGAATCCCAAGTATTCCAAAATTCCTTTTGGTTCATCAATTTACTCAAAATTGTGTAAGGGGCTCAAGTTTTCCAAATTTCTAATTTGGTCCGAACTTTTAAAAAATTACAATTTTGCCCCTACTTTTAAAAAATGGTAATTTGGCCCCAATTGTTTTGAAAATTGATCAATTGCTTCCCAACATCTTTCTCATGGCCAGTTGGCCTTCAATTTTGGAAAATTGCAAATATGTCACTCAATTTTTTGAACTCCCCAATTTTTCCCTAAAATTTCCCTCAATTTCTCCCTTTCAAACTGACCGAATTTGATTTCTTCAAATTGGCCATTCAATCGGGGTTAATATTTCGAATTGAAGGTATGGATCAGTTCCTACACTTCCATATGATTCAATTGGGCTTTGAATTGCATGATTTGAGTTCAATACGAGCTCAAATGGAGCTTCGTCGGAAAACTGTTCGTAGAGAGAGAGAAAGCTTCGAAAGCTTACTGTTGGAGGTGCAGCGGTTCGAGCTCTCGATCTGGAGAGGTAGCTCTTATCATGAGGTTCCTTTTAGGATCAAGAATTGCTACAATTGAAGTCTGAATGAGGCTGAATTTGGTTAGTAAAATTCAACACTTTCTCTCTCTAACACCGATCTGTAACGACGGAGGAGGGCCGAATTGGCTTACCTTTCAGCTCTGTTGAGGCCGTGTGAGGGTCGTGGGGGTGTTGGGGAGGCTTGGTTTAGACAGAGGAGGGCTGAATTAGACCAAAACAAGGCAACTTTGGTCCTTTGAAGCTGCTATACTGTTTGATTCCGTTGGCGCTTCTCCAGTGGTCCTCGAGTCAAAAAGAGGTTACTGTTAGGTAGCTGAGTTCCCTCGAAGTTTATAGGACCTAACCTTGCCTTTTTAGGCTGAGAAAAAGGCCTAAGTTGGAGCTCTGATTTGAGATTCACCAAAAAATGGAGCAGTTGAGAGAGAATGGCAATTTGAGGTGTGTGGAGGATAAATGGAGATGAGCTCTTTATATAGGAAGCTTGGGGACCCTCTGCCCGACCACTTTCCATTTTGGTCGAGCTTATACTCGTCTGAAAATGGCCTTATTGAAGCGGTTATTCCTTTGTAGAAGAAGGAAGTTTTTTGCATTAATGAACAGTGTTGTCATCCTGAGGAAGAAGATGACACTGTTCCGAACTAGACTAGATCGGTCCAACCGGGTTTAATGGCAAAAATCGGCCGGTTCAGTCCTATTTCGACCAATTTTTCCAAATTTAAAATTTTCTAAATTAATCTAAATTCATTCTCTATCTAATGGTGGCTTCAATTTCCCAATTTGAACATTTTAAGCCACGAAGAAAAATGAATTTAGAAACCGGTTCAAGTATGGTTCAAACCGGTTCAATCCGGTTCAGGTCTGATTCACCCTGAACCGGTCTGGTTTTCTCTTCCCATTTTCCCCAAGGTTCTTTTCCATGATTTTTACGACTCTTTGAGTCACTTGAGATTTGTTAATTTCCCATTTTACCCTTTCTTTACTGATTATGGTTCGTGAACTGGCTCAATTTTCTCTTTTGAATTGACCGATTCTTTTCCTGGATTTTCTTATCTTTAAAGGATGGGGTTTACAACTCTCCCCTCCTTTTAGGAGTTTTGTCCCCAAAACTAAGTCAGTAATCCTTTGAATTGGGAGTAATTTTCCATTGACATCCTCTTGGGTTTGTTTGACATGTTGTCACTTTGCTGGTTCCTTCACCTTGCCCTTTTTAGCCATGTACCTAAGAAATTCTTTTCCTTTCACTGTTTACACACTCCTTCGAGTTTATCATAATTAGACATGTCTTACCCACTAGTCTAAAGGTACATCCTTCGGTCCACTTCTTACTTTGGTTAGGGTAAGACTCTTCTTCTTATGGGTTCTTATCCATGTCATTGGGTTGGATGTTCCATAAATGTTTGATCTTCCCCGTTTCCATTTATTTCCTTGGTTGTTGATGCTCTTTAGCTCAGCATCCCTTCAGACTCTTCACCCTTAACCCCATGTGATTCCCTTTTTACCTTATTTTGGTCCTTACTCCATCTTTTATTTATTACCACTCTGGTCCAAGTTTTTAGGTTTGACCTCTTCATGCTTAACTAACAGACTATTTCTTATTTGAGTCACATTTTCCTGGGACTATACAACATGACATGTTCCTGAATTGTCTTTATCCATTATAGTCCTAGAACATTTTCTCGATAACGGTTCATGCCTTTCCAACCATTTAGGAGTCGTGTGGCTTCTTTCCTTCTTGTTACCTGGTAGTGTTCCCCAACGACCTTTGGCATTATCCAATTGTCCCTTACCAACTTCCTTATTGGCTTTTCCCCTGGTTCCAACCATCGGGTTTCTGATGACCTACCAACACGTTGGGATTCTTCCCTTCTTGTACCCTTCCTCATTTCCAGTGGCACCCTTTACTCAAGAACTTTCCCTTTCTTCTATCCACTCTTACTCGCTCATGACCATTTCATGATTTTTTATTCCGAGTTGATCACTTTTGGTCTCCGTGTTGCTTGCTTTGTTTGCGGAGTTCCTTTTTTTTTTTTTTACGGTTTCATTATGTACTATGTCCTTCAAAGTAGAGACTTACACCTTAGTAGTTACATGTTCAACCTTCTTACTATTCCTTGAAGGTTTCCTTTCTTTATCTTCTTACACCCTTTCTATATTGGAGCATTTGCCCACTTTCAATCCTCCATTGTCTTAAAATCTCCATTTCATCCCTTATTCTTTATCCAAGGAATTTCCAATTATTGAGTGTTATTTCGTGTACTCCACATTATGCCCATTCGTCCACTCTTTAGGCTCCATTAGGCGAGCACGGACCATGACCAGTCTTGATGTTGGTGGTCGTTTCTCTTAGTCACTTCTTAATTGGAGGGCTTACTTATCCAAGGTTTCTCAGATGTTCTTTCCTCTATTTCCTTATTATGGGCAGTTCACCCCTTTCTTACTTGTACAACATCTTTTGATGCCATCTTCCTACTTACCCGTTGCTTAAGTTTAACTTACTCTTTAGGTTTGAGTATACTTCCCTTGTATTTGGTCCTTTACCCCAACTTGCATTCCTTTTTTGCAATTTTTCCTTCTATTCCACCTTAATTGGGTTCATTTCTCCTTCGTTTGGTGTATGTATGCCTCTCTAGGGCTCCCTTCCTTGGTAGGCTTCCTCCTCCTTTCTCGGATTTCCTCTTTCCTTTGTCTTCTTGGGTGTCTATCTTTATGTTACTCTCATGACATCCTTTGATGTCATCCTCTCCTGCTTACCCTTATTTTGGGGAATCTTGCAGGCACGTCATTTGTACCCTATAATCATTTTGACTTGCATCCCAGTACCCATCTTATCTCTTTTAGGGTGGCATTCATATCCTCCTTGTTTCAATGCCTCTTGATCACCTTGCTAGAGGCTTACTTGATTCTTCTCACAGCTTGAGTTTGTTCATTAATCCATTTTCTCCCATTTATTCTTTAAAAATTTCCTTCATCCTTCTTTCTAACGTTGGGCCTATTCACTTCTCCATTCTTTGCCGGGGTTTAAATCCATGTTTCTCCCGAGTGTCCGTTTGTTAACTTCCTCACCCCTACTAATTTTCTTGTCCATCTATCTGGGGGCAACTATCTCTAGGATTCACTCGTCCTTGATGTCCATCCTATTGCCCTTTATAAGGTGTAGTCAATACTATTTTTCAATCCTTTGTAGGGCATCTTTTATTCCCCTTGATCATTCTATTGTTACTAGTTGCTTCCTATTTGGCCACTCTTCTTTTTCCAAAGCAAGTCACACTTGCCATTCTAGGATATCCTTAACCACTTATGCCCCTTTTTGAGGTTACCTTATTTCAGGTTATGCCTCTTATGATCCACTTGTCGATTCCTTAGCTTAGAAATTTCCTTTTTTTGTCCTTATCCTCCCTTCAAGTAGTTCCTGCTTAATGGGTTGGTTCCTTGCACTCTATGTTATGTCCACCCGCCCATCGATGGTCCCTTCGAGGGGCCCTTAATCGTATACATCCTTCCAGAGTTCCCTTTCCTAGCACATTTCTTCTTCTCTTCACTCTTGTCATGTCATACCGTATAATTACTGGAGGGCATTTTCTGTGTTTGCCCTTTCTGAGGGGTTTTAGGTGTAGTTTCCTTGTACCTTACCTCTATTATTTATTATCTTTCATTCAACTTGTTCTTCATAGAGGCAACTCAATTCCTTTTTGTTTCTTAACTCATGTATGAGGGCTCGCTCAATCCCTTATGGTCCTTAGGTTTTCTTTCTAGTACTAATCCTCCCACTCCTTCTGCATCTTTTGATGCTGCCTTCCCCTTTTTCCCTTTCCCCAGATTGATCCTATTCTTTGACTTCATAGAAGTATCGCTTCCCTTATACTGAACCCCTTATGAGTCCACTCTTTCATTTTCCCTATCATTGGTTAGGGTATGTCCTTTCTAATGGCTCCCTTTCTAGGCAGTCTCTTTGTTCCTTTCTGGAAACTTCCTTCCTAGTCTATTATCTCGTCTTGTTGCCTTGTTACTATGCCTTTCCTAGTTCTTGTGGGGGAACTTATTTAGGTTGGCTATCTTAGGGTTAGTATTAACTAGAGGTGACCTGCAGTCTTCCTTCTCAGGTGGTCTTCTCTCCACCTACTACCCCGGGTCGTGATTGATATACTCCAATCAATTAGTTATACTCATCGTTAACAGGTGGACTAACTTTTAAATGAAAAAAATGGTCTTTATTCATTCAAGTAGGTAGTTTCTTGTTGCACTCGACTTATTATAGGAATTTCTCACTACTTCCTAGTCCCTTGGAGTCATAGGCCTGAAGTTAGCCTCCGAATTGTTTCGGGATTCGTGGTCTGAGGGCTTTAATGAACTGGTTGACATCCATCCATAATCCCTTCGGGCATCCCTGCTAGGATGGACTTCATGGAACACCTTGAGTCTGTACCTCCTTAGCACCTCCGCTTCGCACTCATAAGTCCACTTAATCCATTGGGAAGGGTTAAAGTTGTATTGAGCTGGTGGGGGTGCCTGGTGGACTTTCATAAAGGTTGCGTGGGCATCTCGGTAGTTATCCTAGGCCTCCTTCCTAGCTGGAGTCCTTTTTGGTTGTCATGGAACTGGAGGGGGTGTCGGGCTCATTGGAGGATGGGTAGGTTCTTCTTGCCTTGGAGGAGGATACGTTATGTTGTCTGACTCTAACAATGCTCCAACAAGTTTCCTATAGTCCTCGACCATATCTTTAGGCACTCTCTTCTCGATTTCCATGAACCTTTGAACAATTGTCTCTTTGGAGGTAGGAGTCTTTTTCACAATTTCGTGTGTGGGTTTGGTTCGCACGACGAACTTCCTAGAGACTCTTCTTCCTACAAGGTAATTTAGTTTTTGTTAGTATCAAGGAATAGTATTGATAATGCTTTCAAGGAAACACGACTCTGATACCACTCAAGTTGTCATGCCTTGACTCAGTTTGGTCGGATCCCCATGATCAACCTACAGCTCCCTTGGTTTAAGAGGGAATTCCCCTTCTTTTAATCAAGAGGAGCCAGACATAATTTCAAACCTTGTTCCTTGTAATATCATAAATCAATCAAATGCAAGCTTAAAAAGAACTTTAAGAATACCTGATGGAGAGTACATCTTCACGTTTTCTTTCATTATATCTCCTTACTACTGAAAAAGGGTAAAAAGGGAGGGGGTGAGTTCTACAACTCAATGAGCGGGTGTTGGGAGTGAGTTTTTCAAGATAGCTTTTGTTTATCTAAAACATGCCAAGGTTATCATTTTCTTTCAAAAGGATTTCCTCAAAGTTCGGTTTTCAAATTTTTTTCTCATTACTGTATTAGGTGTGTTTAACTCTTTTTAGCCCATCCCCTTTCATCGAAAGACATTTAGCAAACAAACACACATCTTGCATCAGGAAGGGTACAATAGTCGCAGGTGCAGCATGTCCGCTACACCCACTTGTGGATCAGAGTGTGTTTACCATCCACCAAGATAGAAGCCCATCCACTTCTGCCCTGGGTCTGGGTGGATGTTCTTGAAAACTAACCCCCAGACCCGAATGCCACTTCGTGTACATATGAGGATAGAGACCTCATCCCGACCCCACCCCGATCTCATGCGCAAGAAGCTACCCCGAGTTTCTAGACTAACTGGCACGACGAACTACCCTTATCTCCACCATGTCGTCCAATAGCCCTTAGGACCCATCACTACCCCTTAGGGTGTCATCCAATAGTCCGGTACCACAAGTGCATGCATAAACAAGAGTTTTCCACATATAGCCATTATCTTTGGTGCCAACGGTGCAATGGCCCTGATGCTCAACCTGACCTACAACTGTTTGTCTAGACCAGTCCGTCAACCTAGCCCTGACGCACTACTGCCAGTCCATCTAGCACTGTTAGTCCTGACTTGGTACCATGGCAAAATCATACAACCAATTTCATTAGAAAATTTCATGGATCTTTGTTAATTAAAGTTTGTTTATGAGCTCCTACTTGTACCTACTAGCCTTGGGCCCACTGCACGTATTTTTCCAAAATCAAACATTTTGCCCCATGAGTTAAAAGATCGAGACCCTTGGCCTATCTAAGCTGTTTTCACTCCCATCAAGAAGGTGTTCCAAATATTTTAAGTATTGGCACATAGTCAAGGGAGAACACTTCTGACAAAATTTATTTTCAAATTCATCACACCAACCTGGTGTGATGATATCTCTGCTTACAACTGGTAGGCGGGTTTCTCCTTTCCTAAAGGAAATTAATCATACCAACCAGGTATAATTATCTCTACTTACAACCAGTAAGTAGGTTTTATCTATTAAAGATAGTGCTCATCATCCCAACCGGTATGATGTGTAAATTAGCCCACTTTCGTGATGACCGTGACGTATTCGTCCTTAGTCAATTTTCTAAGTCCACGCTAGCTTTTCCTTGCCGACATTCCGATTTCTCGTGTCCCTACCCGATTGGTGCATCCTTATCAATTAAGGTTTGACATGATAGCCATCGTTTTCTCACATATGAGCAACTAGGCTCAAAATTATTACTTTATTGCACTTATGTTCCTAAAGTTTATTTTCCTTAACTTTAGGTCCCTAATTCTAACTTTTCCACAAATTGAATCCCAATGCTTCCAAAATTCCTTTTGGGTCCTCAATTTACTCAAAAGTGTGTACGAGGCTCAAGTTTTCCAAATTTTCAATTTGGTCCCCAAATTTTGAAAATTTACAATTTTGCCTCTACTTTCCAAAAATTCCCTGAACTTTTCAAAATCTTCAAATTTTCCCCAATTTCTCCTCTTCAAACTGACCGAATTTGATTTCTTCAAATTTTCCATTCAATCGGGGTTAATTATTCCAATTGAAGGTATGGATCAATTCCTACACTTCCATATGATTCAATTGGGGCTTTGAATTGCATTATTTGAGTCCAAAATGAGCTCAAACGGAGCTTCGCCGAAAAACTATTAGTAGAGAGAGAAAACTTCGAAAGTTTACTGTGAGAGTTGTGGCGGTCCAAGCTCTCGATCTGGGGAGGTAGCTCTCATCCTGAGGTTCTTATTGGGATCAAGAATTGCTAGAATTGAAGTCTGGATGAGGGTGATTTTCGTTAGTAAAATTCGGCACTTTCTCTCTCTAATATTAATTTGTAACGACAGATTAGGGCCGAATTGGCTTACCTTTCAGCTCCGTTGAGGTCGTGTGAGGGCCGTGGATGCTTGGTTTGGCCGAAGGAGGGCTGAATTTGGCTGAATTAAGCTCGAACAAAATAGGGCAGCTTTGATCCTTTAGAGTTGCTTCATTGTTTGATTCCGCTGTCGTTTCTCCAACGGTCCTTAGGTCAAAAGGAGGTTGCTGTCACGTAGCTGACTTCCACCGGAGTCTATAGGACCTAACCTTGCCTTCTGAGGCTAAGAAAAAGGCCTAAGTCAGAGCTCTGGTTCGAGCTTCACCGAAAAATGGAGCAGTTGAGAGAGAATTGTGATTTGAGGTGTGTTGAGGATAAATGGAGACGAGCTCTTTATATAGGGAGCTTGAGGACCCTCTGTTCGACCACTTTCCATTTTTTATCCTACTAGGATCAAGAATTGCTAGAATTGAAGTCTGGATGAGGGTGATTTTGGTTAGTAAAATTCGGCACTTTCTCTCTCTAACACTAATTTGTAATGACAGAGTAGGGCCGAATTGGCTTACCTTTCAGCTCTGTTGAGGCCGTGTGAGGGCTGTGGATGCTTGGTTTGGCTAGAGGAGGGCTGAATTTGGCTGAATTCAGCTCGAACAAAATAGGGCAGTTTTTGTCCTTCGGAGTTGCTTCATTGTTTGATTCCGCTGTGGCTTCTCTGATGGTCCTTAGGTCGAAAGGAGGTTGTTGTCACGTAGTTGACTTCCCCCGGAGTCTATAGGACCCAACCTTGCCTTCTAGGCTAAGAAAAAGGCCTAAGTCGGAGCTCTGGTTTGAGCTTAACTGAAAAATGGAGCAGTTGAGAGAAAATTGTGATTTGAGGTGTGTTGAGGATAAATGGAGACGAGCTCTTTATATAGGGAGCTTGAGGACCCTCTGTCCGACCACTTTCCATTTTGGTCGAGCTTATGCTCGCCCGAAAATGGCCTAATCATTGCAGTTACCCCTTCACCAGAGAAGGAAGTTTTCTCCATCAATGAATAGTGCTGTCATACCGAGGAAGAAGATGACACTGTTCCGAACCGAACAGGACTAGTCTGGATTAGTTCGACCGGGTTCAATGGGAAAAATCTACTGGTTCAAGCCTAATTCGACCGATTTTTCTAAAATTAAAAAGTTTTTAATTAATTTAAATTAATTCTCTATCTAATGGTGGCTTCAATTTCTCAATTTGAATATTTTAAACCACAAAGAAAAATAAATTTAGAAACCAGTTCAAGTATGGTTTAAACCGGTTCAAGTCATGTTCGCCCTGAACCGGTCTAGTTTTCTCTTCCCATTTGCCCCCAAGGTTATTTTCCATGATTTTTATGACTTTTGGAGTCACTTCGGATTTGTCAATTTTCCATTTTACCCTTTCTTTACCGGTTATGGTTCGTGAACTGACTCAGTTTTCTCTTTTGAATTGACTAGTTATTTTCCCGATTTTTCTTATCTTTAAAGGACAAGGTTTACAGAGTTGCCCCCACAGGAAGAAGCTCTGGAGGGACTTGAGGCCCCTACTTGTGACAGAATGGCTCGAGTCAGCTGATTATTATCGAGCTGAATCGTAGTGAGGTTCGTGCAGTTACCTAGCTGAGGAGGGATGTGGCTGGAGAGGTGATTATCTGACAGATGGAGTTGCTCTAGCGAGCCTAACCTCCCACGATTAGTGGGTATTTTGCCAGAGATGTAGTTGGCGGAAACATCAAGGACCACAAGTGAGGAGTAGTTCGAGAGCTCCTTGGGCATGGCGCCGTTGAGCGAGTTTCCCAGGTCCTTTTGGACCGTAAGCCCATGTTCAATGATTCCCAATGGCTAGTGATAAATGAGCTCACAAGCTTTATGGAAGGACCTAAGTTTCGGGTCTATGGACTTGAACCTTGGGTCCGCTCGGGTGCGAGTCCATTAAACCCTCCTTTGGGGCGGGTTTGGGACAACAAAAACCAGACCCGACCCAAAGTTTTAACATGCCTACTAGTGAGACAGTGACCAATGAGCATTGTTGTGGGGTTGTTTATTTTAGAATAAGTGATGGTGGTTAATTGGATAACACATACTTCATTCAGTTTGTTGGTATAAGTAATCTATTTCTCACCAAAAAACTATTTTCACATGTAAAATAATGTTTATGGCCTAGTGACAACATTAATAATAATTTTGAAAGAGTAATATTTTCGACTTTGAAATTTTTTTTTAAATTAAGAAATGGTTGGAAAACATATAATTAATGCTTATAATTAAATCTAAATTTCATAAAGGAAAACTCTTTATACCGCATTTCTGGAAGTAAAACTCTTGTATTCTAGTGGTAAGTTCCTAAGTCTGCCATTCGTTGTAATATTTGATTTACATAATTAATTCATTAAATCTTAAGAAATCGAATTCTCCCTTGGGTCGTCATTTGATTATAAAATAATCCATTTGAGAATATCTAGCTTCCCACAATAATAACTTCGACAATCATGACATCGCCGGTAAAAAAACAAAACATTTTCTTTCTATAATAATTATTCTAGCGGATCTTCGTTTAAAGTCATTTATAGGACAAAGTTGATAAACCAAAATTTTAAATGGTCGTAATTGGGAAAATGATTAATATCATGTTAGAATGAAATTGAGGGATTTTAACATGTTTTATTGAAGATAAAAAATTCATGGACTAAAATGTAATTTTTTTAAAGTTGAGGACTAAATTACATTTTTAGAATTTTTGAGGTTCTAAGTGTAGTTTGAGATAATTCAAGGACCCAAATGGTAGAAAGGAATAATGAAGGACCTAAAAGAGAAATTTAGTAATTTAGGCGTTTAATTGCAAATAAAGTAAACTTATAGACCTATATGTAAATAAGGAAAAATTTAAGAAATTAAGTATAAATTTTGTATGTCATGGAACTCAAATGTTCGAAATTATTTAGGGACAAAATCTATTATGTACATGGGCAAACACAAAGTTGAGACTTTAGAAATTCATACGGGATGAACAAGTTATGGACCCTAGGTGACTGAGATTTGTGACATCAAGTCCAGTTGGATCGATGAACACAAAGTACCTATTCAAAATAATAGAATGAGATTAGTAAAACTCTTTTCCATAAATATACTCATGTAACTGTGTAAACCTCGGTTAAAACCATTTTCGTGAGATATTTCTATTGTAGGCATGAATGTTATAGATTTAATATGAATGATGTTCCGAAAGTGTGCACAAGACTGATGTTTTCAAATGAGAAGTGAGTCCAAGACTATCTTTTGAAAACTTATTATATGATATGGATGGACTTTGTTTCGTAGACAATATTACCCATGTGTAATACAAATCCAAATTATTGTGTGAATAAATTACTATCATGTTAGAAGCGGGTCTCGTCCTGTAGGGCTAGTAGTACAAAAATGATAATATTAAGATAAAACATTTGTTTATATTTGCTTATTTATATAGGAATTTAAGATGTCCGATGTGGGGTAGTGATGATACTAAGTATTGTTGGACAACAGGTTGGTACATGTGAATATATCGCTGATTTAGTATTTCAAGGGGCTCATGGAGTACTATGCGCATTTAGACTTGGTGAAAGTGAAAAGTCTAATCACTCTATAACAGACAACTAAATTAGTATGCATAGGGGATGAGCAATAGTGCCCACATAACCAATAATCTTATGCATCAATCTTATGAATGTGAGGCTATAGTATTGGAGAAATATGAAATATCCATAACCCGAAATACCAAATTTCAAAGCTCTTGTATTGAATTGGCTTACTAAGAGTAGAATGAACCCAACATAAATATTTTGCATAGAATATGAGAAGTATCATGAAGGACCATGCATGTAACCCTGTAACTTTTGGACTCATAAATTTTAATTATAAATTTAATCGGATATATAAACTTAATTAATTTAATTAATAGCCTAATATAATTGGAACAAATATAATTTAATTAGATGATATGAGCTAATTTGGTCGAAATAAATAATTCAATATAATTGAGTTAAATCTATTGAATTTAAGTGAAAAATAAATATTTTAAAAATATATATAATTATTAATTATATACAAAACTATATATGTTGTGAAAGAGAAATTAAAACAAATAAAGGTATATACATATACCTATAGTCATATTAATTATAAATATATGAATTTTCAATAAAAAGAAAATAATAAGTGGGGTGTAAGACCATACATTAAATCCAAAAATAAATGAGTTAAATCCAGTAATGTCCATGTCCATATTAACAACTCCTTTAAAGCCGATGAAAAGTTGGGTTCAAATTGTATATATGTACTAGACAAAATACATCTACAACTAGAATAGGCCAAATGGACATACAACCAAAACACAAACGACCAATCAAATTCAAAATATTTAAAAAGAGAAAACATGAGACTTGGGCTAGGGGCAGGCACCTATTGAACGAATATAGCCTGAGTGTCGTGAATATTCTTTAAAAAAATCGAGAAAAGTTAGCCACATTTCCACTCTCAAACTGCAACTCATAAATTTTGAGACTAAGCTAGGAAAAAGAGAATTGCACTCGGGAAGCCCATTTTATGAACTCCCAAAGTTAGCATTTATCATAAAAAGAAAGATCAAATGGGGGGGATAATGCCTCTCCAAAATTTATCTTAAGAAAAACTAGCAATGCAATTGAAAGGAAAGAGTTTTCGAGCATAAGAAAAACACAAAATCATGGTGTAAATCCCGTTCTCTCATAATAAGAAATTGGCAAGGGGACCCGGAAATTTTCGAGAGAAAATCGAGGATACAAGTGAACCGAAATTAGTAAAGAAGGAAAAAAGGAATTTGGAAAATCTCAAGTGGTCAATGAATACCTAAACATCATGGAAAAGAACCATCAAGTGAATTGGATGTTAAAATTAGACCGGTTCAAGGTGAACTAGAGTTGAACCGAATTAAACCGTGAAAAACTGGTTCAAAGATTCAATTTTTTAGGTGGTTTAAAAATATCAAATTGGAAAATTGAAGCTACCTTTAGATAGAAAATGAATCTAGATAAATTTAGAAATTTTTTAATTTTAAGAAAATCAATCGAATTGGGCCTGAACCGGTCGATTTTTGATGTCTGGTCACTAAACCCGATCGGACCAGACTGGTCAATGGTCCAGACGGTCAACGGACCCCTGCCAGGTCAGCACCCAGTCAGCGGACGCAACCAATCAGTGTGTGCCATGTGGCAAAGCATGCACAGTCTGCCGCTTAGTTAGCGCTTGGAAGCGTTGACCAATTAGAGCGTGAGACGTGTCCTCGATTAACAATCAAGGGAGGAAAATCCATGTCAGCGACAACAGACCAATAGGAAAGTGACACATATCCTTAATTAACAGTCAATTAGGAGAAGCCTCATTAGCAAGGTTGACCAATGAGGAGCTGACACGTGGAAAGAATGCCACATCAGCATCCGACAAGGATGTTGGAGAAACAATTGACAAATTAGAGGTCGACACATGATAGAGCCTCGTTGGATGGGCTCAACCAACTAGAGGCTGGCACGTGGTAGTGGCATTGTGTGTGAGGAAGGAAATCTGATGTATTTAAAGTGGCCAATGAGAGGATGCCATGTGTCACGATCAACGGTTGACAAAAATACGGTAAGTAGCCACATTAGAATGAGCGACCAATGGAAGGCCGCCACATGTCCGGTCAGCAAGTCAAAGGCTAACTAAGATGCTAAGTAGGAAGCCATGTCAGTAAAGCCAACCAATCACAACGTGCCATGTGGCAAGCCCGCACGTGCAAACACGCATGCACGGCACACTGTCATTTTCATCCTTGGAAACACCGCAGAAAGGGGGGAAATGAGAGGGATAGTTTCCGACGACCTGAAAAGCCTCTGATTTGACCGTTGGCGAGCGAGGCTGGGGCTGAGTCCTATGCCGGCCGATAGTCCTATCGTTTGTCGAGCTTCATATATAAAGGACACCCATCTGCTCATCTTCCTCATCCCACAAACGATCAAAAAAGGAGAGGTACTCCATTTTCCGGTGAGACATAAATCAGAGCTCTGACGAGGGCCTTTTTTGCAATCTCAAAAGGTGCATTTGGGCTCTCTAGAACCAAGAAGAAGTCCCCTACATCATTGCCACCTCCTTTTAGCCCGAGGTTCATTAAAGAAGCATCGGGAAGCTTGCGCAATACTGTCACTTCAATGGTCCCGAAACTGCAGAAAATCTTGAGTTGGATTCCGACCACCTCTGACCTTAGGCGACCAGGCCAAACCTCCCACAGCTCTACTCAACCAACCTTCGACATCCAGGAACCTTCGAGGTAAGCCAATTCTGCCCCATTTCGTCAGAACTGTGAAGTTGCATAAAATGGAACATTAAAATTTTTCTCCTCGAATTCTCCGTTCTCAAGCAACCAATTAACCCAAAATTGATCCTGGGAGGATCCTTGAGAAAAGCACCAGCAACCCCTGTCTAGAGCACAGAGTGCCGCCCCCTCACTGATAAGAAAACTGAGCTTTCTCTCTTTAGAAAAATTTTCCGACGAAGCTCCATGTGAGCTCGAAAATGGATAAATTGAAGTCATTCAAAAGGCAGGATGATTGTAGAGAGATGGAGGGAGCGATTAGTAGTATCTTAGGGGGCCATTAACCAAGTTTAAGTAGTTAATTTGATGAAATGAGAATTTAGGGGTCAAAGTGCAATTTTGGAAAGAAATTGAGCGAATTAGGGATTTTTGAAAATATTGGGGGGTGAATTGCAATTAAGGGAAAATTGAGGATTTGAATGGAAATAAGAGGACATTAGGGAAGAGGTATTGGAAACCTTAGAGACATAATTGAAGACAAAATGAATATTAGAGACTTAAATGTAAAGTTATAAACTTTAGGGACCTAATTGTAATTAAGGCATGATGTGAGGACCTATGTGCAAATACATGAAAGTATAAGGTCTTTTATGCTAATTCTCCTGATGTGAATACTTGAACCATGTAGGAGTTGTTATCTAATTACCCATGGAGAGTAGCACATCATGGATCGAGATCTCACCTGGACGATCACATCACTATTACCAAGTGAGTGTGTTTTTGACATCACGTCTTATTGGACTGATGAGCATTTCGTTTTAACTGAAAACCATTTTCAAGAAATGGCCTCCCTTGAATATGTGAATCAGTTTAGATGTTTTGGGAGATGTTTCTGATATGGGCATGGATCATGCCAAGATATAGCTAGATTGCTCAAAGTGGGCCCAAAGCCAATGGGAACGGGTTTTAGTCGGTAAACAAGTTTAAGTCTACATTCTTAAAAGATTACCATAACTGGTTGATTGTGAAGTTTAGCTACTGAGCCAAAGTCGGGCCGACGAACTCGTTGAACCCGTTGGGCTAGTAGCACCAAAGATAATGGTAATAACTAATAAGACTATTGATTGTGCATGCCATGACTTCGGAACCATCGAGGCATCCGATATGGGATAGTAGTAGTTCTAAGTGCTGCTAGACGATCATAGAGCATAAGGAAAGGTAGTCGTCTAGTATGTTAGGAAGTTCAAAGTGTTTCATGTGCACTAAGGCCGAGGTCGGAGGGGGATAGATCTTGTCCCACATTTGTAGACCTGAAGTATGATGCGGATTTGAGGGTCGAGTAATTGATGCCCACTCAAACTCTTGGTAGAAGTCGTCAACTTCTACCAAGTTGGACGGTAAAGTGCTTTGGTCCACAAGTGGAACAGTCAGAGACTGTTCGACGAATGTGTGGACCCCTTTGTGATAAAGTGTGTGTGTGAGTGATTGTATGTTAATCCAAACTTAATCAAGGGAGAAATGTTAAAACATTTTTCTAATGAGAAGTTAAACCCACAAAACCCACAAACAAGAAGGGTGGTAATTATAACTTTTTTTCTAGAAAAGTCACTCTATCACCCACTCACTGAGTTGTAGAGCTCACACCCTCCCATAAACCCCCTTTTCAGGAAAACCTCTTGTCAAGAAAAGTGGAAGCTAGAATAGCAAGTCGGAGATACCCCATGAAGTTAAACTTTTATTTAGTTGTTTTGTTAAAGTTTGTTGTAGAAAACATATGTACTCAAGAGCCTTTACCTTCCCCGGCCTACCGATTTAGTACAAGGAAGGGTGGCAGGTTGATCACACACACACACACACGCACACACGCACACACGCACACACGCACACCCGCACACCCGCACACCCGCACACGCGCACACGCACACCCGCACACGCACACGCACACACACACACATATAGCCTGTTGAAACTAATATGATTTAGCAAAGAAAAATCGAAGGAATATGCCTTCTATCAAGCTAATAGCTAACTTTGTAGGTGATTAATCAATTTTAGGAGTAACCTAGAGAATCCAAGTTTTTTACCCATACATAATTACAAAATTGGGCATGGGCTAAGGAAGGGTCATCCACATTGCTCATAACATAGCTAAACTATTCCCTACATCAAACTTCAATAATCATGTTTTAGATTGGCTTTAACTAATGTCACACCCCAACTCGGTTTGGACAGGATCCCATGAACAACCTGTCATCCCTTCCTACACTACCATGACATTCCTACCAAGATAGGTCAGGAAATGTAAGTGTATGCGCATAAGAGTTTTCCATAACAATAGTAAACAAAACAATTTAGTAAAAATTTTACCTTCTCCAGGATAGTCCTAGCGTGCTTCTTAGACTCCCACTTTTCTTGATCTAGAAGATCTCTTGAAAAATATTTAAGGGGAGGGTGAGTTCTACAACTTAATGAGTGAGAGATATGAGAAATCTTGAGAAAATCGGTAATTTATTTATCCCATAATAAATCATTTTCTTGATTTTAGGTGTTTTATGGGTTTGCTCTTACACCCTTTATTATAAAAGAGATGTATCATTGTTTTACATTATTAGTTACGTTAGCACACAACAACACACCCTTTATCATCAAGGGGATCAAACGTTCGTAGAATAGTCCACGACTATTCTACTTGTGGACCGGAGCGTCTTTTCTGTCCACACTGGTAGAAGATCAAAACTTCTACTAAAAGTTTGTGTGAGCATCAATTGCTCGATCCATATACTTGAGTTCATACTTCATGTCCGTAAATATGAGACGAGACCTCTCTCTCTTCAATCTCGCTCTCAATGCACATGAAGCTTCTCCGAGCTTCGAGAATTACTAGATGACAAAACTTCCCTTATGCATATTGGATCGTCCAACAGCCCTTAGAACCAACACTACTCCATTTCAGGCGCCTTAGTGGTTCTGCATCACAGCATGCACAAGCAACAGTTTTTTAGTTTTGACCTTTATCATTGGTGCTACTAGCCCAATGAGTCTGATGAACCGGCCTCAACTTAGTAACTACTAGCCTAACAGGTTCGACGACCTGACTTCGGCTTAGTAGCTACCAGCTCAATGGGTTCGACAACCTTGCTTCAACTTAGCAGCTGTCTCACACAATTTAGCCATTTATGAGAGTTTTTCATAGGCTTAAAATTCTTAACTTATTTACGGGACTATGGCTGTTTCCATTGGTTTTGGGCCCACTTGTATGAGATTTCAAAATAAGGAATTGGGCCCACTTACACAACGATAGGCCTCACCCATCCTTGTTAATCATGGACCTCGCCCATATCCTTCATCGATGATCGTACTAGACCATGACCCATGAGGTGTATCCATACACTATCCATGTGTTGCCCTAATATCATAGTTCATGCTTTCATAAAAATTATGATCCCAAATGTTTTAAGCTAAATTACACAGTTAGAGGATTATATTTTTGAAAAATTGAGTTTCAAAATGAAGTATGATTTAAATACTTGTAATCTGTCCAAAATGGTCCTGATGTCGGAAATTCCTACTTACCCAATATCTCATGGCTCATTTCTCTAGGCTAGATCGTCAACACTTCTGAGGTGTTCCATGGTTGTAGGTAGGAGTATCCTTCTCGTACCTATAGTATTTTAGATAATGAGTTATCTGGTTCATTTCATTTAAGCCCCTAAGTTTATTCTCGTGGCAAATAAATCCCCAATTAATTACCAAACTTCTATAAACTTAATCAAACTTGTCAATAAGCCCTCATAATTCCCTTTAATTGCAATTAAAATCCCTAATTCGTATTTAATTGCAATTAAGTTCTTGATTTCTTTAAAATAACCAATTGGTACTCAACTTCTTCCAAATCACCAGTTGGTTCTCAATTTCTTCAAAATCACCAATTGGTTCTCAATTTTTTTTCAAATTACCAATTGGTCCTCAATTGAAGGTTAATTTCATAAAAGTCCCCCAATTTAAAAAATTCCCAAATTTTCGCCCAATTTCCCCCAAATCACTCATTTTGGTCCCACAATCTTGTTTCATCAAATTGGACATGCAAACTTAGTTAATTGGTCCCTAGCATGCTTCTAATCGTCTTTCCTACCTCCCTATGATTAGTTCACACTTTGAATCACCTCAATTGGCCCAAAAATGAGCTCAAACAAATCTTCGCCGAAAAATTGAACTTAGAGAGAGAGCTTCAAAATCTTACTGGCTGGGATGCGGTTGTCGGAGCTCTAGATTTAGGGAGTTAGCACTCATTGAGAGGGTTCTTCTAGGATAAAAAAAATCACTGCAATTGATGTCCTGAGTAAGAGAAATTTGATTAGTATAATTCAAACATTTTCTCTCTCCAGAGTGTTACTATTCCGATGAGTGGATGTGAAATGGACTTACGCTTAAGCTTCTAGGAGGTCAATGATTGGTCAGAAGGAGTCATGGGAGGGTCGGTCTAGTTGCAGGAGGTATGGGGTGGCCAAAATTTGGCTCGACATAACTTCGCCACTTCGTGTTCGTCGGAGCAACAGTACTTTGTGGGCTTGTCGGTGCTCTTATGATGATCCTCGAGTCGAATGGAGGGTGTGGCTGGGTAGAAAACATCCTTCCGGTTCCAGGGACTCCAAATGGAGCGTTAGAGGCTGAAGAAAACACCGATGTCAGAGCTATGGTTTACGCCTCATCAAAAAACTAAACACTCTCTCTTCTTCGACAGTTTGCAGGATGAATAGTACGAGTGGGGAGGAGCTCATTATATAGGGAGCTCGACAATTGACAGGGCTACTGGACGACATCATAATCAGCCCTAGACTCACCCGCTAACTATCAAATCAAAGGGGTTTTCGGGTCACCGGAGACCAAAGAGTTCGCCCGCCCTTCTCTCTGCCAGAAAGGCTAAGGTTGAAGATAACACTATGTGCGCATGTGCGAGCTTTGCACGTGCACGTTGCCACGTGGCATGCTGTGATTGGCTGGCTTCACTGATGCCACTTCCTTCTCAGTGTCTGAGTCATCATTTGACTTGTTAACCGAACATGTGGTGGCCTACCATTGGTCGCTCATTCCAACGTGGCTGCAGACTATATTCGGTTAGCCGTTTGACTGTGACATGTGATGTCCTCTGATTGATTGATTTAAATATGCCAGATTTCCCTCCTGACGCACAGTGCCACTGCCACGTTTAGCCTCTGATTGGATGAGACCATTCGACGTGGCTCTACCACGTGTCAACCCCTAATTGGTAGGCCATTTCTCCGACATCCCAGTTGACTGCTGACGTAGCACCTTCACCACGTGTCAGCTCCTCATTGGCTAGCTCGGCTGACGGGGCTTCTTTGCTATTGACCATTGTCTGTAGACACGTGTCGCTCTTCCATTGGTCGGACATCGTTGGTGTGAATTTTCCTCCTTTGACCATTTACCGAGGACACGTGTCACTCTCTAATTAGACAACGCTTCCAGGTGTTGACCAAGCGATTGACTAGGCACGATTCGCCACGTGTTGCACTCTCATTGGTTGCATTTGCTGACTGGGCACTAACTTGGCAGCAATCCATTAACCTGCTAGACCGTTGACCGATCCAGTCAGACCGGGTCCGGTGACCCGAATTCGAAAAACGGTTGGTTGAGGTCCGATTCGATCGGTTTTCTAAAATTTAAAATTTTTTTTAAATTCATATAAATTTATTTTCTATCTAATGGTGGATTTAATTTTCTAAAATGATGTTTTTAAGCTATCTCGAAAAATAAATCTTTGAATCGGTTCACTATAGTTCATCCTAGTTCAATCCAGTTCAGGTCTGATTTGCCTTGAATCAGTTCAATTTTCACATCTAATTTCATCCATGACTCCTCTCCATGATTTTTGGGAATTTACTGGCCACTTGGAATTTTCCAATTTGTCCCTTATTTACTAATTCCAGTTCACTTTGATCATTGATTTTCTCTCAAAATTTTCTGATTCCTATTTCCATTTTCTTATTTTGAGAGAACGGGGTTTACAATCAATGTATGACACTATAAGAATTATTAAGGATTTACCTATAACTAACCGTATTACAAGTACAATTGAAATATTGTGCAAAAAAAAGTACAACTAAAATGAGATGTGGTAACCTAGTGGGCTAAATCCCCATTTCGGAAAATAACGTTTTGGCTTGGGTGCAGTCTAATTAGGGCCTAACCATAATGGGCTGAGGAACATACCAACAATCATTAATCTAACAAACATTATTAGGTCATTGATAAAATAGTATTAGTAATCATAAATAATCGAGTATGAACATAATAAAGTTCTTGAGATGAACTACTAATGCAGTCAAATAAGGAAATTTAAGTCTTATAAGCATATTTTAAGACATTTTCTTGGAATGAAGAGAAGTAAGGAACCCAACCTTCAGATGATATATGGGATGATTTCCTAGTTAACATTAAAAAATTAACTCCAAGAATAGTCCATTACATGTATTTATAAATAAGGAATAATGTAACCATTGGAAAACATAAGAATAAAGAAAAAAACTTAAATTAAAAGAGAATCAAATATTAGAGTTTGGTGAGATGTAGAAGACTTAACTCAGGCCTACACAATCTTATGAATTTATTTTTTTAGGCCCCAAAACTTTATGAAACTCAGCCGCCTACGAATTGAAGAAGGTAGACTTTTCAATTTCACCTGCGGCTAATGGAATGACAAAAATGCGGACCTTTTGGAGCAAGCACGGACGAACAATAGACACAACGATAGAAGCCAAACTCTAGTGGGTAAATTAAACTAAAGACCATCATTATGAGAATGAATCAAAGGAAGGAAGAGGAAGATAAACTTATCTCGAGGTCTTTGGAGTAGGAACCTACAAGGCGAGCGAAGGAGGAGTACTAGAACTTGGCAAATGGTGGTAGAAGAATGACAGGAAACTGGAGCTTGGATTGTTGGTTGAGTAGGGTGAATGACTGCACTATGGACTAAGGAAGCTTAGAAACACAATTATGGAGATGGAGAAATCGCACGGATGAGGCCGAGGAATGAGAGCATTTGCGGGATTGAATGATTTGGGGATCTTAGATACCTCGATCTGAAAGGTGAAAAAAAGGGGATTGACAATATATACCCCTAAAAACAATCAATAAAAGTCATAATGGTAAATGATAGTGGTACTCTTCAACTTTGAGATAATTATATTACGTGCCCCTAACTCACAAAATGACCGAATTTTCCCTTCATTATTAACAAAATTACAATATAACCATTAAGGTTGCATTTAAAAAATATAAATAAAGCTATGATATTAGAATTACGAAAATACCTTTCAAGACATTTTAAGACTACGGAGAAATCTCAAACACTACTAACCATCCTCAAGTTCCTCAAGTACTAGAATTCGAGAATAAGAAAGTAAAACATGATAATCATGCGAGAGTAGTACAAATATTTGAAAATTCGTATAAGATGAACATGTATTAGAATAATTTTGTGTGAGATTTTTAATATCGGTATCGATTGGACTAATGATGCGATATTACTCGTATTTTTATTTTTCATGAATAATTAAAATATTTTCAAAATATATTTCCTATTGATTACTTGTACCCAACTAAAAACTATTTTTGAGAAATATATTTTTTACATGAATTATGATGCTTTAGTTAGTATAATATTATAATTTTGAAAAGAGAAGTGAGCATAATACCATATTTTAAAAATCTTGTGAAAATAAGTAAAAAATTAATGGATACAGGCTAAGTACCGTAAATAATTGTTAATATATTAATATATGTAAAATATATTATAAATGAATAATATGTGCTTAAATTTTTTTTTTAAACAATGATATATATTTAAGATTGTTGTATTAATCTTAGATAAATGTAAGAATATTACTTGTTATTGATAATTATAAAAAACCATAAGACACCCGTTATAGGAAGAACTAACACTTATGTAGGATAATCGAGTGAACAAAATGCATAAAATACATATCCATAGCAGACTAGATTAAACACTCTACATCCCCTTTTCATTTAATTTTTTTGTGGGCATAAATGCATAAAATATCGCTCACATCAAGGTTCTTTTCGGTTTGGTTCAATTATTCGGATTTGAAGTGGGGGTATGAAAGATGACATCTTTGTACGGGATATGACATGTCCATAGGTTTGCACAATAATTAATGGGTTTCCCATGAATTAATAGACCATTTTGACCGATTTCAGTTTTTTTGCCGGTCCACCTCCCATTCAGATTATTTTCCTAATTTTTTAAACTTTTTTTTATCAAATTTCTATAATTTGAGCTAAATAACGTTCATTTTCCAAATTTTATAACAATTTCTAAAAATCGGAGTGATTACTGTTGCGAACTAATTTAATAGGTTTTAGTTGTTTTTTGACCCGTTTATTCATCTTCAATTTAACCTATTATTTGTCCAATTTATTTTCTAAATATTTTTATATCATACTATATATTGATTAGACTAAAAATTACCATTTTTATTTATTTAATTATTTTTTAAAATAGGTGAATTTTTACTTTTTTTTTTCACTAAACCAATTGTAATTATGGAAGTAATTTATTTTTCCTAAATAAATAGATGGAAATCTGCAGCTTTCCTATGCCTCTCACACTCAAGAACATGATAGTTTGTGGCAGCTTATGATTCTTTTGTATTTAACTTTGGTTCATTAGTAGATGAAAGTTTTCTTTGGCCAAAGAAAATGACAAGTCTCCGCTCCGATTGAAATTATGGGGAATAAAGACTAATGAAAGACTAAAAACTATTAAAAACCGGTGTGCGAAATGGTGGTTTCATCACTGAAATACAAACCCACTAAATCCATCAACCAAACCCTCCCAACTGCATCACTTTCCCTGTCCTTTTTTTCCATATGAATCACTACCATTGATATGAAGAAGGCATCATCCATGTCTTATTTATTCTATTTAGCTATTTCCGCCCGATTGGATTTGGTTATTTTAACTCAATAGCTAATACATCAATATGTCTGCTGGTGGGACTAGTGGCTGAGTGGCCAGGTGGATCGACTCGCTCCACAGGCTGTTGTTCATCATGAAGCCTCCGCCGCCGGAGCTTCCGCCTATGAAGATGTCGTCTTCCAGGAAGAAACTCCCGGAGTTCACAAAGCTAATGATCTCATTCTGCGACTGGAGGCGGTGGCTCAGCTCGGCGGCCTGCGCTCGGAGCACGGAGTTCTCCGCCTCCACGGCGAGGTACAGATGCGCGGTGGCCTCAACAGCAGCTGTGAGGCGGCCGTTCTCTGATGTGAGGTGGCTGAGCTGCCCACTGAGGTCATCGAGGTGCTTCTGTTTCCTCATCCTCGATCGGCGGGCGGACTCGCGGTTCGAGATCATGCGCTTGCGCTTCCTCTGGATCATGACATGGACCTGCTGCTGTTGCTCCGAGCCGCCGCCGAAGTTCTGACTCGGAGTGCGGGCGTTTGATTCGCTCGAGTAAGAAGAAGCCATCGGAGGAGAATACAGCCAATAATAAATTACAGATATACAAAAAAAACAGAAATAAAAGATAAAAAAGACCAAATGAAATTGCAGAAGAAGCGTTACGAGCTTCAGTTGTACGGTTTTTCTTGATGGAGATTAGTGTCCGAGTGTATATATTATAGGTCCAATCGAACGGCCGAGCGTCTATGAGAAGACGTAGAACCAGTAGAGAAAGATGACAGAGAAAGACTGGACGAGGTGAGTGCGGCGACGCAGGGTGGAGTTGACCATAAAACCAGAGCGGATGACTTCACTCAGTACCGGAGACATGGGATTTTTATCTCACAGTACATCCACAGCAACATAGCATTCAGATGATCATAGGAAAGAGGGAGGGAGCAAGAATATTCTTCAAAGGAGAGAAGTTCAGAGCTTCCAAGCTCAGAAATCAATGGCGGATGTGAGAGTAAGGAGAGAGAAGGGGATATTTTATAGACCTAACATGACACTCTCGAAATAATTAAAAAAATATATTATATAAAAGTTTATCGATTGGGTCATTTATCATCTCTTTTACTTAATTAGAAATATTGAGTTTAACTTATTGAAAATATAGAAATATTATATTGATAAAGTTTTACTATTCTAATATAGTTTTTAGATATTAAAAATAATAATGATAATTTGATTAAAAATAAAATAGTATTTAAAAATAATCAATAATGGGGAGGCATCATTATATTCTATTACTGGGGTTGGAAAGGGAACGGAAAAAGTGCAGGCTAGAGGTGCCTCCTGGAATGTGATGTTTGGTTGGACTGTTTAATATTATTCTTCTCAATAATATCCTAATCATGCATGCATGCATACGTCTACCTATAATATATATACGCAATATATGCCTACATGTTCTATAGAAAGAAAAAAGAAAGCATCTGACACATGACAAGGTATCATGCTACAATGTATGGCAGTGGATCTAATACATATAAATAAATTAAACATTTTTTATTATACCCCAATATTAATTTATTCTTATTTTTATCTTATTCATTACCTTTTAAATTATTAAATTATTGCTAGAATTCTAAAACTTAATTAAATTATTAAAACTTTAACTTTTTTGTGAGAAAATAACTTTGAGTACTTCATGCTTCATAGTTGCAAGTTAATTATGAGGTATTATGCTTACTATTAGGAACTCCACATAACATAGATTATTTGATCTTACTAACCCTCAATTTATCTAATGTTTTGAATCATCACCTCCATATAACATAAACATTTTGTCAAATCATATAGAATCAATGCATTTTCAATGATTTCATATTCTACACGGACACATCATGTCGATTATTAGTTAGACCTCTCCTTACAAGATGCCTTTGAAAAATGGGAAGTTAGATTTAAACATGCTAAAGGAAAATGTCTTATTATAGGTGAATACTTACTTTTCTACTCAGTATTCCATGTCTTCTTATCCGTATGTGTGAAGATGAAGTTCCATGCATACTTCATAAATTATTTACTTTGGAGGCCATGATAAATGGATACAACACACATGGTTCTAGTTTCTTTCATGGCCATACAATCTTATCTTTTAACACTACATCTACTAGAATACCCTCAAGTAACCTTCTATATATTCACTAATTAAAACAATAATTTTGTCAAGTTATCACTATCTAGAATATTTACTTAAGCTAAAAACTTGCAAATGATCATCAATGTCACCCTCTCCTAATAACTTTAATTATTATCTTATATAATTAGGAACCCAATTATATATCTCAACTTTAATATACCGCCCTCGACCTTCTGCAGCTAGGCTGGCCCCTCCCCAACCCTCCTCAACCAATTTTTGACTCCCAACAACCTCCAAGGTAAGCTAATTTTGCCATGGATCGTCGGAATTTTGAAGTTGCAGAAACTAGGACCCTTGAACTTCTCTTATCAAACTCATTGTGCTCAAACAAGCAATTTACTCGCAATTGGATTTTTGCCCCAATTCGCTCAATTTCTCCCAAAATTGCACTTTTGCCCTCCTCCGAATTCTCATTTCATTGAATTGACCTCTTAAAGTCTGTTAATTGCCCCCTATCATGATGCTAATCACTCCTCCATCTCTCTACAATCATTTTGGCTTTTGAATGACTTCAATTGATCCATTTTTTAGCTCAAACGGAGCTTCGTGGGAAAAGTTTTCTAGAGAGAGAAAGCTCAATTTTCTTACCGGTGAGGAGGCGACAGTCAGAGCTCTTAATGTGGGATGTCGAAGAGGGGAGGGGCGGGGGTAGAGGTGGATTGGGACTGCACTTCCTCGGGTCGGGTGTGGGACTCGGTGTCTAGGCTAGGTTTGAGGTTGAGGTTGAATTTTTCAAATACCCTGATGAACCCATTGATGCGAACCCCACCAATATACTAATGACACCCTACACCAAATATAGAATAGACCCTAATACTTTCACGATACAAGTAAAAAGAATGGAATATACCTTGTTTGATTGAGAAACTAGATACAGATAGATGTAGATGCCACACCCAAATTCTCTAAAAAGAGCTCTTAGAAAACCCTAGTGATAAGTTTGATTGCTTGAACACTACAAGTAAAAACTTGATAAATTCAAAAGTTCTCTCAAAAGAGAAAGAAAATATAAATCTTACAATATTATTGAAAATCAAAGATATGTCCGTACAATGCTTTGAAGTTAGCATTTTATAGGCACTTATTAATATTAGCTATTCTATAAATAAGGAAATAAAATATTATGGTTGAAATGCCAACCATTAATTATTTATATAGAAAATATTACTAATATATTTCTTGTTTATTTATTTAGAGATGTCTATATAATCTTAGACATATCTAGAAAATTTATTATTTTCTTATTCAATATTCTAAAACATTTATGATATTAATAAATCTCTTATTCGAATTGTATCCTTATTTTGGGCTCTTGTTGTACTTTCCTATTTGGTTTCCAACTTAGCTTTCTACAATCGCTCCAATCAGCCCATGTATTTTTTCTTAGTTCTTTTGGCCCTTTACCTTGTGATTGGGCCTTGTGAATTGGTAGCACCCTTAGGCGGACTCATATCATTCTTCCTCTCTTGAAAATAATTTGTCCTCAAATCTTCGATTTTCTCATCACCTACATCAAAGGGTATTAAATCAGTGACATTGAAACTTGCGCTAATACCATACTTATATAGTAACTCCAACTTATAAGAATTATTATTGATACGTTCCAACACTCATAATGGTCCATCTCCTCTTGGAATAAGTTTTGACCGCCTTTGTTTTGGAAATCGTTCATTCCTCAGATGAAATCAAACCCAATCCCTAGGTTCAAATGTAATATTTTTGCGACCCTTGTTAGCTTGATTTTCGTATGCTTTAGTCTGCCTTTCAATGTGCATCTTTGTCTTCTCATGCATTTGTCTCACGAACTCTGCTTTTCTCTTTCCATCAAAATTTACTAACTCACCAACAGGAAGTGGAGTTAAATCTAGAGTGATCAATGGATTAAAACCATATACAATCTCAAATGGTGAAAACTTAGTTGTAGAATGAACATAACAATTATAAGCAAACTCAACATGTGGCAAATAATCTTCCCATGTTTTCAAGTTCTTTTTTTTATTATAGAACACAGTAAAGCACCTAATGTTCTATTTACTACTTATGTTTAACTATCAGTTTGTGGGTGACATACTATTAAAAATAAAAGTTTTATTCCCAATTTACCCCATAAAGTCTTCTAGAAGTAACTCAAGAATTTAGAATCACGATCAGAAACAATAGTTATAGGCATACTATGCAATCTAACAACTTCTCTAAAAAAAATTGGCAACATTCAAGACATCATCAATTTTATGACATGGAATGAAGTGTGCCATCATTGAAAACCTGTCAACAACCACAAACACAAAATCACTCCTCCTCTTAGTCCTTCGTAATCCTGAAATAAAATCCATGGATATAACAATCCAAGGTGCACTAGGAATTGGAATATGTGTATACAAACCATGAGGTTGTTGCCTAAACTTAGACTCTTTACATGTAATGCATCGAGAAAATATTTTCTCAATATCTTTTTTCATGTGAGGCCAAAAAAATGTTCATGCAATATTTCCATAGTCTTAGCTACCCCAAAATGTCTCATAAGTCCTCCAGCATGTGCTTCCCTAACAAGTAACTCACACAAAGATGATTGAGGGATACAGAATTTGTTTTCTCGAAAAATGAAGCCATTTTACAAATAAAAATTTTCAAACCCACCATTTGTACAATTTTTAATCACATCACAAAAATCAGGATCTTTTGCATACAATTCCTTAATATAATCAAACCCAAGTAATTTAGAATCAAGGATTGCAAACATAGCGTACCTTCGGGATAACGCATCAGTAATTATATTTTTCTTACATTGTTTATACTTGATCACATATGGGAATGTCTCAATGAACTCCACCCACCTAGCGTGACACTTGTTCAACTTGTGTTGCCCCTTGAGGTGCTTAAAAGATTCATGATCAGTGTGAATCACAAACTCTTTCGGCCATAGATAGTGCTGTCATGTTTGTAGGGTTCGAATTAGGGCATACATCTCCTTGTCGTAGGTAGGATAGTTGAGGGTTGCTCCACTCAACATTTCACTAAAATATGCAATTGGCCTTCCCGCCTACATCAATACACCTCCAATACCTACCCCTGATGCATCACACTCAATTTCAAACATTTTAGAAAAATTAGGTAAGGCGAGCAATGGAGCACTTGTCGGTTTATCCTTTATCAATTGAAATGAGTTTTGTTGCTCAACTCCCCAATTAAATGCTACATTCTTCTTTATAACAGTAATAAGAGTTGCAAATTAAGTACTAAAATTAGGAACAAAATGTCTATAAAAACTAGCTAATCCATGAAAACTTCTTATCTGACTTACCGAATTAGGCGTTGACCAATCTCGAATTGCCTTAATCTTTTCCATTAGTTCTATGACTTGGCATTGAAGTTCCTTTGTTTTCTTAGTGTTACTTCTATACGCAGGTCGGTTCGGAATTGTTGCTGTAGGGATAAAATCAATTTGATGTTCAATTTCTCGATTGGTGGCAAACCTGACGATATCTCTGTGGGACTCTGAGTCCAGGCTAGGTTCGGGGTTGAGGTTGAATTTTCCAAATACCCTAGTGAACTCCTCGTATAACCGCTGGTGTTCGGAGCTGAATCCTGGTGGGGTTAGCTGTGCCCCTCTCGACTCTCCCTCTGGAAGGGGGTTTCTGGCGGAGTCTGCAACTGCCACCCTAGTTCTCTTGATTTCTCTCATGGGAGCCATTACTGGTTTTAAATATATTTTTTATTAGTCTTTAGGTTATAAAGTCTAGACAATGCATTTAAGGGAAACTTGGTTTTGATACCACCCAAGTTGTCACGTCCTGACCCGGCTTGGTCGGAACCTTATGAGCAACCTACCACTCTCCTTAACCTAGAGGAGTCACTTCTCCCCATATCACGAAGAGTCAGGCATATTGTCAGTCATCTTTCCTTGGAATAACATTATACAAAAATGGTAGTGTTAATAGTACCTGAGTTTGGAAGCTTGGCGGGGGGAAACTCTAGAAAGACCATCTCTTTCCCAGAAAAAATGTTAAAGGGAGGGGGTGAGTCTTTCAACTTAGTGAGCAGGAAATCTCAAAGATAGATTTGTTTAGGCTTCTCATTAGTTCATAGGGCTTCATCAATTTCCCATCATCCTAGTATGTTGTTCATACAATCACATGCCCTTTTATCACAAAAAGGGATCACACATTCGTAGAATAGTTTCTCGACTCTTCCACTTGTGGACCAAAGTGCCTTTACCGTTTACATTGATAGAAGTCTATGACTTCTCCCTTGAGTGTGAGTGGACATCAGTTGTCTGACCCTTAGGCTCGAGCCATACTTCATGTCCACAACATGGGATGAGACCTCTCCCCTCTGACCTTGGTCTCCATGCACATGAAGCTCCCGAAGCTTCTCGACATACTGGACGACAACCCACCCTTATGCTCCTTGGGTCATCCAGTAGCCCTTGGAACCACCACTACCCCATATTAGTTACCTCAATGTTTCCAAACTCATGGCATGTATAATCAATAGTTTTCTTAGTTATAGCTGTCGACTTTATTGTTACTAGCCCAACGGATCCAATAATTTGGCTTCGACTTCATAACTGTTAGCCCAACGAGTTCGACGATCCGACTTCGACTCAACAGCTGCTAACCCAACGAGTTTGTCTGTGCGGCTTCGACATATTAACTAAATCACACACAATTATCCAATTTTTATGAGAGTTTTCAAGCACAACCACCTTATCTTGTCGGCGGGCTTACGTCCATGCCCATTGGCCTTGGGCCTACTGGAATGGTACTATCTCAACCATCGCATGTTCCATGCATAATCGGGACAACCTCCTAAACATTTTAAGCTTGTTCAATCAGTCAGAGGAGGGAAGTCATGGAAAACCATTTTTCAAATCGGAAATACTATATTAATTAGCCCAACTGGGTGTGATGCTAAATCCACTCACCCGGCGTGGTGTAACTTGCTTGTCAGCGGGCTTACGTCCATGCCCATTGGCCTTGGGCCCACTGGAATAGTACTATCTCGACCATCGCATGTTCCATGCATAATCGGGATAACCTCCTAAACATTTTAAGCTTGTTCAATCAGTCAGAGGAGGGAAGTCATGGAAAACCATTTTTCAAATCGGAAATACTATATTAATTAGCCCAACTAGGTGTGATGCTAAATCCACTCACCCGGCGTGGTGTAACTTGCTCCTGACGGTGTCTTGGTTAGTAACGCGCTCTCATGCACAATCCTTGAACAACCCGTCCTTTACGGTCCGAGCATTCATATCAGTACAATTAGTAGGAAAGACCTCATAATTGCCTGTATTGGCAATTTGGTCCTTAATTATGTTGTAATTACAATTAGATCCCTAACACTAAAAAATTTACCCTTAGGTCCCTAATGTCCCATTTATCATCAATTAGGTCCCCAAGGATTTCATTTTTCCCTTTGGGTCCCTAATTTCTCTCTATTTCCATTCAAGTCCTCAACTTTTCATTATTCGCAATTCGGACCTCAAATTTCCCAAATCCCCAATTTCCCCCAAATTCCCTCAATTTGTTGCATTTTGACCCCCGAATCTTGAATTCATCAAATTGATAGCCCAAAATTTGGGCAATTTCCCCCTATCATGCTACTAATCTCTCCACTATCTGCCCACAATCATTTTGACCCTTGAATCACCTTAATCGGTGCTAATTTGAGCTCAGACGGAGCCTCGTTGGAAAAGTCTATATAGATAGAGAAAGCTAAGTTTTCTTACCGATGAGGGGGCAACAATCGGAGCTCTTGATGTGGACAGCTAGTGCTCTCCCAAGGGGTCCTTCTAGGATTAAATTGATGGTCAATTGTGTCATGCCCTGACCTGGTTTGGTCAGATCCCCATGATCAACCTGCCATTCTCCCGATTTATTAAGGGTTGCCCCTTGTTTATAAACCATGAAGAGTAAGGCGTCCTTTAAACCCACACCTTTCCTAGAATAACATAAATTAAAATTGCATAACATTTTAAATTTATCATACCTGTCTTACAGGTGTAATAAACAAGAGGTCTTGGATAGGTTTTCCTTGGTCTACCAGAAAGAGATATAAGGGAGTAGGTGACTACAACTACTCAATGAATGGGTTTTTTCGAAATTTATCTTTTAGGAAAAAGATTTGTATTAGAGTGTGCTTGACTCCTTCTTTTCTTTCAAAAATCCTTTCATTTCAAATCTTTGTTTTTATCACCATTTCTTATTAATCATGGTGTGTCATCACCCAACATACATCTTTCATCATAAAGGTCAAAAACACACAATCGCATGCCAGCCCATCCACTGAACCCACTTGTGGCATCAGAGCGACTTTACTGGCCACCTAAATAGAAGCACGTCCACTTCTACCCTAAGAATGTGTGGATGTATGCAACATCTAACCCTCAATCCCGAAATCAATTCTCTGTGTCTGTATGAGGACAGAGACCTCATCCCGACCCCACCCCGGTCTCGTGCGCAATGAAGCTACGTCGAGCTTCGCAAGGTCACCTAGTCCGACGAACTGCCCTTATATCCACCAGGTCGTCTAGGGCCCTAGGACACATCACTACCCCTCTTGGGCATCTTGAAGGTCTCGTACACACAGTGCATGCACAATTAGTATTTTCATCTCATGCCTTAAAATCTGTGGTGCCACTGGTTCAATGACCCCGGCCATCAACTCAACCTGCAGCTGTTTGTCTTGACTAGTCCGGAGACTTGTCATGTTGCACTACCACCAGTTGACTAAATATGTCGGTCCTGTCTTGGTACCATTGCCAAACAATTCATTTCCTTAAAGTTTTATGGCATATATCTCATGTTTGTTTACGAGCTCCTACTCATGCCAATTGGCCTATGACCCACTGTTCGAGATTTTCAAAATCGAGCATATTAGCCCCCAAGTTTCAAAACCGAGGCCCCTGACCTATAAGAGCTATTCGAGCTCCCATCAAAAAGGTCTCCCAAATTGTTTAAGTAGTGGCACACGGTCAGGGGAGAGCACTTTCGACATAAATATGTTTTCAGTTGTCCATCATACCAACTATGTATAATGACATCTCCATTCATAATCGATGAATGGGTTTTCTCCTTCCTTCAAGGAAGTTTCATCATACAAACTGGGTATGATTTACTTATAATCGGTAATTAGTTTTTTCGTGTGATTTTCACATCACTCCTCTATGTTGTGTTGTTTAAAATACCACTAAGTAGTGGGTTTTCATTTCGAGGTACTTATCATCCCCAATCGGGTGTGATATAACATTCCACTCACAACCGGTGAGTGGTTTTTAGTTTAATTCGCTCATCACCCCAACCGGGTATGATGTTAAAAGTCCCACTTACCCATTAATGTAGTGAATTCCACTCGACTAGTTCTTTGTATTCACGCGAGCTTGTCCTTGTTGGCATTCCCGGTACTTCATATTCCTACATGATATGAACATCCTTGTTCATTATCCCTTAGCCTAATAACCTTAATTCCTTCCAAATGAATGAGAAAACCAAACTTCCTATTTATTTTCCATTAGGTCCCTAAAGTTATTTTTCTTTAACTTTAAGCCCCTAATGCTGGTATTTCCTCAAATTGAGTCTCGAAACTTTGAAAATTTATCTTAGGACCTCAATTTATTGAAATTCGCAAAAAGGGGCTTAATTTCCCAAATTTCCAATTTGGTCCCCCAACTTTTCCAAAATTACCATTTTGCCCTTCCTTTACAAAAATAGTAAGTTTCATCCCAAAAATTCTAAAATTCCTCAATTGGCCCTCTAACATTCTTATCATGCCCAATTGACCCTCAATTTTATAAAATTGCATCTTGGTCCTTCGAATTTTCAAAAATCCCCATTTTCCTCAATTTTTCCCCCACTTTCAACTTCTTAAAACAACGGAATTTGATTTCATCAAATTGACCAATTAAACATTTCTAATTGTTGAAATTGAAGTTAAAATTGAGTTCCTACATCTTCATACGATTCAATAGCACTTTGAATCGCAAGTTTTGATGCTGGAATGGACTCAAACGGAGCTTTGCTAGAAAATAGACTATAGAGAGACAAAGCTTCAATTACTCATTGTCGGGGGCACGACGGTCCTAGCTTTCGATCTAGGCAGATAGCTCTAATCCTAAGGTTTATCCTAAAATCAAGAATTGCATCAATTGATGTCGAATTGAGTTAGAATTTCATCATCGAAATTTTGTCGATTCTCTCTCTAGTAACACTCGAAAAATGCAGAGGGGAGCCGAATTGGCTTTCGTTTCAGTCCTAATTTGGCCGTGGGAGGGTTGAGGAAGTATTGGGAGGGCTCGAATTGGCCCATTTTAGCTTGGTTGAAATAGGGCAGCTTCGGTCCATCGGAGCTACTTCACTATTCCATCACGCCGGCGCTTCTCCGGCAACCGGAGCAAACAAAGACTACAGGCATGTAGCTGACTTCTCCTCGGTTCCAAAGAACCTGACCTCACATTGTTTGGCTCAGAAATGACCATATATCAGAGCTCTGGTTTGAGATTCGCTAGAAAACTAAGCAGTTGAGAGAGAGTGAGCTTTTCAGGTGTGGAGAGGATGAATGGAGAGGGGGTCTTTATATAGGAAGCTCGGTGACTTGTTGGCCGTCTACTTGGCGCCTTAATGGCGGTCATTCATTGCTTGACTGTCAAGTCCCAACCCGGTTTGGTTGGATCCCCGTGAACAACCCACTGTTGTTTCTTAGTTCAAGAGGAGTTTCCCCCTTCTTTTAGTCGAGAGGAGCCACGCGAAATTTCAACCTTGTTCCCTAGAAGAAATATATCAAATAAAATGCAAGCTTAAAAAAAATTAAGCATACCTAATAAAGGGTAAGGCTCGATGTTACTCCTAGTCATTTTATCTTTTCCTAAAAAGGGGTAGAAAAGAGGGGTGAGTTTCTACAACTCAGTGAATGGGTTTTTCAAAGGTCTACTTTAACTTTTAAGAAAAATATTTATATGGAGTGTGCCAAACTCCTTTCTTTTCAAAAATCCCTTCATTTAAAAATTCGAGTTTTTCCATTATTTCTTAGTTATCACGGTGTGACATCACCCAACACACATCATTCGTCATGAAGGTTACACACATTCGTTGATCAGTATGACTACTAAACCCACTAGTGACTTCGGAGCGACTTTACCGGCCACCCAGATAGAAGCACAACCACTTCTACCTTGGAAATGAGTGGATGTATGTGACATCCGACCCTCAATCCCAAAATCACTTCTTCGTGTACATATGAGGACAGAGACCTCATCCTGTCCCCACCCCAGTCTCATGTGCTTGGTGCTACTCCAAATTTCGCACAGACACTTGGAATGACGATCCGCCCTTACACTCATTGGGTCGTCTAGGGCCCTTAGGATACATCACTACCCCTCATGGGCATCTTGATGATTCCATACTCATAGTGCATGCACAAACAAAGTTTTCTTAAATTGCCATGTAATATGTGGTGCCATTAGTCCCAACGGTCCCGTCTTTCAACTCAAATGATAACTATTTGTTTTAACTGGTCCAGAGATCGGTCATGTCGTACAGCTACTGGTTGTCTGAGTATGCCGAACCTGCCTTGGTACCATGACAAAATAATTTACTTATTAAGTTTTAATGGCACGTGTATATCATGTTTGTTTACGAGCTCCTGCTCGTGTCCATTGGCCTATGGCCCACTATTAGAGTTTTTAAAAAACTGGGCATTTTAGCCCTCAAGTTCCAAAAATCGAGGCCCCCGGCCTATAAGACCTATTCGAGCTCCCGTCAAGAAGGTCTCCCAAATAGTTTAAGCATTGGCGAACACTTCCGATAAAATAGGTTTTCACTATCCATTATACCGACCAGTATAAGGACATCTCCGTTCATAACTGATGAATGGGTTTTCAACTTCATTCGATGAAGTCTCATCATACCAACCGGGTATGATCTACTTACAATCGGTAAGTAGTTTTTCCACAAAATTTTCATATCACTTTCTCTCAGTGGTGATGATTAAAATAGCACTAAACAGTGGGTTTTTATGCCGAGGTACTTATCATCCCCAACCGGGTATGATATATCATCCCACTCACCTGATAGTGTAGTGAAATTCCACTTTAGTCGCATTCCCAATGTCTCATTCTCCTACATGAAACGAACATGGTTGTTCATTATTCCGTGGCCTAATAGCCTCATTCATTCCAAATGAATGCGAAAACTCAACTTTATATATATTTGCAATTAGGTCCCTAAAGTTATTTTTCTTAAACTTTAAGTCCTTATTGTCGGGTTTTTCCAAAATTTGAGTTCCGAAACCTTTAAAATTTATCTTAGGACTTAAAATTATTTAATTTCACACAAAGGGGTTTAATTTCCCAAATTTCCAATTTGGTCCCTCAATTTTTCCAAAATTACCATTTTACACCTTCTTTAGAAAAAATGGTCAATTTTGCCCCAAAAATTCTAAAATTTCTCAATCGGCCCTCTAATATTCTTATCATGACCAATTGACACTCAATTTTTGAAAATTAAATTTTGGTCCTTCGAATTTTTGAAAATCCCCAAATTTTCCCAATTTTCCACCTATTTCAACTCTTCAAAACTACCGAATTTGATTTCATCAAATTGACCGATCAAACTGCTCTAATTGTTGAAATTGAGTTCCTACATGTTCATACGATTCTAATGAACTTTAAACCTCAGATTTTAACACCGGAATGAGCTCAAACGGAGCTTCTCCGAAAAATAGACTGTAGAGAGAGAAAGCTTCAATTTCTCACTGGTGAGGGTGCAGCGGTCGGAGCTTTCTATCTGGGCAGGTTGCTCTCTTCCAGAGGTTCTTCCTAGGATCAAGAATGACACCAATTGATGTTGAATTGGATTATAATTTCTCCATTGAAATTCGGCTGATTCTCTCTCTAACAACAATCTGAAATTGTGAAGGGAACCCGAATTGGCTTACCTTTCGGTCCTAATTCGGCCGTGGAAGGGCTAAGGAGGTGTCGGGAGAGCTTGGTTTGGTATGAGGAGGGCTCGAATTGGCCGATTTCAACTCGACCAAAATAGGACAGCTTCGGTCCGCGAGAGCTGCTTCACTGTTTGATCACGTTGGCGCTTCTCCGGCAAATCTCGGGATGAACGGATGCCACCACTATGTAGCTGACTTCTCCCTGGTTCTAATGAACCCAATCTCAACTTTTTTGGCTCAGAATTAACCCTATATTGGAGCTCTAGTTCGAGCTTCGCCAAAAAACTAAGCAACTGAGAGAGAGTGAGCTTTTCAGGTGTGGAGAGGACGAATGGAGAGGGGCTCTTTATATAGGGAGCTCGGGGACCCGTTGGCCGTCCGTTTGACATCTTTATGACAGGTATTGAAGACCTGAAACGTACCGAATGGAAACGTTACTTTTTCGCTAGCGCTGCTTCAATTTTTTGGCATGTGAACAGTGTTGTCATCCTGAGGAAGAAGATGACACTATTTTGAACTGAACCGGACTGGTCTGAACTGGGTTCAAAGCTTAAATTGGCCAGTTCACCCCTCATTTGACCAAGTTTTTTTCAAATCTAAAAATTTCTAAATTTATCTAAATTCATTCTCTATTCAATTGTGGCCTCAATTCTCCAATTTGAATTATTTAAGCCACCTAGAAAAATGAATTTAGGATTCAATTCAATAGTGATTCAAACCGGTTTGGTTTTCATCCCCAATTCCATCACAAGTCCATTTTCATGTCTTTTGTGACTCCTTGGATCACTTAGGGTCCATAAAATTCTGAATTTACCACCTCTTAATTAATTTCGATTCATAAACCAGCTCGATTCTTAAACCGGTTTAATCCGGTTCGGGTCTGGTTCACCCGAACTGATTTGGTTTTTCTCTCCCACATTGTTCTAAGGTTTCGTCCCAAGGATTATAAATCACAAGGAATCCATAAACTTCTTGGTTAACTCATTCTCTATCAGTTCCGGTTCATAAATCAACTTGGTTCATAAACCGATTCTATGCAGTTCGGACCCGATTCTCTTGAACTGCTTTGGTCTTTCTTCCTCATATCATCCTAGGGTTCTTTTCCCAAGTTTATGAATATTTTTTAGTCACATGGGAGTTAGAAATTTTCGAACTTGCTCATCCCCTAATAGTAGGACTTGTAGACCAATTCGGTTTAAAGATCACATTGACTGGATCTTTCCCGGTTTTTCTCATTACTAAAGGACGGGGTTTACTAATATGTGGTGCCACTAGTCAAATGGCCCTGACTCTCAACTCAACCTGTAGTTGTTTGTCTTGACTGGTCCGTCGATCTGTCATGTCACACTACCGCTAGTTGACTGAGCATGTCGGTCCTATTTTGGTACCATGGCCAAACAATTCACTTATTAAGTTTTATGGCACATATATCATGTTCGTTTACGAGCTCCTGCTCGTGCCAACTGGCCTTGGGCCCACTATACGAGATTTTCAAAAATATGGGCATTGTAGCCCTCAAGTTCCAAAACTGAGGCCCCCGACCTATAAGAGATATTCAAGCTCCAGTCAAGAAGGTCTTCCAAATAGTTTAAGCATTGGCACACAGTCAGGGGAGAACACTTCCGACAAAATAGGTTTTTACTGTTCATTATACCGACCGGTATAATGACATCTCCATTCATAACCGATGAACGGGTTTTCAACTTCCTTTGAGTAAGTTTCATCATACCAACTGGGAATGATCTACTTACAACCGGTAAGTAGTTTTCTTCGCATAATTTTCACATTACTTTCTCTAAGTGGTGATGATTAAAATACCACTAAATAGTGGGTTTTTATACCGAGGTACTTATCATTCCCTACCGAGTATGATATAAAATTTTCACTCACAACCGGTAAGTGGTTTTTATCTTTAAGTTGTGCTCATCATCCCAACTGGGTATGATGTTAGTAAACCCACTCACCCGTTAATATCGTGAATCCCACTAGACCGGTTCTTTGTATTCACGCGAGCTTGTCCTTGTTGGCGTTCCCGGTATTTCGCGTTCCTACACGATATGAATAACCTTGTTCAATATTACTCGGCATAACAGCCTTCATTAATTTCCAATAAATGAGAAAACCTAAACTTTTAGTTATTTGCAATTAGATCCCTAAAGTTATTTCTCTTTAACTTTAAGTCTCTAATGTCGGTTTTTCCTCAAATTGAGTCCCGTAACTTTTAAAATTTATCATGGGACCTCATTTTATTCAATTTCACCAAAAAGGGGTTTAATTTCTCATATTTCCAATTTGGTTCCCCAATTTTTCCAAAATTACCATTTTGCCCCCCTTCTTTTACAAAAATGGTAAGTTTTGCCCCCAAAATTCCAAAATTCCTCAATTGGTCCTCCAACATTATTTTCATGCCCAATTGACCCTCAATTTCATAAAATTGTATTTTAGCCCTTTGAATTTCGAAAATCCCCAAATTTTCCCCAATTTCAACTTTTCAACACTACTTAATTTGATTTCATCAAATTGACCAATCAAACACTTCTAATTATTGAAATTAGAGTTGAAATTGAGTTCTTGCATGTTCATACGATTATAAGAAACTTTGAATAGCATATTTTAACGCCGGAATGAGCTCAAACGGAGCTTCGCCAGAAAATAGACTATAGAGAGAGAAAGCTTCGATTACTCACCGGTGAAGGCACGACGGTCCGGGCTTTCGATCTAGGCATATAGGTCTCATCCTGAAGTTCATCCTAGAATCAAGAATTGCATCAATTGATGCGGAATTGGATTAGAATTTCGTCATTGAAATTTGCTCGACTCTCTCTTTAGCACCGATCGAAAATTGTAAAGGGGAGCCGAATTGGTTTACCTTTCTGTCCTAATTCGGCCGTGGAAAGGCTGAGGAAGTGTTGGGAGGGCTTGAAATGGCTGATTTCAGCTTGGCTGAAATAGGGCAACTTCGGTCCGTCGGAGTTGCTTCACTATTCCATCATGTCGGCGCTTCTCCAACGATTCTCGGATTGACTGGAGTTTGCTATTAGATAGTTGTCTTCTCCCCAGTTTTAAAGAGCTCGACCTTTGTTCAAGTCGAAGCTCTGGTTCGAGCTTTACCGAGAAATGGAGCAGTAGAGAGAGAGAAGTGTTCAGGTGTGAGGAGAACGAAATGGGGATGACCTCTTTATATGGGCATAAAACTCGTGTATTAAATGGGCGAGATTTATTACTAGTATTAATATTACCATAAATTATTGGTATTAATTCTAATAATATAATTTCGGTATTAATTCCGATAATTTAATTTCGGTATTAAATTAATTGTATTAATTCCAATAATTTAATTTAAGTATTAAATTATTGGTATTAATTACAATAATTAAATATATATTAATTTATGATTATTTATGATAAGGCGTACATAAAAATTTTTTACCGAAATTTCGGGTTACAAAAAAAATTTCATACTTCCTAGGAGGTCACCCATCCTCACACTACTCTCAAGCCACACTTAACTTTAGAGTTCTTATGTACTCTCGTTCACCTGAACCAATTTGGTTTTTCTGTTCTAATTTGTGTTAAGTTTCATTTCCGAGGTTTAATTTTTATGGACTCTTGGTCGGAAGGATCTGAGTAATTGATTGGGGTCCATTCATACTTCTCAATAGGACGAATTTCATGTGTGGCCCCCAACCCGTATCGCCTTAGTACTTTCGCCTCGCACTCATATGTCCATTTCATCCATCGAGACGGATTGAAGTCAGGTTGAGTGCGTAGAGGTACTTGGTGGACCTTCATGAAGGTGGCATAAGCATCCCAATAATTATCCAAGGCCTCCTTCTTGATGGGGTTCCTCTTCTGTGGTTGTGGTATCGGAGGAGGGGTTGGACTTCTAGGAGGTGGTGATGGTTCCTCTTGTCTGGGAGAAGGGTATATGATGCCTTATGGTTCCAATAAGGCTCCAACTAGCTTACGGTAGTCCTCCACCATGTCTTTGGGTACTCATTTTTCGCCCAGAGGAACCTCTAAATGGCTTCCTCCCTTGGGTTGGATGTCTTTTTCACACTTATAGGGGAAGGACTAGATTTTCTTGCGAATTTCCTATGGATTCTCATTCCTACAAGATAGTTTAGAGTTGGATTAATATCAGGGCATATTATTGATAACGTTTCAAGGGAACTTGGCTTTGATACTACTCTAGTTGTCACGCCCCAACCCGATTTGGTTGGATCCCCGTGAACAACCTGCTGCTCTTTCTCAGTTCAAGAGGAGTTTCCCCCTTCTTTTAGTCGAGAGGAGCCAGGAGAAATTTCAACCTTTTTCCCTGGAAGACATATATCAAATAAAATGCAAACTAAAAAAAAAATTAGGCATACCTAATAAAGGGTAAGGCTCGATGTTACTTATATTCATTTTCTCTTTTCTTGAAAAGGGGAAGAAAAGAGGGGTGAGTTTCTACCACTCAGTGAATGGGTTTTTCAAAAGTCTACTTTTAACTTTTAAGAAAAATATTTATATAGAGTGTGTCAAACTCCTTTCTTTTAAAAAATCCCTTCATTTAAAAATTCGAGTTTTTCCATCATTTCTTAGTTACCACAGTGTGTCATCACCCAACACACATCCTTTGTCATGAAGGTTACACACATTCGTAGGTTAGTACGACTACTAAACCCACTAGTGGCTTCAGAGCAACTTTACCGGCCACCCGGATAGAAGCACGACAACTTCTACCCTGGGAATGAGTGGATGTACGCGACATCCGACCCTCAATACCGAAATCGCTTCTTCATGTCCATATGAGGACAGAGACCTCATCCCATCCCCACCCCGGTCTCATGCGCTTGGTGCTACTCCAAATTTCGAATAGACACGTGGAACAACAATCTACCCTTATACTCACTGGGTCATCCAGGGCCCTTAGGATACATCACTACCCCTCATGGGTGTCTTGATGATCTCGTACTCATAGTGCATGCACAAACAAAGTTTTCTTAAATTTCTATGTAATATGTGGTGCCATTAGTCTCAACAGTCCCGTCTTTCAACTCAACTGATAACTATTTGTTTTGATTGGTACGGAGACTAGCCATGTCGTACAACTACTAGTTGTCTAAGTATGTCAGAACTGCCTTGGTACCATGACCAAACAATTTTCTTATCAAGTTTTAATGGCACATATATATCATGTTCGTTTACGAGCTCCTGATCATGTCCATTGGCCTATGGTCCACTGTTCGAGTTTTTCAAAAACTAGGCATTTTAACCCTCAAGTTCCAAAAACCGAGGCCCCCAGCTTATAAGAGCTATTCGAGCTCCCATCAAGAAGGTCTCCCAAATAGTTTAAGCATTGGCACACAGTCAAGGGAGAACACTTCCGACAAAATAGGTTTTCACTATCTATTATATCGACCGATATAAGGACATCTCCATTCATAACCGATGTACGGGTTTTCAACTTCCATCGAGGAAGTCTCAACATACCAACCGGGTATGATCTACTTACAACCGGTGAGTAGTTTTTCTGCAAAATTTTTAGATCATTTTCTCTAAGTGTTGATGATTAAAATACCATTAAACAGTGGGTTTTTATACCAAGGTACTTATCATCCCGATAGTGCAGTGAAATTCTACTTTAGTGCAGTGAAATTCTAAAGAAGGTACTTATCATCCCGGTATGATATATAATCTCACTCACCCGATAGTGCAGTGAAATTCTACTTTAGTCGGGTTCCGTCCTTAGCAAGCTGGACCTCGACTGGCGTTCCCGATGTCTCATTCTCCTACACAAAATGAACATGGTTGTTCATTATTCTGTGGCCTAATTGCCCTCATTCGTTCCAAATGAATGAGAAAACCCAACTTTACATATATTTGTAACTAGGTGCCTAAAGTTATTTTTTCTTAAACTTTAAGTCCTTATTGCCGAGTTTTTCCTAAATTTGAGTCTCGAAACCTTTAAAATTTATCTTAGGACTTCAAATTATTTAATTTCACACAAAAGGGTTTAATTTCCCAAATTTCCAATTTGGTCCCTCTATTTTTTCCAAAATTACCATTTTTCCCCTTCTTTAGAAAAATGGTAAATTTTGCCCCAAAAATTCTAAAATTTCTCAATTGGCCCTCTAATATTCTTATCATGACCAATTGACCCTCAATTTTTGAAAATTACATTTTGGTCCTTTTAATTTTTAAAAATTCCCAAATTTCCCCCAATTTCAACTCTTCAATAGTGTCGAATTTGATTTCATCAAATTAACCGATCAAACTCCTCTAATTATTGAAATTGGTATTGAAATTGAGTTTCTACATGTTCATACGATTCTAAGAAACTTTAAATTGTAGATTTTAACATCGGAACGAGCTCAAGCAGAGCTTCATCAGAAAATAGACTATAGAGAGAGAAAGCTTCGATTTCTCTCCGGTGAGGGCTCGTCGGTCAGAGCTTTCTATCTGGGCAGGTAGCTCTCCTCCAAAGGTTCTTTCTAGGATCAAGAATGACATCAATTGATGTTGAATTGGATTAGAATTTCTTTATTGAAATTTGGCTAACTATCTCTCTAACAATGATATAAAATTGTAAAGGGGAGTCGAATTGGCTTACCTTTTGGTCCTAATTTGGCCATGAAAGGGCTAAGGAGGTGTCGGGAGAGCTTGGTTTGGCTTGAGGAGGGCTTGAATTGGCCGATTTCAACTTGGCCGAAATAGGGCAGCTTCAGTTTGTCGGAGCTGCTTCATTGTTTGATCTCGCTGACGCTTCTCCGGTGACTCTTGGGACGAACGGATGCTACCACCGTGTAGCTGACTTTTACACAGTTATAATGAACCCGACCTCGCCTTCTTTGGCTCAGAATTGACTCTATATTAGAGCTTTGGTTCGTGCTTCTCCGAAAAATTAAGCAACTGAGAAAGAGTGAGCTTTTCAAGTGTGGAGAGGACAAATGGAGAGGGGCTCTTTATATAAGGAGCTCAGGGACCCGTTGGCCATCCGTTTGGCATCTTTATAACAGGTATTAAAGACCTGAAACATACCAAACGGAAACATTTCTTTTTCACCAGTGCTGCTTTAATTTTTCGGCGAGTGAACAGTACTGTTATCCTAAGGAAGAAGATGACACTGTACTAAACCGAACCTGACCGGTCCGAACTAAGTTCAAAGCTTAAACCGGCCAATTCACCCCTCATTCGACCAAGTTTTTTTCACATATAAAAATTTCTAAATTCATTCTCTATTCAATGTTGGCCTCAATTCTCCAATTTGAATTATTTAAGCCACCTAGAAAAATGAATTTAGGATTCGGTTCAATAGTGATTCAAACCGGTCCGAACTGGTTCGGATCCGATTCACCTAAACCGGTGTGGTTTTCATCCCCAATTCCTTCACAAGTCCATTTCCATGTCTTTTGTGACTCCTTGGGTCACTTAGGGTCCATAAAATTCCCAGTTTACCACCTCTTAATCGATTTCAGTTCATAAACTGGCTCGATTCTTAAACCGGTTTAATCCGGTTCGAGTCCGGTTCACCCAAACCAATCTGATTTTTCTTTCCCACACTGTTCTAAGGTTCCTTCCCAAGGATTTTAAATCATAAGGAATCCATAAACTTCTTGGTTAACTCATTCTCTATCGGTTCCGGTTCATGAATCAACTTGGTTCATAAACCAGTTCTATCTAGTTTGGACCCGGTTCTCTTGAACTGCTTTGGTCTTTCTTCCTCATATCATCCTAGGGTTATTTTCCCAAGTTTATGAATATTTTTGAGTCACATGGGAGTTGGAAATTTTCGAATTTTCTTGTCCCCTAATAGTAGGACTTGTAGACCAATTTAGTTTAAAGATCTCATTTATTGGATCTTTCCCGATTTTTCTCATTACTAAAGGACGGGGTTTACACTAAAACTCCCTGGCCAGAGATTTTTCAGCTTCGCTGATGCTGCATGATTTTTTGGTGAGTGAACAGTGTTTTCATCTAAAGGAAGAAGATGACACTGTTCCGAATCGGATCGGACCGGCCTGAACCGGGTTCAAAGCTTAAACCAGCCGGTTCACCCCCCATTCGACCGAATTTTTCAAATCTAAAAATTTCTAAAATCATTTTCTATCCAATGGTAGCCTCAAATCTAAAGTTTGAATTTTTTAAGCTACTTAACAAAATGAATTTAGAATCCGATTCAATAGTGGTTCAAACCGGTCCAAACCAGTTTGGTTTTCATCTCCAATTCATTTTCAAGTCCATTTCCATGACTTTTGGGACTCTTTGGATCACTCAAGATCCATAAATTTCCCAGTTTTCCCTTTCCCTATCGGTTCCAGTTCATGAACCGACTCGTTTCATAAACCGATTCAATCCAGTTGGATCCAGTTCATCTAAACCAGTTTGGTTTTTCTCTTTCAATTTGTCCTAAGGTTCTTTTCCAAGGTTTTATGAACACTTTTGATCACCCGGGAGTTGTAAATTTCCAAATTGCCCATCGGTTTGGTTTTCTTACTCAATTTGACCAGTTCTTTTTCGGGTTTTCCTTAACTCAAAAGGGTGAGGTTTACAACTCTCCCTTCCTTTTAGGAGTTTTGTCCCCTAAAATTAATAAGCAACCTTACATGAGGAACCAATTCCTTTGATGTCCATTTGGTATTTGCTTAACATACAAACTCTTATCTTGTTTTTTCAATTTACCCTTTTTACATCCTTCACTTAAGAAATTCCTTTTCCTTTATATTATTTACTCCCTCCATGGAGTTTATCATAACTAAACATACCTTACTTCAGGGTATATTCTTAGATTCACATCTTTCTTTGCTTAGAGCAACATTTTTCACTTTGAGGTCATATACTCAGGACTGGGAGTTCCAAGATACTTAACCATTCCAGTGTTTAGTTAACCTCTTGGTCGTTGAAACCCTTAGCTCGACGTCCTTTAGAGCATTACATACCTATTAACCCTTAGCTTAACCATCACCTTTTTTTCCTATTTAGACTCTTCCTTCATCCATTGCTCATTACAATTCAGTCTAAATTTTATGTTTGACTTTGTCATGCCTATTAACTGACTCTTCCTTATTTTGAGTCATATTTTCCCCGAGACTATTGGGTTTACCAACCCCTTACAGCATGACGTTTTCTAGATTTTGTCCCTATGTCCATTAGATTTCCAGAACACCTCTTTTAGGTTTATTCCCAACTTTCCAACCTCTCAGGGATTATATAACTTCATCCCTCTTTTCTTTTGGTAGTATTCCTCAACTACCTTTACCGTTATTGAATCAACTTACAAAATTTTGTGGGTTCTCCTTATTCACTCATCATTTCTCAACTTCCTTATTGAGTCTTTCCGGTTCCAATTATTTGGTTTCAAAGTGATTTACTAACATGTTGGGATTCTTTCCTTCTTAAGTCCTTGGCATTCCTTATTCAAGGATTTTTTTACCTTATTCCTTAATCCACTTTTACTTACTCGTAACCATTTCATGATTCTTCATTCTAAAATAATCACTTTTGATCTATGTGTTGATTCCTTTGCTTGGGAAGGTTCCCTTCTTCCAATTTCGTTCTCTACTATGTCCCTAACAATAGAGACTTCTCTTTTTGGAGCTACATACTCAACCTTCTTATTATTCCTTGTAGTGTTCTTTCTTCTTTTCTTCGCACCCCTATCTATATTAGGGCATTTGTCAATATTGGGTCCTTCTTTATCCACAACTTCTGTTAAATCCTTTATTCCTTACTGGAGATACTTTCAATTTTTTGGTCTCATTCCATGCACTTCACACTATACTCAGTCATCCACCCTTTAAGCTTCATATGCGCACGTGGACTATGACTTGTCTTGCCAATTATGGTTATTCCTCCTTAACTACATCTTTATTTGGAGGGCTTACTTTTCTAATGTTTCTTGGACATTCTTTCCTTCATTACCTTATTATGGATAGTCCACTCGTTCTTACTTGTCATAGCATCTCTTGATGTTGACTTCCTACTTACCCTTTTCTTGAGTTTAACTTACTCCTTAGATTCTCTTAATATTCTTCCCTGGGGTTCTTTCAACATAGCATGCATTTTATTTGCAAATTCGTCTCCTCATCTCTCGTCACTTGGTTCCATTTCTTCTTTATTAGGTCATCTATCCTTTCTTAGGATTTCCTTATTTGGGAGGATTCTTACCCTTTTCTCTCGTAATTTCTTTTTCATTCATCTTTGAAGGCACATAACTTTAAATGATGTCCCTTGATGCCATTCTTTCATGCTTACCTTTACTTTTGAGATCCTACTGGTACGTCCTTCGTACTCCATACTCATTCTCACTCATACCACAATACATGTTTATTTCTTCCTAGGGAGAGCTCATATCTACCTAGTTTCAAAATCCCTTGATCATCCTTCAAGAGGCTCACCTAACCATCTCATGGCCTTTTGATCATAAATCTGGTCTTGGTCATTGATTTCTTTAAGGATTTCCTTTCTCCATTTTTTTAACACTTTAGCCTTTTCACATCCCCCTTCCTTGTCGTAGTTTAAATCCATGGTTCTCTCGAAGGTCAGTTCGTTAACTGCCTCGTTCCAACTATTTTTATTATCCAACTGTCTGGATAGCTGTATCACTTGTCTTTCATGCCCATCCTATTGTTACTAGTTACTTCTTTCTACTAGTTTCTCCTGGAATCATCATTTGGCTTTATTACTCTTCCAAAGCAGGTCATACTTGGCCTCCGATACATCCTTCCTTCGAGAAGTTTCTAACGATGAGTTGGTTCATTGCACTCCACGTTATGTCCATCTGCCAACCACTGATCCCTTCAAGGGGTACTTAATCGTATACATCCCTCCAGAGTTCCTTTTTGTAACTCCTTTCTTCTCTTCCTCATTCTTACTGTATACTACCCTGACATTTTCGAAGGACATTTTCTGTGTTTCCCCTTTCTGAGGGGGTTCTAGGCGTACCTCCCATATACCATACCTCTATTCTTGTGGTATTCCTCTATGGTTGACCTTCTTAAGAAGAAGTTCGAATTTCCTTCCTTTACCTCGCTATTTCTTGTCCTTCTTGTGAATCGCTTACTTAACTCGCTCCACAGTTTTTGGCCTTTGGTCCTACAAGTATTACGTGTCCTTGGACTTTGATAGTCAGCAAGCTCCTTAGGTGGCATTGTCCCTAGTCCACGTTGTATGGAACTGTCCTTGACTATCTATCTTATTCTTTTATTCCATATTATTTTATTTCTTGTGTGGACCGATGTGGTTCCTTCTTGACTTCAAGCATTTCTAGGTTTTTTTTCTAGGGTTGTTGGAGCTTCGCTATCCTTGAGTTTGAATACCTTGATAGTTTCCTTGCTGAGTCTCCCTTGCTAAGGGTCATTCTAATAGTCCTTCTGGGTTTCTTAATCCCCTGATTCAATTTCCTTAACTGAAATGGAAATTTTCCCTAGTTTTTATGGTAGTGTGGGTTTATTTGGTTACTTTTCTTAGGGCCATCTTCCTAGCAAGATCACATCATTATGAGATAGGAATTTAAGAATTGAGTACTTCATTAATAGGGGCATACAAAAGGTTGGAGTTTTAGCCCTATCACAAAAAGTAGTCACAAAATAGATAGGAAGCTACGGTTTTCTTGGCAAGTATCCTACTTGGTAAGATTATACGTTCGTACTAAAATTCCTAGCTTTAGGCTTGGCTCCCATTGTACATAGGACTATGACCCTAACATGTCCTAGTGCCGTACTCCTTGGTGGTACTGGATATTTCCCCATTTGGTCCTTTGGGGCTTCTACTATATCTCGGGCATTGGAAAGCTTATAGAGTTGTCTTCCTACAATGACATAGTATTGAGTAGAGTCATCCCTAGTTTTCTTGGTTCCTCTCCTCGGAGACATCTAAAAATTTTAAGATAAATCTTTTTAGTTACTATATCTTCTAGTCTTGATTATGTATTCAAGGAAACAAGCTCTGATACCACTCAAGTTATCACGCCCTGATCCGGTTTGGTCGAATCCCCGTGATCAACCCGCCACTCTTCCAGTTTATTAAGGGTTGCCCCTTGTTTATAAACCATGAAGAGTAAGGTGTCAATTAAACCTGCACCTTTTTTAGAATAGCATAAATCAAAACTGTATAACATTTTAAATTTATCATACCTGTCTTACAGGTGTAACTAATAGGAGGTCTTGGGTAGGTTTTCCTTGGTCTACCTGAAAGGGATATAAGGGAGTGGGTGAGTACAACTACTCAGTAAATGGGTTTTTTCAAAATTTATCTTTTAGGAAAAAGATTTGTATTAGAGTCTGCTAAAATCCTTATTTTCTTTCAAAAATCCTTTCATTTCAAATCTTTATTTTTATCACCATTTCTTATTAATCATGGTCTGTCATCACCTAACACAAATCCTTCATCATGAAGGTCAAAAACACACAATCGCAGGCCAACCCGTCCAGTGAACCCATGTGGCATTAGAGCGACTTTACCGGCCACCTAGATGGAAGCACGTCCACTTCTACCCTGAGAATGAGTGGATGTACGTGACATTCGACCCTCAATCCTGAAATCAATTCTCTATGTCCGTATGAGGACAGAGACCTCATGCCGACCCCACCCCGGTCTCGTGCACAATGAAGCTACGTCAAGCTTTGCAAGGTCACATGGTCAGACGAATTGCCCTTATATCCACCTAGTCGTCCAAGGCCCTAGAACACGTCATGACCCCTCTTGGGCGTCTTGAAGGTCTTGTACACATAGTACATGCACAATCAGTATTTTCTTCTCATGCCTTATAATTTGTGGTGCCACTGGTTCAACGGCCCTAACCATAAACTCAACCTGCAGCTATTTGTCTTAACTAGTCCGGAGATCTGTCATGCCGCACTACCACTAGTTGACTGAATATGTCGGTCCTGTCTTGGTACCATGGCCAAACAATTCATTTTCTTAATGTTTTATGGCATATATCTCATGTTTGTTTACGAGCTCCTACTCGTCCCAATTGGCCTATGGCCCACTATTCAAGATTTTCAAGATCGAACATATTAGCCCCCAAGTTTCAAAACCGAGGCCCCCGACCTATAAGAGCTATTCGAGCTCCCGTCAAGAAGGTCTCCTAAATCGTTTAAGCAGTGGCACATAGTCAAGGGAGAGCACTTTTGACAAAAATATGTTTTCAGCTATCCATCATACCGACCAGATATAATGATATCTCTGTTCATAATCGATGAACGGGCTTTCCACTTCCTTCAAGGAAGTTTCATCATACCGACCGGGTATGATCTACTTACAACCGTTAAGTAGTTTTTCCGCGTAATTTTCACATCACTCCTCTAAGTTGTGATATTTAAAATACCACTAAGTAGTGGGTTTTTATTTCGAAGTACTTATCATCCTCAACTAGGTATGATATAACATCCCACTCACAACCGCTAAGTGGTTTTTACTTTAATTCGCTGATCACCCCAACCGAGTATGATGTTAAAATTCCCACTCACCCGTTAATGTAGTGAATTCCACTCGACCAGTTCTTTGTATTCACGCGAGCTTGTCCTTGCTGGCATTCCCGATACTTCATATTCCTACACAATATGAACATCCTTGTTCATTATCCCTCGACCTAATAGCCTTCATTCATTCCAAATGAATGAGAAAACCAAACTCTCTATTTATTTGTAATTAGGTCCCTAAAGTTATTTTTCTTTAACTTTAAGTCCCTAATGCCGATTTTTCCTCAAATTGAGTCCCAAAACTTTTAAAATTTATTTTAGGACATAAATTTATTCAAATTAGCAAAAAGGGGTTTAATTTCCCAAATTTTCAATTTGGTCTCCCAACTTTTCCAAAATTACCATTTTGCCCTTCCTTTACCAAAATGGTAACTTTCATCCCAAAAATTCTAAAATTCCTCAATTGCCCTCTAACATTCTTATCATTCCCAATTGACCCTCAATTTTATAAAATTGCATCTTGGTCCTTCGAATTTTCGAAAATCCCATTTTTTCCCATTTTTTCCCAAATTTTCCCCCAATTTCAACTTTCTAATACAGCCGAATTTGATTTCATCAAATTGATCAATTAAACACTTCTAATTATTGAAATTGAAGTTAAAATTGAGTTCGTACATCTTCATACAATTCAATAGCACTTTGAATCGCAAGTTTTGATGTCGGAATGAGCTCAAACGGAGCTTCGTCAGAAAATAGACTGTAAAGAGAGAAAGCTTCAATTACTCACCATCAAGGGCACGACGGTCCAACCTTTCAACCTGGGCAGATAGCTCTCATCCTGAAATTCATCCAAGAATCAAGAATTGCATCAATTGATGCCAAATTGAGTTAGAATTTTATCATCAAAATTATGTCGGTTCTCTCTCTAGCACCGGTCGGAAATTGTAGAGTGGAGTCGAATTAGCTTACCTCTCAGTCCTATTTCAATCGTGGGAGGGTTGAGGAAGTGTAAAACCTGCTTTTTTGAGCTAAGGAAAATCAGCAAAAGAACCAGTCAAACCAAGTGAGGATACAGAACCAGTTCACAAACCCGATCATTTATGAACGGGCAATTTGGGAATTTACAACTCTCGGGTGATCCAAAGAGTTCATAATACCATGGGAAAAGAACGTTAGGATTAATTGGAAGAGAAATACTAGACCGGTTAAGATAAACTAAATCCAACTAGATTGAACCGGTTTATGAACCGAGTCGGTTCATGAATCGGAATCAATAGAGAACGGGCAAATCATAGAAATTCAACTCCCTTGTGCCCCAAAGAAATTTATAAACCTTGGGAAGGAATCTTAGAATAAAGTGGGAGAGAAAAACCAGATCGGTTCGGGTGAATTGGACCCGAACTAGATTGAACTGGTTAAAAGACCAAACTAGTTTATGAACAAAAATCGATAAAGAGATGGTAAACCGGGAATCTTATGGACCCTAAGTGACCCAAGGAGTCACAAAAGACATGGAAATGGACTTGTGAAGAGTTGAAAAGTTGAAATTGGGGGAAAAATTTGGGAAAATTTGGGGATTTTTAAAAATTCGAAGGACCAAAATGTAATTTTCTAAAATTGAGGGTCAATTGGTCATGATAAGAATATTAGAGGGCCAACTGAGAAATTTTAGAATTTTTGGGGCAAAATGGTAATTTTGGGAAAATTGAAGGACCAAATTGGAAATTTGGGAAATTAAACCCCTTTGTGTGAAATCAAATGATTTGAGGTCCTAAGATAAATTTTAAAAGTTTCGGGACTCGAATTTAGGAAAAACCCGACAATAGGGACTTAAAGTTAAAGAAAAATAATTTTAGGGACCTAATTGCAAATATATGTAAAGTTGGATTTTCTCATTCATTTGGAATGAATGAGGGCTATTAGGCCAAAGAATAATGAACAATTATATTCATTTCATGTAGGAGAATGAGACATCGGGAATGCCAGTCGAGGTCCAGCTTGCTATGGACGGAACCCGACTAAGTGGAATTTCACTGCACTATCGGGTGAGTGGGATTATGTATCATACCTGGTTGAGGATGATAAGTACCTCAATATAAAAACCCGCTGCTTAGTGGTATTTTTAATCATCACTACTTAGAGAAAGTGATGTGAAAGTTATGCGAAAAAACTACTTACGGGTTGTAAGTAGATCAAACCCGGTTGGTATGATGAGACTTCCTCGAAGGAAGTTGAAAACCCGTTCATCGGTTATGAACGTAGATGTCGTTATACCGGTCGGTATAATGGACAGTAAAAACCTATTTTTGTCGGAAGTATTCTCCCCTGACTGTGTGCCAAAGCTTAAACTATTTGGGAGACCATCTTAACGGGAGCTCGAATAGCTCTTCTAGGCCGGGGGCCTCGGTTTTGGAACTTGAGGGCTAGAATGCACAATTTTTGAAAAACGCGAACAGTGGGCCATAGGCCAATTGACACGAGCAGGAGCTCGTAAAAGAACATGATATATATATATATATATATATGTGCCATTAAAACTTAATAAGTGAATTGTTTGGTCATGGTACCAAGGCAGGTCCGACATACTCAGTCAACTAGTAGCAGTGCGAAATGACCAGTCTCCGGACCTGTCAAGACAAATAGCTACAGGTTGAGTTGAAGCTCGGGACCGTTGGGACAAATGGCACCACATATTACATGGTAATATAAGAAAACTTTGTTTATGCATGCACCATGAGTACAGGAACATCAAGACGCCCATGAGGGATAGTGATGTGTCCCAAGGGCCCTGGACGACCCGGTGAGTATAAGGGCAGATCGTCGTTCCAGGTGTCTGTGCGAAATTTGGAGTAGCACCAAGCGCATGAGACCGGGGTGGGGACAGGATGAGGTCTCTGTCCTCATATGGACACGAAGAAGCGATTTCAAGATTGAGGGTCGGATGTCACGTACATCCACTCATTCCCAGGGTAGAAGTGGTCGTGCTTCAATTCGGGTGGCCGGAAAAGTCGCTACGAAGCCACTAGCGGGTTCAATAGTGATACTAACTTGCGAATGTGTGTAACCTTCATGATGAAGGATGTGTGTTGGGTGAAGATACACGGATAACTAAGAAATAATAGAAAAACCCAAATTTTTAAATGAAGAGATTTTTGAAAAGAAAGGAGTCGGACACACTCCATATAAATATTTTTCTTAAAAGTTAAAAGTAGACCTTTGAAAAACCCATTCACTGAGTTGTAGAAATTCACCCCTATTTTCTACCCCCTTTTCTGGAAAAGAGAAAATGACTAGAAGTAACACTGAGCCTTACCCTTTATTAGGTATGCTTACTTTTTCTTTAAGCTTGCATTTTATTTGATATATGTCTTCTAGGGAACAAGGTTAAAATTTTGTCTGGCTCCTCTCAACTATAAGAAAGGGGGAAACTCCTCTTGAACCGAGAAAGAGGGGCGAGTTGTTCACGGGGATCCAACCAAACCGGGTTGGGACTTAGAAAAAGAGAAATTTATCTAGTGGAGATCCTAAAAAAAGGAAAATGGATTTAGAGGAGTAACTATTCAAGGACACATAACTTTCGAAAGACCAAGAAAAAGTATGACCACAAGAATAGAAGATGGTTGATAGAGAAAAGATAATAAGATTTCACCTGGCAAAGATGAAGAGAAAGTGCAATGACAGGAAGCCCCAATTGTAACAAATTTCTTAGAAATTTAAGAAGATAAGAAATGAATGAAAGGTAAAGTGTGAGTTGAAGAAAAACAAGAGTAGAGGAGGTGTACCAAGTTTACAAGATAGGAGAGAATTTTTCAAAGAATAAAGCGATCAAACATCAAAGAGTACGAGTGGTTAGGTAAGAGTGTTAGTGGGGGTTAAGCATGATCCACTACAACAAGGTCGGGAAAACTCGAATTTGGAACGTCAAAGGAATATTATGTAAGGAAATAACTAAATTGGACCAGACGATTTGGAGGAGTAAGCGAAGTCTAACCGAAGATGTGAAATAGTGGAAGAATATGGACGCGATTGGGAATAAAGCAAGGTCAAACAAAGGTACTACTGGATTCAAAGAGCAAGAATAGGCTCAAAATTTAAGGAGCTCAATGGTAGAATTAGAAGGAAATACGAAGGGAAGGAGAATGGAAAGCTCATCAAAGAAAGAAATTATCTGACTCACGACTTAGAAATTAGCCGCGATAATGTTGGCCCTAAAGGTATGGTACCCCTACCGGCACGGGATTGAGTACATGATATACACAGATCACAAGAGCAATAAGTACTTCCTAAGTAAAAAGGAATTAAACCCCGCCGGGGGAGACAATTGAAAATGGTGAAGGATTATGATCTATAATGAAATACCATCCGAAAAGGCTAATGTGGTAGTAGATGCTTAAAATCGTGAGTATCGAACTGAGATGACATAAGTGAAGACAAATTTCATATCCTATTACAAAAATTAAGAAAGGAGAGAAGGAAAGACCAAATACTTGGGAAAAAGAAGGATGAAAGAAACCCTTAAAAGGACCAAAGGCCAATTAACGACTAAACTCAAGCCAAGAAAGGGATAGACAAGACTCTCACAATATGGTTAAGAAATCTTGAAACAAGGAATATTTGTAAGCTCCCTAAAGAAAAAGACAAGTACTAGGTACGAATGAGGATGTAGATAGAGTATAAAGGATGCGCCTACAAGAATTGAGTCGTAAAGGTAAATAGGAGAAGACGACATCAAGGGATGTCATTTAAGGGTAAAAACCCCTAGAGCAAATGTAAGAAAAGAATGTCAGGGGAAAGGCAAAGAATCCTACCAAGGAAGGAAATCCCGGAAAGACATGCGTATCCCAATTAAGAGGAAATGGAACAAACTCTTAATTAGAAAATATTTCCAGGGAAGGAAGTATTGTAATGGCCCAGTGTGACCTATTTGGAGAAGAAAAGGAGAACCATGTAGGAAGAGGAAAACTAGTAATGGCGGACAGCCAAAGAGAATAAACAAAACCCTAAGAAAAGATGAGATGTAGTAAAGACTACACTCTATGATGGACAATAGGATGGGCATAAATACAGCTGCCCAGAAAATAGGACCATAAAAATAAACAAAAAGAGACAGTTAAAGAACTGGTCTTTGAGAGAACCAAGGATTTAAACCACAACAAGGAAAGTAGAAGTGAGAAGGCCAAAACATTGTAAAAGAAGAACGAAGGAAAATTCGTAAGGCAATCGATGACCAAAAATCGGGTTTATAGTTTTAAGATGGTTAAGTGAGTCTCACGAAGGGCGAACGTGAGAATTTGAAACAAGGAGGATGTGAACCCTCCTTAAACGGAAATAATCTAATGGGTTAGCCCCAAAAGATGTTGTGACAAGTGTGAATGGGTGGACAACCCATACTAAGGTAATAAAGGAAAGAATGTTCGAGAAACGTTATGAAAGTAAGTCCCCCAAATAAATGTGGCTATTAAGGAATAACCACAATTGGTAAGACGGGTCAGAGTTCACACACGCATATGAAGTCTAAGGAGTGAACGACTGAGCATTGTGTGGAGTATACAAAATAAGACCGATAATAAGAATCTACTCAAATCAGGAATAAGGGATGGGATGAAAAATTTAAGACAATAGAAGACTGAAAGCAGGCAAATGCCCCAATATAGAAAGGGTGTAAGGAGATGAAGCAAGGAAACCTTCAAGAAATGGTGAGAAGGTGGAACTTGTAACTCCTAAGGTGAAAGTTTCTACCTTGAAGGAAATAGTAGAGAATGAAACCATAAATAGGGGAAACTCCCCAAACCAAGCAAACTAACATGTAGACCGAAAGGAATCAACTTGGTATAAAGAATTGTGAAATGATTATGAACAAGTAAGAGTGGATTAAGGCCAAAATAAAATCCTTGAGTAAAGGATGTTATTGGGAATGAGGATGGACCAAAGAAAGGATGAATCCTAGCTTGTCGGTATAGTATTGGAAAACCCAATCAATGGGAACCAAAAGGACCCAATAAAGAAGTTGGGGAAAGATGAGTAGGTAAGAGCAATCCACACGGTTATGTGAGGCATAACTTCAAAGGCATGATGGAGGAAAATGAAAATGGTAAAAAGGATAGTTGAGAAATGCTATCAAAAGAAAAGAGGAATGAAGTTATACGATCCCTAAAAGGTCTAAAAGCTAAGAGAGACACTCCAACAAATGTTCTAGAAATCAAATGAAAAGAGACAGGTCCTAGAAAATGCCATGCTACAAAGGCATTTAAGCCCAACAACCTGAGGAGAATATGACTCAAAGTAAGGAAGAGTCAGCTAATAAGTATGACGAGGTCAAATATAACAATTTGGACCAAAGTAATAATAGACAACGAATGGAGGAAGGGTTAATATAGGACGAAAAGTGTTAATTAATAAAATAGTAGAAATGACTACTTAACGCTCGAAAGAACATTGAGTTAAAGGTTTCAATGACCAAGGGGTTAACTAGACACAAGAATGATTAACTATCTTGGAATTCCCAATTTTGAGTACATAACCTCAAGGGGGAGTATGTTGCACTAAAGCAAAGAAAGAGATAAAATCTAAGAACATACCCTAAAGTAAGGTATGTCTAGTTATGACAAACTCCAAGGAAGAAGTAAATAATACAAAGGAAAAAGGAATTCTTTAAGTGAAGTTTATAAAAAGGGCTAATTGAAAGAATGAGAGAAGAGTAGCAGGTTAAGCAAACACCAAAGGGGCATCAAAGGAAATGACTCCCCATACAAAGTTGCAAATTAAGTTTTGGGGACAAAACTCCTAAAAGGAGGGGAGAGTTATAAAACCCTCCCTTTTGAGCTAAGGAAAACTGAGAAAAGAACCGGCCAAACCAAGTGAGGATATAGAACCGATTCACAAACCCGATCATTTGTGAATGGGCAATTTAGGAATTTACAACTCTCGGGTGATCCAAAGAGTTCATAATACCATGGGAAAAGAACCTTAGGATGAATTGGAAGAGAAATACCAGACCGGTTTAGATAAATCGAATCCAACTGGATTGAACCAGTTTATGAACCGAGTCAGTTCATGAATCGGAATTGATAGAGAATGGGAAAATCAGAGAAATTCAACTCCCTTGTGCCCCAAATAAATTTATAAAACTTGGGAAGGAATCTTAGAACAATGTGAGAGAGAAAAAACCAAATCGGTTCGGGTGAACCGGACCCGAACCGGATTGAACCGGTTTAAGGACCAAACCGGTTTATGAACTGAAATTGATAAAGAGATGGTAAATTGGGAATCTTATGGACCCTAAGTGACCCAAGGAGTTACAAAACACACGGAAATGGACTTCTGAAGAAATTCAGGATGAAAACCAAACTGGTTCAGGTGAATCAAATCCTAAATTTATTTTTCTAAGTGGCTTAAATAATTCAAATTGGAGATTTGAGGCAACCATTGGATAGAGAATGAATTTAGATGAATTTAGAAATTTTTAGATTTGAAAAACTCGGTCGAATGAGGGGTGAATCGGACGGTTTAAGCTTGGAACCCAGTCCGGTCCGGTTCGGAACAGTCATCTTCCTCCTCATGATGACAGCACTGTTCACTCGTCGAGAAAATGAAGAAATGCCTCTGTTTGGTACGATTTAGGTCATCAATTCCTGTCATAACGGTGCCAAACGGACGGCCAACAGGTCCTCGAGCTCTTTATATAAAGAGCCCCTCTCTATTCGTCCTCTCCACACCTGAAAAGCTCTCTCTCTTAGTTGCTTAGTTTTTCGGTGAAGCTCGAACCAGAGCTCTAATATAGGGATAATTTTGAGCCAAAGAAGGAAAGGTCAGGTTCATTAGAACCAGGAAAAAGTCAGCTACACAGTGGTAGCATCCGTTCATCCCGAGAGTCGCTGGAGAAGTGTCGACGGACTAAAGCTACCCAGTTTCGGCTGAGTTGAAATCAGCTAATTCGAGCCCTCCTCAGGCCAAACCAAGCTCTCCCAACACCTTCTTAGCCCTTCCACGGCCGAATTTGGACCAAAAGGTTAGCCAATTCGACTCCCCTTTACAATTTTAGATCATTGTTAGAGAGAGAGTCGGCCGAATTTCGTTGAAGAAATTCTAATCAAATTCAACATCAATTGATGTCATTCTTGATCCTAGAAAGAACCTCTGGAGGAGAGCTACCTGCACAAATAGAGAGCTCCAACCGCCGCCCCCTCACCGACAAGAAATCGAAGCTTTCTTTCTGTACAGTCTGTTTTTCGGCGAAACTTCGTTTGAGCTCGTTCTAGCGTTAAAATCTACAATTCAAAGTTTTTTAGAATCATGTGAATATGTAGGAACTCAATTTCAACTCCAATTTCAAAATTAGAGGTGTTTAATCAGTCAATTTGATGAAATCAAATTCGGTAGTGTTGAAGAGTTGAAATTAGGGGAAAATTTTGGGGAAATTTGGGGATTTTCAAAAATTCAAAGGACCAAAATGTAATTTTCTAAAAATGAAGGTCAATTGGTTATGATAAGAATATTAGAGGGCCAACTGAGTAATTTTAGAATTTTTGAGGCAAAATTTACCATTTTTCTAAAGAAGGGGCAAAATGGTACTTTTGGGAAAATTGAAGGACCAAATTGGAAATTTGGGAAATTAAACCCCTTTGTGTGAAATCAAATGATTTGAGGTCCTAAGATAAATTTTAAAAGTTACGGGACTCGAATTTAGGAAAAACCCGGCAATAGGGACTTAAAGTTTATGAAAAATAACTTTAGGGACTTAATTGCAAATATATGTTGAGTTGGGTTTTCTCATTCATTTGGAACAAAAGAGGGCTATTAGGCCAAAGAATAATGAACAATTATGTTCATTTCATGTAGGAGAATGAGACATCGGGAATGCCAGTCAAGGTCCAGCTTACTAAGGACGGAACCCGTTGACTAAGTTTTTCTTAAATGTTTTTCTTAAAAGTTAAAAGAAGACCTTTGAAAAACCCATTGACTAAGTTGTAGAAACTCATCCCTCTTTTCTACCCCCTTTTTCAAGAAAAGAGAAAATGACTAGAAGTAACACCGAGCCTTACCCTTTATCAGGTATGCTTAATTTTTCTTTAATCTTGCATTTTATTTGATATATGTCTTCCAAGGAACAAAGTTAAAATTTTGCCATGCTCCTCTCGACTATAAGAAGGGGGGAACTCCTCTTGAACCGAGAAAGAGCGGCATGTTGATCACGGGGATCCAACAAAACTGGGTTGGGGCGTGATAGGAAGTGTTGGGAGGACTTAGTTTGGCCTGAGAAGAGCTCAAATTGGACGATTTCAACTTGGCCAAATAGGGTAGCTTTCGTCCGTCGGAGCTGCTTCACTTTTCCATCATGCCCGCGCTTCTCTAACGACCATCGGAGCTAATGGAGACTACATGCGTGTAGCTGACTTCTCCCCATTTCTAAAGAACCCGGTCTGGTTTTTCTCTTCCAATTTGTCCTAATGTTTTATGAACCCTTTGGATCACTCGGGATTGTAAATTTCCAAATTGCCCATTCCCAAATGATCGGGTTTTTTAACCGGTTTGATTTTCTTACTCGGTTTGACCGGTTCTTTTCCTAGTTTTCCTTTACTCAAAAGGGCTGGGTTTACAAATTGCCTCTTGGAGCACCATGGATTTGATGCAAGAATTTCAAGCAAGTTAGTCTTTACAACTTTGAAATTTTGGTGAAATTGGGCTAAATTGGCTTACCTCACTGGTGGTCGAGGGTCTGGTATGAGTGGAGGGGAGGCAAGGGAAGGGTCGGTTTAGCTGCCTGAGGTCAGGAGTGACCAGGGTACAGCTCGAAGAGTTTGGTTCCTTCTCAACCAAAGGAGCAAGAGTCATGTTTCAGCTCATCGGAGCTCGGGTGGTGATCCTTAGACCGAACCGATGTCGTAGTAGTGTAGAGGAATTCAACCCGATTCTGATGGCACCAAAGGGAGCATCAAAGGTTGAGAAAAAGCTTGATGTCGGAGCTTTGGTTTAAGCTTCACCGGAAAATAGACTTCTTCTCCTTCTTCAATTGTTGGTGGGATGAGAAATGCGAGGGGAGGGGTCTTCTTTATATAGGGAGCTCGGCAACTGTCAAGGCTACTAGCTAGCATAGAACTCGACCCCCGCCTCACTCGTCGGTGACCAGATCGGAGCTTTTTCTGAGTCACCAAAGACTTTCTCTCTCCCCCTTATCCCATTCTCTCTATCAGCCAAGTGAGGAAGATGACATCGTGTTGTGCGTGCGAGCTTCGCACGGGTCGGCTTAACACGTGGCGCATCGCAATTAGCTGGCTTTGCTGACCCATCATCCTCCTCAATAGCCTAGTCAGCCTTTGACTTGCTTACCGGACATGTGGCGGCCTCCTATTGGCTACTCGTTCCAATGTGGCAGTTGACCATGTTCGGACAACTGGCCATGACACGTGGCATCCACTGATTGGCTAATTTAAATGTATTAGATTTCCCTTCTAACGTATAGTGCCATCGCCACGTGTCAACCTCTGGTTGGTTGGGGTCATCCATGGCACTGCCACGTGTCAAGCTCTGATTGTTCGGTCGTCACTAAGGTGGACTTCCTCCTTTGACTGTTGACCAAGGACACTTGTCGCTTCCTAATTGGTCAGCGCTTTGAGGTGCTGACTATACGTTGATGGGGCGTGCTTTGCCACGTATCGCTTGTTTATTGGTCACACTTGTTGATTGGGCACTAATATGACAGTAGTCCGTTAACCGGTCCAGTCCGACTAGGTTCGATGACCCGAAATCGAAAATTGATCGGTTCTGGCCTTATTCGACCGGTTTTTAAAATTTTAAAATTTTATAAATTCATTTTTCATCTGATGGTGGCTTCAATTTTCCAATTTGATATTTTAAGCTACCTAGAAAAATCAATCTCTGAATCGTTTATTCATAGTTCAATCTGGTTTAGGTCTTGTTCACCCTGAACTGGTCATGTTTTCACATTCAGTCCACTTCATGGTTCTTTTCTAGGATATTTGTGATTTATTCACTAGTTGGGATTTTCCAAAATCTCATTTTAACCATTCTTTACCATTTCCAATTCACTTGGATTCTCGGTTTTCTTTTGAAAATATACGGTTCTCGTTTTCATTTTCTTATTTTGAAATAACTGGGTTTACAAGACACATCAATATACATTCTATACCCTGCCATGGTTGGGTCTGGTATGGCTGCCCCTAGGGTTGATGTCAACCTAGACATTAATTCTTGGAAAGAAGTCTCGCACATTTTGTCCCATGTGTACTTCGCTCCTTTCCTCATTAGATGGGTCATTGGTGCAGCTATCTTGGAGAAATCTTGCACAAATTTACGGTAGTACGTTGCTAGACTTAGGAAGATGTGAATTTCGGTTGGATTGGTAGGGCTTTCAAATTTGATATCGCTTTTATCTTAGTCGAGCCCACCTTAACTCCCTTTTTGGAGATGATATATCCTAAAAATCCCACTCTTGAAGCCAAAATTCACATTTGGAAACCTTAGCATAAAGTTCATTTTCCTTCAAAACTCTCAAGTTGGTGTCCAAATGTTCTTTATGTTCCTCCTTGGTTCATCAGTATATAAGTATGTTATCAAAGAATACTATCACGAATTTTTCCAAATAAGGTTGGAATACCCGATTCATTAGGTCCATAAATGATGTGGGAGCATTTGTTAGTCCAAAGGGCATCACCTAAACTCATAATGCCCATACCTAGATCGGAAGGTTATCTTCTAGATATCCTTTTCCTTGATTTTAAGTTGATGATATCCGGATTGTAGATCACTTTTTGAGAAGTGAGCAGTTCCTTTGAGTTGATCGAATAAATCATCGATTCTAGGAAGGGGATATTTATTTATTACGGTTAATCAGTTTAGCTTTTGGTAATATATACATAATCTCATGCTCCCTTCCTTTTTCTTCATAAATAACACTGGTGTGCCCCACAGAGGCTGGCTTGGTCGTATAAATCCTTTTTCTAACAATCAATCCAACTGCTCCTTCAACTCCTTTATTTCGGCGGGAGCCATATAAGGGGCATGCAAGAGGGGGTGGATCCCTGGAATTAATTCTATCAAAAATTCCAATTGACAATATGGGGGGAGGGGGAGGAGGGGCAATCCACGTAATTCCTCCAAAAAGACTTCAGGATAATATTTCACTATAGGAATTTATTCTAGTTTCTTCCCTTCATGGGTCTCATTATTGATCAGTGCCAAGAATGATTTGCACCCTTTCCTCATCATACTCTAAGCTTTGACATAGGATACCAAGTTGATCTCGTCCCTATCTCCGTAAAATATTGTTCCTTCGGCTTTAGGGGAGTGGAATGTTACTATTTTATCCTAGCAGTTAACTCTCACATGGTGTAAGGATAGCCAGTCCATTCCTAAGAATATTTAAACTTTTCTTAAAGGTAGAGGGATTAAGTCTGCTTCTAATTGTTTCCCCATGATTTCTACTTTACACCCCTTTCATGCTTTATCTCTATCTAGTTCATCTCCAAGAGGTGTAAGAACATTTATAAATGGTTAAAGGGAAGTTGCTTCCTTGGGAAGTTTTTGAATTAAAGATTCCTTGACAAAAGATTTCTCAGCCCCCGAGTCAATGAGGGGAAATGTTTCCATTTTGAGTAACTAGACGTATCCTAATTTAAGAGGTAAAGGTTTTAAGAAATTGGAAATTTATTCATTATTCGAAATGAGTACAAAATTCTTGATCTTTTATCCCTATTAAATAAATTAAGCAAGAGGTCGGGAAGTACCCGCCACTACACTAGGGTCTTGATTAGCTTTCTCCCGGGTGAGGTTGTAAACCCCTTCTAGTATAATTGGTGTTAAGTTGGCTCCTCTCCCCCTTCTTGACCTCTGGCGTTTGTTGGTGTGGCATTACCAATTGTTAGTACCACATTCCTTTGTGGTACTGGACAATTCTTTGCGTAATATCCCAATTGTCCACATCTGTAACAGGTTACTTCCCTACAAGGACCTTCATGGTTTATTCTACATCTTGGACATGGGGAATTCTTTTTCTAAGGATTCTTATGACTTACTACTTTGTTTGGTCTACGAAGTTCCATTCGCTCCTCGACTCTTGGTCGGATTCTTTTGTGGGTCCTTTTCTAGAACTTGGGGATATTTCTTGTCTCTCAAGAATGATTATTTGGGTCTCCCTTTGTTCCCACATCATCCATCCATCTACGACGAACCATTACTAGCTTTTCGCACTCGTGCATCATATCAATGATGGCTGCCAAGTCAGTAGGTCTTCCAAGCACTCCCATTCTATCTTGTATGTCCAGGTTGAGACCATCCATAAATTTTTGACAAATGTTGGCTGGTCCAACTAAACTTGGGCAAATAGCCTCAACTCGTTGAAACAAGTTTCTTACTTGGAGATGGCATCTAGACCTTGATGAAGTCAGAAGAACTCTTGCTTCTTCTCGTTTATCGAATGAGGGGCTAGATATTCCTTTAAAAATCTCCCTTCGAATACTTCTCATAAGGATATAGTGGTGGTGAGGTTCCTCATGTTCTCCCACCATCTCTTGGCACTTTCTTCTATGAAAAATTCTATCATAGTGACCATCTCTTCCTGTGGAATCCTTATTAATTCCATTAACTTCTTACTGCTAGCAAGCCAATCCATAGCAGCTCCAACATCTTTTTTCCCCTTAAAGGTCTTATATCCTAATTGTCAGACTATCTTTAGGTGCCTAGGGAAATCAAAAAGAAGTGGTGTTACATTGGTAGTGTTTTGGGATTGTACCTCATTCTTCTTGAGGTGTGCACTCCCTACAGGGCAATTACCCTCTCTTTGCGGGAGGTTGGGTTCCCCAAATACTTTAATAAATCCATCATAGAGCTTCTTCTACTTGGGAGTTATTCTAGGTGTCGTGGTTTGAGTCCCCCTAGTCGACCGGTTTTCTAAAAATTAAAATTTTCTAAATTGATTTAAATTCACTTTCTATCACATGGTGGACTCAATTTTCTAAATTTACATTTTTAAGCCACCTAGAAAAATGAATTATTAAACTGGTTCATCATGGTTCAACCTGGTTCGATTCGGTTTAGGCTCAGTTCACTTTGAACCGGTTCAATTTTCACATCCAATCCATTAAATAGTTCTTATTCTTGATTTTTAGGACTTTTTGGTTGCTTGGTATTTTCCAAATCCTCATTTTAACAATTCATTGTCATTTATGGTTCATTTATGGGTTGAGTTCTCTCATGAAAATATCGATTCTTTTCCCAGTTTCCTTGGTACGAGGGGATGGGTTTCACATACAGGAATAGTGTTTTCTGTCTTTGTAACACCCATGTTGTCCAGTAGCCCCTAGAACCAATACTACCTCATACTATTGTCTCTTTGGTTATGTATGATTGCATTCAAATACAAAGGTATCTTGATTTAAGACATTTATCTTTGTGCTACTAGCCCAATAGGCCACAACCTGGCTTTGGCATATTAGCTTCAACAAGCATTATCCAATTGTGATAATTTTTTACACGCTCTTAAATTAAACTTATTTACAAGGTTTATAAACCCTGCCCTTTTGAGCTAAGGAAAACCGGGAAAAGAACCGGTCAAACCGAGTGAGAAAACCGAACCGATTCACAAACCTAATTATCAGGAAATGGGAAATTTAGAAATTTACAACTCTCGGGTGAATCAAAGGGTTCATAAATCCATGGAAAAGAACCTTAGGGAAAATTGGAAGAGAAAAACCAGACCGTTTTAGATGAACCGGATCCAACTGGATTGAATCGTTTTATGAACCGACTCGGTTCATAAACCGTAACCGATAGAGAATGGGAAAATTAGAGAAATTTCAACACCCTTGTGACCCAAAGAGATGTATAAATCTTGGGAAGGAACCTTAAAAAAAAGTGGGAGAGAAAAACCAGACCAGTTTGGGTGAACCAAACCCGAACTGGATTAAACCAATTTAAGAACCAAGCCGGTTTATGAACCGGAACCGATAGAGAGATGGCAAACCAGGAATTTTGCAGACACTAAGTGACCTAAGGAGTCGTAAAAGTCATGAAAAAGGACTTAAGGGTGAATTCAAGATGAAAACCAAACCGGTTCGGGAGAATCAGATTTGAACCAGATTTAACAGGTTTGGATCGGATTGAATCGGTTTGGATTAGTTTGAACCACTATTCAACCAGATCCTAAATTCATTTTTCTAGATAGCTTAAATAATTCAAATTTGAGATTTGAGGCCATCATTGTATAGAAATGACTTTAGATGAATTTAGAAATTTTTAGATTTGAAAAACTCTGTCGAATGAGGGGTGAACTAGCCAGTTTAAGCTTTGAACCTATTTCGAACCGGTTTAGTCCGGTTTGGAACAGTGTCATCTTCTTCCTTTAGATAACTGCACTGTTCACTTACTGGAAAATCGAAGCAGCGCCGGCGAAGAAGAAACATTTTCATTTGGTATGTTCAGGCCATCAATGTCTATCATAAAGATGCCAAACGGACGGCCAACGAGTCCCCGAGCTCCCCATATAAAGAGCCCCTCCCCATTCATTCTCTCCACATCTGAAAACTCCATTCTCTCTCAATTGCTCCATTTTTTGGTGAAGCTTGAACCAAAGCTCCGACATAGAAACTTTTCTGAGCCAAACAAGGCGAGGTCGGGTTCTTAGAACCGAGGAGAAGTCAGCTACACGCCTGTAGTCTCCGTTTGCTCTAAGGGTCACCGAAAGAGCGCCGGCGTGATGGAACAGTGAAGTAGCTCTGGTGGACTGAAGATGCCCTATTTTGGCCGATCTGAAATCAGCCATTTTGAGCCCTCCTCATGCCAAACCAAGTCCTTCCAACACTTCCACAGCCCACCCACGGCCGAATTAGGACTGAAAGGTAAGTCAATTCGGCTCCCCTCTACAATTTCCAGCTGGTGCTAGAGAGAGAACCGGCAGAATTTCAATGATGAAATTCCAACTCAATTTGGCATTAATTGATACGATTCTTGATTCTAGGATAAACCTCAGGACGAGAGCTATCTGCCCCAGTCGAAAGCTCGGACCGACGTGCCCCCAACGGCAAGCTTTCAAAGCTTTCTCTCTCTACAGCCCATTTTCAGGCGAAACTCTGTTTGAGCTCGTTCCGGTGTCAAAACTTGCAATTCAAAGTGCTATTGAATTGTATGAACATGGGGAAACTCAATTTTAACTTCAATTTCAACAAATAGAAGTGTTTGATCGGTCAATTTGATGAAATCAAATTCGGCTGTGTTAAGGAGTTAAAATTGGGGAAAAATAGGGGGAAATTGGGAATTTTTGAAATTCGAAGGACCAAAATGTAATTTTATGAAATTGAGGGTCAATTGGGCATGATAATAATGTTAGAGGACCCATTGAGGAGTTTTAGAATTTTTGGGGTAAAATTTACCATTTTTGTAAAGGAAGGGCAAAATGGTAATTTTGGAAAAGTTAGGGGACCAAATTGGAAATTTGGGAAATTAAACCCCATTTTGTGAAATGGAATAAATTCAGTTCCAATGATAAATTTTCAAAGTTTTGGGACTCAATTTGAGAAAAAAATTGGCATTAGGGACCTAATTGCAAATAAATAAAAGTTTGGTTTTCTCATTCATTTGGAATGAATGAAGACTATTGTGCCAAGTAATAATGAACCGAGATGTTCATATCGTGTAGGAACACGAGTTACCGGGAACGCTAGCAAGGACAAGCTCGCATGAATACAAACAATCGGTCTAGTGGAATTCACTGCATTAACGGGTGAGTAGGTTTATTAACGTCATACCCGGTTGGGATGATGAGTACAACATAAACTTAAAAACCACTTATCGGTTGTGAGTGGAATTTTATATCATACTCGGTTGGGGATGATAAGTACCTCGAAATGAAAACCCACTACCAAGTGTTATTTTAAACATCACAACTTAGAGAAGTGATGTGAAAATCATATAGAAAAACTACTTACCAGTTATAAGTAGATCATACTCGATTGGTATGATAAAACTTTCTCGAAGGAAGTTGAAAACCCATTCATCAGTTATGAGCAGAGATGTCCTTATATTCGGTCAGTATAATGGACAGTTAAAATTATATTTTTGTTGGAAGTGTTCTCCCCTAACTGTGTGCCAATGCTTAAACGATTTGGAAGACCTTCTTGAAGGGTGCTCGAATCGCTCTTATAGGCCGGGGGCCTTGGTTTTGGAACTTGGGGGCTAATATGCCTGATTTTGAAAATCTTGTACTATAAATCATGCACTTTTGATTTAAGGAAAACCGGAAAAAAGAACTAGTCAAACCAAGTAAGAAAATCGAGCCGGTTTACAATCCCGATCATTAGGGAAAACGCAATTTGGAAATTTACAACTTTTGAATGATCCAAAGGGTTTATTAAACCTTGGAAAAGAAACTTAAGACAAATTAGAAGAGAAAAACCAAATTCATTCAAGTGAACGAGATCCCGTAAGAACATACGCCTTATCATAAATAGCCATGAATTAATATATATTTAATTGTTGGAATTAATACTAATAATTTAATATGTAAATTAAATTATTGGAATTAATACAAATAATTTATGGCAATATTAATAGTAGTAATAAATCTCTCCCATTTAATAAACGTTTTTACACATATATAAAGAGGTTATCCCATTCATTCTCCTCACACATGAACACTTCTCTCTCTCTCTACTGCTCCATTTACCGGTGAAGCTCGAACCAGAGCATCGACTTGAACATTTTTCTTAACTTCGGAAGTAGAGGTCGGGCTCTTTAAAACCAGGGAGAAAATAGCTACCTGATAGCAAACTCTAGTCAATCTGAGAATCACTAGAGAAGCGCCGACATGATGGAACAGTGAAGCAGCTCCAACGGACCGAAGCTGCCCTATTTCGGCCAAGCTGAAATCGGCCATTTCGAGCCCTCCTCAAGCCAAACCAAGACCTCCCAACACTTCCTCAACCCTTCCACAGCCGCATTAGGACCGAAAGGTAAGCCAATTCGGCTTGCCTTTACAATTTCAAATCGTTGTTAGAGAGAGAGTCGACTAAATTTCAATAATGAAATTCTAATCCAATTCAGCATCAATTGATGCTATTCTAGATTTTAGGATGAACCTCAGGATAAGAGCTATCTGCCCAGATCAAAAGCTCGTTCTGTCTTGCCCTCACCGATGAGTAATCAAATTTTTCTCTCTTTATAGCCTGTTTTCCAGTGAAACTCCATTTGAGCTCGTTCCGGCGTTAAAATTCGCGATTCAAAGTTCTATGAACTCGTATGAACATGGAGAAAGTCAATTTCAACTTCAATTTCAACAATTAGAGGGGTTTGATCAGTTAATTTAATAAAATCAAATTCGGTTGTGTTAAAGAGTTAAAATTGGGGGGAAATTGGGGATTTTCAAAATTCAAAGGACAAAAATGCAATTTTATGAAATTGAGGGTCAATTGGGCATGAAAATAATGTTGGCGGACCAATTGAGGAATTTTGGAATTTTTTGGGCAAAACTTACCATTTTTATAAAGGAAGGGCAAAATGGTAATTTTGGAAAACATGGGGGACCAAATTGGAAATTTCAGAAATTAATCCCCTTTTTCTGAAATGGAATAAATTGAGATTCCTTGATAAATTATAAAAGTTTTGGGACTTAATTTGAGGAAAAACTGGCATTAGGGACTTAATGTTTAAGAGAAATAAGTTTAGGGAGCTAATTGCAAATAAATGAAAGTTTGACTTTCTCATTCATTTAGAATGAATGAAGGCTATTAGACCGAAGGATAATGAACCGAGATGTTCATATCGTGTAGGAACACGAAGTGTCGGGAACGCCAGCAAGGACAAGCTCGCATGAATACAAAGAACCGGTCTAAGTGAAATTCACGGCATTAACGGGTGAGTGGGTTTACTAATGACATACCCGGTTGGGATGATAAGCATAACTTAAAGTTAAAAACAACTTACCAGTTGTAAGTGGGATTTTTATATCATACTCGGTTGGGAATGATAAGCATCTCGGAATGAAAACCCTCTATTTCGTGGAATTTTGACAATCACAACTTAGAAGAGTGATGTGAAAACCATACGAAAAAACTACTTACCGATTGTAAGTAGATCATACCTGGTTGGTATGATGAAACTTCCTCGAAGAAGCTGAAAACCTGTTCATCAGTTATGAGCGGAGATGTCCTTATACCCAGTCAGTATAATGGACAGTTGAAAATATATTTTGTCGGAAGTGCTCTCCCCCGACTGTGTTCTAATGCTTAAACTATTTGGGAGACCTTCTTGATGGGAGCTCAAATAGCTCTTATAGGTTGGGGGCCTCGGTTTTGGAACTTGAGGGCTAATATGCCCGATTTTGAAAATCTCGTAAAATGGGCCTAAGGCCAATTGGCACAAATAGGAGCTCGTAAACAAACATAAGTTATATGCCATAAAAATTTAAATAAAGGAATTTTTTGGCCATGGTACCAAGATAGGACCTACATAATCAGTCAACTAGTGGTAGTGTGACATGACAGCTCGACGGACCAGTCAAGACAAACAAATGCGGGTTTAGTTGAGAGTTGGGGCCGTTGGACTAATGGCACCACAGATTATATGGCGTAATAAGAAAATATTGTTTGTGCATGCACTATGAGTACGGAAACATCAAGACGCTCATGAGGGGTAGTGATGCTTCCTAAGGGCCCTGGATGACCCGGTGAGTATAAGGGCAGTTCGTCGTTCCAAGTGTCTGTGCAAAATTTGGAGTAGCACCAAGCGCATGAGACCGGGGTGGGTACAGGATGAGGTCTCTGTCCTCATATGGACACGAAGAAGCAATTTCAGGATTGAGGGTCGGATGCTGCATACATCCACTCATTCTGAGGGTAGAAGTGGTCGTGCTTCTATCCGGGTGGCCGGTAAAGTCGCTCCGAAGCCACTAGTGGGTTCAGTAGTCATACTGACCTGCAAATGAGTGTAACCTTCATGATGAAGGATGTGTGTTGGGTGATGACACACCGTGGTAACTAAGAAATGATGGAAAATCCTGAATTTTTAAATGAACAGATTTTTTAAAAGAAAGGAGTCTGTCACACTCAATATAAACGTTTTTCTTAAAAAATTAAAAGTAGACCTTTGAAAACCCATTCACTGAGTAGTCGTACTCACCCCCTCCCTTATATCCCTTTCAGGAAATCCCGAAAAGCCTAACCTTAAAGACCATCAACTAAGACGCCTATGATATAGGTATGATAAATCTAAATTTTTATGCAGTTTTGCTTATGTTATTCCTAAAAAAGGTGCAGGTTTAAAGGACGACTTACTCTTTACGGTCTATAATAAGGGGAAACTCTTTAATAAACCGGGAGAGCGGTGGGTTGATCATGAGGATCCGACCAAACAGGGTCGGGGCGTGACACGTACAGTGGGCCCAAGGCCAGTTGGCACGAGCAGAAGCTTGTAAACAAACATGAGTTATATGCCATAAAACTTTAAATAAATGAATTGTTTGGCCATGGTACAAAGTCAAGATCGACACACTCAGTCAACTAGCAGTAGTGCGACATGACAGGTCGACGGACCAGTCAAGACAAACAACTGCGGGTTGAATTAAGGGTCAGGGTTGTTGGACTAGTAGCACCACAGGTTATATGGCATGATAAGAAAATATTGTTTGTGCATGCACTATGATTACGGAACCATCAAGATGCCCAAGAGGGGTAGTGATGCGTCCTAATGCACTGGACAACCTGGTGGGTATAAGGGCAGTTCGTCGTACCAGGTGACCGTGCGAAATTTGGAGTAGCACTAAGCGCATGAGACCGGGGTGGGGATGGGATGAGATCTCTATCCTCATACGGACACGGAGAATTGATTTCGGGATTGAGGGTCGGATGTCGCATACATCCACTTATTCTCAAGGTAGAAGTGGACGTGCTTTTATATAGGTGGCCGGTAAAGTTGCTCCAAAGCCACAAGTGGGTTCAATGGTCCTGCTGGCCTGGGAATGTGTGTTTGACCTTCATGATGATGGATGTGTGTTGGGTGATGACACACCGTGATTAATATGGAAATGGTGGTAAAAACCAAGATTTGAATTGAAAGAATTTTTGAAAGATAGGAGCCTGGCATACTCCGATACAAATCTTTTTCATAAAAGTAAAAGTTTTGAAAAATCCATTCACTGAGTAGTCGTACTCACCCCTCCCTTATATATCCCTTTCAAGAAATTTCGGAAAGCCTACCCTTAAAGACCATCAACTAAGATGCATGTGAGACAGGTATGATAAATTTAAAATATTATGCATTTTTTATTTATGTTATTCTAGGAAAAGGTGCAGGTTTAAAAGAGGTCTTATTCGTTACAATTTATAATAATGGGAAACCCTTTAATAAACCGGAAGAGTGGCAAGTTGATCACGGGGATCCGACCAAACTGGGTCGGGGCGTGACAGGGTTGGACCCGTTTCCATTGGCCTTGGGCCTACTTGCACAGTACTAGATCTAGCCCACCATTGTCAATCATGGGCATCACCCATATCCTGCATCGACAGTAGTACTAGACCATAACCTTTTAGGTGTATCTGTACAATGTTCATGGGTTGTCCTAATATCGTGCTTCATACTATCATCAAAAATATAATCCCAAATAGTTTAAGCATATTCACACAGTCAGGGGATTATATTTTTACAAAATCAGGTTTCAAAATGAAGAATGATCTTATCATCGGTCCAATTGTTTCTGATAACAAAAATCTCACTCACCTGTATTTCAAGACTTGGTCATCCCAGGTTTCCAGCTGGAAGTGCCTTTCTCTTGCACAATCTTGTAGGTGATTCATAGCTACAATAATTTGGGCGATTAGGTCCCACAAAATAATGTAATTATATTTAATACCCGTAATTTTTCCAAATTTACAATTTGGCCCTTAAGTTATACCTTCATTTCTAATTAGGCCCTTAAGATTTTCAAATCCTCCATTTGAGTCCCTAGTTTACTCAAATTTCCAATTGGGCAAATAATTTCTCATAAATTATAGAAAACCCCCCAAATTTTTGAAAATTGCAATTAAGTCTCCAAACTTTCCAAAATTTACAATTTAGTCCTTTAACTTGAATATCATAAATTTGACCTTAATTTCTTTCCAATTTGGTCCTAACATGATATTAACCATCTTCCCTATGTCCCCTTATTCATTCAAAGCTTTAAAACACTATATTTGGCTTAGAAATGAGCTCAAACGGAGCTATACCGAAAAATTGGCCTAGAGAAAGGAAGCTTCAATTACTCATCGGTGAGTATCTAGCGATCGGAGCTTTTACTTCCAATGAATTTCTCTCTTCTTGAGGATCCTTGCTGGATTAAATTGTGCCTCAATTGGTGACTTGAGCAGTGCAGATTGCTTAATTTATTTTTTGGGTAAAAATGCACTATGAATCGTAAATTTCAGCAAAGGACGTCGGAGGGGACTTGCCACGATGGTTTAGAGAAGGTGTGAACTCCCCTAGGAAAGGTCTAGAGGGCTTGGTTTGGCCATGGTTGGCCCGAGGGTGGCTCAAATTGAGCTTGATTGACTCTGGTCGTAGACTGCCGAGGGAGCGAGGTTACTGTGCGAGCTTGTCGACACTTCTTCGGTAATCCTCAAGCTGTATGGAGTATGTAGTCGTGTAGTTGAGTTCCTCGAGATTCCAGGAACCCAAATTTGACTTTGGAGGGTGAGGGAAATGCCCAAGTCAAAGCTCTAATTTGTCCCTCGTCGGAAAATGGAGTTATTCTTCTTCTTCAGTTGTTTGAGGGAAGAGGAGGATGAATGGGGAGAAGCTCTTTATATAGGGAGTCTATAACAGACAGGGCTATTCGTTCATCCAATGCTCGGCCCTAATCTCTCCCATTTACAATCATATCATAAGGATTTTTTGTCGCTAAAGTAGATGCAGTCATCTCATCATTCTTATCCGCCCAGTTTAGAGGTTGAAGATGACACTATACACGTGAGTGCAAGCTGCAACGTGGTGCACTATGACTAGCTAGCTTCATTGATGTGGCTTCCCACTCACACCCGAGTCATCCTTTGACTTGTTGACAAGTCACATGGTAACCTCCCATTGGTCGTTCATTCCAACATGGTCGTTGACCAACCGTTGATTGTGACACATGGTGTTCTCAAATTGGCTTATTTAAATAAGTCAAGTTTCCATTCTTATGCATTGTGCCATTGTCATGTTAGCCTCTGATTGGTTGGGACCATTCGACGTGGTTCTACCATGTGACGTCCTTTGATTGGTTAATCATTTCTTTGATATCCTAGTTGGTCGCTGATGTGCCATCATTTCCATGTGTCCGCTCCTCATTGGCCAGCCCAACTAACGAGGCTTCTCCTCAATTGATTGTTGACTAAGGACATGTGTCACTCTCCTATTGGTCGATCGTTGGTGACATGGATTTTCTTTCTTTGACCATTGACCGAGGACACTCATCATGCTCTAATTGGTCAATGCTTCCAAGCATTGATTAAGCAGATGACTAAGCGCGCTTCGCCACGCGTCACACGAGCTGACTGGGCACTAACCTCACAGGTGGTCCGTTGACTGGCTAGACCATTGACTGGTTTAGTTAAATCGAGTTCGGTGACCTGAAATCGAAAATCGATCGGTTTAGGCCCGATTAGACCGATTTTCTAAATTTTTTTAATATGTCTAAATTCATTTTCTATCAAATGATATTTTAAATTTTCCAAATTGATATTTTTATGCCACCAAGAAAAAAAATCTTTGAACTATTTCTTAACGGTTCGATTTGGTTCAGGTCATGTTCACCCTAAACCGGTCTGGTTTCCTAATTCAATTTCATTCATAGTTTCTTTTCATTATTTTTGGGTCTTTATAGACCACTTGGAATTTCCAAATCTCCATTTTGGCTTCTAAACACAAATTTTGGTTTGCTTTAATCTTGGTTTTCACTCGAAATTTTTCAATTTCCAATTCGGACTTCCTTATTATTGGAAACGGGGTTTACATATTCCATAGGAGTTAAGGTCAAAACCAATCCAAGTTACACTTGCCTAAGCTCTTAAAACTCTCATATTTACCACCTAGGAGCCTTACGTTTCTGTATTCACAATTGGGCCACCAAGTTGGGCAAAATTACCATTTTACCCTTTATATTATAAAATCTTTCCATTTTGGACCTTAAACTTTTCTAAAACTTTCATTTGAGTTTTCAAGTTTACTTGAGTATCATTATAGTCCTAAAAATCTTTGGCTCAATACTTTTCTAAGCCATTCACTTGAGTCCTCAAGTTCCCTTAGGTTTAATTTAGGTTATCCAAATACCTTAAAAAGCCTTCACTTAATCACATTTCCTCTTATTTAAAATGTATTACCTATTTTTGGGAAAATTACAATTTTACCCCTATTCTTTAAACTGTTTTTCCTGGGACCCTTGATTTCTAAAAACTTCCAATTGGGTCCCTATACTCCCTTTAACCTCATCCAGATCTTTAGATTTCCTAGAAATCACTTCTAGGCATGCAAACTCCTTTATTTGCACTTTAGTCCCTAAACATTTCCTTTATGGCCTTTAAGTTTTTTTTACCTTCTAGACACATCATCCTATTTCCCAAATTCAACCAAACTTTCCAAAGGTCCCTAAACTTCATGCATTCCCTTAGGAAGACCCCAAGAAAGCTTATTCTCCATTGGGTCCTCCAACTTATCAATATTTATATTTTGGTTCTTGACCTTTTCTTCCTAACAAAATGATCCCCAAAAATTCCTAAACTTAGGTATGGGGTCCCCTTGGCCTTCCCCAAGTCATTGTGGTCTTTGTTCGGTCATGTTTGGCCGAAATAGTAACGAACAATCTAAATTAAAACTAGCTGACTTAGCGAACCAAAATTGGGTCAAGGATAAGAACCCATCGAAGTCGGTGTCTCGGTTACCACACTGGTGTTGTTTGAATGCTAGTTCCCAGAGGAATCTGGACACCAAGTTCATCTCAAATGGAGGTCTGACTCATTTGTAATTACCATTTTATAAGTGTCTATTATTTATGAAGCAAATCTAATTTTCGACCATTTAATTATACATCTACACTTACCCAAAACTATAAGGTCGATGGCGTTGTAATGCTGAGACTTTAGGGATTCTCCTAAATTTTTCCTGGCCTTAGTTGGTCATCGGGGCTGCCGAAAATTGCACTTGAAATAGCTACTTTGTTTCTGACTGGAGAAGATTCGGTATTATTTGATATTGTCAGCGCCGGTAGAATACTTTTCGATGGTCGAGAGCAATGGCATTGGAAATTTGGTAGTCTCAACTTTTTAGAGACACCAAGAACTCTAAAGTTGGTGATCGGACAAAGGAATAGTGGTCTCTACGAGATCTCTCGTCGAAACTTGGAGTTTTTCAAATTTTAGAGTGAATTTTGATCCCAAAACTGATGGGAAACAACCAAGCTTTATATAGTCAGATTCAAGACTTATATGGCTATCCAACCATAGTCTGTTATCATCATTTTATAGCATGTGGCCCTAAGAATAAATTAATTTCCCAAGTAGTGGATTTTGGAAATTTGTTGAGGAAATTCAGGTTTTTAAGCCTTTAGTCGGGTTAGACGTCGAGCGAGAAATATGATACGGGCACGCTTGTCCAGGCGTCTGTATGTCTCGCGCTCCACGTGTGCGTGCTAGCGTGGCGCGTAGACTGATTTGTACTATAACGTAACAGTTTTCGGTGAATTTCTTAGTCAATTTAACCGTTTATTGTTCAGTTCACCCCTTTTTCGATTAGTTCTTGGCCAAATAAAAATACCTAAATTTTCTTTATTTAATTTTCTATTGAATGGAGTCAATAACTGTCTCATTCGGATTTGTTTAACCCACTTTAAAAATTAAGCAGTTTTTATGACATAAGTTAGCCCGAACTCGATTCAAATTAGTTTTTTCTCCATTCTATTACAATCTATGATTTTGGACCTTAAAATATTTTCTAAAGCCTATTATAACCATTTTTATCATCTTAAATCTCCTTCTCAAACCGATTTTTTAGCTTGAATAAATTCGAGTTCTCAATTTGTACTTTTTTTTACAATATTCCCGATTTATACTTACTTTATCAATTTAATCTTATTTTTAAGTTTAGAATTCTCGATTTTACACGATAACTCTCTAACTTTTCTTCAACTTGATTCGTCCATAAGAGTATTCTACTTGTTATTAAGTTCATCTATGGTATAATCATTACTACTCAAATATTTTTTTAGTATATTATGTGTTATTTCTTATTTGATGTTTACCATTTAAATAATTTCTCAAAATTTAATAATTATTGGCTTTTATATTGACTAATTATATAAATTAAATTAAAATTATTATTAGATTCTAATAAAATTATATTCTATGTGAAAGGAGACCTAAATTTAAAATTTTAGTGTTAAATTTTGTGATTTTTTAGATAATTAATACAAATAGATATAATTTCACTATAAAATTAACAAATTACAATGAAAATTTAAGACTAGCTTTATTGGTCTAGTCAATTTTCATGGTTGAGTGTGTAGATATTCACTATAAATTTAATTTAATATTTTCCATATAAGTCAATTTATTAATATTTCAATTCAATAATATTTGGATAATTTGTTAGCGTGAATATTAACCATATAAATCAGTTAATTAATGTATTATACTGAATAGAGAAATTCAAAATTACACTACGTATGACAAATTAATTGTAAAATATTTAAACAAAATATGTAAATAAAAATGTATAATATAAATTTGAGTTAAATAAAAATTTATAAATTAAATTGAACTATGTCATTATTTGGCCGGTCTGCATGCACCTAACCGAAGTTATAAAACGGTCCCCTACAACCCTAGTTACAGTTTATCCGTCCGTCCATACCGTCTCCTCTTTCTCATCTAACGCCGGCGCCTGATTTGTCGAGGCTGCTGCATGCTCGGCCTTGGCTGTTCGACAGAACTCGACAGTCGAGACTGCCTTACAACCTCGCATCTCGAGAGGTATTTGCTTACTGTCCATCAAATTCATCTCCGCTTCGCTGTATCGTAGGCGGACTAATGGACGGGCATGTGCCGGAGGAATTACGCAAGTGGGAAGAGCTCATCGATTGCAAGTTGAAGCCTTCTCTAGTTCGTGCCACGGATGAGCGGTATGAAGACTTCCTATTGCACATTATGACTGTCCGGCTGATAGAACACTAGAAAGCGCTGATTTTGGGTTTAAGGTTTCTCATCTTATAAGTGGAACTGTTTGTTCAGCATGTTCTATTATTATATTAGAATGCGTTTTAATTTGTGTTGTTTGCTTGCCTGATTAACTGCTCAGATTCTTGACTGAGACTATCTCCTTGAAAAGCTTCCAAGAGATGCTGTGTTTGATGTATGTCGGTATCATGTAATTTTATTAAGAAAATTGTATAATCGTTCATCTCATCCCAATCTATGGCTGGAAAAGCTTCTAATCGATTGCGTTATGAAATCCTTTTGCATGTTTATGCAGTTGTCGTGCTTTGGTGATGATTTGTATCCAGTTTGGGTTTTTTTATGAGAGTGCCATCAAAATGGACCTTTGCATAGATACATCCCTTTTTACCCGTTTTTAAAATGTAAGCTCACTCAGTTGTGGCTGTTGCTAATGATTTGAAGGATTAATTGTATTAACATTTTCAAAAATAAGTTAGCTTCTTAGGCATGGTTTTGGAGAAGGCACCTGAGTTGAGGGACCAAAGAACTTTCATCACTTTACTGAGTTGAAACTCAACTAGAGATTTAGATCATATATCATTTTTATAACGCCTGCCTTCACTTTTATTCTACAGAAACAAGCTCTTCGAACAGCAGAAGGTCGTGTATCCTTTATTATTTATTTGAAACCATTATTGGATATATGGGGCCCTTTCTTCCTTTCATGTATTTAAGATGGTGGGATGACTATACTCGGCCAGTTAGTTTTCTCCAGGGATTCTGGGCATCTTACATGCTTGTTCTGCTTTCAAAACTTCTCTCCTTGACTCATATCTACTTGTAGCTCAGATTTGCGAAAAAATATAGAAAATTTACAACGCAACAGCATAACTAATATGAGGACAATGGTCAATATTGGGTCTGAAGTCTACTTGCAAGCTGAGGTGTAAGGATCCCCTTCTATGCTCATTCTATGTTTAATCTGCCACCTCATTTTATGTACTATTGCTATGAGAAATACTTATTGTTGACCATTGAATAGAATTTGCTGATTTTTATAATATCTATTTTATCACACTTAACGCGGGTAGAATTCTTAATTTCAGCTGTTAGTAAATTGCTTTCTATTGTGCTGGACAAGGATAGATGCCGTTATTTATAAATATCAGAACACATATATCTCCCTTAAATAAATTTATGTGCGGAAAAAATAATTGTCTTATCAAATTTCTACTTGATTTGTAGCATGTATTTGAGGGATAGTTTCCTGAGTATTTTTTGGACAGGGGGCCTTCTCTTATGTGGGGTCTAATCATATTTTGAAGTGATAGAGGTTATTGGCTATGTGCTGTTCTCTATAACCATTTCTCTTCCCAGATCCGACACTCGGAGGATTTTTGTGGATATTGGGTATGGATTTCATGTTGAATTTACATGGGATGAAGCTCTGAAATACCTACCATCACGAGAAGAGTTATTAGCAAGGTTGAAATTGCTTCCATTATCCTTGTTAGAACCACTGTTAGTATGACTAACAGTGCCTAAAGTATTGCATTTCTAAATCCGTGTTGTGCTTTTTGTCCCATGCAAGTGCATTATATATTATTGAAATGAAGCTCGTTCTGCAGGAAGATAGAAGAGTGCACTCAGAGAATTGTCCATATAAAGGCTGATATCAAGTGGGTAAGTCTTCTCTCCAAATGCTGTCATGGATACTCACTGAAACGTGTCATATAGCAAAATTTTTGTCACTTTAGTAATTTTCTGGCCAAAACTGATACATTGATATGTCAACATGGATACAGCATCCAAGCTATACTATTCTTACATTCAAGTTAAACTTATATCATCAATAATTGCAGATTTATGAAGTCATCCGGCAGTTGCTTAATATCCCTGAGGATCCATATGTAGAAGAGCGTGTCCTTTAATCAGTCCAATTCTTTGATCTCATTATAATCCTCCTTTTTAGTAGCACTCAAACAAACATTTTTATTTCTTTCCTGGCGACTCTTTTACTATCTTGGTATGACTACCCTGAGAACGGGGTAATGCATCAATTGTTTCTCTTGCTGGTCATGTTATTATACAAATTGTATATTATAAGCAATGAATATGCTGTTATTGATGCTTCATTTTCATAATTAGAGCATTACTGAGGATTGCCCATACACTTACCTGGTATGCCAGTTGTACATTTCTCTTAGTCTTTTGTTGAGATTTCTGCAGTTGTTGTACTTCTGTTGATATCTAATTGAAAGGAATTAGTGTTGGGGTAAGTAGATAATCTCTAGTATGCCAGTTTCAGGCTTTAAAATTATTGGATGCAAATTAATGGTAGGCATCATACCTACGGGTCAAAATTGAGTGAGCCTACAAAAAGAATTAAAAACAAGGAGAAAAAATAAGAAAACAAAACTGAGAAGTGTAGCACAGAAGTAATTGGGCACTTATGGAAAGGAGTAACAGATTGGATGGGACTACTCATGATGAAAAGCCTAATTCAATGCAAAGGGAATGCAGCAAATTCTGGTTCTGTCCCCTGGGGATGATGAGTCATCTACAGTCTGCAAATAAGAGGGAACCAATTCATCAACATTTTTAGTCTCGGGCATGATTTTACACTCTGGGCAATCTGTAGTTCTAGTACCAAATGGTAGAATCACTTGGTAGCACTGGACGACAATGGTGGAACTGCCTGAAGTTGGTCCCCGTTTTTGTCTTTTGTTTTTTCACCCCTTTTCTTCCTGTTATTCACAGTCCTCTCCCATTAAAACATTTTGTTCCCTAGCTCCGTATAAAGTGCTGCCTCAGTGAACCCCACATAGGAAAATGAACAGAGAGAGAGACACAGCACCAAGAGACAAAAGGAAGTGTAAGCAATATCAGACTCCCTCAGTTGGCCCTTTTCCTGTGGATCACAGAAAAAGGAAATTCTCACTCTTTATGAGCTATCATATGGCACAGGACTCAAATCGACTCCGTCAAAGAATTGTTTTTGTGGAGAAAGAGTTGTCCAAGTGTATGATTATTCACGTATTGGTTATATTTGTAACCCTCTCTGCTTACTATCTATCATATGTCAATCAATGTTCATGCAGAGCTGTTGCCCCGCATCAGGTACATGCAGTTCTTATTATGCTCTGTCCTTCAAACTGAAATTTCTCTTGCACTCCTACTCTCTTTGCCACTGTTTTTCCTTGTCCCATTTTCAGTTTCCCCGTACAGCATTCTCTTTGTACATCTCCTTTATCCTTGCTTCTTTCACTATCATGTACATACATACATGCCCATGCACATATTTCTGATTCAGACATTCAGTGATAGCTACATAAAATCTTGCTGTGGTTAAAATGCTATCCACATCTAGCCAGCCGAGGTCATTAAAAGAGTCTAATAATAATCAGCAGTAGAACATGAGCTTCTTAACATTGTCACTGATTTTGGGTAGTGGAGTTGCCTTTGGTGGAGCAGGTCGAGACATCTGATACTTGGGGCTGTTCATGCTATTAGCATTACTGTTCCGAGAATTGCAATATGTGGAAGAAGGCTCTGACCTTTCGAGATAAAGTCTACCCCTGTAAGCAGCCAGATGAGCATAATACACGGGCGGCACTAGAGAGACTGGCTTGGTGCATCTCACAAACGTGAAGCATAGGTTGTAAACAAGCTTCTGAAACTCATCTGACGTGAAGCCACTCTCATCCCAGAGGACATGGTAGTGAGTTGGTCGGCTTGTGCCTTTCAGCCCCCAGTGACTGCAAAGATAGAAGTCGAACTCTTTTGGGTGGGTGATCACTGTATCCACCACAGTTCCAGGAGGAATGTTCTCATCAGTCGTGTGGTACTGGGCAAGCGACTGATCCATCTCATCAGGAAACAGCCTTGTATGGTGCCGCTTCTGAACAACGGTGAATGTAATACTGGGCTTGTAATAATTTACAGGGAAGAAACTAGAACAAGCATCCCGGATCGCCTGGATCTCCACTTTAAGAACTTTGCGGAACTGCGTCTCACTCACACCATCTCGGAAGAAGATGATCCTCTGAGGGAGCTTCTTCAGTTCCTGCCGGAAATCCTCCAGTAACTCTCTGACCATTTCCCGGAGATCCTCGATGATCTCTTGTCGATGAGTCTGGGATCTCATCCTGGATGCGTACTTGTTTGCCGAGGGCCAGTTCACACTACCCACAACTGCCGCTACTGATGGACTGGAGTCATCCAGTGGGTGAGGATGTGTCACATCTGCGCCCATAAAGATCACGGGCTCATGGGGGCTCAAAAGCCTCGGGATCTGCAAAGGTAAGGAATTGTAGAGGGCCACCGTGCATCCTCCTACCTTTGCATTTATCTTGAGTGCTAAATTTGCAAGAAACTGTGAGCTCAATTTGCTGAGGTTTGAGTAGAGACAGCACTGGGTCACAACCCCAATGCTCGTCTCGGCAATCCTCTTCAAATCTGCATAGCCTCTGTGTTTCCTCTCCATCACACATAGAAGAAGCTCAAGCTTGTTTGAGGCAGCCTTTTGGATGCTCTTTAGCTTGACTTCCAGGAGGGAGACATTGTTGAGTACTTGGGTTGGTTCAAACTGCGGGGCCATGACCCCGTTCTTGTTGAGCTGTATCCCAAGCTGCTCACATCTGTAGGACAGCTGGGTTATGAACCTGGGGATGTTGGATCTCTGGTCGTGATTCCCTCCGAAACTTATCAGCGACCATTTCTCTATCCGGGTCCCTTCAAAGACGTGGCTGTCAAGAAGATTCCACTGGCAGTCTTGCCGAGAAGGGACGAGGTCTCTTACATGGCCACGGTCTCCGAGCTTTAGCTTGGGAGGCTGAAGGATCCTCCCGTTCAACTGGGTCATCTCTCTCGAGATGTGGAGCTTGAATTCCCTTTCCTGGTTCCCACTGGGACCAAAAGAAACAAGTTGAACTGTTAAATCTTCAAAAGATGTCATTCCAACTTATTCAGGAACTCTGCATTAGAACATCAGCAAAGAAAATTGGTGGGGATAGCATTAAATAAGGAAGGAGGCTTGGGAGGAGTTATACCTTGTTGGTCCCACAGGTCCTCGAACAACCCCATGTATGATTGCCTTGCGTTCTCTTGGCCTCTGGCATCCCATCTCAAGTATCCTCGTAGTCTGATCGTCTGAGAGCTTCCCCAGAAACTTCTGCCCTTCACAGATTACACAAAGCTCCATTGGAAGATAACAAGGTTTGCTCCTACTCACCTGCAAGCAGGGCATATTCCTGAACTGTATATCATAGTTATAGTGATCCTTAAAGTAAGTCACCAGCCTCAGATTCCTCCCGTCCCGATCTGCAAACCAAAGATTCTCAGCTGCCTCGGTCAGGCCATAGACGCGGTACCTTTGAACAGTCTCCCGGTGGCAGACAAAAACACGGATATTTCTCAGTGCCTTCTCAACCTCCTTGGCCTCTTCCTCAAGTAATCCCCTCGTTTTCCTCTGCGAGAGGCCGTGGAGGAACTTGAGGCGCTTCTCGAGGTAAGGGATCACCCCGATGCTCTCATGGAAGGCGGTAACAGAGAAATCAACATTGAGGGAAAGACCCTGTTGAGTAGGCCTCAAACTCTGGAAGAAGCCCCTCATGCCGAGGGCTCCTCCTCCAATCTCTCGGCTCCCACCCATAGAGGTCGAGTACATTGAACTCCCAATGGGAACACACTTCTCGCTCGAGCTCTCTCTAAGCACGATATCCAGCGCCTGAAGATAGTCCTGAGGGAGAGGGGCCCAGTCATCCCCTTCCTTGTTCAAGTAGTTAGTCAGGTCCTTCCCATCAACCTTTGAAACCAGCCTGATATTCACACGGAACAGCTTATGCCTTAAATCCTCAGCCTTGGGATCCCCAGGCCTATGGCTGTGAATCGGGAGGCTAACGAAGATGTCCAACCTGTCATTCTGAAACTCCACGGGACTATATAGATTCTTCCGCCCATCAAAGGCCGGAAGAGCCCCGGAGAGAACGGCTTGGTTTTCTTCCAGTAGCTTTTGCTTTATTATCCGAGCCACCTCCTTGGAGGGGCTCGGGGTGATCTCAACGTTGTATTGATAAATTCGCTGTGAGGGATCAAACCGGACAAGGAAATGGTTTGCCAAGAGAGGGATCACGAGCCCTTCTTTGCCGCCGGAGTCGGGTCTACGGGCAATCAGTAATTCGGTCGTCGTAGTTCCATTTTCTCCTGGAAAGGGTGAAGTACCTTTCGTACTTTGCCTCGGAACAACCTGAGCAGCTGTGTCATATATGAGAAATAATATCTGTCAATTGCATCAAACACAAAAGCCTCAACTTTTTAGCTTCCTCTTACATAAGAAAAAATTACCACATTACTAAATAGTGATGGTTGAATAGTCCGCAAGCAGAATAATACAATGCAGAAGATCAGCATATGCATATTTCAGGCGTAATGGGCACAGAAACAACAAAGACAGATTAAAAGAGACGCCAAACTGAAAGACAAACAAGAGAATAAGCAATAAAGCTTCAAAGTGGAGACATGAAATGGCCATAAATTACAGAATTTTATTTCGTTTCTTACTTATTACCGGTCAAGTTAGTGTTGGTGGGGTAGTCAGAGGGGACCGGGTTGAGTTTGCAGGAAGCTCTTCTCAGGAGGGCTTTCTGGTTCAGACGCTGGCCCTGAGGGACCAACAATGGAGGTGGTGGCGGTGGAGGCGGAGGCGGAGGCGGAGGCGGCGGCGCGAGCTGAAGGGATATTGGAGGGGGCAGAGGGAGAAGGGCTGGGTAATAGAGTCCCGGGTAGTGGTGGCTGGAGCGCTGCAAGAATTGATGGTGGCCACTGTGATGGTGGTGCTGATTGTGGTTCGGGGGGTTCTCGGGGGCAGCTCTGGCTCTGCTGCCTCTGAAGGGTGTGGCCTTGTGAGTGCATTTTTTGTTTTGTCCATTGGAGGAGTCCATCTCCTCCATGTTTACAATCAATCTTCTTTAGCTAAGGGTGGAAGAGACCAGAGGTTGCAGAAAAAAGACGATGAAGAAGAAGGGATTATTTGAGCACGACCCAAAAGGGGAGATGAGAGAAAGAGAGAGTTATGGGTTTGGGGCTCTGTAATCCTTGATTCGCAGTATATACAGGAAAAAGAACTGTAGCTATTGCAGAGATGGAGAGAGGATGAGGGGATTGAGAGAGTTTATTTCAGTTAAGGAGTTCTCTGAAGGTTCAGTCATGGAGGAACAGAGAGATAGATGAGAGAGAGATCTCTTCAATTCCATTGGGACGTCTTATTTGAAGGTTTTGCAGTCTGTCTCTATATATATAAAAGGATACATACACTATCCATCACTAGGGTTCTGTTCCAAAGTAAAAACTGATATAGCAGTTTTTTTTTCATTTTTTTTAATAAATAATAGTAGAGCTTTTCCCTCTGTGAAATAGGTTAGGTCAGCAGCTTAATACTTTACTTTTTACTTATTAATAAATTAATATTCAATTTTATACGTGCATCATAATTTACCTATTAATGTTTTCAAGTTACAGTTAAATGGGTGAATTAAGATCATATGCCTTGGTCTTTTACTGCAGAGTAAATAATAGTGCCGATTAAATTTTCATTTTATTTTGCTTTACCCAAATACTGCCATCTGATATCCAGCAGGAAGAATTTTAATTAGCTGATAGTGATTGGACGTATTCTTCTGTAGCAGCACACAGCTCTGGGCTGCTCTTTGTCCACATTTTCTCACTTTGTAGTTTTGTTCTTCCATGCGGAAATCCCACTCCTATGCTTTACTCCTGTAGCTTTAATGCCTTTGGTGTGAAAAAGTGGGCAAAAGAGGAAAAAATTACGTGCACTCTATCCAATGAGATGAGACCGTTCTACCATTCTTGTACAGTTTTTATGTGCTTTTATCCTTTGGTGCATTTGCAGAATCTCCTAGCCCAACAATGATCAATGATCGCCCAGTGCTGTGCTGATGCAGCCAGCCATCCTAGCCACCAACCAGCCTTGGGATAGATAGTAAGTCGACATGACATGGAATAGCGCGTGCTTGTCAGTTGTCACAAATCACTGCCTAACATAACTGATATGAAACCCTAGTTCTAGGATTTTGTAAATCATCCCTCTCTATGGAAGAGAAGAGGGAATAATCTCCTGTTTCTCCATGGCTGATGACCATAAGAATTTATGCTCAGTATGCCCACTCCATTGACCTTTTCCTACCATGAAGAATCTTTGTAATGACATTATCTATCTATTTTAAATAGGGGTAATGACAGAAAAGACAAACTTTTATGGTTAGTTTCTATTTTAATATATTTTTTATTAGTTTAACTGCATATGAATTCCAACTTTTTTACAATTTTTTCTTGAAATATTAAAACTCTTTTTTATAAAGATGAAAAAAAACAAAAAAGGAAAAAAAACTTCCAATAAGACGGAGTAGCCTTGGCTCACTACTGGTTTATACGATTTTTTTCATTTTTTTCATTTTTTTATAAAAATAACTACATTATTTAATATGCTTCATGCCAAATCGGAATAAAGTTATAAAAATAACTAGATTAATAGTATATATTAATAGTTTTTAAATATTAGTAATTAATTTAAAATTTACGAAAATATTAATAATATATTATTATTATTTAAAATTCCAATATATAAATATTCTAAAATAGAATACAATATTATTTAAAATATAAATTAAATAAATGCTTTAGCAATGAGAAAAATGATATTGGGAGTGAAAATACAAGTAAAACCTTTTGCTAAAAGATATAGAAATTTAATCTCGTGACCACACCATATTTTAAAGAATAAAAAACCATAATATAATCTAAGAATAAAGATTCAAACTCCCCTGTGCCATATGAAAATTGATATGGAAATGTCCTTTATAAACGAGTACATTGAGAGCCATTGGATGTAGGGAGACACATCTTTACATGTTGTATGTCTAGGGAAAATATGATTAATAAGAGCTAGCATTCACTTTTTTCTTCTTCCTTTTGCCTCATCTTTAATGAACATGATGGAAGGAAGTGGCATGGCAAAATGGACCATTCATTATTACATGGGATGACTTCCTCAGCCCCTTCTTCTTCTTCTTCTTCTTCTGCACTTTCTAGCTCCTTCTATTTTTTTTCATTTATTAATTTTATTTTATATTAACAAAAGTATCATATAAACATGTTATAGTTGATATTATTTATCACAATTTAAGAATTTATATAAAAATATAAAAAATTAAAATTTTTATGTAACATAATATTCTTTAAAAAAATTATGCCAACAGTTTACATTTATTTGATTACTCAATCTTTATATTATTCAAAATCTCACACTAACTTATATGCCAGGGGAGGTGTGGTTCTTACGATTTTATTTTCTCACTTTTTTTGGTCTATGAAAATATATTGTTGGGATGTGGTGTGGGACACCATGATCAACACGTGGAGCCCCACCCTCATATAGCGTTCGTTTCCATGTATATTACATAAAATTAATACTGGAGTTTTTATATATATATTTTTGGTACGTGCCCAATATTGATAAACTCGCATGAATTATATTAATAAAATATGACAATATAATTTTAATATTAAAATATTTACTTATTAGTTTACCTTTTATTAAAATACTAATGTCGCACGCTTCATAAAAATCAAATTAATTTGATCAAAAAAAATTAAGGTGCTGTTTAAAAAAATAGAGAGACAGGAGGGTCCATGTATCCATCTCCTTGGGACCAGGGACAGGGAAACCAGAGGTCCCTCCATCACATTCACTCCCACCGTCCCACGACCTCCCGTGGGATGAAGGGGTAAATGTCGCTCTCTTTGAATTGAATCAGGTATAGGCTCGAATCCCTCGCAGACTATTTTTTTCATCAATCCATTTGATATCCATTTGCCTTAACAATATATTTGATTTAATTATTATTAATGAAAATAATTCATATTTAAAAATTTTAAACCATTAATGTCTAACAGATTTAAATATTAATAAATATAATACGGTTGATGAGAAAACTCCATTGTTTTTTTGGTCTCAATCACATCATCATGCCAAACCCATTAAGGTCATGCAGTGTCGTATCATCCGAATATTTCACCATGTGGATTGTGAACGACTGGGCAGATCTTCGTAGCCTTGGAGCCTGCCACCTGTCCTCGACAGATTGCTCCATAGAGTGAGGATCCTCGCTTGTAAGTGCAAGACAACTTTCCTTACAAGCCCATGGAGTTGGCAACAGCTGTATAATTAATCAACAATTAGAATCCAAATCCTATAAAAAAAAAATGGTGAGTAGGAATTCAGATTAGTATAGAAATCACTTATTTTATAAAAAAAATGTGGAGAATCCTATGTATTTGTAGGGAGGGAAAATCAACTCCAAATTCCTACCACCATTCGTATAAACTACCACACAATTTCTTTAAAATTGTAGGTATTTGAAAACATTATTTTATTTATTTCTTAAATTAATTTAATACTTTTATTTATTATTTATATTATTTATATTATTTATTTATTTTTATTTTTATATACTTTAAATAAATTTATATATAATTATATATTATAAATAAAAAATTATTATACAAAATATTTTTAATATAATTTAATTATATATAATAGCTAATAAATTATTTAATTTAATTAAAATAATAAATTTATTTTTATAATTTTTTCATTAATAATATTTTCAATCACTTTACATCAAACCAAACTATATATTATTAAAATTTTTTAACGACCTTAAATCAATCACTTCACTTACTCTACAAAAACCTCAATCCAAACTCTTTCATTTAAACTAAAATAAAAATTCTCTTTTTGTATTTACATTTTTAATTAAATTATTTTAATATTGTATATATTTATGTTAATTTTTATTATATATATTTTAAATAAAATCATATATTAATATTTTTATATAAAATTAAATGATATATTTATACAATGGAAAATTATAGGTCATGTATATATAATATACTTTATTATAAATATTATTTTTCTTTTTTATAATTAAATAATATATAATTAATATTAATTAATTATTATTATTATTATAACTAAATTATGTTAAATAATTTGAATATATAATAAAATATTATACTTATAATTTAATTTATATAATATAATTATTAATATTTTTAATTTTATATTAATATTTTCTATTATTATATGGTAAATGTAATATATACTATTTAATATATTATTAAATTTAATTTAAAGATTATTTTAATTTTTCATTAACAAATCCTTTTATTATTAGATTAACATGTTTGTACGGATTTTGAGGCGTGGAGTTTTGAAAAAAATTGGAGGGAAGGGATTTTAGAGATATTTGGTGATGTGAAGGGAATTGTTTAGAGTTATTACAAACCCATAGATGGAACGGATTTTGGTAGTTAATTAAAAATTAAAAAAAAGGAATTTATCTTTTTTAATTAAATCTAATAATTTATTAAGTAATATATAATTAAATTTAATTATATTATATATATAATATGATAAAATGAAATATTATTATAAAATAAAATATAATTATATTATATATAATAAATTATACATATCATATTTTTATTATATAATTAAATTATATAATATATTTGAATTATTATTATAATAAAAATAAATTAATATTAATATATAATAATAGATATATATAAATATTGTATAATCAAATCAAGAAAAATAATATATAAAATAAAATATATTATATACGCCTGATATATATTTTTATTATATAATTTTATATAAAATATTATTAATATATAAGTTTAATTAAAATATACAACAATAAAAAAATAAAATAAAAAATAATAACATAAATATATAAAAGGGTATTAGATTTATTTAAACTAAAAAAGTGAAAACGTTTCATAATCCAAAAAAATAGGTGAAATTATGTTTTAGTGCAAATAAATTTCTAAATTTTATCTTACAAAACAAGTAATTTCTCATTACACTCTCCCCACTCTCCTCTATGGGTCTAACTCTCTCTAAATTCATTAATTTAAACGTATTATAACTTAATCCTAAAACTTTATATATATATATATATATACAATTTATTGTATATAATATTTTTGTTGTAATTATACCATATTTATATATAAACATTAATTCAATTTTGACTTTAATAAGGTTATATGATATTATTTTATTATAAATATGAGATACATGAAAATATATATATATATTATTTTATCATATATATTTTTGTTATATATACATATTATATTTAATATTTATTCATTTTCTAATTATAATAATGATCTAAGTTATATATTTTACGATATATGATAAAAATATAATATATAAAATATATAGTATTTTTATGTTGTTATTACTCAATTAATATTGATTTATTTTATTATTATAGGAATAACTTGATTTGGTTATAAAATCTAATTAATATTAATTTATTTTATTATTACAACAATAAATTATTAAATAAACATTACATTAATGAAAATTTAAAATTATCAAACACTTTTTGCAATAAAACTTTTATGCTATTATATACTATCAATCATAACCAATGCTTGCTATACACTTCAACTCTGAAGCAAATCTCGTGATCGCGACTAGGACTAGTAACTTTAACGGGTCGGAAAGCACCGTTATAACTTATATTAATATTGAATGTCTATACTAATAGAAATCGACTTTTATAAATGGGAGTCCATTGCAGTACCGTGCAACATCATACACCCCTAAATTGGGGAGAGAGCAGTCAAGCTATTATACGAGAGGCTGGGATGGTTTTGAGTAGTAACTTAGAGCCATAAATTAGCTAAGCAAATAATGTAGGAAAAGATAATTTATTTATTTTAATAGTGAGAAGGAGACCACGACACTCCTAGATGAATAGACCAACTATGATGAAAAGAGGAAATGGAGTATTACCGTGGTATGGGGTCATGGAACTTATTTGAGAATAAGTTAATTAAAAAGTATCCACCCTCTAGTCTGGTGTAGGAGAAGTCAAGTCTAGTGATATTGGAAAAAGGTAACGAGACATTAGCAACATATGCAAATAGTTCATGAACTTCGATGTTATGCATCATAATGGGTGCTACATGAAATTATATGCTAGCAATTCGTCCAATAGTTCAATTGAGCCATATGATGTATTATAAGTGGGAGAGTACCCATACGGATATCGAGATCACCATAGATATGATGAATGAGTGTGATCACCTAATTAGGGATTCATAGAGTAATATAAAAAATGTGAAGGAAGAGAAGGTGAACAAGACAACCCTCACCAGCGGAAACCAATAGGTACAAGTTGGAATAGTCCACCGAGACTGCTATCGTGCAATTATTTTTGACATGTATGTAAAGTAACTAGGTATGAATAGTACAAGTTGGGTCTCCTATTGGGCTATGTAAGAACCTTGTATGAAACTTAGTAGATATATGAATGCATATTACTAAATAAACGCAAGACCTAGAGGTTGTAGTAAGTGACTGAAAATGTATTTAACTTGAAAGAATGCATATAAATTAATAGAGAACTTTTGATATTATCACATAGTTTATATAATTGAAATAGATCAGTTCTATGTGAAGGAGTAGTTAGCGCCAGAGATTCCACAAACTCCATCACCACTAAATCTCATAGTAATGATATACATGCAATTAGGGGAAGTGGTTATAAGGGATTTCGTTATGTGAGAATGTAAATTGAATGTAGGAGGAGAGATCTTTAAGGTCCACTTAGTGTCATTACACTTGAGAGATGTAGACCTCATCATTAGGATGAATTGTCTATCCACTCACCAAGCCAAACTAGATTGCAAAAACAAAGTCATTACTCTTTGGGCCGGTAATGCCAAAGAAGTGGTATTTCATGGAGAGGAGAGCCCAAATCGACCCTATGTGATATCTAGTTTAAGAGCTCAGAAGATGATGCACAAAGGGTGTGAGACGTTCCTAGCATAGATCATATGTAAACCCTGCTTTTTGGAATTAAGAAAAATTGGGAAAAGAACCGGTAAAACCAAGTGAGAAAACCGAACCGGTTTACAAACTCGATCATTAGAGAATGGGCAATTTAGGAAATTTATAACTCCCGAGTGACCCAAGGGATTCATAAAAACCTTGGAAAAGCACTTTAGAACAAATTTGAAGAGAAAAACTAGACCGATTCAGATTAACCGGATCCAAGCCAGATTAAACCGGTTTATGAACCGAGATGATATATGAACCAAAGCCGATAGAGAGAGAGCAAACCGAGAAATTTATGGATTTCAAGTGACCTAAGTAGTAACAAAAGTCATGAAAAAAAACTTTAGGATGAATGGGGGATGAAAACCAAACTGGTTTAGGTGAACCGGATACGAACCGTATTGAACCAGTTTGAACCGTTTTGAACCACTATTTAACTAAATGCTAAATTCATTTTTCTAGATAGTTTAGAAAATTCCAATTTGAGAATTGAGGCCACCATTTGATAGAGAATGAATTTAGAAATTTTTAATTTTGAAAAACTCGGTTGAATCAAGCTTGAACCTAGTTTGGACCAGTCCTGTCCAGTTCGAAATAGTGTCATCTTCTTCTTTCAGATGACAACACTGTTCTCTCGCTAAAAAATTAAACTAGCGCTGGTGAAGAGGAAATTATGCCCAACTCATCTCGAGTTAAAGAAGGAAGACACTCCTCTTGAACTGAGAGAGTGGCGGGTTGCTCACAGGGATCCAACCAAACTGGGTTGGGGCATGACAGGTATGATGAAACTTCTTGGACGGACGTGGAAAACTCGCTTATTGGTTATAAGTGAAAATGTCCTCATACTCGGTTGGTGTGATGGACGACTGAAAAGTTTATTTTGTCGGAAGTGCCCTCCCTTGATTGTGTGCCACTGCTTAAAATTTTTGGGAGACGTTACTTACGGGAGCTCGAATAGTTGAGTTAGGCTGAAGGCCTCGATTTTGGAACTTGGGGGCTAATATGCCAGATTTTGAAAATCTCGAACAGTGGGCCCTAAGCCAGTTGACACGAGCAGGAGCTCGTAAACAAACATGATTTTAAGCCATGAAAACTTAAGTGAATGAATTGTTTGGCTATGGTACCAAGACAGGACCGACATGCTCGATGGACTGGCGACAGTGCGACATGACAGGTCTTCGGACTAGTTAAGACAAACAGTTGTAGGACGAGTTGAGGGTCAAGGCCGTTGGACCAGTGACACCACAAATTATATGGCTTATGTGGAAAATTATTGAATTGTACATGCACTATGTTACGGGACCTTCAAGATGCCCAAGAGGGGTAGTGATGCGTCCTAGGGATCTGGACGACTTGGTGGAGATAAGGGAAGTTAGTCGTACTAGCAATCTTGATAAGCTTGATGTAGCTTCATGCGCATGAGACCGGGGTGGAGATGGGATGAGGTCTCTGTCGTCATACGGACATGGAGTTTTGTTACGGGATTGAGGGTCGAATGTCACGTACATCCACTCATTCTTAGGGTAGAAGTGGACGTGCTTCTATCTAGGTGGCCGGTTAAGTCGCTCCAATGCCACAACTGGGTAGAGTGGACGTGCTGGCCTACGAATGTGTATTCCCTTCATTATAAAGGGCATGTGTTAGTTGATAAACACACCGTTGAGATGAGAAATGGCTATAAAAAATTGAGATTTTAAAAATGAGAAATTTTAAAGAAAATAGGGAGTCTAACACACTCCAATTTAAAAACTATTTTATTGAAATTTACATTTTTGAAATACCCATTCATTGAGTTATAGAAACTCACCCACCCTTTTTACCCCTTTTCAAGAAATAGAGAAAATGACTAGGGATAACACTAAGCCTTACCCTCTGTCAGGTATGCTTAATTTCTATTAAACTTGCATTTTATTTGATATATGTCATTCCAGGAAATAAGGTTGAAAGTACACCTGACTCGTCTTGAGTTAAAGGAGGAAACCCCTCTTGAACCAAGAGAGCGAAAGGTTGTTCATGGGGATCCGACCAAACCGGGTCGGGGCGTGACATCATAAGTGCCAAAGCAGACGAAACAACCCAAGCAACACTCAGATAGTGCAAGAATACCTGGATGTATTTCTAGAGGACTTACCTAGACTACCACGGGATCGATGACACTAACAAAACTCAAGGAGTTAAATGGTTAGCTCGAGGAGCTATTGGATAGAGTGTTCATTAAACCCAACCATTCTCCTTGGGGTGCCCCGGTCTTGTTTGTGAAGAAGAAGGACGAGAGCATGAGGCTATGCATCAATTCTTGTCGTCTCAACCATGTAACGATCAAGAATCGATATCCACTCCCTAGGATCAATGATCTATTCGATCAACTAATAGGAGCATCTTACTTCTCCTTGATTGACCTATGGTCCTAATACCACCAGTTGATGATCAAAGAGGAAGATATTCAGAAAATGATCTTCAAGACGAGGTATGGGCATTACAAATTCAGAGTAATGCCTTTTGGACTAACAAATTAGCCATTAACGTTTATGGACCTCATGAATAGAATTTTCTAGCCATAACTCAGCCAGTCCATTATAATTTTTATTGACAACATACTGGTGTATTCCCGAATGGAAATAGACCATGAGGTGCACCTCCACACAGTGCTAGAAGCACTACAGAAGGATCAATTGTCTGTTAAATTCACAAATAGTTGTTTGTTTCTGGAATAATCTTCAAGTTATTTCTATCGGATTTAAGCAACTCAGATTTAGTCTGTTTAATAGGGAAGCTAATAGATGTGCTAATGCTATTGCAAGACAATATCATCCGTAATTAAAAATATTTATAAGGATTTATTTACAAATTTAAATAATTTAATTTGATAAAATTATATTAGGGGTGAAAGTGCAAATAGAGTGAATTTAGGAATTTTGGTAATTAATTAGTTATTAATTGCCAATAAAATAAACATAGAGACTTTTATTTAAATAGGAGAAAACTTAGGGAGATAAGTGGAAAATGTAGATATTTGAATAAATTATTATCTGTGATAATATAGGCAAATATTCTATCTACAACTACATTATAGCTTAGAGACATCAGAAATCCTTCCGGGACGAACGAGTCACGGAATTCGGGTAAGTGGGATTTTCGGCATCATACCCATTTGGAAAAAACAATGTACTTTCATATTATCGAAGGTCGAAACTTTTTCCAGAAATAGTTTCCCATTACTGTGTGAAATTGTTTAAAAGTTTTGGGATATATTTTTGTATAGTGCATGAATCATGTATCCTAAGAGCTAAAATTACTCCAGTGGGCTCAAAGTCATGTTTTGAAAAACTCGTAAAGTGGGCCCAATGACAATGGAAATGGGCCTAGACCCGTAGACAAATTTTGATATATGAGCCTTATGAAAACTTTCATAATTGGTTAAATTGTGTGATTTAGCTACCAAGGCGAAGCTGGGTCGTCGAACTCGTTGGGCTGGTAACACCAAAGATAAAAGTCGTAATTAAAATACTATTGGTTGTGCATGTTGATATTCGGAACTATCGAGTAGCCTGGTATGTGGTAGTGTTGGTTCTAAGGGTTGTTGGACGACTCATGGAGAATAATGGAATTTTTGTCGTTCTAGTATGTCAAGAACCTCTAGGAGCTTCATGCACATTGAGACTGAGGAAGAAGGGAAGAGATCTCATCCCACAATAGCGGACACGAAGTCTCAGATAAAATATAGGGAATGGGTAATGGTGCTCACACAGACTTGTGGTAGAGGTTGCAAACTCCTACCTAGGTGGACGGTAAAGTCGCTCTGGTCCACAAGTTGAACTAGGGACTGTTCTACGAATGAATGAACCCTTTTATGAGAAAGGGTGTGTCACGCTCCGACTTGGTTTGGTCGGATCCTTGTGAGCAACCCGCCACTCCCTTTGATTCATGAAGGGTTTTGCCCTTTTTCTAAACCGCGAGTAGTAAGGCGTTCTTTTTCCTATTTTTCCTAAAATAACATTATAAAAAACTAAAAATCTTTAAACATACATACTTGTCTTTACAGTTCCCATACAGGTAGGTCTTTAAGTTTGATTTTGCCATTGGTTACCTGAAAAGTGTAAAAGGGAGGGGGTGAGTTCTACAACTCAGTGTGCGAGTGTTGGGAGTGAGTTTTAAAAATAGTCACACCAAAGTTATCATTTCTTTTAAAAAAAGGTTTTTCCTCAAATTTGGTTTTCAAAACCTTTACCCTGCCAAGGGTGTCATTTCCTTTCAAAAGTATTTTAATTTTTTTTCCAAACCTTATTCCAAGGTTTTACCATTTCTTTTTCCAAGGATTATTAAATCCTTTCCAAGGTTTTCTTAACATTTTTCTCATTTCCCCATTAGGTATGTTTAGCAAACAACACATGCCCTTCCTCATGAAGAGAATCACACATTCGTAGGTCATCTCGTCCACTACACCCACTTGTGGTGTCGGAGCGACTTTACCGGCCACCTAGATAGAAGTCCGTCTACTTCTATCCTAGGTCTCAGTGAATGTTCGTGGCATCCGACACTCTAACCCGAAATGAACTACGTGTCCGTATGAGGACAGAGACCTCATCTTGACCCCACCCTGGTCTCATGTACATGAAGCTATGTCGAGCTTCCTTGACTACTAGCATGAAAAATTGTCTTATCTCCACCATATCGTCCAGTAGCCCTTAGGACGCATCACTACCCCTCTTGAGCATCTTAATGGTCCCGAACCTCAAGTGTATGCACAAACAATAATTTTTCACAAAGCCATTTATCTTTGGTGCCACTGGTCCAACAGCTCCAACCCTCAACTCGATCCGCAACTATTTGTTTAGACCGATCCGTCGACCTGGCCCTTACACACTACCGCTAGTCCATCGAGTATGTCGATCTTGACTTGGTACCATGGCAAAATCACATAATCTATTCATTAAGAATTTTCATGGCTTTAACATATCATGATTATTTACGAGCTCCTGCTCGTGCCAATTGGGCTTGGGCCCACTATACGTGATTTTCCAAAACCGAGCATTTAGCCCCACAAGTTCCAAAACTGAGGCCTCTAGCCTATTTGAGTAGTTCTAACTCCGGTCAAGAAGGTCTCCCAAAAAGTTTTAGCATTTGCACATAGTTAGGGGAGAATACTTCTGAAAAAAATATCTTTTCACTTCATCACACCAATCGGGTGTGATGATAGCTCCGCTTACAACCGGCAAGCGGGTTTCTACTTCCTTCATGGAAGTCCATCATACCAATCGAGTATGATTTCCTCTACTTACAACCGGTAAGTAGATTTTTAGCTTAATTTGCATATCACTCCAACCAGGTGTGATGTTAAAATCTCACATATAAGTGGTTTTTCATTTATGAAGTGCTTATCATCTCAACCGGGTATGATGTGAATAAACCCACTCACGGTGGCTTCCAATTTAGAAAATGTGTTCATCATCTCAACCGAGTATGAAGTGTAAATTAGCTCACTCACCTTTTATCTAGAGATATGTTCATCCTAGAGGGATTCCCAGGTACACGTCACTAATTGGTCTTATTGGTGTTTCTCTGCTCCGATACTTCCTCATTTTCCTTAAATTTGGTTGATGCATGGTGGATGTCGAGATTGAGAATTTAATAGGTAGGAGTATTAATCCAGTAGATCTAATGTGATAATGACAAATATGATGTTTGAGGTGTGAACAAGGACTAGTGGACCAGGTAGCTCTCTTATACTCGAATTGCTCTCTTAGCTCATGGTGTCGCTCTTATAAATTGTTGTGAGCTCTTTATATAATTGTTTGTTAAATGAAGAAAATTTATGTGTATTAATGTTGTACTAAACCAAATTCACATAATTATCTCATTATTTTCACCTAAATGAATTTACTAGGTATTTACCATATCTATTCCATCGATTTATTTATTTCGATCAAAATAACACTTTTTATTTTATTTTAAATCAAATTTATTCCAATTATATCAATTGAATTTTAACCTTATAATACAATTCCAGAAAAATTCTGACCGAAATTTCAGGTTATTAAAAAACGGTGTGACAAGGTGTGTGCTTGTTTGATAAACCAAAAACTCTCAAAGGAGAATGGTGAAGTAATGTGATCATTAAATAAAACTTATAATTTCTTTATTACACACTCACTGAGTTGTCAAACTCACTACTCACTTTTTCGCTATGGGAAGATTCTTAATCTTGTCAAGAGGAAATACAAGCTAGATCCAACGGTTAACTTATAATGGATACAAATTTTCTTATGGAATAGTTTTGATAATATTGTTTCAGAAAAAATGTTGGAAAAGTAAGTTATGCCTGACTTTTACTGGTATTTCAGTGGTAATTATTCTTTTACCGGAAAGAGTGGTGGGTTATTTATAGGGTTCTGACTAAACAGGGTAGGGGTGTGACATAACTCAAAAGTAGTCCCTAAGCGAAATTTTGACACAAAAATCATTTCATTTGGTGGTTGGGTGAGGGAGAATTAGGAGTAGGAACAATCAGGTGTTGGGAGCGAGTACGATAATTTGTTTTCAAAATTGAGACTGAGGAAGAAGAGGGGAGGTCTCATTCCACAATAGTGAACTGAAGTCTCGGATAAAGTATGGGGGTTGGATAATGGTGTTCACACAAACTTGTGGTAGATGTTGCAAACTCTTACTAGGGTTGATGATAAAGTCGCTACGGTCCACAAGTTGAGCAGTTGGGGACTGTTTTACGAATGAATGAACCCTTTTATGAGAAATGGTGTGTTCTTGTTTGATAAACCAAAAACTCTCAAAGGAGAATGGTGAAGTAATGTGATCATTAAATAAAACTTATAATTTCCTTATTAGCTGCTCACTGAGTTGTCAAACTCACAACTCACTTTTTCGCTATAGGAAGATTTTCAACCTTTTCGAGAGGAAATACAAGCTAGTTCCAACGGTTAGCGTATAATAGATACAAATTTTCTTATGAAATAGTTTTGATAATATTGTTTCAGGGAAACGTTGGAAAAGTAAGTCATGCCTGACTTTTACCGGTACTTCAGTGGTAATTATTCTTTTACCGAAAAGAGTGATGGTTTGTTCACAAGGTTCTAACCAAATAGGGTCAAAGTGTGTGATAGAACTCAAGAGTAGTCCCTAAGCGAAATTTTAACACAAAAATTACTTTATTTGTTGGTCGGGTGAGAGAGAATTAGGAGTAGAAATAATCAGGTGTCAGGAGCTAATACGAAAATGAGTTTTCAAAATTATCTGATCAAATTTGATTTAATGTAGCGATGAAAATGCAATTAATTGCCAAAGTCGGGTTGAATTCGACTCGACTTAGTTCTACATATTTTCAAACTTACCAAAAATACATTATTAGTCATTTAACCTTAAATTCGATCACTAGTCGGTCGAAAACTAATTTTTTTCCCAAATCCTAGTTTGTTGCTCGGAAAACACATCTCGACCTCCATTGTCAACTTGAGTTCTCACATTTATTTCTAAACTTGATTTTCCGATTTGGTTCGACTCCTATTCTCGTTTTAGAGTTCTATTTTCAATTATTATTGACATTCCTAGTTTAGGATTTAATTCCCGATCTCAGTCTCCGTCTTCGATCCAATCGTCCTAAATTTAATTTTTGAAAATCCCATTGTTACAAAGACTCGACCAGCTTTTTCTTCCTTTATTAAATGAGTAAATCAATCATTTTAGAGGTCAGGATCATCCTCAAATTTTCTTTTGTTAGAGACTCGAGCTCGCCCTTAAGGGGAAACTTTCCATTCGGCCAAGGGGGAAGGGGAGGCGTGAAGGCGGCACAATTTCTTTCAAATGAATCTTGAATAAAATATCTTCCAATAAGGTTTGGAAAAAGCAGCCCATTCCGTCGATTTTGGGTAGTGACATGGCATACAAGTGCTTCTCAAAAGAGTGAAATTAGCATCTTCTTTTTCAGGTTAAATAAATGAAAGGCAACAAAGAGGAGATGCTAAATAGGATGAATCTATTTTCTGGTTAGCACTTGAAAATTGCAGGAACATGGAACATATGCTTCATTTTGGAATTCTGTTCACATGCTCCCATGACATAACAAGAGAGTAACCAGGAATTTAATTTTTTTTTCTATGGACAAGAAAGAATTAAAGATGCTCATCCTTTTAATGCCCAAAGGAGCCCGCTAGCCATCCAGAAGCTGGTTTGCATATGCTTTTGTTATCATCCAAATATTGCACAAGAAGCTCAAACCATTATCCTCTGAGACCCTGGCTTAGATGCAAAGCAACTTTGAGGATTCAACGCTATACTTCAATAGAAGAGTCCGTAGTGCCAGAACCCAGCAAATCATTGCAATCTGGTGCCCCACAGAGGCATTCTTGAGGATTTGCATAGAAGTAATCCTCCTCCTTGGGCTTATCAGGAATAACCCTTCGACCAATAGGCTGCCCAATTCTCTTCTCATGAACTCTGCGCACAGAGGATTCAAATTTATCCCATGGAATTGTCCCATTCTGATATAGATCTAGCAACCCCACGAGACTCTTTCGATCAAGTAAAATCGTCTTCTTAAATCCAAGATATCTGGTGGCATAAGATGATATCCCAAAATCACATTAGTTCCTAAAATGAAATAGATTGGCCGTGAATACAGAGAAACACTAAGCAGGTGACAAATGCACACAGTACAAGCTCTGGAATGGAACAACCTGACTGCTGTTTGTGATTAGTTGGGATAGTTAAATAAGATTCTCTTCTAAACAAATAAAGAGTTTGCCTGAATACATTACCTGCGGTGGCCTTCTACAAGCCTTGCCATATTTCCATCGTAGGTAGGTATAAAAGCATTGCTTGCTACTGAGACCAAGAAATCTAGGGCAGCCATTTGTGATGAATGGTTGTGAAATTGCTTCAATTCCTCTAGGTCCAGCAGCATTTCCTTTTTCACCTGAGAATTTGAAGTGGAACATCCCAAACTCTTAAGAAATTTTTTACTAAGCAATGTTTTCAAAGCAAATGTGCTAATGCAGTATAATGTCTATTCTCCATACAGATTCAAACAATATTTAGCTGCCTCACATAACAAAAATGGTCTTCAGACTTATTTTATCTTCTTTCCCAACTATAAAAGTAAAATTTTCAGGTTTCCACGGAGATTCATTTTAAGTAGAGTCCAACATTTTATCATATTTTTGTCTGTTCTTTTGCAATAGTTTTCCACAAACTCCAAAAGACACCAACAAATCTCTGGATGTCCTCAATACAAATTTAAACAAGAACCAAAAATCCAATACTGCTTGCATAAAGGTAGTTACGATTGAAAGTAGCACATCTCCTATGCTATTGATTGCATGAACTTGTGTGATAATTACAAAACTTACAATTTGTGGAAATGCAGCCCTTAGTGCGGCAAGTCTCTGTTCACCGCCATAGATCTCCCCCGATGCAACATATATTGGAGTCTCCTTACTGAAGCCCAAGGCTCGTAGGACTAATGCTGTCTCTTCAGGCGTCAGAGGACACAAACCTTGAGATCTCCTTTCTTCTGACACTATCTCTTTCTCTCTCCACCAAGGGAATGCATATCTGACAAAAAGCCAAAGCTGAGCTCACCAAACAGATACTGAAAGGAGAAATAGTTAAGTGATTTACATAAAAAGAAACAATTTTGTTTATCTTTTAAACAAGTGCTTCTATTCTATTGGAACCTATTGCCAACACGTTGATCTAACTCAAATATTTAAATGTATGAAGCGAGTAGAATAACCATTTTGCCTAATTTTACAGATCAAACAGGCTCTCCCAGTGAAAATCAAAGGCACATCTTTGCATCACAAAGAAGAGCTCCAAATAAAGATAGAACCTCATATGTTTGAGCTCCTCTGCTTCTTCCTTTGAGCAGCCATGTGTACAACCTGAGAATGCTAACATATCCATCTCATATCTGAGATGTAGAGCCACAAAGTGTCCCTTAGCTTGAAGCATTCGGACTAACTTGTAGCCCAAATTATTAATCTCAGGAGTGAATTTTAATGCCTGAAAATTAACCCGACATCTGAGTTTCTGCAGTTCATCTGGCAGCGCATTGTTTGCCAAACGAGCATCAGTTTTGTTGAAATGCAACACCTTATTCTTGCTAAAAAGTGGAAGAATCTGCAGGGAAATTGAAATTATTAAATTGAATAACAATAGTTTTCAATTATCCCGACAGGGTGAAAAGTGAAACATGAAAAAAGATACCCATAATGGATTTAAATAATCTCAGTATATGTACCTGTTCTAAGTAATACTTTTCGTTAGACCAGCTAATAGGAGACATCTCCAGTAATTGGTAACCATATTTCCTACTAAACCTTTTTGGTAGCCTCCTGATTATTCGAATTTCATCCCTCAAAGAATCGATGAAATGCTTCACATTAAAGATGTCCTCAAAATTACTGCAGCAAGACTCAAGCATTAACAGTCGTTACCACACCTCAACCTCGAAGTACATAGTTTAAATCTTCTACTACTGGATATGTACCTAGGATCTGCCCAGAAAGATGTCTTGTCAAGCTCCGGCACCACTAATGTGAGGTTCATAAGTCGAGCAATAGTCACCATATCACATATCTGAAATAAGAAGCAAAACTAAGTAATAACAAGTTGCAAGTGTGGACTTCAAGAAAGACGAAAATGTAGAAAATGTAGAAGAAAATGCATGTTTTGGAATGTCAAACTATAGAGGAACATACTGCAGCTCGCATTTGATTCAAGCCCCCATTGCATGACACTTTGAGGAAACCATTACTAGTATAGTTCCCTGCACAAGATTAAATTGGTTCTGAAAATAAATGGCCAAGCTAATAAAAGAATAAGTACAGATATGATATAAACAATAGTCTGAAAGTAATGGTCAGGAACCAGAGAAAATCAAATCCATGTCTCCGAGTTGCCAACTAGTTTTGCTTAGTTAAAATTTAACATGTCAGCAAGACAGACATATTATTCTACTTGTAGAAACATGAAAATTTTCTTATTCTATAATCCAGAAAGTGCCCAACATGCAATTTTGCATTATAACATAAACAAGAACAAGATGACTGAATAAAATCAAACGCATGGAAAGATTTCTACGATAAGGTGAAACCCAGGAAGCAGAAAATCATATAATTAGCTTCAAAACAAGGGTAGACTTTGTAAAACTGGAATTTCCTTATCTATTATCCTTTAGCAAATCATACATACATTCAAGCAAAAGGCTAGAGAAACGTTAGACTCACTGGCAGGGATAAGAGGCAGCGGTGATTGAACAGGGTCTTCAATAACTACTGGAAAGGGATACTGAGCAGGATTCGGAATCTTGTTAAGGAAATTAGGGTGCCAAAGATCTCCAATCGCCATTAACTGAACCAAACACGTCCAAACAAGAATGCTGGAACACACCCATATGAAACAAACCTGCAACCGCGTCCTCGGGAAAACCGGAGGCGGAAGCTTATCACACCTCACCTGTAACACACTATTATTTCCCTCTGACTTAACAACCTCCATTTCTCCACCCCTTCAAACCTCATTGTCGCTTCATGGAAGGCTTCGGTCACCTCAAATCGGCCAAAATAGTAGCCACCCAGTTCGATCTCACGTATTAAGATCTCAAATGTGGACCCAAGAAAAAGCAGAAATAATCATTTCGGAGCCCCAAACTACGGCCTAACTCTCTGCAAACCCTGAAACTGCAGAAACTGAAAGCCCGCATATCTAAGCATTCAGAAGTGGGGCATTTCCCAAAACCAACAGAACAAAAAGAAACCCGATCAGAGTGGAAGAGGTCGCATAAGAATGGGCGCTCACCCGGATATGAAAAACCGTCAAATGCATGACACTGGCATCCCGGTGCAAGAATTACTCCTCAGTCTTTCGAGAGCAAACAACAAGATCTCTTCTTTACCCTCGTCTCAAGCAGAAAAATGCGAGGTGCACCACCGGGTACTTTTCAAGGGCATACCGAACAATTGGCATAAAGGAACAGAGGAGGAGGCTGTCCTCGGGCTAGCAGCAGATATTGAAAAAAGCTTCTAGCTTTCCTCTATGGAATGAAACTGGGAAAAATATCTCTGTGATTCTGCAAAATATTTTTGATATTTTAATTTAAGCCCCTTTGCACAGGAAACAATAACAATTAGAATTTTCAGAATAATAAATTGATTTAGTAGTAAGTAGAATATCATCCTTTTAAAGATTGCCGCAAAAAAATCCTTTTAAAGATATTCTATAAAATTTAATATATATTGAAAAACATACAAACTATATATGAATATATATATATATATATCTAAACAATTGATATTGATATAACTTTAAAATACCAAAAACTAAATAATTAATAAATAATTTAATCATAAATTTTGTAATTTTACCAAATTTAGTAAATTCTTTCACATATATCACACAAAGGTAACTTTATACCATTTACTAAATTTGGCATATATCACTTATTATTTTAATTTCAAGAAAATTGATCTATTATAATAAATATTTGTGAAAATATCTCCATTACTGAAAGTTTTAAATATATAATATTTTACATATTATATGTAATTGTACAATTTAAGTTATATTTCACGTAATTATATATTATAATAAAATGTTATAAATAATTTGTAGAAATGCATAACATATGAAGAGGGTTTGTTTATATAATATGATGGATTATCTCGATAAATATTTGACACATTATATCAAATTTATATTATTTATTATAGTAAATATAATAAGCCACATAATACTTAATAAATAATATAAAATAAAATTATCATGATAGTAAAAGTAATTCGACTTAACTCTAATGATGGTAAAAAAGAAACCTAATTATGTATTCGATTTGGGAAAAAATTATGTATTGGATAATTCAATATTATTATTTAATATTCGTTTTATACATAATCATTTAAATGTAAATTTTTTTAATCATAATTTTTAAATTGATAATAAGGGATTTTATTGATTTGGCTATTTTAACCATGCTCTATCCCCAATTAAAGTATAAACTATATGTACATTTAGAAAAAATGAAAATGACACTAATATACTACTTTTTTTTTATTAATACTAGATTTGAATTTGTACTACGTATGAAATTCTTAAAGTAAATATTTGAGTATAAATAAATATACCAAATAGTATTTATTTATAATAAATTATGTGAATAAAATGATAGATTATAAAAATAAAATATATTGATATATAGAAAATTAAAAAGATGATTAAGGGTATAAAAGTAGGATGTGCAAGTTAAAGTTGTTAGTTTAACTATTTTAATATTAGGTTAAAATTTATCATAATCAAAATATTTAAAAAACGCATAAATATTTCTCAAAATAAATATATATTAGTAATTTCTTAGAGATATAGCGAAAGTAAAAAAAATAAAGGAATTGATTAATAGAAAATAATATTATTATTTTTTTGCTCGTAAATAATAATAATTAGATCGGTACATAAACGCGTTCTGGCAGAATATTCCCCGATGAAGGACATGATTTGATGTCTTATTCTCAGTCCAACAATCATCTGCCACGTGAAGGCTGCCCCACCAAAGAAATCCAACGGGCAGGCCGTAGACAATTCTCCTCCATCGTCCTACCGGCGCCCTATTTGTTCCGTCCGACGGCGAGAGGGCAGAAACAACGGGGACCGATATTGGCCCAAAGCGCCGAACATATCCAATGTAAGATTTTACTTTTCTTTAACAAAGTGAATTTATTCTATCCCAAAAACATATACAAACAGTAGTTTCAAACATATTAGTTGTGGTGGTTTTTTATTATGGTAGATTACATTTTTAGTCTATTGATGGTTGATATGCAATAGGGTTTGTTTTGTCCGCATGACTTAATTCTAGGAGGCATTAGAGATCGGCTATCTTTAATTCATTTAGATGGTCTTAGAGAGGTACTCTTCCAACCACTTCATTTGGGCATCTTGCGGATTTGTCTTTGTAAATTAAATGGTCAGCCCATCCTAAGTGGGTTGCCCTTAGTGATTTATGTGAATTTGTCTTTTTATGTGATTATTAGAAGCATTTATTTATGTATTATTTAATTAGAACTCTTTGGATTTGTTTATAACCTTACTAATTAGATTTACTTGTATTAAAATTGGGTTATCCGCTATAAAGTTATTTAGTACCCATACTTTTAATTTTATCTCTTATTTGTCTTATTGTTGGTTTGTATTTTTACTTCTCTTTTAATCCAATCTTACTCTTAACAATTATATATATATATATTTACTTGTTAAATAATAACTTAACATTTTAAATCAAACACTTTTCAGGAATCTATTGAATACATTACAGTTCAATTTCTAATATAAAATTTTGGATTCTTAAAATATGATTTTATAAGAATTAACCATCCAACACTTGCTCTCCATTCAATATAATGACCATGTCATGGAATCGAATGTATACAACTTATACTATCTCAAAAAAGATAACAACAATTAGATTGATTTTTATAATAAAAGTATATTTATATCAAGCAAGAAAATTTTAAAATAAAATTTTTTAATATGAGAAATAAATAATACAAATAATAATATATTTATTATGATAAATTATATTAATAAAATAATAAAAATTTAATATAAAAATAAATAAATAATTTTTATATAATAAAAATAAATCGAAGGATTAAACAAATATCAAAGTCGGCACCTCATCTACTCTCTTATTTCCCTTCCCCGTGCTTCAACATAATCTCTTTAAAGACCCGACAATGGCGGCGGCAGCACCGACACTTTCAGCTCGGACCAGCCCCACACCATCCTCCGACTCCCGTACGCCTCCCTCTCTTCTATCCCACTGCTCCTCCCTCAGAGAGTTGAAACAGATCCATGCATTCGTCATCAAGACTAACATCCAGGATGATCTCCCCACCGCCACCAGACTTATCAGCTCGTGCACCGTCAAGCCCTCCGCTGCATCCGTGGCCTACGCCCATAAGATGTTCGACCGAAACCCAGAGCCCAACATTGTCCTCTTCAACGCCCTCTCCCGCGTCTACTCCCGACTCGATGGTGGCCTCTCCATCAAGGCTGTCCATCTCTTTTCCCACGTCCTCACCCTTGGCCTCTCTCCCGACTACCACACTTTTCCAGCGCTCTTCAAGGCCTGCACCACCTCCAAGGCCCTCGTGGAAGGGAAGCAGCTCCACGGTTTCGCTCTCAAGCTCAGCCTCGCCGACAAAAACATCTTCGTGTCCCCAACTCTGATTAACATGTACACTGAGTGCGGCGATGTTGACAGTGGACGCAAGGTGTTCGACGGAATTCCTAGCCCATGCGTTGTCGCATACAACTCAATGATAACATGCTATGTTCGGGCAAACCGGCCCAACGAGGCCCTGTCGATGTTCCAGGAAATGCAGGACAAAGATATCCTCCCCAGCGATGTCACAATGCTGAGCGTCCTCTCATCCTGTGCCCAACTGGGTGCCTTAGACTTGGGAAAGTGGGCTCATGAGTTCGTCAAGAAGAATGGACTCAATAGGTTCGTGAAGGTGAACACTGCCCTCATTGACATGTATGCTAAATGCAGAAGCTTGGAAGATGCAGTTTCTGTATTCAGGGAAATGGAATTCAGGGACACCCAAGCATGGACCGCGATCATTGCAGCTTACGGGATCCATGGCCGCAGCTCCGAGGCCATATCAATGTATGAGGAGATGAAGAGATCAGGGATTCCACCTGATCAGAGTACCATCTTGAGCCTCTTGCGCACTTGCAGCCAAACAGGACTGGTCAAGGAAGGATATGAGTTCTTGGAAAGTATGAAGAAGGAGTTCAGGATCTCTCCAAAGATCAAGCATTATGGGTGTATGGTGGATCTGTTAGGCCGAGCGGGACGGCTGGAAGAGGCATATAAGTTCATACACGATCTCCGGATCAAGCCAACGCCGATTCTCTGGAGAAGACTGTTGTCTGCCTGCAGTAGCCATGATAACGTGGAGATGGGGAAGCGAGTGATGGAGCGGATATTGGAGCTTGACAGCTCTCATATTGGAGATTACGAGATATTCTCTGACATGTGTGCTCGATCGGGTAAGTGGGACCAAGTGGACCGGATGAGGAAGCTGATGATCGATGAGGGGGTTGTGAAGGTTCCTGGCTGCAGCTCCATAGAGCTGGACAACGTGGTGCATAAGTTCTTCGCCAGGGATGGCATCGGCTCCTCCATTTCCACAGCCCTACACCGATCCACCGACAGGCTGTTTGAGGAGCTGAAGCTGGCAGGGTACGTCCCGGACACTTCTCTTGTCAATCATGTGGATATGGATGAAGAAGAGAAGGAGATCACGTTGAGGTACCATAGTGGGAAGCTTGCAATCACTTTCAGCCTCCTCAACGGCCCTCCAGGGATGGCAATTCGGGTTGTGAAGAACCTCAGGGTCTGCAGGGATTGCCATTCAGCTGCGAAGCTCATATCTTCGGTATTTAGCAGGAGGATAATCTTTAAGGATGCTCAGCGGTTCCATCACTTTGAGAATGGTGAGTGCTCTTGTGGAGATTTCTGGTAAAAGAAAAGGAAATTGCCAAATTGGAACAAGTTGGGGGCCATGGTGGTTTAAATTTCATGTTTTTCACTCTAAGAAGATCGGGGATATTTCCTTCTCAAGTCCACGGCCTTCTACTTGGTCAGAAAAATGGCAGCATGGGAATTTCGAGAGATGTAAGCAAAAGCCCAAATCTATGATTGCTGATATGTCATCATTACCCAAAAGTAGTGCATGGACCAGGAATGCACTGGATTCGCAGGTTGAAAATATGTAAATTTATTTTTTTATGAAATTAAATATGTTCTAAATTATTTGATTGGTCAGACAGACCAGATCCTTCCATCTTCCACTATATTCGATTAAATGGACAAGGAAGCTATTAACCAAAAAAAAAAAAAAACCAAGAGAAGCCCAACAGCATCTCTATGTTCCAGATCCTTCTACAGACTTCCCCTGCCTCTAATAAAAGAGCTTTCTTTTGAGCTTCTTCAATCATCGGAATCTCTCATTGTTGATCAATTTTCCGCGCCAGATAACAGCTCTCTCCCTCTGTAAATTCGTCAATTCTTCATGGCTTCTGAAGATAGCGACCGGACGGCCTTCTCCTTGTTCATGCCCTTATTGTTGGGCTTCACGGCTATGCAGGAGGAACAGGAGAGCAGCAGCAGGGTCGTGCTGATCAACCCGCTGGTAGTACAGAGTATGGTGGTGATCAGCTCCGGCGACGATTCGTCCGCCAAGGAGGGTACGCCGCCGGCCTCAGAGGTGGCCATACAGACCCTGCGTGCGGTGGAGGCGGATGGCGAGCGGGGCGAGTGTACTATCTGCCTTGAAGAGTGGGAGGCTGGAAAGGAGATGCCATGCGGGCACAGGTTCCACGGGGATTGTATAGAGAGGTGGCTGAGGATCCATGGCTCATGCCCAGTCTGCAGATTCAGTTTGCCTGCTGCCGATAAGGAGGAGAAGAGAAGGGAGGAGCCGAGCGGAGGAATTGGGGGTCGGGTCTGGATCACTTTGTCTTTCAATTTCGGGGGCAGAGGAAATGAGAGTGACAGACCAGTCGATGAAGCAGAGAGCTAGAAAGATAGCTTTGGAGTTCAGTTATTTTCTAAAGTTTTTTTTTTGTTTTAGTATATCTTGTTATTTTTTTTACCTGGGGAATGTAAAGATTGTAGTTCGCAAATTATGTCTTCTCGTTCTTCTTTCAGTAACGAAAGCTGATTGCCGGTAAAATCCCACATGGATAAAGCCGCAATCTGCAGCTCAAAACAGGGGCTCTATGTAATCAGGATTTAGTTCAATTAATAGGGCCCAATACATAGTGTCTTCTATAATAGGCCCATACGGGTTCTCGAGCCCATCAACACTTTCCCTTCTTATTGTTAATTCCCCCAGCCAGGTGACGTGAAAGACGGAGGCACTTTTTTCTCCTTGTCCGTCCTCTCCGAGCCTGTCTGTTAGGGTTTTGGCCTGCTCTATACATGCGCCTGCAGTGTGTTCATCTCTTTTCGCACCATTCCTACTACCCTTGCGGAAGTCTTTTGGATTCGATCTCCATGTTTGCTTTGCTCGATTAATCTGCGTTGCACCTTTTTTCATTAGTTTCGACCTCGAGGGGATTATTATAGACAAATTTGCAGAATCTGCTGCACTTCTTGAGGGCTTTTCGATCAATACGTCGTTTACTCTCCCTTCTGTGAATCAAGATGTTTTCATCCAGAGGAAGTAATGCGTATGGGCAGCAATCATATACCGGGAAATACGGCCAAAATGTGAGTACTTTACGAGCATTTGTTATAAAAAACAAGAGTTGCTTTTCCACTCTCCCTATGCAAGTTCCCTTCCCGGACGCGTCCTATGGTTTGAACAACCTGATGACACGGGATAACTAAATATATTAACGAGGATTAATGCAATTTATGTTGTTAAGGGGATTCCACCTGTAAACGTTTGAGACATTTAAACAATTTGTGGGTTCGATCAGATAAGCAGCTTTCTAATGAACATTAATTGTAACCATTTAATTTACTGCTTTGTGCGAGGTTTCTTAAATTAATTGAAGTGCTAAAAAAGGTTTGGATTGAAGTGTGTGTAAGGTTTCTTAAACTAATTGAAGTGCTAAAGAGGATTTGATTGAAGTGTTTTGTTTATGCTGGTGAATTGTGGTTATAATTGGCAAAATGGGTTGAAAGAACTGATTTCCAACTAATTTTGGAAATTTGTTAATTCTGTCAGAATAGCTGCTAAGTTTATTCTAATGTCATCTAAATCATGTCGGTAAGTTTGGGCTTCATTATGTTATATGAGAAAGCACCAAGAGGGAATTTTCTCAAGTATGTGAGTAAGTTTGGGCTTCATTATTGTCATCTTCCTTCTCTCCTAAATATGTGTAGCTGTCGGCTGCTTACTCTGGAAGTTCAGTTGGGGGACCAGATGGGACATCTCAACTTTTGGGTTCCCAGCGTTCATCAGTTCATGCTGGATTGCAGGAAGCTGATTCCAGCGGGTATAGGGGTCATCCTTCTGCTACATCTCATTTTGAGTACGGTTCTATGTATGGATCAACATCGATGGGAGGTTCTCTGCAGGTTGGTGGCTAACCAAATACCTCAAATTTGTTTTTGCTGTGGCATGGGCTATATCGACCAGTTTGCTGATTGCTGCCTCCTCTTTACTGGATAAAGTTTATTTGCTGGTACATTCATAATGTTCATCTTAATATTTCATAAATGTTACTATTGTTTTATTTTTAGCTTCCTTCCATTGGTGGAAAAAGGGCTGGATCCTCTGCTATAGAAAGTCGGGGTAGCTACACCTCAGCCATAGCAGATTCCCCAAAAATTTCTTATGGCAGTTATATCTCCACATCAAGCCATGTATATAGTCACAAAAGTTTTGCAGAGAAGGTCCCTGATTACCCTACCATAGAAAGACGTCCATATGTTGAAAGGCATGGTGCTTATATTGAAAGGGATATGCAAACTGAACCAACCAGAAGATTCACTGATCCTGTTGGCTTCGGACATCAGCATCAGGTATTTATTGTCATCTACTCATTTATGCTACTTTTCCTTCTAGTTATATATCTGCCTGCACCTTTTGATTTTTCTCTTCTATCATAAACAGTCTGAAGCCTATGACCCCATCGAACAAACAGCCTTGCTTCGTCAAGAACAATTTCTGAAAGCTCAACCAATTCAATCAACTAGTCTTGACCGGTCCAGGTACTTCCCATTAATACTGTATTTTTTCTTCTGAAATTTGTTTCTTTCGTAATTTTTGTGATGGCTGAAATCTTCATAATTTTAACAACATGATAAATACCAAGGTGAGCTTTCAAATTAAATTTCCATTCAATGGAGGATCGTGCTTCCCTCAAAAAATTGCTATGTCGTTGAAACTCACATAAGATGGCCATTGCATCTCTTCTTCCGCTGAAACACATTTCTGACAGACAAGCAGAATATCTTGTATCAAAGGATGCTGTTAGTCGCCACACACCCCACGATCTTTTGCAATATGGAGGCCGAATCGATACGGCTTCCTCATATGGTGGACAAGAAGCTCGTTCTATTTTGGGTGTGGCTCCAAGAAGAAGTGCGGATGAAATCTTCTATGGGCAAAGTTCCTCCAATCCGGGATATGGAGTGAGCCTTCCTCCTGGGAGGGATTACTCTATTGGTAAAGGTCTTCATGGAGGTATGATGGAATCAGATTATTCATCTGGTCTATTGTCACGTGGAAGTCTTCCTCGGATAGAGGAGCATAAAGATGATCGGGCAAGTTACCTTCGCGAGTTTGAGTTAAGGGAGGAGGAGCGCCGTCGGGAACGGTTACGGGAGAGAGAGAGGGATAAGGATCGGGACCGTGAACGGGAACGTCTACGACAACGTGAAAGGGAGCGTGAACGAGAAAGGGAAAGGGCCCGTGAGCTTCTTGAGAGACGGGAGAAGGAAAGAGAGCGAGATAGCAAGCGGTCGATCGAGATGATCAAGCAAGAATGGAGCCCACCTAGGTTCTCGAAGGAACGTCGTGGTTCTTCCCTAACCAAGGAAGTGAGATCCTCACGATGGAGTTCACCACACGGAGAATCTCTGCATAGGTGGACCTTGATGATTTACTATCTGTCCTGCTGCAGTTGTCAATATGTAGCTGCGCACTTCATTCTTCTATCTTTCAACCTTCCATGACTGACATCTCTCTATTCTTTCTGTCATTCTGAAGGCATCATTCACCTCTTAAAGAAATAAGAAGAGATTATATCTGCAAGGTAAAGAGGATCTATGCAGATTTTCACCATTCCTTGATTCTGGGAATTATTCCCCTGTAGAAAATGTCGATATTGGAAGCCTTGGCACTTTCTTATCACCTTAAGATATGTCATTCTGTTATCCCCAACCTTTGGAATTGCCAGCACTATTCCTTGTGTAAAGGAAATCCACGCCTTGTATCCTGCTTCCATACATTATCCTGCTAAATATTGAATTTTTTAGCCCTGCCTTCCTTATCTCCACCTTACCTTATCTATTATACCTCCTCAGCAGTATCTTTTGAAGCATAATTTAATTATCTCTTCCCAGTCACATCGATTATTCAATTGCCGTTTGTTTCGGGTTGGAGGCTTTTCCAATATGTTAAGTTTTATATTGTATGTGAGGCCTCAGAAGCTTCAGATAATGTTCTAGCCTCCATTCATATCTTGGATTATCTCGAGTTACCATATCATAGGCTTCTTTATTTCAATTATTGATTCTCTCTAAAAAAATGATCTCTCCCTTGAGAAAGCAGGTGTCAGAGATAGGATCTTTATCTTGCTCTCAAAAACAGTTTGCTTAAGATTTTTGGTTACCGGACACCTTTATTATTGGCTTTTGTCTCTGTTTCTCAGTAGCATCTATAGTCTTACATTGTGTGCTCTTACTCTTAGATTTTTTGTTTGCAGGTTTATCAATCCAATTTAGTGTCTGTGGAGAGGGATTATCTATCAATTGATAAAAGGTATCCCAAGCTTTTTGTATCTCCTGAATTCACAAAGGTAAGCCCCATATTGACTTATTTTAATGAAACTGGCATTTGAAATGGTAACAATTTTTGCTATATTGGAGTGCCATGAATTTTGCAGGCTGTTGTCTATTGGCCAAAAGAGAATCTTAAGCTTTCTGTTCACACTGCAGTAAGGTAAATCAGACAGGTTCTATTTTCTCCAGTCCAGTAGTCTATATATTCTTGTCTCTGTCATATATATGCCTCAGTCATTCTTAATTACATTTTCTACTGTCTGTTCATGCTGGAAATTAGGAAAAATTTTCATGATAGCCCTTAAAAAATTGATATGCTCTCATTTTCAATGCTGTGAGGATTTTGAAAGTTCCCAAGTGTCTAATGTCTTGTGGGATGTAAAGTTCGTGTGATAAATTAAGCTTGTTGTTGGGTGGACCAGTTTTGAACATGAATTCCTTGAATATGGAGATATCAATGAGCAAAAGGATCCATCATCAGTACTCTTGGCCAAACAACCTGAAAAACAGAATACCATCTGGAATGCTAAGGTAAATGGGTGATTTACATAAGGAAATTTTTGTATTTTTGCTCATAAAGACAAATTTGTCTATTTGGTCCAACTGTTTTACACATAGTTGACATATATTATTGTCTGAACTGAATGGTACTTTTATTGATTGATATATTCTGGATCTAGGTCATTTTGATGAGCGGACTTAGCAGGAGCGCTCTGGAGGATATATCTTCAGATAAAAGCTTTGGTGATTGGGTTCCTCATGTATGCAACATACTTAGGTTTGCAGTTCTTAAGAAGGAGCATTGTCTCATGTGTATTGGTGGCTCATGGGATCCAGTAGATGGAGAAGATCCATCTATTGACGCCTCTTCATTAGTTAAAACTGCAATCAGGTTTGACTGTATTTTTTATATTCAGCTTTATAAGTTGTACTCTCAGGTTTCTCAAATGGGGGACAAATTTTGCAGATGTGCCAAGGATATTACCCAACTAGATCTGTGGAACTGCCGGAATTGGAATCCATTTCTAGAGGTAATTTTACATTTCTAATGGTTTAATTGTATTAAAGTATGCTCCTTATCCATATCAAATGCTTTACTTACCGTCCTCTCTGTATATAATATGTAATTTGTGTTTTTAAAATACATTATGTTTATACTTAAGTTGCCATGCCTCATTATGGGACACCACATACCTTTCAGTTTTTCACATTTTCTACATGACATTGCTAGATGAAGTCCTCTCTACTGAATATATCTACATAATTTATATGATGTTATATATGTTCAGGTGTTTTCTTTGGATTGCTATCTTTTTGTTAGTTCACTAGGGTACTGTATTGAAAATCACTTTGTTTTCCTCAGACCTTTAAGTTGCTTATTGTCAGTTGCCATCTTTGCTTTTTTCCCTTTTGAGCCACATTTTTTTTTAAATTTCCATTATTTTTTGACATATTTCTTTTGTCAGTATTCCTTGTCATTTGGGTTCTTTCTCATTCTAATTGATTTCTTTAAATTATGATTCCTTGTTACAGATACATTATGAGAGAATTGGAAAAGATGGGCTTTTTAGTCACAAAGAAGTGACTGTTATCTTTGTTCCAGATCTCTCTGACTGTCTACCCTCACTGGAATCTTGGCATGAAAAATGGCTGGCTCACAAGAATGCTTTAGTTGAGAGGGAGCATAGTTCTCAGAAGAAAGAGGTTTCTTTTCTTATAGTTCCCAGCAACATTACTTCTGCTTTTGACTGTACATTAACCAGCTTCTTGTTTTTTTTATTGTAACTGCTTTTACTTTGTATTAAATGCAATAAACTGAACTTTATCACGTATTATTACATTTTTTGCTTGTTCTTCAGAGATCAGGAGATAAGGTAGTGGTAGCTAAAGGTATAACTGAAATATCTAAAATCTGTTTCAATGTATTTGACCTTTTGGTAAGGTGCCTTGTCTTCATTTCATTTTTTTTAATTCTAATACAGAAAAAGACACAACTTCAAAGGGAGAAAAAGTTTTAAAATCAGTGAACAAGAAAGAATCTGCATCATCTGAGCATAATGGGAGTGCTAAATCAGATGAAAATACTGGGAGCAAAAGTGAGGATACAGGTGATGGAAAGAATGAAGAGAAACTTGAAACTAGTGAAGTTTCCCAGGATAATGAGGAGAAAGATGGTAATAATAATGGTGGAACTGCTGCTTCGTCGCAAGCAGTTGCTATGCCTACAAAGAAGAAGATCATCAGGAAAGTTGTGAAGCTGAATGCAGCAAATAAGACATCAGAGACAGAGAATTCTGATGGCAAACTTCTTGAGAAGCGTAACAATAAAGAGGTGGGAGAAACTAAAACTCCAGACATTCTTTCTGGTGGAAAAACATTTGTGCGGAAAAAAGTTGTCAAAAAGGCCTTAACATCTGAGAATCCTCAGAAGGGAAAGAAGTCTGAGGGAAAATCTGAGATGGAACAAAAGAGCACTGAAACTGAAGCAAATGAAAAGGCTGATTCTGGAGTCAAGCAGGAGAGTGGCATGAAGACTAGTGTTAAGAAAAAAGTGATTAAGAAGGTGGTCACAAAAAAGAAAGCTGCAGGTGGGGAAGCCAATGTTGAAGACTCTCAGAAGATCACTGAGGTTGACAAACAGCAGAGGAAAGTGGTTCCTAATTCGATTTCTGAAACATGTGCTAATGAGAAAGAAGATACACTGGTGGTTCCTTCTGCAGAACCTGAAACTCAGGGTGATAGGGAGAATACTGGAAAGGAAGCTGCTTATGTAAAAAATGCCTCCAGAGGAGCTGACAAAGATAATGAGAAAGGTAAAATTGTCGCCAGAGAATCTCATGATGATAAGTTGGAGGATGATGAGAAGTCCAAAAACAGTGTAGAGAAAAGAAAAGCAAATAAGGAAAAACCTCCTAGACCTGGGTTTATTCTCCAAACAAAAGGAAAAAAGGATTCTAAGGTAGGTGAAATACTCTTATAAGCATATATTTCTTCATCCTTCCCTTGTTGAATTTTTTCCCTTTTTTGTAGTCCATTTGTTTGTCCTTTTTTCTTTTCTATTAATTCAATCTTTTCCTGCAGGTGCGATCAACATCACTGTCACTTGATTCACTCTTAGATTATAATGACAAGGACATGGAAGAATCCAGATTCGAGGTATCTTTGGTGGTGCCATATTTTGCTTTAAGAATCCTTCTTCTAGAAGCTTTGTTATTGCTGATTATGTTTCAATTCTATTGCAGATTTCTTTATTTGCAGAATCACTTTACGAGATGCTACAACATCAAATGGGCTGTCGTCTCTTATGCTTTTTGCAGGTACATTAGTCTACAATTCTTAGAAAACTTCAAGTATTCATACTTTGCATTATATAATAGGTAACTGAAGAAGCTTTAATGTGCATATTTGGCAGAAACTGCATGTAAATTTTGTCTCGAAGAGAGACCAGCGTAAAAGGAGGTTAGATGAAACCAGTGAAAATGCTAATGATGTAAAATCATCAAGGAAGCATCTGAAGACATCCAAGGATCCAATGATAGCCACTAAACCTGTTAGTTTTGAAAAGTCAAATCCTGATGAACCAAATGATGAGAAAATGGATGATAGAGATGATGTTCCTCATATTGAGCAGACTGAGGATGCCCCTCATGTTCAATATGCCCAGGATACTAACATGGATGGTAAAGAAGATGACTGTGATGAGGATGATCTTGATGAAGATATTGAAGAGGATCCTGAGGAGTATGAGGAATTAGAAGATGGAGTTCCTCAAGATGATCCTTCTAATGAGGTGAGAATGGAAACTGTTGTTTTTTCTCAGCCAACTGTTGTTCAGGACATACGAGTTACCATGTCTAGATGCTCATGTTTAGAGAATTGATACTGTATATATCAGGAAACTGGACAAAAAGAGAAAACTGATGTTGCTGTTGAGCCTGAAATCAATGTTGGTGTGAAAGTGGTTGGTGAACCTGAAGAAGTCAAAACCACAGTGACCTCTACTGCCGAAACCAAACTGAGCTCTGAGGACGTCGCCCAAAAGAAAGAAAAGGTGGAGCCAGAGACAACAATGGTAGAATCCATTACTAAGGAAGCAGCTGTCAACAAGGAGCTTATGCAGGCATGTTCCTAACATGTTGCATTTTCTTGCATCCTAGCTGCATCTGGCATTTGATTTGTGTTTGATTTTTGACAAACTCTTATTTTCAATAAAATTTTAACAGGCATTCAGGTTTTTTGATCGAAACCGAGTTGGTTACATCAGGGTAAGAACTGAAAATACTCGTGTTTGTCTACATTTTTGCTTCTAATCTTAATGCTGCCTTCCCTTGTATGCTTTTTCCCTTTAAGGTGGAAGATCTTCGGGTAATATTACACAGCTTGGGAAAGTTCCTGACACACAGGGAGGTGAAGGTGAGAATACAGTCCAATCGAATCTCTATATTTAGCTCTCAACTCTTTCAAACCCGAATACAATACCCATCTGTGTTCCCTTTTCCACACTCAACGCATCCTTTTATTGATCTCGCTGTCCTACAGGAGCTCGCACAGCGTGCGTTGTTAGAGAGCAGCGCTGGGAGAGACGACCGTATTATGTACGACAAGCTTGTTAGGATGTCTTAGTTTACGAGTAAGAGGATGCTGATTGGCTTTTCTTTCTCCTTTGTATTGTTGGGTCTTGGTCATTAGTTGGATTCCATTCCTTTTAAACGTGTACAAGATTTGATGAGTGTATTAATTGAACGCAAAAAAGAAACTATAATTAAAATAGGGCTATAAAGTATAATAGACTAATGATAAAATGAACATATTTCCACAAACTGTGAGATTTAAACCTAGAATCTCGTTAAATAGATTTGTGATATAACTTATATGAGGAAATACTATGTATAATTAAATATATTTGTAAATAAAATTTTATTATTTGTAATTTATATAAGTTGTATTAATAGAAATATTTTTATTTTATTTCCACAAACTGAGATTTGAACCTAAAATCTCGTTAAATAGATTTGTGTTATAAATTATAAGATAAAATATTATTTATAATAAAATATATTTGAAATAAAAATGGTTTTAGTAATAGAATTGATATTAATTATTAATAAAATTTTGTTTAAAAAAACTAATAAATTTTATTTATATAATATTTGACAAAAATATGATTATGTTGTATATTAATAATATTAAATAATTTTATTTTATTAAATATTTATATATGTAATAAAATATAGTGTATTTATATAAGAAAATTATTAAAAATTATTTATATAATTATAAAAGCCAACTTACTCGTAAAATAAAAATATAACTTTTGGTATAAAAAAATTGATAAAATAAATATATTTGATACTAATTGATAAAATAAACATACATAAATATTAAAATTAGTATCAAAAGTAATATTTTCATTACTTGATAAAATATCTAGTATAACTATTGAAATTTAGCCTTTGTAATTATATAAATGTTTTTTTATTACTTTCTTATATATTTCATTGTTTATATAAAAATTTTAAAAAATAAAATGATTCAATATTTATTAATATATAATATATAAATTTATATGTCATATATTTTATATATTTTTTTGACAAATATTATATAAATAAATTTATTGTAAAGTTTAATAATTTTGTATATCTTATTAAATAAATTTATATTAATATTTTGATATGTTTTATTAATATAATATATTTTATATAAGATGAATTATTATATTTATTAATATATTTATCATATAATTTATATTACAAGTATATTAAACTTAGTTGGTAGAGTCGTGCTATTAAACTGGTGCTTTTGGTACTGAAATATCATTTGGGCCAAAATTTTGGTAATTTGACCATTGAAAAAGTAAAATTATTTTTTTCTAATTTGATTAATGATAGAAGAAATCGTAATTTATCACTTCAATGGTGATCCCAAGTGCCAGCCATTGAACCAAATTATATTATATTGCAAAAAAAAGCCAAACTATATTTTGGGACAGTTAACCTTTCTCATTATTTTTTTTAAATTTTTTCTTTCTTTTAAAACTGCAATTAATATAAATGATTAATTTTTTTTACAAACGGAAATAAAATATTCAAAAAAAGAATATTCAATTGGAAGTTGAGGTTTACGAATGGGTTTAAGGTAAAATCAGATGCCCTCTGTCCTCCACTTCCCCCTTTCCACTCCTGCCAGTCAACCAAAACCCTAGCCCATTCAATCCTCTACTAACAATGTCTTCGCCGGATCCGCTGGTTCCAGAAACTCAGCCCTCAGATCTTCATCCCTCCAACGCGGGTGAAGTTAAGGCGGCAACTTCCCAGTCCGGTGGGGAATCACCTGAAGCGCATCGGGTGGTGGGGGAGAATGAAGAGGGGGAAGAGGAGGAGGAAGGAGAGTGCGGATTCTGTCTGTTCATGAAAGGCGGTGGCTGTAAGGACACTTTTGTTGAATGGGAGAAGTGCATCGAGGAGGCAGAGAAGAACAAAGAGGATGTCGTCGATAAGTGCTTCCAGGCTACTTCCGCCCTGAAGAAGTGTATGGAAGCTCACTCCGACTACTACGAGCCCATCCTCAGGGCTGAGAAGGCTGCTGAGGAGGAGGCCTCGAGGGAATTGGAGAAGGAGGCGACATCCAGGGACTCCGCGCCTCAGGGTGAGTCCAAGGAGCAAGTTGCGGTTTTTGAGGTTCCTATGGAGCAATCTCAGGGTAACCCTAGACGGGTTTCGGCTGAATAATATTTGTTTTTTTACTTTTGCTTGTTGCTGAGTTAATCTGCCATGACTATGGCATCTGAAGCAGTTCATGGATTTAGGGCTTTGATATTTTTGAGGCGTCCGAAACGAAGATAAACTTTTGCAATAACTGTACTCAATGCAAATTCAGGCTTCAAATCAGTTTAGATGGGACAGTTTTCATCTTTGTCCTTAACAATGATTCAAATTGTTGAAATTGCTGATTCTTTCAATTCCATATTTGGTCAAATTGGGTTATTTCTTGGATGAGAAATCAAGATTGTCTTACAGAATGTTATTGAATCTCCGTTAGGTGTTGTCTTTAATCATCTTCAAGCATTTCATCTGTTTTTCCCTGCCCAACAAATCGATGGGTTCAGAAGTGGTTTGAATGAAGTTTTATGGTGATGCCAAGTGATAATGATTGAATAATGGTGGAAAAAGGATATCATTGATTTAACAGTACACGATCAGCTCGGGCACCTTCATGTTTTACGCATTCTTGATCAGAATAGAAAATAAGTTTAGGGTCCTTTTTCTCATACCAGTTCAATCTAATGGACCGGGGCTGTCATGTCCCCTGTTTTGCAATGTTTACTTGTCATCCCACTGTTTCTCTTTTAGACCATAGCTGGCTTATTAGCAATGTTTGAGAATCGCATGCATCCAACTCTACTTTCTGAATTATATAATTGGTATATCAATATGCATCACAGAGTAAATGCTCGGTATAGCTATGCTTTGTCAATATGGATGGTTTATCAACGATGTCTCTCTAAAACGGTGACAGATATTCAGTGGAACTTGAACTTGAAAACGAGAGGTATGCAGAAAAGTAGGAGACATTAGGATAATAGACAATTCAGCCCACGTATTCTCATTTATGGGATCCGTGTTATATACAAATGTGTGTACAGTAAGGACAAAGGACAACAACACGAATGAGAAGATACTATATCAAAATCCCATACTTGGGATATACCAATTTACAACTAACAATAGATAGATTAGAATGAGAATGTAATAGATCGATTAGAATGAGAATGTAATATATTCTAAGTATGGTTCTAATGAAGGGCAAAAATCTCACTGGCTATAGACTCTTACCAACCAGGATGATGACTGTACTAAGCATAAGTCACCAGTTCTTACCAACCAGGATGATGACTGTACTAAGCATAAGTCACTAGTTCTTGAATAGCAAGAAAGACGGTAGGACCAATAGTGAAGCATTGAGGAGGGAATGAACCATCTTGAGAATGAATGAATATGAGAGCATGATGAAGAGAAGCTTCATTTAAAGAATGAGCTAAAAATTATTCCGAAGTGAAGAATTTGCAGCCCGAGAAGATAATGAAAAATCAACACTATCTGATAAGGATGGCGGCATACATGAGCCACGTGTTAGTTGGAGAGGAATAAGGGAAGAAGGTAAGATAGAAGAGGTGATACACTCCAACTTGGTTTACCATGTTGGAGTTTTTGTGAACAATCCACCATCGCGCTCAGTGATATAATGATAAGAATTGTTATTAAAGTAGTACTAATAGAAGTAAGGCTCAGAATATGTATATAATTAACTTTTAAAACATACTTATAAAAATGTGAAAAAATAAATATATAAATTTCATAAGGTTCATGTACATCGGGTTTTCGAGTACATGATAAAGATCTTCCTTCCATCTTTCAAAGATCCTATAGGGATATTGGAGGGGGTGAGTTTATAACTCATTGAGTAGGAAAAAATGATATTGTGATGTCATATTCGTAATTCAACATATACTCTAAAACATGTTTATAAGAAATAATTATAAAGTTCCATTGGTTGGAGATTTAAGATTTCAAATAAGGTTGTATTTAGTAACACACAACATCACACACCATTTTCATCATGGAAGGGATCATACATTCGTAGAATATAAATCTCATTTCTCTCACTTGTAGTTCAAAGCAACTTTACAAATCACCTTGGTAAGAGACTATGACCTCAACCATACGTCTAATAAGATGAGAATATTTATGTGAGCACATTATCCCCACCCACAAATTTATTTATTGAATTGTCCACTATTTAGGGACTAGACCTTTCACCTTCACCAAATTTAATGTGCCTAACAATAGCTTTTCTTGTACCAACCTTGCTAACCAATAGTAGTCACAACTATCACTACCACATACCAAGCATTTTATGATCCTATTTATGATCATAAACAAACAAAGTCTTAATTTAAAACCCTCATCTTTTTACTATCAATCCTACGGAATGAGATCCACCTTTACCTTGATAGTATTTACCAGACATGATTGATTTCACACAAAATTACTTGTTTTAGTGTCATGACATGCTCATAGTTTACAATAAGAATTGTTTACGGGACTTGGCCTATTTTCATTGGCTTTAGGGCCAATTTCACGAGTTTTTAAAATATAGTATTGGACCCAATTCTTTTGAAAATGTTGGCCTTGTGCCCACTTCTCAAAAAATGAATCTAACACACTTCCATCGATCATGGGCTCGACCCATTTACTAGATTGAGGAATGGATCTAGATCCTACCTTTGAACATGTTTTCATAACAACAAAACTTCAAAGGAAATTAATTCCTAAGCATAATTCATGCTCTTATTAGGAATATATTCCTAAAAATATTTTTAGTGAAAATCATGATATCGGTAGAAATATATCCCATCAAAAGGTTTTAAGCAACTCATGCCATCATGTGTGTGAGTATTACAGTGTCACCGACCCAATCTAATTTGATGCTAGAAATTACACTCACTCATGTTCTATGACTTGTTCGTTCCGGGAGATTTCCAAATTTTTATACCTTTCCTTGCACGCATAACTAGGTGATCAATCCCTTCATTAAATCAAACAATTATACTTATAACTCTGGGAGTCTTGTGTGCATAGACCCAGGTGAAGGGAGAGAGGTCTCATCTCTCAATAGTGGACACAAATCGAATGTTGTTTATGGGTTGGGCAGTGGTGCTCACACAAGTAGTCTGTCCTTATAGACAGGTGGCTGGTAAAGGTGCTAAAGTCCACAAGTGAAACAAATGGAAGTTCTGTTCTGCGATGATGTGATCCCTCCAATTGTGATGAGCAAATATGTATGAACCTTTGTTGATATAAACCTCCAATTCTTAAACCTCATTTCTTGTTAAATAAACCATGTGAACTGATGAATAAAGCATCCCCCATATTAAGTATTTACCACCCCTTCCTGATGGAGTAAAATTGTTAAGCTAAACCTTGAGTACAACAGATCATCACCCTGATATATATCCTTAAACCCTTTTTAAAGATTGATATCCCTCATACTTAGTGTTATCACTATGATGTCTTGTTGCTAGATAAACCCTACTCACTAATTTGTGAATTCACCCCTCCCTAAAAATCATTTCAGGTAGTAGACATATCAATAGTAAAACGTTTTGCTGGCACTCAGGCTAGGTTTACCTTATCCTTACTTTCTACTTATATATTAGTATGATTTTACAAGTTAATAATATGAGTTCGTTTTTATTATGAGTCTTATCCCTACTGAGTCTATGATGGTGGACACACTCGTTGTCATAGGATTGAGAGGAATGGCGGGTTAGTTATAGGTCTAGTCGAGAAAACTAAGCTAGGGTATAACAACTTAACCGATATCAAAACCTAAGTTTTCAAAAACAAAAAAATTATATTTTATTTTTGAAAACAATTTTCTCTTGAAATATACCATAATATTTTGTTGCACAAATTTCTACACAATCTCATCCCTTCCATGAGTCTCTCTTGTAGGATAATGTTTGGGAGAGGAAGGCCCTCTTAGAAGTCTAGAGCGTCTTTCACACCTCTAAGGTGAGTACCAAGGAAAGCACCTTATGAGCAAACCCATCTGACACCTACTCAACATAGAGTTGAGCATGCCTATTGAAAAGCATGTGATGACTACATTATGACCTTCAATGAGTTACCCCTAATGTGATTAACCCAAAACTTCAACTTATGGCTACAACTTTGTACAACAAGCCGATGCTAACAAAGCAATGATCCCTTAAAGGCATGAAGTAAGGACGCCGAAGGATCAAAGAAGTCCAAGCCCAACCTCATCATCATCAAAATATAGTGAACTCAGTATGAAGCCCTGCATCGAGTGTAACAAGTATCATTGAGGAGCCTGCCCAGTATGGACCAGGTGCCAATACATACGATCGCTATTGCCCCCATCCTTGAAGAATGCCCCTATCAAGAGTCCCGTAGGATCATCCCATATTAGTATAGACTAATGTTCTTCTCTTTTGCTTCCTTTTTCTTTTTCCTTGTAATAAAGCCGATATTACGACTAAGCATTGAGGAATAAAAGACTTCTCTTTTAGTAGACACTATGGTGTCAAATTTAACCTTTAAATGTTTGAAGAACAAAATAAAAAAGATAAAAGTCTACTTGATAACGGTACTCTAAGCCAGAAAAAGTGACAACAAGAAAATGTGTAGACCTCATTGACTATGATGTGACAAGACCCTCAAGTTAACCTAAAAACCCCGAGAAGAAACCTTCACAGGCGAGCTAACCTTAAGGAGGAATAGTGAACCAAAAGGAAAACCCATACAACAATCCTTGGTAAGGATCGTCGAGGACTGAGATGGAACCTTTACCTAAAACTCAAAGAACGTTAAGACCTCAACATGAAGGAAAATGAGCCTAAGGAGACCTTGCCTAAAGTAGTAAAACCTTAAAGGATCAAATCTCCTCAAAATGACAAAAGTAAGATGCAAGACTAACCCACAATCTGTAGCATGGGCCATGAAAACCCAACCCAATTAACTTATGAGTTCCATATGACCTCATGAAATACTTGACTAGAGGAAGGGGAAACAAGTGCATAACTCAAGTAAGAACCGAGAACCAACCCTAAGAAATCTCGATTAAAAAACATGACGTTCACAGAACTTACAACCACCCTTTTTGAAGGAAGGACAAAGGAATAGAGGCTGATCAAGGAACACTAAAGACCATGTAAGGACCAAACTGTGAGTAAACTAGAATTAGCAAGCCTAATGTGAAGGACTTATAGAAATTCTGAACCCGAGGAATAAAATATTTGTAACCTAGATCGTAGTGGGATAGGACAACTAGGATGACAAGGAAGTCAGCTAAGGAGACCCAATTGAAACACACCCAAGAAACCTGATAAGCGCATGTATGGCCTAAGAAGGAGGGTGTATAGAAGGGGACATTGAAAAGGAAAGGCTGAATGTAATACACCAAGACAAGAATCTTGCCCAAGTAAACTTGAAGTGGAGAATAGGACAATCATGTGAAATATTAACATGGAGACCTAAATAATATGAGATCCCTTAGGATAAGGGACAACATATAAAGAATGCCTCAAAGGATAACTACACAAAGGACGCGAGCAAATGCAACGATAAAAAGGTCTAACTACATGAGGGAAGGAAGCCCTCAGGGAGTTACTAGGAGGTTGAACATAACATCTTCAAGGGACAACTAATAAGAAAAGAGGGGATATTCGTGAAATGGTAATGAACAAGCACAAGTAGGCTGGGGAAATGAAAACCCCTAAGGAAGGATATCTCCAATCAAATGGAGGTGTATGATGCAAATTAGAAGGATTATAACCACAAGTATGCCACTAGACAAGTTGAGAAATAATCAGTAAACCCGATAGTTGGAACAAAGAGTGACTAATAAGGAAATTAATAAGGGATAGGTAAGCATGGAATGCCTAAATTACTTAAAGGGAGAAAAGCCATGATAAGTGCCCGAACACCCTCGTTGGATACGGAGTGCATCAAATGAAATTTCATTAAGAGAGGGGTTATTATAGCCCATTGGAAGGAGCCAACGAGTAGTGAGACGGAAACTCACCCATGATCAAGGAAACCTTGGAAGCCACTAACTGTCGTGAAGGTCATGACACCCTAGTAAATGGGAATGTCTAAGGACCAAGCGTGACCAAGAAGGATTTAACTACGACCACCTAGACCTAAAAAGGACATTCGACATAGACATAGTGAGAACACTATCCGAAAAATGAATCTCCAAGAGAAGACTAGCAAGACTATAAATGTCTTCCAAAAATATTGAGGATAAGTAAGGTAGGAGAATCTACACTATCCTCATTAAGCTAAGTAAGGAAAACCCCATTGGCAAGAAGGACGTTGAACCAAACTTTTGGACAACATGGGGAAAAGAAAGAAAAAAAAATTAAAGGTTGGTCATAGGATGGCTAATGTTCCATTATGACGAGTTGGAATATGATCACAAAGAGAAATGAGATGAAAAGTCAAACTCATGAAATGGTGTAAAACAAAAGGATACCATGCCCGAGATGGTTATGAATGGCTGCTCGGATTGAAGGAGGACATGCCATAATATGGATCCAGAAGAAGCCCACCAAACCTTGCACCCCAAGTGCAATATAAATTGGAGAATTCTAATTGTAGATGACATGCGATTAGGATGCACAAACCACCCTAGAGTAAGTCTGGTAAATGAGATAATACCCAAAGACCTAACTAAAAATCCAAACATGTGGGAACTTGTAGGGAAGCCAAAGAAGCTCATGCTTCCTCACAAGTTGTTGATGTTCAAGTTACGAAGGTAAGAGGCCACTAAGCAATACAAAGCATTTGACCTTAACACCCATAATGGCTATATAATAACCCCTGCTAACCATCTAGGACATGTGGTTACACAACCTTATGACAAGGTGGAAGTTTTAGGAAATAATAGAAAAGTCATGAAGGAATTTTTCCTTGTGGCATAAGTGGAACACCTCATTAAAGAACTAACCCTAGTGCAATTTCTTAAAAGATGGGGAGGAAAATCGACATCTTCCCATAAAATGCCCGACAAAAAGAAAGATGAGTGATGGAGCACTCAAGTTGAGAAGTAGAAAGGCTCAAAGGGAAATAAAGGGAAAACACAATAAGACACCAGATGAATTAAATTTATGGACAAAATGGTAAATGACCGGTATTAGGGAATACCGAAGAGATCCTAGGAAGTTAAATAGGAAATCAGTAGTGACTAAGTATGAAGGACATGTTTAATGAACGTTAGGATAATGTTCATGACAACCACATATGTCATGCACCGACCCAATTTGGTCGGAACCCCGTGAGCAATCCGCCACTCCCTTTGGTCTAGGAAGAGTCACTACTTCCTAAAATCGTGAGGAGTCAAGCGTACCTTTTGTCATTGTTCCCTGGAATAACATTATACAAAACTAATAGCTTAAAAATAAAATACCCGAGTTTTGAGGCTTGGTGGTGGAACTCTTTAAAGGTCATCTTCTTTCCTGAAAAAAAGTTTTAAAGGGTGGGGGTGAGTTCTACAACTCAGTGAACGGGTGTTAGGGTGAGTTTTCAAAACAATAGTTTATAATATCTTTCTTTCTTGTTCACGTGTGTGTGGGTTTTTCTTCTTTTTAGAAAAATGTCTTAATGTTTCCCCTTTCTTGAGATTTGTTTAGCATACAACCATACATGCACTTTATCAAAAAGGGTTCACATGTTCGCAGAGCAATTCGTTGACTGCTCCACTTATGGACCTAAGCGTCTCTACCATCCACCTGAATAGAAGTTTGTGACTTCTACCCTAAGTTTGAGTGGACATCAATTGTCCGAGCCTTAGACCCGACAATACTCTGTGTCCACTGGGGGACGAGAACTCTACTCCCCCACCTCAGTCTCAATGCGCAGGAAGCTACTCCGAGCATCGAGACTCACTGGACGACAAAATTTCCTTTATGCACTCGGTGTCATCTAGTAACCCTTAGAACCAATACTACCTCATGTCGGATGCCTCGGTGATTCCATATATCAACATGCACAAACAAATGTCTTATGAACTTAGACCTTTATCTCTGGTGCCACCAGCCCAATTTGATACCCCGACTAAAGCTAGGTAACTACTAGCCCAATGAGTTCGTCCACTCGGCTTCGGCTCGATAATTACTAGCCAATTGAGTATTATGATTTGGCTTTGGTTGGGTGGTTGCATCACACATTAACCAATTTTTGGTGAAATTTTCATAATGTGTAGGGATCAATATTTTTATCTACAAGTTTGAGCCTATTCCTATTGGTATTGGGCCCACTTTATGAGTGTTTCAGAACTGGGCCTTGAGCCCTATTATTTTTAAAACTGAGGCCTCAGGCCTATTAGAGCAATTTCAACTCTCATCAGAAACGTATCCCAAAATGTTTAAGCAATTTCATATAGTCAGGGGGAGAACATTACTAGACAATAATTTTCAGAAGTGAATCGGTGCTCGTCACTCCAACCAGGTATGATGTTGGAAAATCCCATTCATCGGATACTGTGATATGTTCGTCCTAGCTAGATTACAATCACAAATGTGCTACTTTGCACAAGTACTCGCACAACCAGTTACTACATGGTTTGGGTATTTACATAAGGAAGGTTTGACATAAAATACCTATTACTTCCAAGTATTTACATATAGGTCCTTAATTTATGCCTTATTGCACCTAGTTCCCTAAAATTCATAATTTTGACTTTAGGTCCCTAATGCTCAATTTATTTTTAATTAAGTCACTAAGGTTTCCAATATTTCTCTTGGGTTCTTAATTTTTCCAAAATTACTATTTAGTTCTTAATTTCCTCAAATTACCAATTGGTCCCTAATTTTCCAAAAAATCACCAATTGGCCCTCAATTTCATCCAAATGGTCAATTGGCCCTCAATTTCATCCAAATGGTCAATTGGCCCTCAATAGGGAGTTAATTTCATAAAAGCCTCTCAATGTTCCTTAAATTGCAATTTGGTCCCCAATTTTCCAAAAATCTCCAAATTTCCCAAATTTCCAAAAATTCCATTTTAACCCCCGAAATCTCATTTCATTCAATTGACCAACAAAACTTAGGTAATTGTCCCCTATCATGATCGGAATCATCTTCCATATCTCCCCTGATTCATTATAAGCTTTAAAACACTAAATTTGGCTTAGAAATGAGCTCAAACAAAGCTTCGCCGAAAAATCATCCTAAAGAAAGAGAGCTTCGATTACTCACCGATGAGGATTCAGTGATCAGAGCTTTTACTTCCACTGAATTGTTCACTCCATGGGGATCCTCCCTGGATCAAACCGCACCTGAATTGATGGCTTGAGCAGTACGGATTTCTTAGTGAAATTTTTAGGCAAAACCGAATGTGAACAGTGAATTCCTACAAAGGGCGGTGGATGGGACTTACTAACTTAGCTTAGGGAAGAGCAGCAGAGTGGACTTACTAATTTAGCTCAGGGAAGGTCGGGGCACCTCTAGGGGTGGTCTAGGGAGCTTGGTTTGGATAGAATTGGGTCGAGGGTGGCTCGAATTGAGCTTCACCAATTTGGGTTGTAGATCATCGAGGAGTGATGGAAGTGTGCGAGCTCGTCGATGGTTCTCAGGCAATCCTCAAGCTGAATGGAGGGTGCCATTGGGTAGCTAACTTCTTGAGGATTCCAAAGAACCCAAATTCCCCTTCGAAGGTGGAGAAAAGTGCCCAAGTCGGAGCTCTGGTTCGAGCTTCGTTGGGAAACTAAGCGATTCTTCTTCTTCTTTGAGTGTTTGAGGGATGGAGAAGATGAATGGGGAGGATCTATTTATATAGGGAGCTCGAAGACTTACAAGTCTATCCATTTATCAATCACTCGGCTCCAATCTCTCCCATTTATGGCTGTGACGGGAAGATTTTCAGGTTGCCGGAATTTTGACGGCCAGCCTGTCGTCCTTATCTCTCTAGGCGGAAGGTAGAAGACGACACTATGTTGTTCACGTGAGCTTTGCATGTGCAGATTTGCCACGTGGCACTTCATGATTGTCTGGCTTTGATGACGTGGCTTCTTACTCAGCAGCCTAGTCAGCCTTTGACTTCCTGACCAAACACATGGTGGCCTCCCATTGACAGTTCATTCCAACATGGCTGCTGACCGTGTTTGGTTAGTCGTTGACCGTGACATGTGGTGTCCTTTGATTGGTTGATTTAAATGCGTCAGATTTCCCACCAGATGCACAATGCCACTGCCATGTGTTAGCCTCTAATTGGTTGAGGTCATCCGATGTGGCACTACCATGTGTCGACCTTAGATTGGTGAGTTGTTTCTCTAACCTCCTTGTTGGATGCTGATGTGGCATCCTTACCACGTGTCAGCTTCTTATTGGTCAACCTTTTTGACAAGGCTTCTCAAACATTGACCATTGACCGGGGAGAGGTCGATCTTCGCTGTCTGACCGTTGACTAAGGACACGTGTTGCCTTCTGATTGGCCTGCGCTTTCAGGCGCTGACTATATGTTGACGGGGCGTGCTTTGCCACACATTGACGGGTCGCGCCTGTTGATTAGGCACTAGCCTAGCAGCGGTCCGTTGACTGGCTAGACCATTAACTGGTCCGGTCCGATCAGGTTCGATGACTTGAAAATAAAAATCGGTCGGTTTAGGCCCAATTCGACCATTTTCCAAAAATTAAAAATTTCTAAATTATATTAAATTCATTTTTTATCTAATGGTGGCTTCAATTTCCTAATTTTATATTTTTAAACCACATAGAAAAATAAATCTTTGAATCGGTTTTTCATAGTTCAATCCGGTTCAGGTACGATTCACCTTGAACTGCTCTGGTTTTCACATCCAATCCACTTCATGTTTATTTTCCATGATGTTTGTGATTTATTGGTTACTTGGAATTTTCCCCAATTCTCGTTTTGACCCTTCTTTACCAAATCCGGTTCACTTAGACCCTCACTTTTCTCTCAAAACTTTTCGGTTCTCTTTTCCAGTTTCCTTGGTCCGAGAGAACGGGGTTTACAACATAGATTGGATACCAACGATCCTTTCCGCCCAATGAAGGAATTGGGAGAAACATATTGAAGAAGTGTTTTGGAAAGGCACTCCACTCATTCTAAGATCCCAAGATAAGGAAGAATGAACACCTTTTAGGCCTCGATGGTGTCAATCGGAAACATTAGTACGATACAAAACTTAAGCGAATGACGCAAAATGCCTCAATGTAGATACGGTACTGGAAGAGGCGAGGCTATAAGATAATGGCTACCAATTAGGGGATGCACAAAGGAATGAGACACAAGGTGTCCCAATTTTTATGTAATAACTTGAGACAAACCAAATGAGTGACCACTCCTTCGAAGAAAGTAGGGGTTAATTATGTTGGACATGTGGATGAAACACCTCTAAAAATGGATTACGGTCGAAAAGGCACGATGTATTAAATCAAAGGGGTGCATGAGTATGTAAAGAGACTAGAGTAATGAAGGGCACCCCAATGGGTGAGGGAACACGAGATTCCCCAATTTATGAGAAATAGCTCTGAAGTAGCGAGAAGAGCGACCTCCCTTTTTAGAAAAAGGATGAATTACATCTACATTGGATGAACACGTAATGTCACGCCCTGACCTGGTTTGGTCGGATCCTCGTGATCAACCCGCCACTCTACCAGTTTATTAAAAGATTTCCCCTTATTGTAAACCGTAAAGAGTAAGGCGTCCTTTTACCTGCACCTTTTCCTGGAATAGCATAATCAAAACTGCATAAAATTTAAAACTTTACATACCTGTCTTACAAGCATCTTAGTTGACGGTCTTTAAGGGTAGGCTTTCCAGGATTTTCTGAAAGGGATATAAGGGACGGGGTGAGTACGACTACTTAGTGAATGGGTTTTTAAAGGTCTACTTTTAACTTTTAAGAAAAACATTTATATGGATTGTGCCAAACTCCTTTCTTTTAAAAAATCCCTTCATTTAAAAATTTGGGTTTTTCCATTATTTCTTAGTTACCGGTGTGTTATCACCCAACAAACATCCTTCATCATGAAGATTACACACATTTGCAAGTCAGTATCACTATTGAACCCGCTAGTGGCTTCGGAGCGACTTTTCCTGCCACCCGGATAGAAATACGACCACTTCTACCCTGGGAATGAGTGGATGTACGTGATATCCGACCCACAATCCCGAAATCACTTCTTCGTGTTCGTATGAGGACAAAGACCTCATCTTATCCCCATCCCGATCTCATGCGCTTGGTGCTACTCCAGATTTTGCACAGACACCTGGAACAACGAACTGCCCTTATAGCCACCAGGTCGTCCAGTGCCCTTAGGATGCATCACTACCCCTTATGGGCGTCTTGATGATCTCGTACTCATAGTGTATGCACAAACAATGTTTTCTCATATTGCCATGTAATATGTGGTGCCACTAGTCCAACGGCTCGACTCTCAACTCAACCCGCAGTTGCTTGTCTTGACAGGATGAGATCTCTATCCTCACACGGACACGAAGAATAGATTTCAGGATTGTGGGTCGGATGTTGTGTACATCCACTCATTCACAGGGTAGAAGCGGTCGTACTTCTATCCGGGTGGCAGGAAAAGTCGCTTCGAAGCCACTAGTGGGTTCAGTAGTGATACTGACTTGCGAATATGTGTAACCTTCATGATGAAGGATGTGTGTTCGGTGATGATACACCGGTAACTAAGAAATGGTGGAAAAACCCAATTTTTTAAACAAAGGGAATTTTGAAAAAGAAAGGAGTTTGGCACACTCCAATAATAATTTTTTTTCTTAAAAGTCAAAATCTTTTAAAAACCCATTCACTAAGTAGTCGTACTCACCCCCTCCCTTATATCCCTTTAAGGAAATCCCGGAAAGCTTACCCTTAAAGACTGTCAACTAAGATGCCTATAAGACAGGTATGTAACGTTTTAAATTTCATGCAGTTTTGATTATGCTATTCTAGGAAAAGGTGCAGGTTAAAGGACGCCTTACTCTTTACGGTTTACAATAAGGGGAAACCCTTTAATAAACCGGGAGAGTGGCGGGTTGATCATGGGGATCCGACAAAACTGGGTCGGGGCATGACAAGATTGGCTCAAACAAATTGGGAATCTTGAAAAGTAGAGAGTCTCCAAGCTCCCTTTATAAAGAGTTCCACCCCTCTCATCCTCCACATACCTTCAATTCTCAATTTCTCTTTATTGCTCCTTTCCCCAATGACCTTCATACCAAAGCTCCGACATGGGCCATTTTCTCAACGAGAGAAGCCAACATCGGTCCCAATAGTTTCAGGAAGTTCTCCATCCTCCTTTTGGTCTAAGGTCGCCCCGAGAAGTTCTAAGACGATCACACAATGAACTCGCTCCAACCCCGACTCTGCTTAAACCCAACCTAGCTATGATCGAGCCACTTCGCAACCACCTACGGTCAACCCAAGGTCCCCCACCATCCCTAGTCGTGCTCAAGTCCTCCATACACCTCCTTGGTAAGTCTCTACTATAAACCCCATTTCTCAAAAAAAGAAAGCTGGAATGGGGAATTGAAAAATTTCAAAAGAAAACTATGGTTCAAAGTGAACCAGAATTGGTAAAGAAAAATCAAAACGAGAATTTAAGTTATCCTAAGTGATCAATGAAGATCGAAAATCAAGTAAAAGGATTTTATTGCAAATTGGATTTGAGAACCAGGCCAATTCAAGGTGAACCGGATTGAACTATGAAGAACCGGTTCAAATATTTATTTTTAGAGGTGACTTAAAAATGTTAATGTGGGAAATTAAAGTCATCACTATGTAGAAAATGAATTTAGAAATTTTTAATTTTTAGAAAACCGGTTGAATTAGGACTGAACCGACCAATTTTTGATTTTGGGTCACCGAACCCGATCCAATTGAACCAGTCAATGGTCCAGTCGGATCAACCGACCGCCTGTCATGTCAACACCCCGCGAGCACGCGGTGACCATTTAAGTTGTCACACCCAAACCCAATTTGGATGAAACCTTGTGAACAACCCGCCACTCCTTACAATACTAAATAGAACCCATAACCATTACTATAGTATTGTTAAGAGTAAGGTTCAAAATAATGAAAAACAGTGGATCAATTTATGCTTTCAAAATATGTCAGAATATATGTAGTGTTATACATAAATCCGTAAAAGAAAATATCATACCAATTTGGTAGTTCATCTTCTAATGTCCTCCTTGACATTTTAAGACCAAAAAGGGATTGGGGGGGGGGTTTACAACTTAGAGGGTGGTTTTACTAATATTATGACTTCTTGTCCACGATTCATCACATACTAAAAAATAGAAGGATGTTCTTCTTTAAATAGAAGGGGTTTGAATAATTAGTTAAACAAGTTTCTACTTATTTTATCATTAAAAAATCTTTGTCAAAATTTCTCAGTTTAACCCAATGCTTGCATCTCACATGCTAAAAAAAGATGTTTCTTTCTACCCCTAAGAGTTTTTCATGATTTGTTTATGGTAAATCTTTCATAGGTTTGCATTAGACAAATGATCTCCCTTTCTCATTTAAAGGGATATTAACGATTTGTGTCTCACAAGCTAAAAAAATTGTTACTTCCCACCTAGAAGAACTTTTCATAAGTTATGATGGTAAGTTTCCATAGGTTTGTATCAAACAAACAAATAAACCCCCTCTCTCATCAAATGGATCATACATTTGTAGTGTGAGACCCGTTCCCCCGAACCAAGTAAACCAAGAAAGAACCAACGATTTTAAGAAAAATGAGCCAAAAAAGAAACCAAAAATGATAAAGAAGGGTTAAAATGGGAAATTGGAAATCTCAAATGACCAAAAATTCATAAAAATCACAAGTAAGAATCGGGAAGTGGAATTGATGGGAGAACCACACCGGTTTGGGGTGAATTGGACCTGAACCGGACTAAACCGGGACGAACCATAGTGAACTGGTTCAATAATTCATTTTTCTAAGTGGCTTAAAAATATCAATTTTGGAAATTAAGGCCACCATTAGATAGAAAATGAATTTAAAAAATTTTAAATTTCAGAAAACTAGTTGAATCGGGTCTGAACTAGTTGATTTTCGAATTCGGGACAGTGTACCCGGTCGGACTGGACCGGTCAACAGACCAGACCGGTCAACGGTCAATGCGCCTAGTCAGCAGCCACACAAGCAGGAGCAACCAATGGGAGACTACCATGTGTCCGGTCAACGAATGACCAGTCAGCATGCCACACGTACACGACAACCAATGGTAGGCTGCCACATGTTAGGTCAACGGATTAACGACTAACATGGTGGGCGAGCTGGACCTTCACATTAGAAAAATTGGCCAATCACAGTGTGCCACATGGCATGATCGCCACATCATCATCTTCAACCTTCAATCAGTGACAGAGAGAATAGACATGAGAGAGAGGCCGAAAAAGATAGAGTCTATGGCGACTCAAAAAACTCTTTGGTCAGATCGCCGGTGGCCGAGTCAGAGGCTGAGTCTTACACCGGCGGGTAGCTTGAATAGTTGTTCAAGCTCCCTATATAAAGAGCACCCCTCCATTCGATCTCAGCATCTCTCTAGACTAAAAGGGCTCGACCTCTCATTCCGAGGTTAAGAAAAATGTTCAAGTCGAAACTCTGGTTCGACCGGAAAATGGAGCAGTAGAGAGAGAGAAGTGTTCAGGTGTGAGGAGAATGAATGGGGATTACCTCTTTATATAGGTGTAAAAATCATGTATTAAATAGGAGAAATTTATTACTAGTATTAATATTTCCATAAATTATTGGTATTAATTCCAATAATTTAATTTCGGTATTAAATTATTTGTATTAATTCCAATAATTAAATATATATTAATTTATGGCCATTTATGATAAGGCGTATGTTCCCATAAAAATTTTTGACCAAAATTTCGGGTTACAAAAAAAATCATACTTCCTAGGAAGTCACCCATCCTCACACTACTCTCAAGCAAGCACGCTTAAATTCAAAGTTCTTATGAGATCTTGTTCACCTGAACCAATTTGGTTTTTCTCTTTTAGTTTGTCTTAAGTTTTTTTTCCAAGGTTTAATGAACCCTTTGAATCACCCCGGAAGTTGTAAATTTCCAAATTGCTTGTTCCCATATGATCGGGTTTGTAAATCGGCTCGGTTTTCTTACTCGTTTGATCGGTTCTTTTCCTGGTTTTCCTTAACTCAAAAGTGCGGGGTTTACAACTCTCCCCTCCTTTTTGGCATTTTGTCCCGAAAACTTAGTTAACATCCTTGCATGAGCAATCATTTCCTTTGATGCCCCTTTGGTGTTTGCTTAAGATACAAACTTTTCTCTCGTCCTTGAAATTAGTCCCTTTTACAACCTTCACTTAAGAAATTCCTTTTCCTTAATATTATTTACTCCCTCCATGGAGTTTGTCATAACTAGACATACCTTACCTCAGGGTATGTTCTTAGATTTTATCTCTCTCTTTGCTTAGAGCAACATTCTTCCCCTTGAGGTCCTGTACTCAAGATTGGGTATTCTAAGATAACTAACCATTTACGTGTCTAGTTAACCGCTTGATCATTGAAACCCTTAGCTCTTCGTCCTATAGAGCATTTCGTACTTATTTCCATGGATTTCTTTATCACCTTTTCATTCCATTTCGACTCTTCCTCCATTCGTTGTCTATTATAACTTCGGTCCAAATTGTTATATTTGACCTCGTCATGCTTATTAGCCGACTCTTCCTTACTTTGAGTCATATTCTCCTCGAGTTGTTGGGCTTACATGCCCTTATATCATGGCATTTTCTAGGACCCGTCTCTGTCCATTTGATTTCTAGAACATCTCTTAAAGTGTCTCTCTTAGCTTTTAGACCTTTCAGGGATCGTATAACTTCATTTCTCTTTTCTTTTGATAGTAATTCTCAACTATCCTTTTTTTTTACCATTACTAACTCCACTTACTCAATTGTGTTGGTTCTCCTTACCCACTCATTCCTTTTTGACTTCCTTATTGAGTATTTCCGGTTCCAATTAATTAAATTCCTAGATGTTTTACCGACATACTGGGTTTCATCCTTTCTTCGATCCATCATCATTCCCAATGATATCCTTTACTCAAGGGTTTTCCTTTGGCCTTAATCCCCTCTAATTTGTTCGCAACCATTTTACAATTCTTTATTTTTCTAGTCTAATCGTCTGGGCAGCTATATCACTCGTTCTTCATGCCTATGCTATTGTCCATCATAGAGTGTAGTCTTTACTACATCTCATTCCTTCTTAAGGTTTTGTTTATTCTATTTGGCTGTTTGTCATTATTAGTTTTCCTCTTTCTACTTGGTTCTCCTGTTCCCTCCAAACTAGTCAGCCTGGGCCATTACGATACTTCCTTCATTAGAAACATTTCCTAATTAAGGGTTAGTTCCTTTCACTCCACATTATGTCCATCCGCCCATCAATAATTCCTTTAGTTTAATTTCCTTCTTAGGACCTCATTTTTCCTTGGTACTCAACATTTCCATCTCAACCAACATTTCATTTGTGAGCTTATCATTCCTTCTATTTCGGTTGGTTCCATTTCCTCTCAATTGGGATACACATGTCGTTTTGGGGCTTCCTTCCTTTGTAGAATTCTTTCCCTTTCTCCGGACATTCCTTTTTACATTTTCTCTAGGGGATTTCTACTCTTGATGTTGTCTTCTCCTGTTTACCTTTACTACTCAAGTCTTGCAGGACATCTTTTATACTCTATCTGCATGCTCATTCATACCCAATACTTGTCTATTTCCTTAGGGAGCGTACAAATCTTCCTTGTTTCAAGATTTCTTGATCATTATGTGAGAAGCTTGCCTATTTCTTTCTTGGCTTAAGTTTGGTTGTTAATTTAGCCTTTTGGTCCCTTTAAGGATTTCTTTCATCCTTCTCTTTCAGAGTATTTGACCTTTCCGCCTCTCTTCCTTGTCGGAACTTACATCATGGTTCTTCAGCGTATTAGCTGGTTAACTACCCCACCTCCACCAGTGCCTTGGTTTAGGTCTTCTTAGGGCAGTTGTCTTCTCGAGTACTCCTGTCCTTAACGTTATCTCACTAACCTTTTTAGGGTGTAATCCTTTCTACTTCCCAGTCTTCCTTAGGTATGTTGGTTAGAGACTTCGATTTTTTTTTACTTTTATGCTTTTTCCAAAAGAGGTAGTACTTTAAAATTATATCACTTATCCAAAGCGGGTTAGTCTTAGCCTCTGATACTTCCTTCCTTCAAGTAGTTTCTAATGAGGGGTTAACTCCTTGCACATCCGCCAACTAATGATTCCTTTTCACAGCGTATTCCTTCTCTTCTTCACTCTCGCTATGTCATTCCTTAGAGTTTCGGGGGACGTTTTTCTGTGTTTGCCCCTTATGAGAGGGTTCTAAGTATGCTTCTCATGTACCTTATCCCTATTCATGAGGTATCCTTCTCGGTTTGACCTTCTTAAGAAGTTTTTGTATTCACCTCGTCTTTTCTTGACCTCTTTTTGAATTATTTATGTAACCCGCTCCATGGTATCGGTCTCAAATCCTTCATGTCCTTTGTGACCTTTGAGGAGGTATTGCCCTGAGTCTATGAGGTGTGGAACACCCCTTCTTTCCTTACACCTATAATAGTTCAACTTGGTACTTGTCCTTTAGTAGGGTTGGGCATCTCTTCAGGTAATGTCTCATCGTTATTCCCTTACATGGATTGTTGTGGTTCTTCCTTTCCTTCGAGTGGGGCTTTTTCCAGGGTTACTATTGGTTTAGTGCTTTACCGTTCTTGAGTCTGATCACTTTGACAGTTTTCTTGCTGAATCACCTTTGCTAAGGGTCATGGTAAGAGTCCTCCTAGGTTTCTTGATTCATCTTCCATCACTGGGATGCGACTCTTAGTTTCTAGGATAGTGTGGGTTTGTTTTATTTTCCTTAAGCCATATTTCTAGTAAGATCACATCCTCAGAAGATAGAGTTTTGGAGAATTTGAATCTTTTATTAACATGGGGATACAAAAGGTTAGGCCCTCAGCCCTATCACAGAAAATGGTCACAAATTAACTAGGGAGCTATGGAATTCTTGATAAGCATCCTCCTTTATACTTAGGGTTGTGCCATTAATAGGTTCTAGCACCATTCTCCAGGATGCTTCCCCATTTGGTCTTTCGACATTTTTGCCAGGACTCAGGCATTTGGTAAGCTTCTAGGGTTGTCTCCCTACGAAGGTAGGGTTTTGAGTAGAGCCCTTCCAAGTTTTCTTGGTTCCTCTCTTGGGAGCCATCTGAAAATTTTAGGATAAATCCTATTAGTTACTATATTTTCTAGTCTTGATTATGTATTCGAGGAAATAGGCTCTGATACCACTCTAGTTGTCACGCCCCGACCTGGTTTGGTCGGATCCCCGTGATCAACCCTCCACTCTTTTGATTTACTAAATGGTTACCCCTTATACTATAAACCGTAAAGAGTAAGGCGTTCTTTAGACCTGCACCTTTTTTCGGGAATATCATAAATAAAAACTGCATAGTAATTTAAATTAATCGTACCTGTCTTGCAGGCATTTAATTGCACAAGTCTTTTAAGGTTCGGCTTTCCAGGACTTCCTGGAAGGGGTATAAGGGAGGGGGTGAGTACAACTAATCGGTGAATGGGATTCAAATCTTTTGAATTTCAAGAAAAATATTTATATGGAGTGTGCCAGACTCCTTTCTTTGCAAAAATCCCTTCATTAAAAAAACATTTAGATTTTTTCATTATTTCTTAATTACAGGTGTATCATCACCCAACACACATCCTTCATCATGAAGGTTACACACGTTCGCAAGTCAGTATCACTACTAAACCCGCTAGTGGCTTCAGAGTGACTTTTCCTGCCACCCGGATAGAAGTATGACCACTTCTATCCTGGGAATGAGTTGATGTATGCGACATCCGACCCACAATCCCGAAATCACTTCTTCATGTCCGTATGAGGACATAGACCTCATCCTGTCCCCACCCCAGTCTCATGCGCTTGGTGCTACTCCAAATTTCGCACAGACACCTGGAACGACGAACTGCCCTTATAGCCACCAAATCGTCCAGTACCCTTAGGACGCATCACTACCCCTCATGGGCAACTTGATGATCTCATACTCATAGTGCATGCACAAACAATGTTTTCTCATATTGGCATGTAATATGTGGTGCCACTAGTCTAACTGCCTTGACTCTCAACTCAACCCGCAGTTGTTTGTCTTGACTGGTCCGTCGACCTGTCATGTCGTATTACCGCTAGTTGACTGAGCATGTTGGTCCTATCTTGGTACCATGGCCAAACAATTCACTTATTAATTTTTATGGCACATATATCATGTTCATTTATGAGCTCTTGCTCGTGCCAACTGGCCTTGGGCCCACTATATGAGATTTTCAAAATTGGGCATTTAGCCCCCAAGTTCCAAAACCGAGGCCCCACAGGGGAGAGTACTTCCGACAAAACATATATTTTCTCTATCCATTATACCGCTCAGTATAAGGACACCTCCGTTCATAACCGATGAACGGGTTTTCAACTTCCTTCGAGGAAGTCTCATCATACCAACCGGGTATGATCTACTTACAACCGGTAAGTAGTTTTTCCATATGATTTTCACATCACTTCCTCTAAGTAGTGATGTTTAAAATACCACTAAATAGTGGGTTTTCATACCGAGGTACTTATCATTCCCAACCAGGTATGATATATATAATTCCACTCACAACCGGTAAGTGGTTTTTAATTTTAAGTTGTGCTCATCATCCCAATTGGGTATGATGTTAGTAAACCCACTTACCCGTTAATGCTGTGAATTCCACTAGACCAGTTCTTTGTATTCACACGAGCTTGTCCTTACTGGCGTTCCTGTTACTTTGTGTTCCTACACGATATGAACATCTCAGTTCATTATCCTTCGGCTTAATCGCCTTCATTCATTCCAAATGAATGAGAAAGTCAAACTTTCATTTATTTGCAATTAGGTCCCTGAAGTTATTTCTCTTTAACTTTAAGTCCCTAATGCCGATTTTTCCTCAAATTAAGTCATGAAACTTTATCATAGGACCTCAATTTATTCCATTTCACTAAAAGGGGATTAATTTCTCAAATTTCCAATTTAGTCCTCCAACTTTTCCAAAATTACCATTTTGCCCTTATTTTACAAAAATGGTAAGTTTTGCCCCAAAATTTCTAAAATTTCTCAATTGGTCCTCCAACATTATTTTCATGCCCAATTGGCCCTCAATTTCATAAAATTTCATTTTGGTCCTTCAAATTTTGAAAATCCCCAAATTTCTCCCAATTTCAACTCTTCAACACTACCGAATTTGATTTAATCAAATTGATCGATCAAACACCTCTAATTGTTGAAGTTGGAGTTGAAATTGAATTCCTACATGTTCATACAATTCTAAGGAACTTTGAAATCGTAGATTTTAACGCTGGAACGAGCTCAAACGGAGCTTCGCTGGAAATAGATTGTAGAGAGAGAAAGCTTTGATTTCTCACCGTGAGGGCACGACGGTCCGAGCTTTTGATCTAGGGAGATAGGTCTCATCTTGAGGATCATCCTAGAATCAAGAATTGCATCAATTGATGTCGATTTGAGTTAGAATTTCATTATTGAAATTCTGTCGGTTCTCTCTCTAGCACCGGTCGGAAATTGTAGAGGGGAGCCGAATGGGCTTACCTTTCAGTCCTAATTTGGCCGTAGGAGGGTTGAGGAAGTGTTGGGAGGGCTTGGTTTGGTCTGAGGAGGGCTCGAAATGGCCGATTTCAGATTCACCGAAATAGGGCAGCTTCGGTCCGCCGGAGCTGCTTCACTATTACATCATGCCGGCGCTTCTCCAGCGATTCTCGGATTAACTGTAGTTTACTATTAGATAGCTGTCTTCTCCTCGGTTCTAAAGAGCTCGATCTCTTCTTCTGAGGTTAAGAAAAATGTTAAAGTCAAAACTCTGGTTCAACCGGAAAATGGAGTAGTAGAGAGAGAGAGAGAAGTGTTCAGGTGTGAGGAGAATAAATGGGGATTACCTCTTTATATAGGTGTAAAAATCATGTATTAAATAGGAGAGATTTATTACTAGTATTAATATTGCCATAAATTATTGGTATTAATTTCAATAATTAAATATATATTAATTTATGACCATTTATGATAAGGGTACGTTCCCATAAAAAATTTTGTCCGAAATTTCGGGTTACAAAAAAAATCATACTTCCCAGTATGATTTATTACTAGTATTAATATTGCCATAAATTATTGGTATTAATTCCAATAATTAAATATATATTAATTTATGACCATTTATGATAAGGGTACGTTCCCATAAAAATTTTTGTCCGAAATTTCGGGTTACAAAAAAAATCATACTTCCCAGGAGGCCACCCATCCTCACTCTACTCTCAAGCAAGCATGCTTAATTGCAAAGTTCTTATAAGATCTTGTTCACCTGAACCAATTTGGTTTTTCTCTTTTAGTTTGTCTTAAGTTTCTTTTCCAAGGTTTAATGAACCCTTTGGATCACCCAAAAGTTGTAAATTTCCGAATTGCTTGTTCCCATATGATCGGGTTTGTAAACCGGCTCATTTTTCTTAATCGGTTTGACCGGTTCTTTTCCCGATTTTCCTTAACTTAAAAGTGCGGGGTTTACACAATTAGTTATGGAGCTACTATGTTTGAGCTCCACGGATTTACTGTGTTTGGACTCCATGAAGCTACTACGTTTGGGCTTCCTGAAGCTACTGCGTTTGGGCTTCATGCGCACGAGACCAATAAGGTCTCTGTCCTCGTACGGACATGAAGTGGCATTTCGGGTCTGAGGGTCGAATGTCGAGAACATACACTCAGACCCAAGGTAGAAGTGGACAAAGTTCTATCTTGGTGTATGGTAAAGAAACTCCAATCCATAAGTAGGTGCAGTGGACGGGATGCACCTGCGAATGTGTGTACCCTTCCTGATGAAAGGCATGTGTTTGTTTGCTAAATGTCTCACAAAGGCAAGGGGATGGGCTAAGAAAGCTGAACACACCTAATATGAAAATGGGGAAAATGTTTTGAAAACCTTGAAAAGGAATTGAGAATCCTTGAAAAAAGGAATGGTAAACCTTTGTAAAAGGTTTTTGGAAAAGAAATTGAAATTGAGGAAACCCTTTTAAAAGAAAATGTCACCCTTGACATGGTAAAGGTTTTGAAAAACCAAAATTGAGGAAAAACCTTCTTTTTAAAGGAAATGATAATCCTCGGCGTGGATTGGATAAATTAAGGTTATTTTGAAAACTCACTCCCAACAACCACTCATTGAGTTGTAGAACTCACCCCCTCCCTTTTACCCCTTTTAGGTAATCAAGGGAAAACCAATCTTAAAGACCCCTTGTAATACATGTATGTCAGTTTTAAGATATTTAGTTTTGTATAATGCTATTTCAGGAAAGACAAGAAAGAAGGATGTGGTTTAGAAAAGGGTGAAACCCTTCATGGACCAAAGGGAGTGGCGGTTTGCTAACGGGGATCTGACCAAACCAGGTCGAGGCGTGACAGGGAGGACCCCTAAAGGAACCCCATAGATAAGAGTTTTGAAAAAAAATGAGATTCGAAGTGGGTATGAACCTCTGATAGTTTATGAAGAAAACAATAAATAAAAAAGGAAAGGCTTAACTATATCCTTATCCGTCTAATGAACGAGTTTAGGAGAGCTTAACTCTACCCATGAACTAGACCTAACCAGAAGGGCAAGGCCGGAGGGTGGTATGCCCTCATAAATCACATCTCTAGGGGAGACCCGAATGAAGTGAACATAACCTAGAGGTTGGTGAACCCTCTAGACTTGGAAGGGGCGCGAGCCCCATGGTAGTTGATTTGATCCTTAAGTATGGTTTTGAGTAGAGGCGGTATCGAGCCATAAAAGACTTGATGAGTGGTCCCTTGATGCGTTGGCTCACCCTTCCCCCAAACCATTTTTTCAGGTAATAGGGAAGAACAAAGGAGGAGAGTAAGATCACGTACACCGGGAAGTGGCTCCAATAGAGCCAGTAATCGAGGAGGAGGACCTCGAAATGATGGGCACAAGGATTTTTCATTTAGTATGTCACTGCTTTCCCCAAAGTTAAACAACTCTACTATGAGAAGTAGGATGCTTTGTAAAAAATTTAAAATTTCCACTGCAAACTGTATTATGTTTTATATTCTAAACCTTGGTCCTATCGATGCTTCTCTAGTGATGGTACCCAATAGGGCATGTATATCTGGTCATGGGAATGGGTCTGGGGCGTGGCATGGAACATCAAACCGGGAGATGAAACTAGACCATAAGTAAAAGGAGAGATCAATGTGGAGGTCAAGAAGGGTAAAAAGGTCATGGGAGACCCATGGGAGAGCCTTAGAACACGAGGTCGAGAGTTGGGAGGAAACTAGGGGAGAACCGGTTCGGATTGGGTTTGAGATGGGGGAGTCCCAAAAACCCCCGAATTTAAGAGGGTGGTAAACAAGTCCAAATTAAGCGTTCTTTAGCCCATTCAATAGGAAATTGAATGTACAATTTTTAGGTATTTTTATTTTCTCAAGAACTAGCTTGGAAAGGGGTGAACCGGACAAAAAACCACCGAATCAGCCAAGAAATTTGTTGAAAACCAATTCTCTATAGTGCTTAACCGGTCGGTTGGGGCATTGGGTCATGCATGCGCAACCACGTGTACACGTGTCATCTTACTCACTCGAAAGCTTACCCAGATTCCCTTGTTTTTACCTAGTGACTCACCCAGACAACCCAAATCCACCGCTTGGGAAATTAATCCATTCTCGAGGCCCCATGCTATGAAAGGAAGAAAGAAGCCTATGGATAGATTACCACGGAGGTCTAGATCACCTCCATATAAATTAGAGTCGCTCACTCATAGGAATTTGCTCAAAATCCTCTCCTAACCACCAAATGCTTCCAACAACAATTACTCGACTACCAGAGAGAATATCTTCATCGTCTGACCAACTTAGATGATGTTCTTGGTACACCTGGAAAGTAGAGTACCCCAGCTTTCCATTACCACCCCTCTCGACCCTCAACTCCACCTCTGTTATCACCGGTGAGATCACACACTACTTGATCTCCAGCAACCCGAAATAGAGCAGCTATTTTAGAAGCTAATTCTGATGACCCCAACAGCCTTTAGGAGCTGAGAACAATTTGGTGAGTCCCTTTAGCCACTAGCTTTCATAGCCTCTGACTTTGCCATATTTGAGTAAGATTTGATGATGAATTAAATCATCTAAGTTTCAAATCACGGGTCCAATGGCCGAGATGACTAAAATATTAATTTTAGAAGTTACAGACACCATTGGAGATCATTCAAGTTGCCACATATTCTTGGGAGAGTTAGCTTTCTAACCCCACTTGCCTCAATGGCCGACGTGCCACCTTTAGCAAGATCCCGACTTTGACCCAACTCTAACTTGTCTTCATGCAAGTCTCTAATCAAGCCCGATCGGAGCACCTTTGGTCTACCCCAACCAAATTATAATTATGACAACCTAGAGGGAGGCCAGGGGGACCTCTCCACTTAGTTTTGTAATTTTTGAAAATACCTTAGTTATGGGTAAACGGTCGGGGCCAAAATGCAAGATTTGAAAGTTAAAAATGCAATTGAGCTTTCTGTGGGGTCTTCCCAAGGGGTAAAATAAAGGTTTGGGGCTGATAGGAAAGTTTGGTGAAAGTTGGGGACCGGGGTTGCCTATTGTGGAAAGACTAGGGACCTATTTGTAATAAATGCAATGTTAGGGACCTAAGTGTAAAAATATGGTTTTGCATGGCCAAAAGAAAACCTTTGGGCAATCTAAGGACCTGAACTTAATTAGAAGAAGTTTAGGGATCTAACTGAGGAATTTTAATGAACCCTGAAGATTAAGTTTTAAGAAAGAGGGCCAAAATAGTAATTTTGCCAAAAATTAGGAGTTTTTCATTAATTATAAGAAAGTATGGATTGAATCGGTTCAAATGACTATTAAAGACCAAAATGGGACTCAAGGGGATATAAGGGACCTAAATGAAAGATTTGAAAAAAGTTTAGGGACCAAAGAAGAAGAATTTTTTAAAAAAATGGACAAAATGGTAATTTTACACAAGTGGAAGAACAAATGGTAATTTGGTAAAAAGGGAACCTCTAAGTGGTCAGTAAAGAAAATAGTGGATTTTCAATTAAGTATTCAATAGAAGAAAGAGCCTAAGTTGAAACCAAGAATCAATCTTAGAGAAGGTTCGGGTTGCTAGTTAACAAGTCGGGTAACCAAGACCTCGAAGTAAAGCTAAATCGTAAATTGTAAAAAGGGATATGGTAGGTTGAATGGATAATGGTCAGAAGTGAATATGACCTTATTGTTTCTACACCATGCAGATAACAGAAGCGACATCGAACTGAATCAAGAGCGGGATTCGGGGATACCTCACGGGACGAACACGTTCAGTGAAAAGGGTGAGTGGGTTTTTGACGGCGCGTCCTATTGGACCGGTTGAGTTTTGATTAACGTGAATTTGTGACTACCTAATTTCCAAGTAGCAAGTCAACATTTAAAAGCTCATATAAGCCGTGCAAATTGGTAATATCATGCCCACTAAATCAAATTCAATTTTGAAAGAATGAGTAAGAATCGGTCATAAGACCGAGACATGAAATTGATACCTATTATGAGAAACCAAAAAATAAAATCTTTTGGCTTAGAGTCATTGTGTTAATTGGGGAGATGGTCAAGGAGGGTCGGGCTCCTAGTGTGCATGATATGATACTATAGTAATTGGTTCAGGGATCATACCGTGAGACCTGAGTCTAGGGTCAGATGGGCGGGTTGTTTGATAGGGAAAGTCGGCTCATGACGGGCCGGACTCTCGGCATTTGTGTGCACATAATTGAGGGGAGTCAGCCAGTGAGGGCCCAAACTCTCGAGTTTATCCATGTTCATCATGTTAATTGATGCTAATTTCTTGTGTGTGTGATGTTGGGGAAAGTCAGATATGAGTGCGCCGAGCTCTCGGTAACGTAATGCATGTAACATCGTTACGAGAATGGCTATTAGTTTCACGATTATGACCATGGTTCATGTTGTTTATTTTGTGAATACCGGTATAGGAGGGAGGGGCGATAAATGGATGCATTAGTGATTGTGTCGTCGCTCGAGTGAAAACAAAAAGGAGATCGAGGAGTGCAAATTGTGATATCTTCTAGTTTTCCCGTGACACCTGGATGATGTAAGGGTATCCTTTCAGTACACCGTTGTGACAGAGTGATGGCGGGATTGAGTCGCATGTGCATGGGGTATGGCTCGATAAGAGATGGTTATGCAGCCATGACCCGGGTGCTAAGACACCCAACTATGAGATGACACGTAAGAGTGTCGGTTGCTATAGAGGATTCACGATCCTCGCACTCTAGTTTCCTGTTCGGTATCGTCCAAATGAGGCGGTACATTCTAGGGTGAGGTATGTATATGCATGGGGCCGGGTAGCCCATTTCTATGCAGGTTTGAGTGCCAGCTTGTGCAGGAGAGAAATCACAAGGCTTCCGGGACTTTGGGGTGCCAATGCACTGAGATTTGAGACGACACAAGTGAAGTGTCGATTGTGGGAAGAGAGCCATGGAGCCTCCCACACTACAGCTCCCTGTCGGGAATAGCAAGAGTGGTGACCCTATTCCGGGTGTGTATTTGCTTTATGGTCATGAGTTGCCCATATTTTTGTTGATTTTTAAGTTGTCGGGTTGTGAGTAACCCAAAAGTACCACTCGTGCGCAGCTCTTGTGTGGGACTAAGTCTCGATGTTTATATTTAACGAGTTAGAAGTGTAGAAATGAGAATTGAAGACTGAGTATAACTCGACCGTTGCTTAGACTACAAGTTGGATAGCCCGAGATTCACATTTTAAGGGACGAAAGTAAACCACAGGACTTGTAGGAGCAAATACGAGTATAAAGAATAGGATATCCCACTAGGTGGTTTATGAGAAAAATCTCAATTGTAAGTTATATAGTGGCACAACGTCAATAATTACACTCACTATGAGCTCACTCACTCCTCCCAAATATGTTGTAGGTAAGACTAAGCGGCGAGGCGAAAAGAAGAACACTTTCGAGGTACATAGTTGCCTAATGTAATCTCGTATCCTACACATGAATTATAATTCTTATCATATTATTAATATTTCTAGAATTTTGATAATAAACTAATTTGTGGGCTCAGGTGTATTTTTCTATGAAAAAGTTTAAAAATTTTCACTATTTTTATAAAAGAGTTTATTGATGTAATACTAGATTTTGTCGATTTTATTTTATCAAAATATTCGTTATTTGTGTAATAGATTACACAACTTACCGATGAAAGAATATCGTACCGAGATAAGATAAATTAAATAGACATTCTAATTGATGATAACGTGTTATATACAACTGTGTTTATAATAACAACAAATAACTAATTGTAGAATTTTCACAAGATGAATTCCTTGCAGCTTATCACTTCCTTGACTGGTGATTCCCTCACGTTTAGTGGTATTGTAGAGACAATGGATCATGCTGACGAGTATCACGAGGTACAGATAATGTGGATAATAAGGTTTCAAAATCTTTTGCTCAATAGAGCTTATGAGCATGATTTACATACCAAAGTTAATTTAGAGTGTTGTACTTTTCAGATGAGAGAATATTATGTATGCTACTAAAATTAGTCTAATTTTATGGAAAATTTTGTTCATTAAAAGTTTAAGAGTTAACTTCCAATTTAGAGAGTATGTGAACTGAATTGGCTGATGTTAAAATTTGGAGGGGATGTGAACCGAATTGTTTGAATGTTTTACCTATCCTCTCAATACTTGGATAGTTGTTTTGATTAGTTAATGAAAAATAAAAAAAAATAAATTTATTTTTTAATTAAATTTATTAATTTATTAAATAATATATATATAATTAAATTAAATAATATGCATTATATAATAAAATAATATAATATAATCTTAAATAAAAAAGTATATAATTATATTATATATGATAAATAATAATATAAATAATTGAATTATTATAATAAAAAATAATTTATATAATAATTATATATATAGCTATGGTATAATTATAACAAGAAAAAAATAATATATATATATATATAATAAACCATGTATACAACATATCATTTTTATATACAATATTTTTATTATATAATTTTATTAATAAATAAATTTATTTAAAATATATAAGAATAAAACTAAAAATATAAATATATAAAAATATAAATATATAAAATAGTATTACAGTAATTTTAAAAAATAACCCTCCATCTAATTTCACAAAAGTGGAGTTATTATGTTTCTATTTAAATGGGGAGGTTTGAATGGTTACTTAAATTCTGATATTTGCACTTATGGTAAAAGTAATTTTAGCCTTAATAATTTGATGGCAAACTTGGGTAAGACAGTTGCAGTTCTTTTCTATCAATGAAGGCAGTTATAGTTGGCAGTTGAAAAAACTGAAGATTAAACTTGGGGAAGAGCTTTGAGCTACAGAAGCAAAACAAGTATCTCCATTTGCCTTTATTATCCAATAAACCACAAGATATATATAGGATGACCCTTTCCTTTGGTCCCTTTATCCCAACTGTGTGACTAAGCAATGACCACTATCTTCTTTTTCTTCACTTCTCCCACCAAAACCTTCAACCCCATCACTGCTAAGCCCCTCCATACCTCGCCCTCCCTCAGACCCTTCTCCTTAACCCCTCTCCAGTCTGCCGCTCAACCGCCGTCACAGGCCGTCCAGGAGTTCTGGTCCTGGCTGAGGGCCGAAGGGCTTGTCTCCGACAAGACATCTACCCGACCAGGGGTCGTTCAGCAAGGGCTCGGGCTCGTAGCCCAGAGGAACATTGATCACAAGGAGATTGTCCTCGAGGTTCCAAAACGGCTCTGGATCAACCCTGATGCTGTGGCTGCTTCAGAGATAGGGAGAGTGTGCAGTGGGCTGAAGCCCTGGATTGGGGTGGCTCTGTTCTTGATTAGAGAGAAGAAGCGGGGTGATTCCAAGTGGAGGGTTTACCTTGATATCCTCCCGGAGACCACTGATTCAACCATTTATTGGTGGATTTCTCTGTAATATTTTGCTTTTGTTAGATTCGGTGGATTTAAGGTTGAAAGGGAATGATTAGTACTGGTTTAATTGTTCTAGGGCAGGTCAGAAGAGGAGCTAAAGAAGCTCCAAGGTATTTCCAGTTCTTCTTTAAGTTAGTAACATTATATTGCGTTGCTTCGTATCATAGCCTGAGCTAGATTCGAGAAGTAAACAATGTAAAATTGGTTTCCAAGCTCATTTACAGGCTGTTGGATCCCCTGTACTTTTTGCATTTATGGTACATTATCCGCGATTGACATCTGAGATTTTACAGGAACTCAACTGCTGCGAACCACATTGGGGGTCAAAGAATATGTTAAGGGCGAATTTGAAAAGGTAGATCGGGAGATTCTCTTACCCCATAAGCAACTTTTCCCGTCCAGCATAACATTTGAAGACTTCTTTTGGGCATTTGGGATTCTCAGATCAAGGGCATTCTCCCGCCTTCCTGGGGAAAATCTTGTCCTAATCCCTCTTGCAGACTTGGTAAGATTATTTCTGTCATCTAATACATACCTGGTTGGTTTCTCACCTGGCAATTTCTGATCTTAGTTGGTTTGGCTGAACTTCTTCTACTTACTGAGCTTTTGGAACTACTAGATCAATCACAGCTCGAGCATAACCACAGAAGACTATGCTTATGAGATTAAAGGAGGAGGTCTTTTCTCGAAAGAACTCTTGTTCTCCCTGCGAAGCCCCACTTCTGTCAAGGCTGGAGAGCAGGTGAAGTATACTACCTACATGGCACCTCATTTCATTTGCATCTCCCTACCAATTCCTGCAAGTTGAGTTTCACTTGTAATCACAATAGTCCCACAGAACCGGGTTGAGCTGATCAATTATATGTGCATCTTCGCCAAGTAGATTAAGCTTAGCAGAGCAATTGATGCTGACATAGAGAGAAAAAATGAAATAGGTTGCTAACTGATCAACTTCATCTGGAGCTGCTACTATTGGAAAAATGGGGTCTGATACATGCAGCATGTTTTGGCTTCTGTCTAGGCATCTTTGCTGAGTGGCATTGGATCCTCTCAGTTCTTATGATTCTTTTCTTTAGAATTGCTAAATATTTTTTCTGATAAAACACTAATAGGTGATTGAAAATTTTGAAATCTAGACTTGCATCAGAACCATATGATTCAGTAGAACTTGAAACTTAACTACAAAATATTCTCCAGTAAACACTTCCTGATTGGAGTAGATGTAATTTTACTAATGACAAGAAAAATTTTCTCTGCAGGTTCTGATCCAGTATGATTTAAACAAGAGCAATGCGGACCTTGCTCTGGACTATGGGTTCATAGAATCAAATCCTGACCGCAACTCATATACCCTAACGCTAGAAATATCCGAGTCAGACCCATTTTTTGAGAACAAGCTAGATATTGCCGAGCTAAATGGACTTGGCAAGACTGCATACTTTGACATTACTCTGTACCGTCCTCTTCCTCCTGCAATGCTCCCTTTCCTGCGGTTAGTTGCACTGGGAGGGGCAGATGCTTTTCTCTTGGAATCTATCTATAGAAATTCCATCTGGGGTCACCTTCAGTTGCCTCTAAGTCGTGCAAACGAGGAGCTCATATGCCGAGTTGTCCGTGATACTTGCAAATCTGCTCTTTCTGGATATGGTACCACAATTGAAGAGGTAACTTCAAATATTTCATCTTCTCACTCTCCTTGAAGCTTTTGATAAGCGGAAACAATTTCCTCGAATCTTAAGCTTGCTTGTAAGAAGTGGCACAAACAGTTTATATGGGACCGGGGTTTCTGATTCTTTGCACATAAAAGGGGAACACTTGAAAAAGAATGATTCCTGTGTGATCAATTGCACTGTGTATGGAAGATGAAAGACAATTGTTTCCTTCTTTCTACAGGATGAAGAGCTCCAGAAAATAGGGAACCTTGGCCCAAGGACAGAGATTGCTGTTGGTGTAAGATGGGGGGAGAAGAAAGTGTTGCAGCAAATAGACGATGTCTTCAAGGATAAAGAAGCAGAACTGGATGAGTTAGAATATTATCAAGAGAGGAAGCTCCGAGAACTTGGTCTTGTTGGCGAACAAGGTGATATCATCTTCTGGGAGAAGTGAGTGATGGAGACTACACCGAGCCATGTCCCATTTTGTAGAGAGCAATCCACACTTGCACGTTTTTGGATCCTCCTTGCTGCCAGATTTTGTTTGTCTGAGAAATCTGTACTTGACTGACATGAAGCACATCGTTTCATATTGTAAGAGATGAAACTCGAGTGATTCATGACCTTGCAGCAATTCCCCTTGGCGAAAGGAACCGACGAAACATCATTTCCATGGGGGAAACAGAGGATAGCATATGTATGTGCAGAAATTTGAGTAGCTTTAATTGTTATGTTTATATTTATTGGTTCCTTGAAGCAGCAAATTCAGAGTATGGAATCTCTAAAGGAAACGTTAAAAAAATCTAAAAAATACTAAAAAACTTAAATAAACACTAAGAACCTTTAATAAATACTAAGAAATATAAACAAACGTCAAGAAAGTCTACCAAGTACATATAAACTCTAAAATTTTTTTAAAAATGTTAAAAAGCTCAAAAAATTTTAAAAAATATAAAGAAAATAAAAAAAATTCATTAAAAAACTCTTAAAAATTTTAAAAAACCCTAATAAACGCTAAGAAACCCCAATACCTAAGGAGATGCTGTAGAGTTGAATAAGTCATCAAAATTGACTTTGATGATTACTTAGAGAAGTCGACACCACCTCATTTAGGGATGTGCACCCGTGAACCCGAGGCTACTAACAACCTGTTACCTTATAAACTCATAAATAGTTTTTTTTTACTATTAACAATAACATTTTGAAGTTCGGATGGACTATACTTATAGTTGCTTCCTCCGTTTGTATTCCTTTCATATATAGCTAACGAATGAATCCTAGCATAGCAATATCCTCATTATGGGTGCATTTGAGCAATCAATATGAAAATCATCTATTCCTAAATGACACGCATCCAACTATAAATTACAAGTTCAAGAACAATACAGTAAGACATGGCCAATAGAATCAAAAGACCACAAAAAGGACATATTGACCTATTTGTTGTTATGCCACAAAAGATGGGATATCCCTGGAGGGTATTTCAAATGTCAAAGTGATATCCAAACTTATTTAGAAGTATGAGCATATGTAGATGCAATCATATGTTAGGATTATTCGAGAGAGACTTATAAGTTGATTGTTATGTGACAACTCTATTCTTCTCCCCATCCATATTAGCAATCCTCCCTGTTAGACATCATTAAGGGGATAACTCTAATGTTTAAAATTTCCTCTCTCGCCAAACTAACATCTCCATCCTATTTAAATTCTACTCGCGTTGTCATGTATCATTTAGTGGACATACTCGAAGGAGATTGAGAGCTGCCTCCGTGATTGGGGACATGAGTTTATGATTTGATAGTAGTGGTATCCATGGAACCCCATACCGGGATACGATCCCTATCCCCACCATGTAAGCCCTTCATTAAATAACTACTTACCTGCAAGTACACTTCTCCATAGCTAAGAGTTATTCACCCCCTTCCTGCACACATAATGTAATCTCCCTTAAATATCCTAACTAGTAAAGTATGAGGGTTGGAGATCACCGTTCATGATCATGGCCTTATTAAACAAATGAATGTACTTGAATCCACTCCTTCATTCTCTTTAAAATTTGTTAATTTGCTCAACCGTACCTAATTTATTTTCCTCTCTTGGCCTATACCAATCCACAAAAACTTGGATATCAAGTAGTTTACCTCCTGTCACCACCACTGAAGGCAACAAAACTGAACTCATAACATATGGGTATAGTATCAAAACATACTTAATCAATATATCCCTCCCCACTTGCAAGAGTTAGATGAACTTCCACCCTTTACATTTTGTGCTTATCATGTCTTTCATTTACTCCTAACCCAAAATATAGGTAGCCCCCATACCTGTCATCTTTCGAGCATGTTGTGTCACATCCTAAACCTAATTCATGAGTTAGACTAACATAACAATCACCATATCCTCTCATTACTATAGTAGTGCGTACCTTACTATATTAGAATTGAGATGTCAAAATAATCAGATTGATACAACCGCTCCAAAATTCACTAAGAATTTAAACTTTTACAAAACAACTTTTCAAAATACAAATTATACCATAAATCAATCCCCCTAAGTGAGAAGATACCTTAAACCACCTATTATTAAACTCAAGTACCTTATCTTAGTTTTCTTTCTATGCAAATATCCTCTTCTTTTGTACTCTTCTTCTTTGTATATCTCTGAAATATAAATCTCATTTTTCAATTACAAATAAGCTGGGAAAAAAAATCAAAATTTTTTGAAAAAGGAAATTGTGGTTCAAAGTAAACCGAAATAATAAAGAAAAATCAAAATGGGATATGAATGGATCCCAAAGGACAATTGAGATTCAAGAAATTAAGGAGAGACATGATATTACAAATTGGAAGTAAAAATCGGATCGCTTCACGGTGAACTGGATTGAACCGAAATGAACAAGAAAGAACCGGTTCAAATATTTATTTTTCTAGGTGAGTTAAAAAATTAATTTAGGAAATTAAAGTCACCAATGTGTAGAAAATAAATTTAGATAAATTAAAAAAAATTTAATTCTTAGAAAATCGGTCGAATCGTGCCTTAATTGGCTGATTTTCAATTTTGGGTCACCAAACTCGATTGAACCAAACCAGTCAATGGTACAATCGGTTAATGGACCGCCCGCCAGGTCAGTGCCCAATCAGCGTGCGCGACATGTGGAAAAGCGCGCTCAATTAGCCGCTCGGTCAGTGTATGAAAGTGTTTACCAATTAAATCGTATACGTGTCCTCGGTCAACTGTCAAACGAAGAGAATTCATGTCACTAAAGATTGACCAATGATGGAGTGACACATGTACTCAGTCAATGGTCAACTAAGGAGAAGTCTCGGTAGCAGGGCTAACCAATGAGGTGTTGACACGTGGTAAGGGTGACACGTCAGTGACCGACTAGGATGTCCGGGAATGGTCGACCAATTAGAGGTTGACACGTGGCAGAGCCACATCAGTTGACCACGACAAATTAGAGGCCGACACATAGTAGTGGCATAGTGTGACAAGTGGGAAAACTGACGAATTTAAATTAACCAATCAGAAGACGCAACATGTCATGGTCAACAGATGGCTAGATTCGGTCAATGAACACAACGGTTTAGGTGACCAATGATAAATCGCCACGTGTCTGGTCAACGAGTGACTCAGATGCTAAGTGAGCGGTCGCATCAATGACGCCAACCAATCACATTGTGACACGTGGTAGCATGCACACAATGTCATCTTCAACCTCTAAATGGACAGAAAAGGAACGGCTAGAACGACTACCATTACTCTGATGGCCAATAAATCCCTCTGACAAGGCCTTAAATAAGAGGATTAATGGCCAATCGATGCATGAACGGACGGAACGGTCAGTCCCCAAGCTCCCTATATAAAGAGCTCCCTTCCATTCATGCTCTCCATTCCTTAAAAGCCTGAAGAAAACTAATTGCTCCACTTTTCGACCATCCTCAAACCAGAGCTCTAACATCAACCTTTTCCTCCACTTCTAACATTGCAATTTAGTTTTATGGAATCCTAAAGAAGTCCTCTACCTCCCTACAGACTCCGTTCAACTTGAAAACTACTGGAGAAGCTTTGTGTGGCTACATAGTACACACACTTCAACGACCGAATTCGGAAAGAACTTTTTGAGCAAAACTCCAGCCATCATCAACCCCCTAAGACCAGGCCGACCCTCCCATGGCTCATCACGACCGAACCTCAACCTCCCTGAACCTTCGTGGTAAGCCAATTCAGCATTCACTCGTCGGAATAATAAAATTATAGAGTGAAATTGTAATAAATTTTGCTAATAAAATTCTCCTTCGTCGAACAGTCAATCGATGCAAAATTGGATCTTAGGAGGACCCCCTTGACGAGCACTAGCCATTCATACCCAAAGCTCCGACAATTGTCCCTTCGCTAGAAAGAAATCGAATCTTTCTCTCTAGAAAGATTTTCTAGCGAAGCTTCGTTTGAGCTCAATTTTGGGTCAAATTAAGAAATTCAAAACTTGGAATACTTGTAGGAAGATGGAGAAGATGATTAGCAGCATGATAGAATGAAATTAACAAGGTTTAGATGTTTAATTTGATGAATCAAAGATTCAGGAGCTAAAGTACAATTTTGGAAAAAAATAGGCAATTTGGGGATTTTTGAAAGCTTGGAGATTTTTATGAAATTAGCATGAGTTGAAGGTCAATTTGTAAATAAGATGAGTTTATGGACTTAATTATAATTAAAAATATTTTTTGGAAATTTAATTGCAATTGATGATAAATATAAAGATTTAATTGTAATTTTAATTAATTTTATTTTGATAAAATTAATAAGGGGTGAAATTGCATATAAAATAAACTTAAAGACTTCTATGTAATTAGGAGAAAGCATAGGAACCTAAGTGAAAAAATTCGAATATATGAGTAATTTATTATCCGTGATAATGTAGGTGCGAAAATGAGACTTCTATCTACAACCACAAGATTGTTCAGTGAGAAACGAAATCTATTCAGGATGAACGAGTCACGAATTTCAGGTGAGTTGGATTTCCGACATCATGTCAATTTGGGATGATGAACGTAATTTTATATTTTCGAAAGCTAAAAAAATATTTTCTAGAAATAGTCAATCTTAACTGTGTGAAACTACTTAAACAACTTTTGAGATATATTTGTGTTGAAAGAATTAAGCATGTATCTTATAAAGATAAAATTGCTCCTATAGGCCCAAGGACTCGAGTTTTGAATCGAAGTGGGCCCAAGGCTGTGTCTTGAAAAACTCGTTTAGTGGGTTCAACACTAATGGAAATTGACCCAAACTCATAGACAAATTATGATTTGTTAGCCTTATGAAAACTTTCATAAATGGTTACTTTGTGTGATTTAACTACCTAGCTAAAGCTAGGTTGATAAACTCGTTAGGCTAGTGGCACAAAGATAAAGGTTTTAACAAAAAAATGGTTGTTTGTGTTTGATGAGATACGAAACCATCGAGGCACCCGATACAAAGGTAGTGTTGGTTCTAAGGGTTGTTGGACGGCTTAGGAAGTATAAGGAAAACTTTGTTGTTGTAGTATGCCAAGAAGCTCTAGGAGCTTTTTGTGCATTGAGATCAAGGAAGAAGGGGGTGAGGTCTCGTGGGCATAAAGTTTCAAATAATGTCTGGGGTTTGGGCACTGGTGCTCACACCAACTTGTAGTAGAGGTTGCAGCCTCTTACTAGAGTGGACAGTAAAGTCGCTTCGGGCCACAAGTGAAACACTCAGGGATTGTTTTGTGAAGGAATTAACCCTTTGATGATAAATAATATGTGATTTTTTTTAAAATCAAAACTTGTGAAGGAGAATGATGTTGATAAATAAACAATCCTTCAAACATTTTGAGTAATTACCTTATTACCCACTCACTGAGTTGTAGAACTCACCCTTTCTTTAAACCCTTTCACGAAAATCATGAAGAGGAACTCTGCAAATATTTAGCTTCATGGTATATTTTATGCATTAATAATATTACAATATATTTTATTAAATGATATTTTCTTGAAATTCTTTGAAATATTTTCAAGTTACGCCTGACTCCTACCGGTACCACAGTAATGGTTATACTTTTTATACTAGGAGGAATGACAGGTTATTTACAAGGTTCTTACCAAATTAGGTTGGGGTGTATCATAAAATGTGTTAGGGGAGGGGTAAGCAATGCTCAATGAGTGCAAATGCCACTCATTGGGTTGTTCATAGCCTCGATGTTGTCGTTACTCAAAATAGTAATACGGAGTTTGATAACTCATTTTCTACAATAATTCATCACTAAATATATCATTTGTGCACTAATACAAGTTATTAGCCTATACTATGCATGAGTATTGTATGAGAACTATCATCTATACTAACTCATCGAGTGGTGTCTATCGATGCAGGCTCGTTATCCCCATTTCCCTCGAATCTCCCAAACTAAGTTGGGTTGGTTTATGGAGGATCTCACTATCCTCAATTTGTCATGCCTTAAGAGATGTGACTCATACATGTATTCGCGCTTGAGGCATTTCTCATCCTCTAGCACAATCATTCATATTCATAATGAGAACAAATTTTATAATTTATTTTAATGTCCATTATGGGTTTTAAATCAAAACACTCTATGCACACACATGAGAAATGAAACACCATCGCACATAGCAGTGCTTCATATAATTTAGCACCATCTCACGTAGCAGTGTCTCAACATAAAATATCGATCACTCAACTATTTGGGATAATTAGTGGATAGATGCGTAGGAATATAACTCACATACTTTTAATAGACTAACCTACTCAAGTGAATGTTAAGATCTCTCCATAAATCATCTAGGTGACCACATTCTGCTCAACTCCAAGTCACAGTTACTGACCACAAAATGTAACTTTGTCTGTCCTGGTAAACTAGAAAATCTAAATTGCACCCCCCTTATTTGCTTCATTTTCCAGTTACCCTTGATAGTTGACACTACCTTGAGTAAGCATCTGTCAGACTACCGATTGCACTCGTCTACCATGAGATGCATGCATTTCAAACAATAGTTCACTAAATAAGTCATTCGTACAAGCAATCATATGTTGGGGATGAGCTCGTTAACTAGTAATCCCTTCTATTGATATTATTATTAATTTGAACTCGAGAGTCTGAACACATCATATAATTTTAAGTTGCTTGTGAAAATATTGGGTCATTGCTCTTCTTTTGAAAATAGTTTGGTATATTTCTCGTATTTTGATAAACGTTTCTGTACAATTTTTCTATGGATTTTCCCAAAATCTTTTCCAAATAATTCATACCAGGATTTTTGGAAAAGTGGTAAGTAATGATAACATCAGTACAATCGAATGTGAAGCCGAAAATCCCACTCACGGTTAAAATTGGGACTTGTTCGTCCTCACGGTCTTCTTTGTTTGGGGAGGAGTGATTACCGTAAGATTTTTTTCGAATTATTCTACAATAATCAAAGCATAAATATGGGGCCAATTTCTATCTTTACTCGATACTCGTATACCACTCTGTAATTTTTCAAAAAATGGCGATTATGTCCCTTCGGGACCGGTTTGCTCGTTTCCCCTGCATCGACGAACTTGTTTAAGCTAACCCCATCCATTATTTCCTTTCACATATCTAACATTTTACCCATGTTAGGTCATATTTTCCAAAATGGCCCAAAATTTTCTATCTTTCCCTCTTAGATACTTAACTTTTCTAATGTTTTCATTTTGGTCTTTAAATATGGGCAAAATTATCATTTTACCCTTACACATCAAAACTCTCTCTATCTTAGACTTCTCAAATCCTTCATTTAGGTCCTTGGACTTCCTTTAGTCCCTTTTTGGTCCTTAATTTCAAGAAAATTCCTATTTTGTCCCAAACTTTACCTTATTTACCATTTAGCCTCTAAAATTTTTCAAAGTATCATTAAGGTGCTAATCTATCATCTTAGGTCCCTAAGTTTTCTCAAGTTTCTTTTTTCATGTCCCTAAATTTCTTTTGGGTATCATTGATGCCCCAATTTTCCTAAAATTTCGTTTCCCCCCATACTTTTCAAAAATTATACTTTAGTTCTCCAACTTTCTATTTCCTTGAAATACCTCCATAAATATTGAAAAAATCCTTAATATGTATCTCATCATGTTCCTAGAATCCAACGGTCACTTTCCTGCCAACCTCGGACGAAATAGTGTCATTTTGAATCTTTGATGGAAGTGGGTAAGATCCCTAAATGACTCCCAAATGCCCCTCAAGGATGATGAGTTGAGAGATGGGAAAGCAAAAATTGGAAATGACCGTTGTTATTCCCTTATGTTTTGGTTTATAACCATTTTCCAAATTCAAATCGATTTTAAATCCCAGTTTGGTTTGTTCTCCCCCGTTTGACCTTAGTTCCCGATTTGGCTTGGCTTGATTTATGGTTGAGAGTTCACAATGTTACAATACTGGTTAAGATATTTTGAGTAGAGACTGAATCGAGTACATGACCACTTGATGTCAATTCTCTCACCCACATAGCGTTAGCTCACCTCCCATCCCTCCCCCTCTCCCTAACCACTTTCATGATAAGTACTAAAGAGATGAGATGTCAGTATTGTAAAGTTTATACATTGGCAGAGAATTGTGGTAAAAATCCTTAAACACAACAATAGGATTATAAGATTTTTTAGGTATTTTCTAATGGAATTATAGAAATAATAGTTTGCATATTGTAAGTCAATTTTTTGGTGAAATTTTGTAAGTAGTTTATTTATCCGATTCGAATGTATTGTATGCATTATAGTGGTGTGACTCTTACTATTGTAACATTGAGAGAGTGTGATGGCTGTTATACTAATATGACTCGGGTGTCGGGTTGAGATGTGACATCCTATTTTTTAAAGATAACATTTGTATGATTAGTGTTTGAACAACTAAGAAATCTTTAATGTTGTACAATAAGTTATTATGAGTGTACCTCTACTCATGAACAAATTTAAATATAAAGTTATATGGAGCCTTCCGAAAAATTGAAAATTATTTGTAAAATTAACATATAGAAATATAAAATAATTAGGTAAAGTCACTAGTTGTAATAAATCACCCTCTCCAAAGCATGTTCCTAAGAATTCTAACTTTTTATTTACTTGTGCAGGTTTTAGATCATCATGATTATGGTGGAGCATATGCACTCACAAGAACTTACTAAAGGACAAGCTCCTATGGAAGGATGGAGACGGGGCAAAATTAGGGTTTGGGAGGATAATTGGATACCTAACATAGAGGGTCACTCCCTTTCCTCTCCATATAGGCAGTCTGGTGTGCAACACATGCGTGTGAGCTCTATTATAGAGAGAAGAACCTGCTCATGGAAACTGGACAATATACGACATCGCCTCTCATGTGAAGAGATAACAGCTATCAAATCCATACTTATAACACTAAAATTTCTGAAAATAAAGATTGGACCTAATTAGATCGAAAATTGAGTGGAAAATTGGAATGAAAACCAAACCCGAAAGATACCCTAAGAAGCAAATTGAGGGAAATTGGGCATAACGAGTGTGCAATTGCAAAAATCGGAATGTCGAGAGGGAGAAATCAAATTATAATGATTTAGAATTTATTTACTAAGTGAGAGATCAAAAAATAGTGAAATAATAAATTTGAGCACTTAAAGGTAAATAAATAATTTTAAAAAAGAAAAGGAAAATTGTATTACATAACACCTCGTTAGCAAAACTCGAGTGGATGAGCCTACTCTATAAATACCCAACACTAGGATGAAATCCTAACAAGAGAAAACCCTAGCTGCCCATCTCTATCTCTCTCTCAAAAGCTCTCTCTTAGATTTCAATCACACTTCTCTAGTGCAATTTATGTGAAAACCCAAGTTTTAGTCTGGGATTTCCCATCAGATGATCGAACACGCTAGATCCATCATTTGTTCTTATCTAAGAGCTAGAGGGATGTCGCCAATTCATTCAAGAATCTAGCCAATTCATTGGAACGGAGAGCTTGAGAATTTCATAAACACAACCTCGACCTTCTCTGTCCTTTGAATCAGCTCCTCCACTTTCATTAAGATTGATTTCACATAGAAATTGCAGCCCAAGCTCTTGGAGTTCTAGCGAACCTACTCAAAACTGGACTTCAGTAAAAGAGTGCTCAAGAAATGGGAGGGAGGGGGTAAAGAATGAAATTGTGTCTAATATAGATAGTGATGGGTTTATTGATCTTGATTGGACTAGGCGAAGAAAGTGGGTCAAGTTTAGGAATTTGAGGGATGAGCAGGCAGAAGAGAAGACCAATCTCATGGAATTTGAGAGGCAGAGCTCGACCTTTGTGGATATCTTCGAGGGCGGGAAGAGTGGGGAGTTTATAGAGAGATTTAAATCTAGTCTAAAAGCAATATGCAAGGATCCTTAAGACTCAAAGGTAGTGCCTCCACTAGATTTACCTGAACTTTAGGCATGTTTAGTGAGGCAGTGTGAACCACTTTTGGATTAATTTGATGTGAGGAAAGATCTTTGTGGAAAGATAATAGAGAGCTTTTGAAGTAAACATAAGAACCCATTTCTTTTGCCAACCATGTCTAGAGGGGAGTCATCTGTTGTTGGAAATGATAATATCTATGATGACCAGGACCTGAGGATTGTTAGTGTCCTTTAGAGCATAGGGGACAACTATGAGGTTGGCTTATGGGCAAATTAAGGAAATGACAGACATGTATCTATTATTACAATAGCAAGTCTTCCATGGATGACTTGAACAGTTGTAAATCCACTATTTTGGGCGACATATTTGACAAAGGGTTCTGAACAAAATGTGAACCTCTTGGTTCCACGACTCTTTAAATTAAATCAAGAGCTTGTTTATCCCAGCAATCTGACCTTCAACTCTCTTGAAGAGCAGTAAACATATATACATAGTTGGCTTGAGGAAAGAATTTACTTTTAAGGCAAATTTTAGGATTTCATTTTATCGAGGAAAGTAAGCAAAGAGAATTCCTATTACCGAGGTCTTATTTCGTGTACTCCATACGATGCTCCGCCGTCCAATCTTAAGCTCCATTAAGTGTGAGTGGACTGAAATCCTTGATGTCCATATGTCCTTATCATCATTATTCCTTTAATTGGATCAATCACTCCTTTGTTAAAGTATTTACTTCTCCAGGACTTCCTTTAATCCATTATCAAGGGTATCCGACCCATCAGAAATTTTATGACATCCTTTGATGCCATTTTTTCCCATTTACCTATTCCTTAGGGTTAGCTTCCTTCTTAGAATCTTGTGAGTACACCTTTACACCTAATATTTATTCTCACTTAGTCCATTTACAATTTTACTTCATTAAAGAGAAGTTCGGGCATTTTGCTCCAAGATTTCCTTACTTCCTTATCAAGAGTACCAAAAAGGCTTTACTTCTCCCCCCTCAAGTTTTGTAGTTCATATTCTTTAGTATTCATCCTTAAGGTATTGTCTCTTAGGACTTTTAATTGCCTTAAAAATTTCCTTCATTCTTCTTTTTTTCTATTGTTATGACTTTCACCATCCTTTTTACTAAACGTTTTCCTTTGCTCATATTTATGAGCTTTTTGGTCAAGGTATGAAGTCACACTCAAGTATGTTTTAGGCACTTGGAAATTTATTCATTATTTCAAAGGAGTATAATACTTTTGAGGCTTTTATTCCCACTAATAGAAGGTAATTAAGCAAGAGGTCAGGAAGTACCCACTAATATACTAGGATCTTTATGAGCCTTTCCTTGTTGGGGTTGCACATTCTTGTTGGGCTTTGTTGTGGCTTCCTAATTTCTATCCTTTTCGACTCTGATAGTTGAAGAGGTGTTGTTCCCAGGAGATATAGCCATAAATCCTTGGGGTATTGGATAGTTCCTCACAAAATGTCCTACTTATCTACACCTATAATGTGTCACTCTTTCATAGTTCCTCTGGCATCCAGGACATTGGAAAGTTTTCCTTTGTAGTGGCTTATTGTCCTTTTTCCTATGAGACCTTGTCCTTCCTTTTATTACTTCATGAGGGTTGTTACAAAATTGGAAACTTCTCCTTTCTTCTAAAGAAGGTCCCCTTGGTTCTTACTCTTGCATATATTTTCCATCTTGTGACGTCTTGTCTGTACCAATCATTCATGTGGTTGTTTATGGGTTTGCACTTCCGGTAGGGCAATTACTTCTCTTTGCGGAAGGTATGGTTCCCCCAAATAATTTGATGAATTCTTCATAGAGCCTTTTCTGTCTAGAGTTATTTCAGGTATAGTGGTCTGAGTCCCCCTAGACTCGTGTGTTCCTAAGCTAATTCCCTCATTTGGCATAATATTTTCCACGTGTCCACAGGTAGATGTGGTAGTGTAGGTCCATTTGGTTCTTGTTTTAGGGGCCATCTCTACAAAATGAAGGTCTATTATTTGTTACATTTCAAGGATTTAGTTTTGAAAACTTTGTTTGGAAAGCTCAACTTTGATATCACTTAAGTTGCCACGCCCCAACTCAGTTTAGTTAGGGTCCTGTGATCAACCCGCCACCATTTCTTGTACTAAGATAATATTTCTACCAAGATAGGCCAGGAAAGGTAAACACTTACATGCATATATGTTTCCCATAATAAAATTTACAAAATAACTTAGTGAAAATTAACTCTTCTTGGTAATCTTAGCTTTCTTCTCAGTTTTCACCCTTCTTGGTGCTAAGGCTTTCCTAAAAGGCGTTTAAGGGAGGAGTGAGTTCAACAACTCAGTGAATAGGATTTACATGATCTCATGACTTCATGGCCATGGTTGAGCATACACTTAAGCAGAGTTTCCTTTTGAAAAAAGTATGTATGATAAGCAAGCCACTACTTGTCTTATCTTTGAATAAAAGGTTTATGATAAAGTTTGTAGCCCATTTCATTAAGTTTAGAGTAGGTTCATTCTTAGTTGGAGGGATTTCATTAATTAAACCTACCAAGGTTTGTTTCACACAAACTCACAAAGACAAACACCCTTTTATCTATAAAGGGATGAAACAGTCGCAGAACAAACCCTCAGTGGCTAACAACCTTGATTTGTTCCACTTGTGGCCTAGAGTGACTTTACCGTCCACTTAGTGAGAGGCCACAACCCTTACCATATTGATGCAAGGCTACAACCTCGACTAATTATCTAAGTGAGCACCAATGCCCAACCTCTCAGACTTATCGATACTTTGAAGCCTCAATTCTAGGGATGAGAACTCACCCTTCCACCCCCTTAGTTTCAATGCGCATGAAACTCTCAGAGCTTCATGACATACTATAATAATATTTTTCTACCCTTATATCACCCTTTATATCTAGTAGCCCTTAGAACCAATACTACCCCGAACTAAACATTTTTTTGATTTTACATGAGTGTAATCACATACAAAGGTATCTTGATTTAAGACATTTATCTTTGTACTACTAGCTCAACAAGCTTCAATCTGACGTTGGCATAGTACCTTTAACAAACATTATCCAGTTGCGATAATTATTGACAAGCTCTTAAATTAGACTTATCTACGTAGTTGGATCCATTTCCATTGGCCTTGGGCCCACTTTATTTTTAGAAAACTATGGCCTTGGGCTCACTTGCACAGTACTAGATCTAACCCACCCTTGTTGATCATGGGCCTCACCAATATCCTGTATTGATGGTCAGACTAGACCATAACCCTTGAGGTGTATCTCTACATCGTTCATGGGTTCTCCTAATATCATGCTTTATGCTATTATAAAAAATATAACCCCAAATAGTTTAAGAATATTCACATGGTTATATTTATGGAAAATTGGGTTTAAAAAAGGAAGCATGATCTTATCATCGGTATAATCAGTCCCGATGTTAGAAATCACACTCACCGTATTTCGAGACTTGCCCGTCCCAGGGATTTTCAAGTTGGACATGCCTTTCCTTTGCACGAACTTGTAGGTGATATGTTCCTACAATATATTGGGCAATTAGGTCCCAAACAATAAGGTATATACACTTAAAACCCGTTAATTTCTAATAATTATATTTTAGTTCTTAAGTATACCTTATTTCTAATTAGGTCTCTAAGATTTTAAAATCTTCCATTTGGGTTCTTAATTTACTCAAATTTCCAACTGGGTAAGTAATTTCTCCTAAATTACAAAAAATTTCCATTTTTTAAAAAATTGCAGTTAAGTCCCCAAACTTTCCAAAAATTACAATTTAGTCATCTAACTTGAATTTCATCAATTCAACTTTAATTCTTCCCAATTGAGTCCTAACATGATACTAATTGTCATACCCCAATCCAGATTGGTTGGATCCCTGTGAATAACCCGTTGCTCTCTCGGTTCAAGAAGAGTTTCCCCCCTTCTTTAAATCAAGATGAACTAGGTGTATTTTCGACCTTGTTCTCTGGAAATACATATATAAAATAAAGTACAATCTTAAGAGAAATTAAACATACCTGACAGAGGATAAGACTCGATGTTATTTCTAGTTATTTTCTCTTTTCTTGAAAAGGGATAGAAAAGAGGGGTGAGTTTTTACAACTCAGTGAATAGGTGTTTTAAAAATGAAGTTTTAAAAAAATATATTTAAAATTTTTGGAGTGTGTCGGACTCCTTAATTTCCTTTAAATTTTCTCCAACTTTAAAATCTCAGTTTCAAAAGAACATCATTCATCATGAAGGTCAATCAAGCAGTCGTGGGCCAGTACAACTAAGCTCACTTGTGGCGTCGGAGCGACTTTACGGGCCACCTAGATAGAAGCATGTCCACTTCTACCCTGAGAATGAGTGGATGTTCGCGACATCCTACCCTTAATCCCATAACAATTCTCTGTCTGTATGAGGATAGAGAACTCATCCCGATCTCACCCTAGTCTCATGCGCTTGAAGCTACGTCGATCTTTGCAATGTCACCTGGTCCAATGGACTGCCCTTATACCCACCAGGTTGTCCATGGTCCTAGGACACATCACTATCCCTCTTGGATATCTTAAAGGTCCCGTAATCACAGTGCATGCACAATTAGTATTTTCACATTATGCCATATAATCTGTGGTGACACTGGTGCAACGGCCCCGACCCTCAATTCAACTTGCAGCTGTTTGTCTTTACTAGTATGGAGACTTGTTATGTCGCACTGCGACTAGTTGATTAAATATGTCGGTCCTGACTTGATACCATGGTCAAACAATTTATTTATTTAAAGTTTTATGACATATATTTCATGTTTGTTTACGGACTCGTATTCGTGCCAACTAACTTATGGACCACTGTTCTAGATTTTCAAAACCAGTAATATTATGGATATACATGCTCTATTACCTTTTTATGTTTTTATATATTTTATATGCATAAATCATCAAACTCCTTAATACAATTGGTGCAACTATCGAGATTTAGATTTAAAGATTATACCAAAATTAAAGTGAGTACAATTAGAAAGTGCATTTAATACATATATTTTAATCCTCCATCATATAACTTCCTATTTGATTTGGGTGATTAATAAAATATGATTTTATTTGTGTGAAAAAAATATCTTGCTAAGAATATTTAAAATCTTAATTAAACAATTAATTATCTTCCTAAAATAAGAAAATTTTTGTAGATACTTGTTAATGGGTGATGGTAAAGTATAATATAAAAAATAAAATCATATATCCTCAATATACATGTTATTTATATGGTACTAAAAGTGGTAAATTGAGTATATTGGTGTAATTTGGATGATGAAATAACTACTCTACTTAGATGTAATTTGGTCATTGGGCGATCATATGACTACTAATCATTGGTTAGAGATGGTAATTGGACTAGATACAACAAATAAGCGACAATTGTAGGTAGAATTCATGCATATTTTTACTGCACACTACAAAATGAATATCATTCTCCACTTTGTTAGAAATTTTATAGTTATATTGTGAAATTTAATTAACTATATAAAAAATATGAATTATTTCTCACAATGAAAAGATGTATTAGGAGTGGGAAAATGAGTATTTTAAATGTCAATATTTGATCAAATTCAATTATGGTGACTTTTAAGGCATGTAACTTGATGTAAGTTATAGGAATTGTAGGAGGAAATCTTATATAAGACAACTTCATGGTTTTCGCTCAAAATCTAGAGCTAAAAGTTGCTATAATTTCTAAATTTGAGATTGATTTTTTTTTTGCTCAACAATTTAAGATTGATTGTAATTGACAAAATATGCTCATATCAATATATTATGAATGATATTTTCTCTATGATAAAAAAACTATAATATACATTATCAAAATTATTTATAGGTTAATAATTAAAGTAAAAAATACACATTTTAAAATAGTATCAAATTCTCTAAAAAGTTGACACAAATATTAAGGATGGAATATTTGTAAAGTTTAAAAGATTAATTTATTCTCAAGTTTAAAACTATAATTTTATTTCATTAAAATTGACAATTTGTACTATAAATGAAAGAATTTTTGTAATAATAATAATAATTTTAAGGGTAAATTGATAATTCAAACCCTTTCTATAATGTAATCCTTTACTACATTTTTTAAAATAACAACACATTACAAGATATTTTATAAATATTTAGCGTCACCATTTAAATTATTAAATTATGTACTAATAACGTTAATATTTAATGATATCAATATTTTTATTGATGCAATAATAAAATCATAATAATAAAAAAATAAAAATAAAAATAAATAAATGATGGGACTACTTGTAAGGGGCTGAGTATGAAATAATGAAAGAAATGAAATGTTCTTTTAGGTAAATGTAAAAATGAGAAAATGACAAATAGGAATGGACAGGAAGAAATCCTTGGCCAAAAAACGGAAAATCCAATAATAAATTAGTAGCATATAAATAAGTAATAAAATCGTTAAAAAGGAAAAATGAAAAAATTAGAACTACAACCACCGACAATAGGTACCCCCAGATTAACGGAGGATCTCATAGAAGAGACGGAGCTCGGCCGACGCCTTCCCTATGATCGCCGCCGTCTCCGCCTCCGATATCCTCCTCACCCGCCTCCGCATCCGCAGGCCCTCCACTACTCCACCGAAGCCTAGCACCCGCATGATCCGATTCTCCTTTTCATGCGACGTCTGAATGCTCATAAACCTGCGAACGCCACGCAAAAGATGGATCCGGTCAGACTCCATCTCCGATCCACGGCCCGATCTTCCAACTTCTTATCCCGGAACTCCGGCAAGCAACAGCCCCGACCGAATCTCTGCATCCTCGTATCGGTTCTCATATCCCTGTCCCTCCTCCTCTGCTACCTCTTTCTCTTCCCGAAGGATCCCGCTCCGTCCTGGGGGAAAAGGTATACCATTTTAATCGACGGTGGTAGCACCGGAACCCGGATCCACGTGTTTGGGTACGCCGGCAGTAGCGGAATGACCCTGGCTTTCGACTTCGGTGATGGGGGTTTGGCCTCCATGCGGGTCAACCCTGGTCTATCGGCCTATTCGGGGGATCCGGATTTGGCAGGCAGGTCCCTTCAGGAGCTGATTGAGTTCGGGAAACAGAGGGTTCCGAGGGATCAGTGGGCCCATACCGAGATTCGGCTAATGGCCACAGCAGGAATGAGGCTTCTGGAGCTACCGATCCAGTACAAGATCCTTGATTCGTGCAGGGTAGCCCTCAGGGATTCTGGTTTCAAGTTCCAGGATGAGTGGGCATCTGTTATCACAGGTTCGTTAATCTGTTGCTGTTGCTTAAATTGCTTTTGGTGCTTTTCATGAGTTATAATTGGCGAATACACTTATTTTATTCGACTATATGAGAAATAATTATTCCGGGGTTGATCAGCCAATATATGTCCGGATTTTTCTGATTCAATTCCTGTGCATTTTAATGGGGTAAAACATTCGTCCTATAAACATCAGTATCTGCCTATGTTTCTCTGTCAAGAGATTGCAATCAAACCGTGGTAGATGCTCCGGTTATGTCTATGCTCATGTAGTACAATCCCATGCTTGATGGGGCGTTTCGTTCCTCAGAAGAAGCGCACTTTTTTTTACCCTAGTTAGGATGTTGGTGGGTGTATGCATCAGGATCTGATGAAGGAATTTATGCTTGGGTTGTGGCAAACTATGCACTTGGTACTCTTGGAGGTGATCCTCTGCAAACTACTGGGATTGTTGAACTTGGTGGTGCTTCTGCTCAGGTATCCCATTCCCAGCCTCAGTATCAATTTATGAGTGTACATTGTTGTTTTTTTGGGGAGCTGTTAGAAATTGCTAGGAGTCACCAGGTTCAAAAACAAACAATTCAATTTATTAGGATGGAAAAGTATGTTGTGCTCATGGGAATACTTTGTCTCTTGTTCTTTTGCTTTACCTTGGTGTCTTTGCTCTCTGTTGGGGTTCTGGCTCCCTATGGTTGGCTCGTTTACATGTAGAAATTCATTATACGAACATTGGACATGCCTTATTTCCATTTTGCATATTTTTTGTACTACTGCTCTTGGTGTTAGGACACAAGTTTATGTGGGGCAGCTTATGAACATCGTTTATTCTTACAGGTGACCTTTTCCACTGGTGAATCATTACCCACTGAGTTCTCTCGCACAGTGAAGTTTGGGAATATCACATACAATCTCTATAGCCACAGCTTTCTTCATTTGGGCCAGGTAACATTGATATATTCTCTTGCTAGTCTGGTCTTTCTAGCTTTGATGGCATTATTTAGTGGATTTCTGTTCACTAATTAATATGTTATTATTGAGATACTTAAAAGATGATTAAGAAGAATGTTACTTGACGGTTGCAGAATGTTGCATTTGAATCATTGAGAGAGCTACTACTTTCCAGGGAATATAACTCAGGTATAAGTTTTCTTGCCTTGCTTCTTGATCCCATATTTCCTCGGTTGCATCTAAAACACCCTTTCAAATCTGCAGTTTGCACTGTCTGGTTGATTTTTCTTGCTTGCAATCTTGTAATTTAGTGGGCCTTGTTGTATTTGGTCGGGAATCTGTAAATTTGCTTTTAACACTGATTATCTTATATTTTTCTGATACATTCCAGAAATACGTCCTGTTGTCTTTTTTTTTTGTTAATTTTGCAGTATATTTTTATTCTACATTCAATCTTCCATGATCTTAATCATTTGATTGACAGTTTTCCTGTTTGAATTTCTGACATAACATCTTTCTCTGTAGCTAATGACAATGTCAGGGAGGGAGTACTAATTGATCCTTGTGTACCTAAAGGATACTCAGATACAGGGCCCTGGAAATTCTTACCAGGGCCTCTTGACAATAAAAATAGAAGCATATCCATCATTCAATCTGGGGGTAATTTCTCAGAGTGCAGAACTGCTGCTTACAAGTTGTTGCAAGAAGGAAAAGGTCCCAATTTTTACTTATCTGGCTGTTTTTTCAATTAAAGTCGGTGCTTCTCTGTCTTAAAACTTCCTCTTCACCCAAGATGCAGATAAATGCACTCATCGTCAATGCTACATAGGATCAGCTTTCACACCCAAGCTTCAGGGGAAATTCTTGGCCACTGAAAACTTTTTCTACACATCAAAGGTGCTCCTTTTGTGAGATTTGAAATTTACTGACTTTTCAACTATTCTAGCCCATCGATTGACATTTATTTTTTTTAATACCTAATAGTTCTTTGGATTAGCACCAGAAGCACTTCTGTCTGATTTCATGACTGCTGGACAACATTTTTGTGGAGAAGATTGGCCTGCCTTGAAGAAGAGGCACTCTTCACTCCACGAGGAAGACCTTCTCCATTACTGCTTCTCCTCAGCCTATATTGTAGCTCTGCTTCATGATAGCCTAGGAATTTCCTTGGATGATAGAAGGTAATGATTTCTGGGGCAAATTACACAATCTCGTACTCATTTCTCTTTAAAATACGTTTCAATTTGTGCAATTAATATATCATTATCTTGCACACTCTGACCACAGGTTTCGATCCAATTTGCATGCTAGAGCTTATGTTTAGTGATATTGCACTATAAGATAATATTTGGTCTGATTTTGCAATGAGAATTGCTGACATCATCCTGCAACATGAAATTGGTCAAAACATGGCAGAGTGCAACGCGCAGTTTATCACCTTTGAATATTAGTAGCACATTTATTCTTGTTATGCTATTGAGACTGTTATAAATCTAATGCCTTTTGTTGATTTTTTTCCTTTAGCAGGATACGTTTTACTAATCAGGTGGGAAATGTTCCACTTGATTGGGCACTGGGAGCCTTTATATTGCGGAGCTCTGAATCAGTAGATTCCAAGGTAACCCATCGGCATTCCATGATTGTCAGTGATGATCCACACATATTACTCCTAATAGGAGGAACTCTAATCATATTTGCGCTTATTGGGTGGTTTATATCAAAGTGGAGAAAGCCTCAGTTAAAGACTATTTACGATTTAGAGAAGGGACGGTACATAATTACCCGTGTGAGTAGACATTGATTGTTCCCGTAGATGCGTAACCATCATATTTTTTTTCCTAAAAGGGCAAGTACGATGGTCCGAAAAGCCCACTGAATTGGAGGATTTCCCTATTCCTCTGTTTTTCACTTAGCCCAGATTCACTCATGTCTAGTTGGAGAGAAAATCCTCCAAGTTGTTCACCGTGGGGCTAGAGTGCAGAATTTGAAGAGTGGCTTCTTGTACGAGAATTGGCTGGCTACAAGAATTGCTTCTTGTATCCTGTATCAATAGTCAGGCTGTAACTCCAACTCTCAGTTTCTTGAATTGCAGAGTTGCAGTTAGAGACCAAAAGAGTGTTAGGTCTTGTTAGGGGGGTGGTTCTCAGGGGGTTTACTGTGATCGGCATAATTATGAAAGCACAGTATTGAATAACTGCTCATCGGCTAATGATAATCCAACCTTGCTTTGCTTGAGAGAGTAGGTGTGTACTTTACCATCCCCGCGAAGTCATGTATGTCTTGCATCCTGTATTTTGTGGTCTCCATTTACATCCTTATACCTGACATTGTTTTTAGTAATCTGGGTTTGCCCCCGTTATTTCTGTAGCATCATGTTCCTCTGCTGACTCCAAAATTACTATTCAAAATTGCTGCTCAAGACTTGAGGATGCATCCAACAGTTCCAATTTTAATTTTGTAGGCGTTTATCATGAGCTGCGCAGATTTCATTATGTATAAATACAATGATCCTACCTTGAGGAATCATTAAAAATGGGGGACTTTTGCTCTAACTCAACCAGGTTTTTCTTAATGGACTTTGCACAAATTCTTAAACAGTGGATGTTGGGCAGGGAGAGGTTTTAAAGTGACCATTTCCAGCCAGCTGATGAACTTGAAACATTTGATACTCTTGCCTTACAAACTAATAAAAACATCACTTACCCTATCATAGCAGTGCCTCATCTACGGGACCACAGATAGATGACACCCTGGGAACACCACTCATCATTCACCACAGCACGGACCACCTGACCACAACTGGGATCACTGGCTGCTGCCAGGGCGCTTTAGAACTCCTCGAGGAAAATGTTGTGCATTGGACCGACCTACAATGCATTTTCTATTATTTTGTCCACAGTTGATCAGTACAAGTGTACAAAAATTATTTATTACCAAGACTCTACTCTAACACATTTGATCACTCCTTTCATGCCTTCTTAACATCAATATGCTCTTCAAGGTATAATTCTATCAACCCTCCAACCTCTCCGTCTCCCTTCAAGCATATATACCTCAACTACAGTTAAGTCACTCCGTATCAGCTCATTCGGATGAAATTCTTCTTTATCACTCTCATCTATTTATTTTTCAACAAATACAAGTACCTCATTCATGGTATCTCTTCTCATCACACTTCCTATTACTCCTCGATCGAAGAGAAATATATACAATCTATTATAGGTTTACTGGTTGTTTGGATATGCCGACTCCATTCCTACTGGCGAGCCACCATCAAAAGAAAATGGTCCGAGCCCACCATCAAAAGAAGATGGCCCTCCCTCATAAATCTCTAACCCTAAATATGAGATATGAGTTGGCCGAGACAAATTCTGCTTAACAATTATACAAGTTTCTCTGACAACATAAGTAAATATTCAAGTTGTAGGGATAACTGCATCAGTTAGAGTGTTGGAATCGTTTGCAAGTACTCTATAATTCTCAAACTTGTACTCAATAAAACATCCCCTATTAATAGTGATATAAGATGGTCAATGGAGAGCAACCTATGTGCGTGTATCTCTCTTCCATCAGTAATCTATACACAAGATTTTGCCAAAATGGAGCATCCAAATATAAGATAAATGATAAACTGTTCAATGGATTAGACAAGAAAAATGAGAGTCTCTATTCTTAGATGTGTCACATGTGATTAAGGCAATGTTGTTAGATTTTTTTCGAATTCTCTCCTTCTTGCACAACTGCTTGTCGAATCCAGAAATACGACTCATATGTTACTTGTAAGTCCCTATAGGACTTCTTGGGAGTTTTCTAGCCATCAGTGATCCTGACTCTAGGTGTCAGTCGTGGAACTTCTCTTCAAGCTTGAGAGCACCTACAATCCCTAATTGGTGATTTCGAAACGGAAATGGGTCACAAGTCATGCACTCATGATTTGCTAGGCTGAAGCATTTTGGGCCACGAGGTTTTCCTTCTTTTGGATTGCGCAGTTCTAGGCACTTTCGACCTACCTTTGATTGAGCCTCTTCCAACTTTGATTAAGCCTCATCTTATTAAGCGGACTCAATCCAATAGTACGAGGATTACACCTTTAAGCCTAATATGAGGACATCTAACCTTCTTTACAAACTTTGTGGACTTTCTTTTCATATGAACCACAGCTATTGTACATACATACGAGCTCAAGTCAATATCTTAGACTTTTCGTACCTATTCTTCTAATTTCATAGAGATAAGTACTCATCATCTCAATTAGTAGGTTGATTCGGAGCCCTACCACTTGTATTACTAGTAATTTCTCTCACATTTCTATTAAAAAATATATTTTTATCTTAATCTACTATATTTTCCTCGTCTGACTCTTTGTATCTTACAATATTCAAATATTATTTTAATCTTTCTAATATTTATTATTTCCCTCATATTTCCCTTAATCTACCATATGTCTCTCAATTCACAAAAGGTTAACTCTAACATTAGAACTTTCGTAACTGTAATATAGGCCTAATTGAACTGAAAAATGAGATTAAATTGGGAATATAATCTCAAATCAAGAATAAAATAACTGAGAATGAAATCCCGAGCCGAGATTGGAAATCAAATCACATTGTAAATTGAGGTTAAAAATGAGAACGAAAACCTGGACCGAGAATAGAGATCTAATCTAATTAAAGATCGAATTCCCGAATAAGTAATTGAGATTTTTGGGAAAATCTGGTTTTTGAACAATTGACATTGAGATTTCGGGTTAAATTACCGAGAGGACCCGAAAAGAGAAAACTATAATTTTGAAAAAAAGGTGGAATTAAAATAATAATAATAGAAGGGGCACCGAGTTGGGTCACTAGATCCTACCCAACTACTCGTGCATCCTCTTTATCTCCCACAACAAAATCCATAGCAAAATTCTTGGGAAAATTGATCAAATTGACCTGAGTTTTAGCCAAATTTTACACTACAAAACCTATGATTAAGTTGATAGCTCCCATAGCAGTCTACATATGAAATTAATTGAACTATCACCTATCTATCAGATCGAATTTTACTCCCAAAGTTGGAAAAACTGTTCCTAGATACACTCCCCACACCCAAGTGGTCAAACCTCAAAATTCTCACTTACTTGACTGCTAAATTAGGTGATATTGGCATCAAAATGTCAAAGGGATTCCTTTTGAGTATTGTGGTCGGGTCCCGACCTAAAAGTGACCGGAAAACTCTACACGAGGGCCATTTTAGCTGACTCCCAATCGGGAAAGAAAATTGGCACCTCATCATCGCCGTTTTGTGGCCAAATTCAGCCACCTCTGACCACCAATTCGATTGAAAATGGTGCTGAAAGAATCATCTACATCTCCTCTACCTCCCACATACCTTGGTCAACCTTCGACAAGGGGACTTTCAGCCGCCATAAGCCGTTTTCCTTCGGTGGGCCTATTTTAGAACTTCTGACTACGACCGTTTAAGGCTAAAATTTATCTAGCTTTGACAACCACTTGGTCAAACACTACCACATAATGAGTTGCATGTGCCTTAGTTTCAAAACACCTACCCCCAGGCTACCGGTGGTGCTCTCTCAGGTAAGTATTTCTGACAAACCCTTCATTACACTTGTTTTGACCAGCTTTAGAAAAATTATCAAAATTAGCTAGGGTAAGACCCCACGCATCTTCTACAAGGCATTAGGAGTATAATGAAAGTATTTGGGAGGGATTTGTGAAAACGAAACTTGGTTTGGTTGATTTTTAAAGTTCGAGTACTAAAGTGCAAACATTGAAAAGTTTGCGACCGATTTGCAAAAATGGGAAAACTCATGGAAATAGTTCACAATAGTAGTCTAAGGGATTAGAAGGTGATTTTGGGGGGACAAATAGAGATGTCTCATGTGACGTTTGGAAGTTTGGGGGCAAAACAATAATTTTTTTTTATAAAAGATAGACAAAATGATATTTTTACTCAAAAAGTGCAAAATGCTCATTTATGTCCCATGAAGGGTAAAATGGTTCATTTTGTGCCATGGAGTACAAATGGTAAATTTGTAAAGTAAATAGGCAAAAATGAGATTTTTTGCAAGTGATGAGTAAATTTGTAATTTTACCCCTATTAGGGACCAAAATACAAAATTTGAAAAAGTTAAGGATCTATAATTGGGAAACTTTAAAAATTTTGGGCATTTTGGAAAATATGAAAATATAGGTATAACCTTTGATTTATGTAAACAAATGATAGAAGTGGGTTAGTCAAAATGTGTTTATCAACACACCTAGTTGAGCAAACTAGGCCCAAGATGGTAAAACCGTAATTTTGAAAAATTATGGGGTTATATATAAATAAAAGTAGAAGTTGATATTGAATCTTGATTTATTGATGTGATTTTTGTAGAGTAACTCGACAATTGTCTAACATGGATCACACTTCCCGAAACATTTTGAAAAACCTCTAAGACAAACAAGTACCATATATAATGGTAAGTCGATTATAGACAATGAGTCCGATTTGGCCGAGTTCTATTCTTTACAATTTTACATGAAATCATATATATATATATATATTGTGCAATATTAATAAGTTAGGGGTATATTTGTAAATAGTGAAAATATATCCTATATATATTTTTAATGTAATTTACTAGCAATTGTATTTTATTTCCAATATTCAATATGATATTACAGTCAGATTTTCTGTTATTTTCAAGTTTTGGTGGATCTGAAGGATCGGGGGAGTCTAAGACGACTCCAGATGCTAAGTAGCTATAACCAGGTGACCTAGAGGCTAGAAGGGATTTGAGAGAGATGGAAAATATGAATAGCAGATGTCTTATCATACTGGACGATAATGAGATCAATTGTGGTAATCAGGTGCAAATACTTGAATCTTCCACACCATCATGTAAAGATTGGATTATTGATTCTGGTGCTTCAAGATATATAATAGAATCAATAGAACGGTTTAATACATATGATAAGCATCAAACTCATGAGTGAGTTGTTCATACAACAAATAGAACAATACAATCTACCAAAGGGAATGGCTTTGTTAGATGTACTGATTTGACCACATTATCATCTATTTTGCATGTTCCCTTTTTCTAGTTAATCTGTTGTCAGTTAGTAGTATCATTGATCAATTGAAGTGTCAATTAATTTTTTATGGGGACACTTGTATCTTTCGAGAGAGAAACACTAAGAAGATACTTGTAACTGGCAGCAAGCGTGGATGATTGTGGTATCTCAATAGAAGAGTTGTGGATAAAAGTTTGAATGTTGCAGTGAATAGTAAAGAAGAAGATGAAGCAATGTTAGAACATTTTCGATTGAAACATCCATCTTTTGAGAGTTTTAAAAGGTTGAGACCAGAGCTGATGAGTAAAGTAGAATGCAATAAACTTGTTTGTGATACTTGTGAGTTTGGAAAACACACAAAAATAAGTATAATTCTAATGGATTAAGAAGTATATAGTTATTTTTATTGATTCACTCGGACGTTTGGGGGCCATGTCCGATTACCTCTAGTAGTGGATTCATATTGGGGGGGGGGGGGGGGGGGGGTTCAGATGTTGCGACTCATTCTTAGGGTAGAAGTGGACATGCTTCTATCTAGGTGGCCGGTAAAGTCGCTCCGACACCACAAGTGGGTTCAGTGGACAGGCTGACCTGCGAATGTGTGTTTGACCTTCATGATGAAGGATGTGTGTTGGGTAATGACACACTGTGATTAATAAGAAAATGGTGGTAAAAACTGAGATTTGATATGAAATGATTTTTGAAAGAAAGGAGTCTGGCACACTCCAATACAAGTCTTTTTCCTAAAAGTTAAAAGTTTTGAAAAACCCATTCACTAAATAGTCGTACTCACACCCTCCCTTATATCCCTTTCAGGAAATTTCGAAAAGCCTACCCTTAAAGACCATCAACTAAGACGCCTGTGAGACAGGTACGATAAATTTAAAATATTATGCAGTTTTGATTTATGTTATTCTAGGAAAAGGTGCACGTTTAAAGGATGCCTTACTCTTTATGGTTTATAATAAGGGGAAACCCTTTAATAAACCGGGAGAGTGGTGGGTTGTTCACAGGGATCCGACCAAACCAGGTTAGGGCATGACATGCACGATCCCATGACAAATAATTGGGATGCTACAATGAGGATATTGAGATATTTAAAAAGGAGTCCAGGTAAGTGACTTTGGTTTAAGCCTCGGAGTCACACTAGAGTGGAATGCATTTGTGATTCACATTGGGCTAGTTGTGTAGATGATAGGAGATCTGCGTCTGGCTATTGTGTGTTTGTTGGAGGTAATCTTGTATCATGAAAGAGTAAGAAACAAGTAGTTGCCCGATCATCAACAGAAGCGAAGTACAGATCAATGGCTTAAACTATTTGTGAGATAATTTGGATAATAAGCTTACTAATGGAGCTCCGCCTCTTTAGAGAACAACCTATGAAGTTGTGGTGTGATAACAAGACTACTATAAATATTGTCAACAATCCAATTGAACATGATAGGACCAAACACGTGGAAATTGATCGATTTTTTATCAAAGAAAAAATTGATATGAAGATTGTGGAACTTTAATATATAAAAACCAGTGGACAACTAGCAAATTATTTAACTAAAGGTTTAGGTTCTAGAAAATGTGATAATATTTGTAACAAGATTGGAATGGTAGATATCTACCATCCATTTTGATGGGTAGTGTGCAATATTAATAAGTTAGGGGTATATTTGTAAATAGTGCAAATATACCCTATATATATTCTTAATGTATTTTACTAGTAATTGTATTATATTTTCAATATTCAATATATATATATACATACATATATATATCTGAGCATCTTTGAAAACTATTATGAAAAGGTCATGAAGGCAAACTATATGGATATATACTGTATTTGATGAAATGGACTAAAAATTCACTTTGAGGTTACAAGAGAAAAAGGAGCTAAAACACACGTTGTTTTCATAATGAGAAAGATGCCAAGGCCACACCTAATGGGCATGGAGAAAAATTTAGGATGATGCCCATACTTGTTTTTTAAAGAAAAAATGGTCTAGGTCCTGCATGTCTTATAAGTAAATGGCGTATTTGTAAAACCGAGATTTCCCAAATTGGAAAATAAGACTAAACCAAGGAACTGAAACACGAACCAGAACCTTGAATCGAACCATACTAGAAAATAGGTTCGAGAAGGAACCTTAAGATAATGAGAAGTGTCATAAAAGATCTTAGAAAATATATCAAGTACCAAAATTAAGGATCGGGAAAGACCCGAGAAATAATAGGTTTGAACTAGGTTCGGGCTAATCTAGGCCACAAAACCCTCGATTTTTAGATGAGGCTAAACAAATGAGAATGGGTCAGTTCTTGAGTCAATTCAATAGGAAATTGAATAAAGAATTTTTAGTTATTTTATTTGGCTAAGAACTGACCGAAAGAAAGGGTGAAGGAAGCAAGAAATAACCAAACTGTTCAAAAAATCCACTGGAAACTAGTTCGCTACAGTGCAAACCGATCGGCGTACCATGTAGGCGTACAAACATGTGGAGCCAAGATCTAATGCCACCAGCCTTACACATTTTGGGTAAGTGTAAAGGCATAATTAAATCATTGAAGCTTGGATTCCCTTCAAAAATAACAAAGACCGGTAAAATGCTAATTACAGACAGTCCATACCTCCATTGGAGATGATCTTGGTGTCCACGGACTCCTCTGGAACCAACTTTCCAACGACATCGGTGCCAGTGACCAAGGCACCATATTCGGTGAGTTCCCGACCTTGACCCAATATCAATTTGTTGTGTCGAGTAGATCTAATTAAAGCTGATTGTTAGTGTTCCGACCAAGCCCGTCCAAATAGAGACCATGATGGCCTCGGGGACGACTAGGGGGACCCTATGCCTAAGTTTGAGAATTTTGTTAGGGATCAAAGGTCGTGGACTAAAACATAAATAAGGAAAAGTTAGAAGACCCAATTGTGAATAAACTTTCTGTAGGGTCTTTTTAAGAGGCCAAATAATATTTTAGGACTAATTGAAAAGATTGGTAAAGTTCTGGTGATGGGTTGTCATCCTTGGGATGCATAAGGACCTAAATGCAATAAAAGAGATAGTTAAGAACTTAAGTGCAAATGATGGTACTTGTGCGTGCAAAGTATTATGTTTGGGTAGTCCAAGGACCTAAATGTGATTAAAAAATGTCAAGGGACCTAAATGGAAAAGTAGAGGAATAAATGAGTCCCGAAAAGGTAAGTTATACAAGATATGAGCAAAATGGTAATCTTGACCAACTTAGGGACCATTTTGTAATTAACAAGAAATATGGACTAGAGGGGTTCTAAGGTATATTGGGGATCATAATGGGACTCAATGAAACTTGAGGAGCCAAATGGAATACTTAGGAAAGTATAAAGGTCCAAGGAGGGGAAGTTTTAAGGTACAAGGGCAAAATGGTAATTTTACCCAAGTTATGGACCAAATTGTAAAATTGGGAAAGTAATGCCACTAGGTAGTAAATAAGAGAATTATGAACACTTAGGTAAGCATAGCTCAAGAGGTTATGACCATAAGCCCTAGGGACTAACCATAAAGAGGGTTAGTGTAGGGACGGATGCTCGGCTAGTAGGTCAAGTAAACCAAGCCCGTTGGGCGAAACTGTAAGTTCTTAAGAGAACTATGGAGTATCAGTTAAGGGTAATATAGTGCTTGAAACTGATCTCCTTGTTTGTTAAACATTTTAGAAGAAACAAGAGGTCACTCAGGCGGGATACGAGAACGAAAATATTGAACCCTTCCAGACGAATAAGTTATGAAATTCAAGGTGAGTGAGAGTAATGACGGTGGTTCTGATTGGATCGACATAGTAACATGATTATTTTCTAAATGCAATTATGAAAATAGCATGAAGCTCAAGGTTTGAAACTTATATAAGTAGTGTAAAATGACTTAATGGCATGTCCACTAATGAAAATAGAACTTGAAGAGTAAGAGAATGGGGAAAAAGGTCTTAAGGACCAAATAACCGCTTGTAGTGGCATGATATACAAGAGTGATTGGGGCTATGCACCCATTTTATGTGATTGAGTGGACTTTGGTCGAGAGACATACCAAAACTTCTAAGATTGATTGTTGGTATGAATTGCTTAATGATTTGGAAAGAGATGGTCATGATAAGACCATGCTCACAAATAAATAAGATAAAGCTAGAATACAACCTATGAAATTGATTGTGTATTTCATTGCATTTTTAAATACTAGTATGAAGTGGCGTGGGCGTTGGCGTTGGCAGGACACCTACTAAGTTAGTGTCGACATTGAGAGAAATTAGAAGAGAGTCGGGGGAGATTGAAATGAAATTTCCAGATTTCCCGAGACATCCGGTTGATGTATGAGTACGATCCCAGTTACACCGTTGTGATGAGAAGGAGGCGGAATTGAATTGCATGTGTAAGGGGGCATGGGCAAGGCTATCGGTGGGAATGTTAGCCATGACCCCTAGGAATACAAAGGCATTCCAGAGAGAGACGAGTTCGAGGGGCATCCATTGTGAAAGAGTACATATGGCTCTCACACACTCTTAAATCTGATCGATGTCATGAAATACTCTTTGAGAATGAATGAGGGTAAGTGAAATGCCCATTTATGAGAGCCATGAGTAGCCTAGGAATGTGTGGGCTCTAAGCACCTGGTGTTATGTTAAATTTTGCTATTGTTGTGAATCTTGCTTTGTTAAACTGTGTGGGGGAGGGAATGACCCAATCTTGAGATGAAGCACGGTTATGGGCAACCAGAGCAAGAGTCTCAAGGGGCTAAGTAAATGAAATGACCCAACCATGAAATATAGCATGGTTACGGGCGACCTTAGAGAAGGAGTCTTAAGGGGCTAAGTGAACCTATTAGTTAAAAAGATTAAGAACTATGGTAATAATTGAGTAGGGAGTTGGTTCATGTTGTCTGAGTTGTAAGCCATAAAGTGGCAGGGCGTTAGAGTTCTATTCACTGAGTTGTGAGTTCACCCTCTCCCCGAAAATGATTGCAAGTAATAGCCAATGGATCTTCGAACACGAGTAGGACAACATCTTCCTACCAAGCACCGAATGAGGTAGCCCTTTTTGCCTGCTCACGAGGTTACAAAAATATTTTTTTTATCAATTGCTATATTTCTTGATTTATTTATAAAAGAGAATTTGGGTTCACCCCTTTTTAAATGAAAAATTCAAATTTCCGCTACAAAAGAACATAGAACATAAGAAAGGAAGACTTTGTCCTTCTAATTTTATTGTGGTGAATCGAGTACCACATGATGGGTTGGAAACTTTAGGTTTAATGTCTTCAAGCATTAAGTTTCTCTCTTCGGTTTTAAGTATGCGCTGTGTGCTATTTTTTAGCATGGTTATAACTTTAGGTACTAGGCCCATTTGGCACTTCCTAGGGTGTTATTTTATGACTTATTCCTGGCCCTTTATTCTTGCTAGTATTTGTCCTGGTCTTTGGTCAATACTCCTTTCCTAGTCCAACAATCCATGGAGGTCGATGATCAATACCGTTCTGGCATGTTACTCGGAGTTCAACATGTCCACATCTGAGGGTGATACCCCATCATGACTAGTTTATACCAGGCGTCATGGGTGCCTGTTCAGTTGCTTTACTGGTACTCTACCTAACCCACTGTCTTTATAGTCGTCGCATCACACATTCTTTAGTATCTTCCCTATTGTCTTGATCGATCTTTGTTAGTTACTCTATTACATGTGGAACCACTTGCTCTTGCTGCAACGACACCCCTTCCCATTCAAATAGATATGTCTTGTCATCCTAGATGTACTTTCCCCATTCATACATGGGAGGGTTGGTATCGCTTGAGATGAATCTCTTCTCAAGATCTTCAAATATCGCTTCTGACTCAACACCTTTTCAAGTCAGCGACATTACTCAACTGTATGGGGGAGAGGTTATTCTTGAACCCTTCATAGCATCTAGCGAGCCCCGGGAAACTGCTCACCCTAGTGGGGTTCCTGAGTGCTAGTCCTTTTGAATATTGTATTGTGCATTTTAGTCAGCTAATCCACTTAACCTGTGATTTGAGATTAGAATATTTAATTCATACCCAAAACTAACTCAAATTAGGCAAGGCCGGTGAATATGAAAAGTTGGTGGTAGAAGGGATTTATTGAATTTTTCTCAGCTCAATAGGACTGTTAAGGTCATCGAAATTGACCTATGAAAAACACCTACTTGATTTCTAGTCATCGAAGATCACATACTATGTGATCTCATCAGAAACTGTAGATGCGTAGTTGAGGGTTGAGATAGGTGGCAATGGAAAGCTGAGGCCCTCAACTTTCCAGGGTACCAGGATGGTCATCAAAGTAGTCGGATGGAGGAGCTATGCTCTCTAGAAGTCTGGTCACCAGAATTAGGAGCAGTCTAACTTTCAGAGAGAATTTAGAGTAATTTCCTATAAGGGGGCATTGAAGCTTTATATGGATGTATTATAGACTTACGTGGCTATCTATTCATAGCCTTCTTTCTTCATTCCATAGCATGTGGATCTCACAATGAAATAATTTCCCCAAATGGTGGAGTCGGGTTGTCTACCATGAATCATCAGGTAAAATAGGGCATTTAGGTATGTTGTCCAGGCGAGGAAGATGGCACGTGCGTGTGTGGTCGCGCATGTTGTACATGCGTACTCTCGATGCTACACGTCGATCGGTCTGCATTGTAGCAAACTAGTTTCCGACAAATTTCTCATCCAGTTCGACGATTTTTGGCATGGTACACCCCTTTCCCTGTCGGTTCTTTGGAAAATAAAAATATCTAAAAATTCTATATTCAATTTCCTATTGAATAGATACAAGAACTGCTCAATTTCGATTTCTTTAGTACCCTTAAAAGTTTGGAGGGTTTATGACTCCCACCAGTCTGAACCCGGTTCAAACTGATTCTCTTGTGGTTTTCTCCTAATCCTTGACCTCGTGCTCTGAGACACTCCTATGGGTCCCTCATGTCCTTTTTCACTCCTTTTGGCCTTTCCATCGATCCCTTCTATCTATCCGATTTGATTCCATTTCCTTGGTTTAGTTTTTACTTTCTTGATTGGATCCCATTTTTTGGTTCAACTCGGTTCAGTTCTTGAATTGGGATTTCCCGATGTTACATAATGTGAGTCATCCTAAGTAAAGTAAGAGGTGTGCACACAAGACAAATTGGAAAAAAAAATGATGGAACCACAAGGGTCAAAAAAGGAAAGGTACATACAAATGAGATCCACGTATTTTGCTAGGACCCATAATAAGATGTGCTAGCCAAAGGTGTCCATAGAAACTTGGATTTTATAAACTTAAATGCGAGAATGTAATGTTAACTATTAGTAATAACTTAGCATGCTAAGATGATTGTTAGGAGCCTTTTTTGAGAAGGGCTCTAAAAAGAGACATATAAGGAATAAGAGGACATTCACGAGATAAATATTGGAAAAGGTTTCCATGAGCCTGAGATAAGAGATGAGGCTAACACGAATAAGGAAATTGGACTAAAAAGAAAAAGTCCTAAAAAGGGGAAAGTTGAGATGTTAAGAATGTATGATGGCATTAGGACTGGGTGAAAACTAAAATAGTAGGAGGACATGAGTTGACCATGAGAGTAAATAATCTTCCCTAGTGAACAAATATTTTTAGTACTTAATTCATAAAATGAGGGGAGTAGTTTTAACACTGGAATTTATCAAAGGTAAAATTGAAAATAAAATTAAATCAGATCGAAAATCAAGTTTGAACTTAGAATGGGAACCCGGACTGGGATTATATATCCAATCAGATTAGTGATCAATTTCCCGAGTAAGAAATCAAGATTTTTGGAAAAGTTGGTTTTGTTCGGTCGGGATCAGGATTTTGGGTTAAATTATGCAGAGTGAGAAGGGAAAAAGAAAATTTAATTAAATTAAAAAAAACAAGAGGTCTTGCATCAACGTATTCTAGTCGGGTTGATCGAACTAAAAAACCATTGGTTGGTGCCCCCCTTTTCCCCCTCCCCTCCCATCACTGATTGCAGCAACACACTATCAAATCGACCAA